>CM076569.1:97470848-98130773 GCA_034641835.2 Pinus albicaulis
CTGAGCATCACAACATGGAGTTTGGACCTAGTTGTCCAATTTTAACAAGCTGTCTGCAGACTTAGAATCAATGCTTCATATTTAGCCACATTGTTAGTAGATTCAAATTCCAATTTGAAGGAAAAAGGTAAAAAGTTACCTTCAGGAGATATAAATATGAATCTAGCTCCAGTGCCCTCCTTAGAGAATGCACCATCAAAATAACACTTCTAAATTTTATTTGAACATAGCTCTTTGTGTACATTGGCTAAAGCGAGCTGCTTTTGTGAATCTTTAGCAAATTCTGCATCTTCATGCAGCATGAAACAAGAGAGATCCTCCTCTTGGCCATAAATGGGGGAATTACCTGCATCTTTCTTGGTAGTAGTTTTCAAGAATCTAGTTTCTCCGTATAACCTCCTTTCCTCCACTTAGAGACTGTACAAAAAGTCTCATTACAACATCAAGATGATCTACATTAAAGTTTTCAACAAAAGTGCAAAACAAATGCAAGTGTTGTTCTGCAGTTATTTCATCTTCACCAGTAAATCTAGGGAGTAACTTAAGGTACTCCTGAGGCATTGCATTTATTGGTTGGGGTAGATTTAATGGTGCATATCTATTCATCAAGAAAGCAGGCGCTGCCATGTTTATGCCCTGATAGACTGCTCCTTGAGCGGGGGTAAAATGAATACCAGTTGTAGGTGGGGATACAAGGGGTGGAACAACTGATATGGGAAGGGGTATATGAACAATAGCAAAAGAACTGGTAACTGAATTAGGTTGAGATTCTGTGAATGGAAATGATACAGACTCTAAAGATAGTTCTTCTAATGTTGGTTCTTGGAAATGAATGGGTGATGACAAGGGTTCTTTTTCCGGGAAATTTCCTTGGATGGAAAAATATGAGAACTGCTACCTGGTGCAAGCAGTGTGGCATCAGGTGTAGAAAATATTTTTGATTTCTGGCCCTTCTTTGAAACTAACTTCTCTGGATCTGACAGAATAGGGACTTTTTGCTGAGAGGTATATGACCTCGTGTGAGGCCTCTAAGGAGCCCGAATTATTTAAAATAAAACACAGCTTAGTATTTCCTCTTCTCTGAACAACTAGAGGAAATATGAACAAAACCCAGGGAAAACCTTCGAATCTTCGATCCCCGGCAACGGCGCCAATTAATGTTGTACCTTAAGAGACAATCCCTTAGCTGTGATAAGGAATCAGTGCTCAAGACATTTTAAGATTATGTCACAAATTTTTATGTCTCTGTTTTATTAACCCTCAAGTATTTATAATCAAACCCTTAAATATCAAATATTATGAATGCTTCACAATGCTACCATCTGTTGATGTTGAATCAAGTGACTAGAAGAAAATGTAAAAAGAAGTCCAAACTAATATGTTGATTTATACAGAAAATATCATTCCAAACCCCAGAAGAACTATGTGAAAGAAATAGTTAAAACAAAGGAGCGCCAATTAAGGTTTTTTAACTCTTATACATAGAAGTAAGAAGAGACCTGCTGCTCATAACCTTGTTTTATTCATAGATGGAAATACATAATGAAAACTGGAATACATTTAAAGATAAACAAAATGCCAGAAACTTGCTTACTCATTCATTAATCTTTTAATCTTTGAGTACCAAAATATTTGTCAGGAGGTCCAAAACTCGGAACCTTTTTTCCTCTTGAAAATTACATTAAATACAGTAAAAAGTAGTTTGGAACTGCTGTAACCAATCCTGACTACCAAAATTACTTCAAGACTTCGAAGGCTGTCTGTTACATGCCTTGAAAATGTCTTATTACAATTACATTGTCTTCAAAAAATAACATAAAATAAATATCCTAATCTATAGGAATTGCTGATGATGTGGCTTCTTTTCCTTGGTCAACTGATTTGTCTTTCTTTGCTGTTGATCCTTTTGGTAGGTTAATTGTCCAAGCTTTGCACTTTTTCCATATTTCTACCTTCGTCCTGGATGAATGTGTCAGATTATGATATTCCAATCTAAATGCAGTAATTCGTTCATAAGAAGACCTTTCAGAGAAAAGAGTTTTTACCATCCACAAGAGTTGAAAATGCCTCTGCAAGAAGTTGTGTCTCTCCTTTAAGCACCTGAGTCTTTTCATGCCTGTTATCAATCTTGCTTTTTGCCATCACCAGTAAATTCTCATAAGAGCTTTGTGGCAAAATATTTCCTTCAGCTCCCCAGCATGATGGCAAGCCTACCCTTGTCATTTTATCAAAAGATTTATCAAATTGACTTATTGCTTCTTTGATTTCCATCAGTTTCTTTTCTGCAGCCTTTCTGAGATCATTCCTGATAATCATTTTATTAATTTCCACTGCATATAACATTATGCCCTGCGTATCATTCTCCTCTAACTCCTGATCTGATTTGGAATTGATAAAATCAATAAATCTTCTGGCCCAAATGGCTCTGTTAATCCCTTTTTGCTTATCAGACATAATTTGTTCTTCACACTCCACAATAAGGCTTTTTTCTTTTGCAATTATCTTCAGGAAGGACCAATTGGATTTCATTTCTGAAATGATACCAGTCCAAATGATATCTTTAGCTTGTATTAGTGATAGATTACCTTTCATTCTTTCTTTGAGATTCTTAATCTCAGCTTTAGCATTTCAGAAATCCATTTTGTATTTATCTGCTTCATTTTCTATGACCTTCATCAATTTCGTTGCAGTCTCCAGATCTGTTTGAGCTTTCTTTCTATCTCTTTCAGCCATCTGCAACTCAGTATTTAATTGAATAATTTGTGTTTGTGGGTCTTCATCCCCTGTAGGAAAAACAAAAGCACAGTTATGATTATCAATATGATCTTGTAATGAAATTGTAGTCTGCTTTACTTTAGAAAGTTCTTCATCCTTCTGCATGAGTTGCTGCAACAACTTTTCCTTTTCCTTCTCTACCTTTGCAACTTCTATAGCCATTGAATGTTCACCAGTAGGTAACTTCAATTTCTTCCTTAATGTAGATATCTCTACCTCAGCACTTTGCATGAATTTCTACACAGTAGTCTTGTCACTAGGGTCTATGCCAATTTTTATAATAATCTTCTTCAATTCTTCATTTTGAACTGTTAGGGCTCTTGAGTTATCCTTTTCTAACTTCAACGGTTTAATGACTTTTCCCAACATATTCTCTGCCTTTATTGCCATTGCATTAGTCTTTGTGAGGTCATTTACAATCAATTGACCTGTTTTCATATGCAAGTTCATTTTATCAATTAGAGGAATCTTCTTTACATCCACAGTCACATTAACAGTGTTGAAATTGCTGGAAGGACCAATTGACATATAAGTAGGATGTGAGAGGGCAATTCTAAACTGATCTTTTTCAAGATCCATTACAGTTAAAAACCTTGTTTGTTCAGTAGTAATTTGATGTTCAGCTTGGGCCTCCATGTTGGCCTTCATCCTCTGATTTCTTTCTTCAATTTGTGAAAACATCTATTTAATCAAGGGCACCTATTCATGAGAAGCTTCATGATTCCTAGGTGAGGCAGGAGCATTTTGTTCTTCTCCCAAATGCAAAGAAAAACCAGGAGCAGTAGATGCAGGCTCTTGAGTAATTTTTGTTCTCTTCATGGCCCCCTACTCCTCATCATCTGGATCAATCACCATCTCCTTAGTTCTTTTAGCTGTTTTCTCTGCTATAATAGGAGTTTGAATGTTAGCATCTACTAAGTCTTTACATCTTTACATGCTATCTTTTCTTGTTCTGGCCTACTTTCATGAATGAAAGCAGAATATCCATTCTCAATCCTTCTATTTGAAATAACACTATATGGGTCATAAGCCCAACTTTCTCCTAATAACATCTGCATGTCATCTAACATTTTTGTCACTTCATCAAATGCTTGTCTCATATTTACTATGAAAGGGCCTACAACCATGGGTAATTTGTACATGTGACCTTTCTTCATAGGCACAAAATGAACCTGATCAACATTTAGACTCTGTCTAATGAATTCTAAAGAAAAAATCCTCATTGGGACAAAAGTTGGGAGTTTTTCAGGCTCAACACTTGCTCCATATAGCCTTATTTCATAATATTCCTCAAAAACAAACCAGTCTCCATATTTACAATTGTTTCCTAAATGCAAAAACTCCTGAGCTTTAGGTAGGAAACAAGGAGGAGGACTTCCATTCAATATTTTGTATACAATTGGCATGTAATAACTAGAAAAATCAAACAACCCAGCCTCATTTTTCTCCCTTCTAACTACATCTGTCCAGAATATCACTGATTTTCTTCTTTTATTTACATCCATAATATTTAGGCCTAAATGCATGAACTCTTCCACATTCTGGTATAAGAACAAATATACAATTAATGAGGGAAATTTAAAGGAACCTGTTAATGAGAGGCTCATCAGCTGTGAGTTGACTGCTTCCTGCCAATATGATGGAATATCCAGCACCATTCCTGGATTCATCATCATGGCAAACATTCCTAGAACTGATTTATCAACTGCATTATCATCATCCTTACCCAGAATTTTTGCAATATGACTCAATACTGGACGAGTCTCAGCATCAAAAATCCCCATATCAAACTCCTTGCAATCTGACTGAAACTGCTTCATGTCAGGCTTCAAATGAAACATGAACTAATTGAATTCTTCTCCTGCAAAATTATCATAATACTGATCAGTGAATCGTCAGAAAATTGAATGGATGACTCCGAATCAGGATAGCATAGGGCTTGGTGGATTAATAGGGTAGACACCTGCAAAACATTTTCTCCTTGGGAATTCATGACAAAACACTTCCCGAGATACATAACAGATACCAACCAATAGATGAATTCAGGGAAAAGGTGGGTTTTAGGAATGCATGCAGACAAGACTCCAAACTTGACCATGGCAGAATATACAGTAGAGGCATTAGCATTCAAAATAACTTGTTGGTAAAAGGGGAGGTGACTTACTGAACAGAGGATATCTTGAATATCCCTTTCAGTATCCATGAGAGGGATATGGTTGGTTGAACCTGATAGGGATGACCTTTTAGCCATGGTTAAAATCTTACGTGGAAAACTGTTTATAGGGTGGTCAAATTTTGTAGGTGATGGAGAGCTCAAATGGGGTGCAACGCAGCAATTCACAAGTAAATTTGAAAAATAGACAAAAAATTCTTTAAATAGGTGGCGTGGGTTTTGAATTAAATGCTGACAAGACGCGCCAGCAAGCCGTTAACTCTGCTTGACGTGGAAGACAGCTATGACCATCTCAACGCCCTACGTCACTGCGGGGGCTCTCGGGGAACGGAAGAAAACTTGGGCTGGTGCCCCTGCATTCGATCTCCGTCGTTGATCTCTGCTGTCCCCACAGTCAACCGTATCAACTACAGAGGCACTCCTCATGTTATCTATCATGCTAGTTGTGCCCGCTATTTAGGATTTTCGATAAATATTTTGATGATCGGCGCTTTCCACCATTCAAACCAATCACTATTTAACCTTTAATACGGACCCACAGTTATAAAGTTTAAATATTTAAACTTAAACTTTAATGAACATAAATATTTTTTTATGCTTGTTTAAGTGAAAATCAATGCATAGGTTTGTTAAGTCTACCACTCCAATGATGTGGCATGTTATCTCATGACTCACACACAACCATACTTGAATGCAAAACTAGCTAACAACGATAGCTGTAATCCCACCCGTAGTCCTACATTCGATGTAGATCCCGCGGGGTCCAAACCCCCAGCAACTCTCCTTCCGCCTTCAACCTGGAAAACAAGAAAGAACGTGCATGGAAACCTAGTTGTACAGCATATACTTCTCCTAAACGTTAGTGCAATCCATGTGAAATATTATATAAACCATAATAAATGCTTAAATGATAATCTTTTCACACATATAAATAAACATTAACACACGAGTTCAGGAACAAGATGGTTCTTCATTATTACGAACAACATGTACAGTAGTAAAAGTGGAGAGATCACCTGAATCCTTCCATGATCTTCGAATAGACCGTCGTCCGTATCCGTCCCACCCTTGCCTCTCTAAGATACTTTCAAGACTTGTGCACTCGAGATGGCATATAAATGGATGAACATCTCCAGGAAACAAGGGTTTCCTGTATAAATCTGGGAAAGTGCAGGAGGCACGGGAATTCAGACTTGAATTTGGATTCCAACAGAGTATAATGTCTATAAAATTTCTCTCTCCCTTAGGCCATGCACATGAGGGGCTTTTATACTCCCTCAAAGTAGTTTCAATCAGTTGGAAACAGTTGGCCACATGCTGGGGTGGTTGAACTACCAGAGTAACCATCAAACCAGTTCGAAAATAGGGATTTTTTATATATTTTTTAATGATTTTAATGGCATACGCGGAAAATTACATGTGGACTCGCGTATACACGCGGAAAATTCTGGGCATATCCGCGTATGGGGATTTTAACACTTTTTTTTAGTGAATTTTGTTCAAGTCTGTAGGAATGGGTGCCCAAAGCCATAAAAGCAATCATGAATCATATGAAGGTGAAAAATGATGCTATAACAGATGCCCCCTAATATATGAGGTCAGAAGGGGTACATGATGGCCGAAATGTATTATGCACATAGAAATAACCTTGTAAGGACAAGAGAGGACTTCACCAGATTTCAGCATGCCAAAAACCAATGAAAGAAAACAGAGAGTCAACTCATGCTGAGGTGGGCATACCCATGCTCAGTAAAAAATACATCATATGGAAAGTACTGAATAGATCCAACATGTATACAAGTATAGCTGAACTGAAAGTACACAATGAATCATCTGAGCATGGCCCAGAAGTATAAGTCTGAATCAATGTCCAAGTATCACATATAGAAAGCTGATCAATGATGCTGCAACTGGATGTCTGATCATATAAGTAACTGAATCTCCAAGTACCAAATCATAAGGGGTGGAACTCATGGTACAATCACGCAACTCGGGAGCCAACATATAGGATGCTGTTGTGCTGAACTGCAACATATAAGGGTGAACGGTATCACTGGCAGAAACTGAATGGACTGTCAAAAGTGAACCGAAAGATGTTGACGCAACCCGAGGTATTCACCGATCTCGATGGCACAATTCTACACAATGGGAATAAATGAGCTGAAGTCGACCATGTGAGAAATCGTTGGATTACCGGTCAATGATGAATACCGTTAACCAATGCGAGACAACCCACCAATAATGAAAATGAGTGTCAAGGTGCCCCAGTACAATCTAACAAGTGTGAATGAATGAGTTGAAGTCGAACACTTGAAAGAATCTACCAATCAGGAGGCAATGATGAATCCCCACCGTCGATAGCGAAGAGTCTGCCACTGATGACTGCAAACCCTAAGGTACTGACAAAAAGACTCTAGACCTTATTCCCAGAGCAATGAGTCGGAGTCGATGGGAAAAGATCTGCTGGAAGGAAGGCATTAAGGTATCCCACATCAGTCCAGCGCGAGTGTAACCCGCAGGCCAAGATTTGGAAGGAATCAGACGAAGTAGAGTGATGGAACCAAAAACCGAAGTACGTTTCCGACGTGCACAAGATGAAGCTAGCGCACGGAAGAAACCCTCTGAACCAACCAATAATGAAAGTTGACACAGAGGCGAGAAATCCACCGATAGGGTCAAATGGAAATCAAGGTACTGCACGAATCCCAAGTGTGATAATGTATGCTGACGTCGAACACAGGGGAAACCACTCAGTCAAATACCCATAATGATGATCAAATGCTGAGCACAAGGTCACCTATCAATGATGGAAATAGGGCCAGGGTGCAGCTCTAGGTTTGCTCTCAGAGCAATGTGTCGTAGTCGATAAGAGACAAACCCGCCAGCAAGAAGTCAATGGAGACCTTCTCAAACCAGCACGAGCAGAGGACCAAAAACATCTGATGTGATAGAACAAGATACTGACAAGACCGGGAAGGCCGACTGAATAATGAGTCAAGAGACACCGCAGAATGGCCGACTCTGGTTAGACTTCCCTTGAACAAAAGCATGACTCGTGATGACCATGGTAGTAAAAAGTGACACTGTATAAGTCTGTTATGCAGGAGGCAGAACAAACTCTCCATATGATTGGAAGAGATAACCAACCGGGGGAGAACTGACAAGTGAAACATGGTAAAGGCTGAACCTAGGTCAAAACTAAACCATCCCAAATGAAGGAAATATATATAAGTATATGTGCTTTGTTCAAGGGCGACAAACTGACTCTGTACTGCCATCAAAATAACGAAGATACATCCCGTTCCCGCTCTTTTTTGTTATATTTGATTTTTTTGTCTTTTTCATATAATAAGCTTGAAAAAGAATAAAAGAATGCTATGGTACAATGGATAGAACGAGTATCAAGAAACAGATGCACTAGTTCCTGGGATTGGAATGATCCTATGCTCAATGCAAGGTGGCGAAAACTGGTAAGCGATACTCAGAGGAATGTTCCATCCATGGGTAAAAGGGTGTCAAGTCGCGATAGCTAAGTGCATGCAATGGTTTAACTTGTACAGATAGACAAGGTCAAAATTTGGCTTAAACATTGAGTCCAAATGAAGCCGGCTAAAGGCCAGGATAAACAAGTAGCCAATATGCAATGCAGTAATACAACTTAACAACACCAGGGAGCCTCTAGGGTAAAAGCCAGAAAAATGATAGTGAGGAAGAAGAAGAATGAAGCTTCAACACGTAAGTCATGGCGGGACTAAAGAGGACTCCCGAGCCTACATAAAATGTAGCATGGGAAACAAGTGATAGCGAGGAACTAACTAGGAAGCCCATGTAAAGGAAGGCTCTACCACCAAGTCATGATTAAATAATCAGCGAGTGAAATGGGTGTAATACTCATGACCTGATGGGATCGACCCTATGGCAAGTGATCAGAATGGAGGCTAGTATGCAAAATGCAACGGAAAGTGGATTCCCTAACCTATATGCCAGTGAATATCATATACCTGCCATGACGGGTCAGCAGTCATGGATCAAAATCCGGAAAAAATCTCAAAAATCGTCAAAATGTACCTGAAAACATATCAAACTAGGCACTTCCAAGCATCCGGGTTATGCAGCTTAAGATAGATTGAAAAAATAAGCATAACAAATTTTTGCGAAAATTTTCAACTTTTTGGGCATAAATAGACAAATTACCTCATATTTGGTTCATTATTACATTGCTGATTTGGAAAAAAGTGCTCTGGAGAAAAAATCTTCTTTCATCAAAATAGGAGCAACCGACCGTCAAATTCCACCGAATTTTTCAGGTTAGCTCTTAATTCATCCTTGCTATTCATTTTTTCCATTCATAAGTTAAAAATTAGGAATTTTCACCGTTAAATCTCTTGCTAAAAATCACGGGTTTGCGCATACGCGGGTTTGTAATGACCAAGTCGCGTATACACGCGACTGTGCACAAATAAAGTCGCGTATGCGCAACCCAATATGAAAAATGCGTAGCTAATGAATGGATTATTGAAATTTGACAGGATGACCATATCATGGAGAGAGTGCGAACACAGTGCAATAGACAATGAAGTCATGCAGAACCAAGCATCACTAAATATTCTTCGGAATTGTGGATTACTCAAGTTTTTTAAAATGCCAAATATGAAGAGCAATGTCCGGTTGCTCGAAATGCTTGTGAACTATTGGGAACCGGAAGAGGACTGCTTTATGATAGATCAGATGCCTGTACGCATTGAAGTGGAAGACATATATTTTATCACTGGACTCTCCCGGAGGGGGGAGCCAGTAGACTTGCACGGTAAGCCTTTGGGAGGGCTCACTGTGGAAGATTACGTCCACGTGTACTGCGTACAGGGTTCCAAGAAAGTTGGAACTCAAATTGCAATCAAAGATTTAAGGGATTTTCACATGAAAATCCTCCTTTTCACCATTGGCAGAGTGGCAGGATCTGCCTCCCTACACCAGGTGTCCAGGACGCAAATGAGCATAGCAGTGGAATGCTTAACTCATGTATATGATTGGTGCACAGCCCTATTGCTGAACATGAAGCAACAATTGACCTCTATCCGCCAAACAAAGACAAAACACTTTGGATATGGTACAATTTTGATGACATTCTTCTTTGAGAAGATTCCAGCACTAAGACCCAGAGTGATCTCTACCATCAGTAGCCCGAGAGACCCAAGAATTGCCCGTTGGGCAGACATGATGAAGAGATTGGGGGGAAGTGAAGTTCCCCGGACCACTTGGGATGATGAGTTCTTCCAATGGTGGAGAGAACAAATCATCGCTGTGGACGACTATCCCTATGCTGGGATGGACTTTCGTGGCGATCCAGATCTTGTCCTGCCACCAGGCGCAGCATGGGGTACAGTCGGTAAGTTTACAATTTTTGACTTATATAATTTTTGGGATTTTTTCAATATGTATGAAAAAATGTGAAAAACAAACATGTTTTTGATTGGATTCAAAATGTCTTACAATTTAAAATGATCATGAAACAGATATTGGACCAGTTCGACCTAAGGGATGCCCAAGACATAAGCGTTGCAGGGGTGAAGCGGATATAGTAGATCCAGACAGAACCCTCTAGGCTGTACAGAGGAACTTGGAGGTATTAACCCGCCAAGTACCTATGGCTGCAGTGGAAGATCCGCCTGAAGCCATCCAGAGACAGGTGGTAGGAGTACCCCGTGACTGGGTACAGTTATTCCGCTGTGTATCCACTGCGATCGTGTTCTATAGGAACACAAATTCTGGGCAGGGACCTCAGGAGTAGATAGATATGATGTATCAGATGACTGTATATTTTTTGAGACTGAACATGATCGGGCATAAGCCCAAATTTTTGTATGACTTATGGATCCAAATTTTTGTATGGTTTTGAACATTCTGATGATATATATACAATGATGTTTGATGTGATGTAACAAATGTATCAAAATGTATGATGTTTTTGATGATTAAATTTTATTGTATGGAATGATTAATGTGCCAATCAATTGCTTGATTAGCTAATGAGTCTGCCAACCAATTGTCAACTCGAGGAATATGAATGAAAGTTAAAAATTGAAATGATCTTTGTAACAAACGTACCCTCAAGAACAACCGGAGTAAAAATGGATCTCGAACCCGATAAGTATTGTTCAATGGCGACACCACCAGATGAGAGTCCAAGAAAACTACTAACGAATCAACACCCAAAGATATTGCCTCCGAGAGTAGATAAACAACTGCAGTGTATTCTGCTATATTATTGGAAGCAAGACCAATGCAGACCCCTCTTGATACTAACAGCTGACCGGATGGATAATGAAGCACCCAAGCCGCGGAAGCTAAGTTCCGGGTGTGTCTACTAGCACCATCGACGAAACCAAAATGACTCATGACATCCAACACAACCTGCCAAAGCAGATCAAAAACATCACCAACCCATCAAAGATCGAAAATCAACCAGATATGTACAAAGCAAAACTACTATATACAAAAGCAACATGCCAGGCCGAAGCCTAGGCATAATACTTCTTCAAATAGAGCCCATTTTTGGGCTCCGGCAACTCGTTCCCTTCAAAATCAACCAAGGTATATGCTCCTTTCTTAAGGAATTTTTTAACGATAAAGGGGCCATACCACATAGACTTAAACTTTCCTGCCCCCAGGGCATCTTTTTCTTGGGCATAGACCAAAACAAGGTCACCTTCCGAAAAAACCCTAGGCTTGACCGCCTTATCGTACTGAACTTTAACTCGGTTTTTATGCGCTTCATTCATCGTGGCGGCATCCCGACACTGCTCATCGAGATGTTCCAGATGAAGGAGACGTTCTTCAAGACTAGAAGTGTCAGGAAGAAGTTCAACAACTAACTTAAGAGAAGGAATCTCACATTCAATGGGAAATACGGATTCCAACCCGTAAACTAGCTGAAATGGAGTAAAGCCAGTTGCAGTTTTCACTAACGTCCTGTATGCCCAAAGTGAAGGATATAGCATAATATGCCAGTTGGATCGAGCTTTATTGATTGTCCTTTGAAGAATTGTCTTCAAGGATTTATTCATGGCTTCCACTTGCCCATTGGCTTGAGGATAATACAGAGATGAATGCTCCTGCCGGAAACCGAATTTTAGAGCCAACTCAGCCATCATGCTATTCTGAAAATGACTGCCATGATCAGTGACAATCTCTCTAGGAATACCAAAATGAGCAATAACCTGGTTGAAAAGAAAAAGAGCTGCAGTCTCACCATCGTTCCCAAAAGTAGGCATAGCCTTGACCCACTTCGTAAAGTAGTCTACTGCTACAATAATGTACTTGTGACCTTTAGCCGAAGGTGGGTTACAAGTAGTATAATCAATACCCCACTTTGTAAAGGGACCGACAGTAATGACTGGAAAAAGCGGAGCTAGATGAGCGCGCATTTTTCGAGTATAAACTTGACACGGATGACACTTTTTGACCGACTCCATACAATCCTTGAAAATCGAAGGCCAAAAGTACCCAGCACACAAGATCTTTTGGGCTGTAGCAAGCCCAGATAAATGACCACCACAAGCTCCACTGTGGCAATCATTCAGCACAGCCTCAGCTTCTTCGAGAGTTAAGCAGCGTCTCAGGATTGAATCAACCCCTCGACGGTATAAAGCATCACCAATAATCAAGTAATTCCTAGCCAAGTGACGCAACTTACGACGCTCATATTTCGAAAAAGTAGAGGGAAACTTCGCAGTCTGAAGATACACAATGATATCTCCATACCAAGGATCCTGTGGAGAGATAAGAAACAAATGTTCATCCAGGAAGGATTCATCATAGACTATCTCTTCCCCACAGGGCAACTCGGAGATCAATTCCGCGAAAACCAATGATTTCTTGGACTTGGAAGACATAAACTCAAGATCAAATTCCTGCAAAATCACAATCCATCTATTGTATTTGCCCCCAATCACTCACCTACTGAGGACAAACTGAAATGGACTGGCTACTGCCAAAACATAAGTTTTTCGTAGAATAATATAATGTTGGAGTCGCTGCACAGCGTGAACAGCTGCCAAAGCTAACTTTTCTATCGGAGTGTACCGGAGTTCAGTCCTACCAAGCCTCGACTAAGATAGTAAATAACATGCTCTGCAAGAGCATCATCTTCCTGAACCAGGACCATACCAATGGTAGATTCTTCTGATGCCAGATACAAAAGGAAATCCATGCTATAATTAGGTGGACTCAATAAAGGAGCAGAGGTCAATGCTTTTTTCAAAGCATCGAATGAGCGTTGAGCAAAGTCATCCCAAAGAAATGGAACTCCCTTCTTCAACAATCTCATAAATCCCTTGGTAACTTCAGCATAATTTACGATAAATCTCTGAAGAAAATTAGACTTTCCTTGTAGACTTTGAAGTTGACGAACAGAGGACGGGGGAGGTGAGCAGGATGATCCATCCTCTTTCGAGAATGAGCAGCTAAATCATCCAAATACGCCTCGATAATCTTTTTGATGTCGTGGAAGGCATATGACATGGCCCGCTGAAATGTAACCCCAGCATTTTTAAGACCAAAAGGCATCTTCTTGTATGCAAAAGTACCCCAGGGAAAAATAAAGGCAGTCTTATGCTGATCTTCAGGACGGATAGTAATCTGATTATATCCGGAGAAACCGTCCATGAAGGAGAAAATCTCATTACCAGCACACTCGTCAATGATCTGATCGATAAATGGTGTGGGGTAATTATCTTTAGAACATGCTTTATTTAGGTCTCTGAAATCGATGCAAACTCGAATCGTTCCTTGCTTTTTATCTACGGGAACGGGATTTGAAACCCATTCAGTCAAAGGAACAGGGAAAATGAATCCCGCCTTAAGCAGCTTCTCAACCTCAGCTTTGATAGCTAATGCCTTCCTAAGATTGACCGGATGAAGTTTTTGCCTCACCAGCTTAGCGTTTTCATAAGTCTTGATCTCATGCTGGACAATAGATGGATCTATTCCAGGCATTTCCTCATAAGACCAAGCGAATACATCCCTATACTCTTTAAAGAGCTCGGTGTAAATTTGAACCTCTTCACGGGAACATTCAGCTCCGATGAAGACATTCTTGATAATATTGGGATCCCTGGAAATGTTCACCGGGATAGTAGGAGAAATCACAGCCATGTTCCCTTCAGCATAAACCTGTGTTGGTGCTAAAGGGTTCAAGACTGGGTGAACAGGACCAGGAGATGGAGGACTTGGAAAACTTGTTTCAACTTCACTCAAGTCAGGTAAAAAATAAGACCGATGATGCAAATCATCCCACGGTCTATCTATACTAGTCATGGCTTCCAGGATGGCCTCTTCAGATGGAAGAGTGGTATCAAGGCAATCCTGGGCAGAAGAAGAACTAAGTGTCCAAGTCGGAGCCACATCTCCATCCAACTCTTCCGGTGACAGAGGAGCTGGGATGGATTCTGCAGAGTCAACAATAGACTGATAAGCAATCTCAACTGCAGAAATAGGAAATGCCATTCCACCCACTTGAACTTCCGCTAATGTGGCAGTAGGGGAAGGTAAGGTCCAAGGGTTCGAAAAATAATGAGTTCTGAAGAACTCTCTTCGAAGAGGAGCCTTGGAGGATGAAATAGCATTAATATGAACCGTAGGAGGAGGAATATCAAAAGTACCCATCAAGGAAGAATACATTCCAACTCCTAAATTCTCAACAGGCGCCTTAGTATTATCCAACTTTGGAACAGATGAGTCAGTAGACGCATTCGGGTCTACAGGAGGACAGTCCAGTTGGTCCACTGTAACAATCCTCCCTTCGTGAGGGAAACAAATAATTCGAAATAATGAGGATGCAATGGCATCCATCTCATAAATCCAGTTTCTCCCCAATAGAAGGTTGTAGTCCAAGCTTGCATCCACTACGTCAACCTCTATATTGATCGTTTTGCCCCCAACACATATGGGCAAAGCTGGGACAATACCATGCAGTCTGTGAGAATGACCATCAAACGCAGTCAGGAGACTGGTAGATGGAACAGCTTTGGGAGATCCAATCGTCTTCCAACATGTGAGAGACATCACGCACGTGGAAGCACCCTCATCAACAACCGTTCGAAAGATATTGCACTTCCGGTACGATGATTTAATATGAAAAGCCATATGATGGGGGAGTCTCTTCTTAAAATTAGTCATATCAAATGTAATCAGAAGAGAATTTTTTGGATCAATAGCCCCAATGGCAGTGAGAAAAGCACTGCGCTGAGCCGGACAAGACTGGAGCACCTCTAAAGCTGACATAGCACAAGGACTCTGCGCCAGATCTTCCACAATAGAGTAGTTCTGGGCAGCCCTAGCGTTTGGATTAATCGTCGAACGCTTAGTGGATGTTTTGGGCATCCGAGGCATAGGCTCAACAGTAGGCCTTGTAATGTGAAGTGGCTCAGTAGCATCAGGAGCATCCTTAGCTTTCGAAGACTCTTCTCTGCCATAATCACGGGATCTCGTAGCGACATCCACGTGAGCACTCATCATGAATATGTTCGATGGGATTTCCCCTTCCTGGGTGCCCCCAGAGGAAGCCCCAGGATTTTGATTCGCGCCAACAACTAGCTGTTTCCCTTGGGGAAAAGGGTTTGTTAACAAAACCTGGGAACTGGAAGAACCCTGCTGAGCTAGCAAGCGCTGTGCATCTTGAATTTTAGGGCAAAGGTGTGTAAGATGGTCTCCAGCACACAGCTTGCATGGAAACTTCACTTTCTTTTTCTCCTTTGGACCCTCACCAACATGCTCGTTGGTTTTATTCGCATTACCCTTCCCATTCTTGCCCTTTTTCTTATTATTTCGTCCCTTCTTCTTCCCTTCGGATTGTTGATTTCATTTGGGATTAGAAGCTTGGACAACATTTATGGACAAAGATTGGGAAGGTGATGACTTAGCAGGCACAACCTGACTAGAAGGAGCAGATTGCAAAGACAACTGCTGCAATTGAGTAAGCAGGCTGGCTGCACCACTATTGATTGATCCAATCAGTCCGTCACCATGAGGACCAGGCTTAGTTTTGGATAAATCTAATTTGGAGCGAGGAGCATTGGGCAGATATTTATGGAGGACCCCAGACTGAGAATATATCAGTTCCAACTGCTGGGCCCTAAAAATGGCCTGCTCCTCGGAAAATACCCCTGAGAGGGATACGTCCTTCGAAATATCTGACTGCAGAGATTTCAGAAACCATTCCAAAAGGAATTCACCCGGAATATGAGCTTTAATAAGCCTTTTCCTTCTCCGCCATTCCTGAATATGATCAGAAATGTGGGTCGTGTCGTCCTGTTTAAAATTAGCTAGGAGTTCAGTCCCGGCATCATATCGGACAGGCAACTGGAAATGGTTTAGAAATGTAACAGCCAGTTCTCCAAATGTAGCAAAACTGCCCCCAGTTAGCTCAATATACCATTTGGCAGCGTTTCCAATTAGGGTGCGTTGAAACAATCTCAACCTAATCGAATCATCGATCAGGGAGTTCGAAGAACACCATAAATGGAAGGTAGTGATGTGGTCAGCCGGATCTTCTCCATTCTTGCCTTCAAAATTTGGAATGTCTGAAGGAAGTTTGGTGGGAACCGGAGGCCACCCCAGACTATAACGAATCGGATCATTAGTCAATTTCGACAGATCTGGCAAGTTTAACGTTGCCAGAAAAGGTAAATGAGGCGGAGCTTGAGGATTCCATCCTTGATGGGATGTATTCCCAACATTCTGAAAAGAATACCCTGGATTTGATGAGGCACCAGGTTGCCAGAAAGAACTCGTAGAAAAAGGAGAAGAACCTCCTCCCAACGCAGAGTTACCAAAGCCCAGACCAGTTCCCCCCACTGAAGTATGAAATGAAGAGGAAAGCCCCTGATAGGGGTTCTAGGCATTAGAAAGAGGAGAAAAGGTCTGATAAGCACTCGACGAAGGGAAAGAAGTATTCCCTTGGTGACCAGCGTAAAACTGATTCCCTGCCCCCGCTGTAGTGAATACAGGGTTCCAACCTGTAAAAGTGGTCGAATTCTGACCTCCAGACCAAGGGTTGAAACTCTGAGTCTGAGAAGTGAACGGAAAGGACCCTAAAGAAGGATTCGAACTAGGAATATGTCCAGTTCCGAAGGGGAACCCTTGAAAAGAAGTTGATCCACTAGCCATGGAAGACATGGGTGTAGATCCAGCTGCAGCAGCGGAAAAGGAAAAAGAAGGAATCCCACTAGTGGGCATTCCAAAACAGAAGGGACCAGATTGAGAAGCATGTGCTTGGGTGAAACTAGAGCCAAACACAGCAGCACTAGAAGCAATCGAAGATATAGCAATAGTGCCCCCTCCTTCAACAGAAGCAGGAGTCTGAATGCCTGCAGCACTCACAGCAGAAGCCGCGTTCCCAGTCGTGGCCATCGAAAGGTATGTATAATACGGAGGATCTTCCGGTCTCTCTGACTCAGGTCCGATGTATTCAACAACGAATGGATAATCAGGAGGAAGAGGAGATGGAAGTGACACTGATGGTTCAGGTACTTCCTCTATTTTAACTTCTTCTTCCTGCGGAAATAAAACTCGCGAGGTGAGCGGAACGCTCCTCTCGGAACCAACACCAGAATCAGCTACGAAACCTTCAGACCCTTGTGGAGGATCTCTCTCCACTGCGTCAGACGTCACAGGGTGGTACCCACCTGCTAAATCACTCCTACGCCTTCTTGAAGAAGGCTCTGGACTCTCGGGAGATAACCCCCAGATTCTCCTCGATCGACGAGGCGCTTGATCAGCCACTTTAACAAATTTTAATTAGACTCAAAAAGTATAAAGCTAGGCAAGCTAGGAGCAAAGAGCACTCACTACAAAAAATAATCCCTGAGATACAATCAAGCAAACAACCTTCAGGTATTTCTGCTCCGGGTGATTAGGACCGGACACCAAAATACAAGAAAGCGAAATATAGGACCTCCCGAAAGTAGTCTGGGATAATTACGGCCCAGGCCTACTAGCAAAGGTAACAGAAACAGTTACGCTGACCTCCTAACGACAGACTTTGCCGGCACAAGTACCCAAGCTTTGCAAGGGCACCCCCCAGAAGTACTGCTGAAAGTGATGCGACGTCTGCCTCAGGTACCACGGGTATTCCCCCCCGCAGTCACCTATCTGGAACCTAGGAGTGGAAACTATGGGCACCAATCCGTATCAGAAGCCGGGCGGAACGGTCTTGAGGTCAGATTCAACAAATTAGAGAGGGGGTATCTCTCTTCTCAGCCTTCACTTACCCTCGCGCTTGACTCTCTGGAGGAGAGCTTTCCCGGTCCACCTAACGGAGTTGGATTTCGCTCAATTAATCAACTTCTATGTTTTGTTTGAGCGGCCTTGGAGAGTTAACTCTCCACTCACCTAATCCAAGGCCCTACAACCTAGCTAGTTGGTGTATGACACTTAATAAAAACTTGCTAGTTGCTTTTAAATTATATCGCTTATTTTAATTGGCCGTTATGTTAAGTCAAAGGGATGCGGAAATGAAACTTGTGGTGTTTTGACGTAGAAAAGAAATTAATAAAAACCAAACTACATGCAAATGCAGTTATTTTCTTTTGATGAAAAGCAACTTCTATACGGGTTCTACGAGACTAAATTTTTTTTTTTTTTTTTTCAAATAACAAACTCCACACTCACAAAAACTATGAAAATGACTAAATGCTTAAGTGCACCTGATGCAAATCACTAAGAGCATGCAAATTCTAAGATGCAAAATCTACTAAAGCAGAGAGAAATTTCCCAAAGATCCTTCATTTTTATCTCTTTTTGGTTGTCCAGAAAGCTAGTTCCCAAAATCAGAAACTCTTAATATAAAGACACCAAAAACGCTTGAAACAAGAGGAAGAAACCAATGACAATTCCTTTCCAAAATCAAGTTGAAAACCAAAAGCAAGAAACCTCAACAAAGCCTCAACAGATATACTAAAACGAAAACAAAAATGCAAAACAAAAGCAAATGACAAAACAAATGTTTTTTGAGCTTTTGAGTTTTATAAAAAGGAAGAGCTCGAAAAGACCAAGAAAAACTATCAAATCCCAAGCCAAACAACTCTGAATCTCAAGCAAAAACTTCAAAAATGCTCCAAACCTTATAGGGCTAGCTAGTAGCAAGATTTATATGAGCAAAAGAAGACAAGAAACTCAATCACTCAGCCTAGAAGAATAGTACAACCTTGTAGCAAACAAAAACTTCAAAGAACCTAGAAAGACTCTTCAAAAATTGCAACAAGACCTAGTCAACTGAACTCAAGAAAACCAACCAAACAAAGGGAAAAAATTGAAGCGCAAAGCAAGACACAAAGATAGGAAAGATTAAATGAGCAGATTCTCTCTGTTCTAATGAAGCAGAATAGCCAAGAATCCCCAGGAAGAGATCTTGGTACTCAAACCAGAAATGCAAGCACAAGAAACAAACTTTTGCCAAATAAGCTAGTTTTCAATCAAACAAGAGAGAGAAAAGACCAAAGAGAACTTTCTACACAATCCAGAGGATACAAAGACACTGTAGGAACAGGCCTCCACAGGCAGACAGGGCCAAAAATCCAAAAAACCTAAAATTTCAAAATTGACCTAGGTATACGCGACTGGACAGTTTAGAAACAAGCGTGCATACGCGACTGTACTAAAGGAAACCCGCGTATACGCGACTCCCTTTAACAAAAAATGCGTGTATACGCGTCTGTGTACAGATGAACCCGCGTATGCAAAGGTAAATAATGAAAATTAAAAAAGATCAAGCCTGGATAAGAAACCAGGACTTCAGTCTGACTGAGAAAAAGTTAATTGGACTGGAAATAAAAGTTAAAACTGTTGAAACCTATCAAACAGCTGAAACCACCCAACAGGGGAATCACAAGAATGTGATCCCCAGTGGAGTCACCAGTTCTGTTTCGGGGAAAATCACCCTAGAGGTTTGTTGGGTCGAAACCTCCACAGATCAGGGCATGCTATTCAGAAGGACTCACACACAACCATACTTGAATGCAAAAAACTAGTTAACAACGATAGCAGGACTCACCCGTAGCCCTATGTTCGATGTAGATCCCACGGGGTCCAAACCCCCAGCAACCCTTCTTCCTCCTTCAACCTGAAAACAAGAAAGAACGTGCACGGAAACCTATTTGTACAGCATATACTTCTTCTAAACGTTAGTGTAATTCATGTGAAACATTATATAAACCATAATAAATGCTTAAATGATAATCTTTTCACACATATAAATAAACATTAACACACGAGTTCAGGAACAAGATGGTTCTTCATTATCACGAACATCATGTACAGTAGTAAAAGTGGAGAGATCACCTGAATCCTTCCACGATCTTCGAGCAGACCGTCGTCTGGATTCGTCCCACCCTTGCCTCGCTAAGATTCTTCCAAGACTTGTGCACTCGAGATGGCATATAAATGGATGAACATCTCCAAGAAACAAGGGTTTCTTGATATAAATCTGGGAAAGTGCAGGAGGCATGGGGATTCAGACTTGAACTAGGATTCCAACCGAGTATAATTTCTATAAAATTTCTCTCTCCCTTAGGCCATGCACATGAGGGGCTTTTATACTCCCTCAAAGTAGTTTCATCAGTTGGAAACAGTGGGCCACGTGCTGGGGTGGTTGAATTACCAGAGTAACCATCAACCCAGCCCGAAAATAGGGAATTTTAATATATTTTTTATGATTTTTAATGGCATACGCGGAAAAGTACATGTGGACTCGCGTATACACGCGGAAAAGTCTGGGCATAACCGCGTATGGGGATTTTAACACTGTTTTTTTAGTGAATTTGTTCAAGTCTGTAGGAATGGGTGCCCAAAGCCATAAAAGCAATCATGAATCATATGAAGGTGAAAAATGATGCTATAACACCCTAGGAGATGAAGCACCAAAACTATGGGCCCCGTTTGGGTAAATTGGTGTTTCAACTTCCCGGGGACGTCACTTCGGCATACTATCTCCATTTGGGGCTTCAAAATGGCTCCGGAAGTTTAGGACCCGAAAAACTGCTAAAAATAGTAACTTGTGAAAAAAACTGAAAGGGATAATGGTGGGGCCCCAAGTGGAATAGGTGGGTGGCCACTAATATCCACTTGGATCATTCCTCCCCCCTTAGGAAGCAATGGTCCCCATTGTGTTGAGTTCCTCCATGAGATGAGAAAACTTCTGTTGAACATGGTCCCTTGTGAACCACTTGCCTTGGTGCAGGAGTTGGCCAACTTTGACAACCCGATATAGTTGTATCTTCTGTCGGCGAGTCTTCTTGATTTGCATGTCCATGATACAGTCTGTGGTGGCCTGTTCCATGCAGTATGGGTTTAAATTTTTTGGTGTGAGTTCTTCTGCAATGTCAGAGGTGTCCAATAGAGGTGGGAAGTAGGGACGAAGGCAGTCTACATTGAACACTGGGTGCAGACCAAGGAATGGTGGAATACTGAGCTCGAAGGCATTGTTCCCTACAGCCTTGATGATGGTGTACGGCCCATATCAGAGCGAGCGAATCTTGATGTGGGGTCTAGTGAGGCTCTCCTTCTGCAAATGTAGCCACACTTTTTAGCCCATCTGGAAGTTGTGTGGCACCCGATGTTGATCATGTCGTTGCTTGTACTTAGCATTGGCTCTGTCAAATATTTCATGAACTTGTTGGCGATGTGCTGAATGCACTCGATGAAGTTGTTTTCTTTGTCAACTTCAGACTGGACATGAGCCGAATCAGCCTGAGTAGCTGCAAATGGCATGGCTACGTCAATGGGACATAGTGGCTGGAATCCCAAGCCCACCTGAAATGGGCTGTGGCCGGTTGAGCTGTGGAGAGCCCGGTTATAACTGTGTTATACATAGGGAAGGCTCTCATCCCATGTGCGTGGATGCTTTGAATTTTACATGCGCAGAATGTGTAGAATCATCCTGTTGACAACCTCTGTCTGGCCATCGCTAGGGGATGAAAATTTGTGGACTCTGGTGAGCTTGGCGATCCAACCGATCCAGGTGGATATTGGTGGCCACCCACCTATTCCACTTGGGCCCCCACCATTGCCTCTTTCAGTTTTTCAGTTTTGGCATAACTTACTATTTTTAGCAGTTTTTCGGGTCCTGAACTTCCGGAGCCGTTTTGAGGCCCTAAACGACGTTTTTTGGTATGAAAAATTGTTGCGATTTTGATCATCAAAATCGTCACAAAAGTTGTAGTCCTCTCGATACCACCGATCCTTATTTATGAACGCAACAGAATAAACATATAACCATAAATACAGAGATGCAGCGGAAATAACACTTCATTTCATTAATATCAAAGAACCGAAATTTGCTTACAGACAGAATGGAAATAAAACTAGCTAGGGCGCTGGTAGCTATCTCTGAGAAGAGATGTGGCGGCTACAGGCCTCTGAACTGCGTTACAATGAGGCTCGAGGGCCTATTTATTATTGAGAAACAATGGAGAACCCTAAACATCCCAAAAACCTAACATGTGCGTCAAACGGAGATAGTATGCCAAAGTTACGTCCCTGGGAAGTTGAAACACCAATTTACCCAAACAGGGCCCATAGTTTTGGCACTTCATCTCCTAGGGTTAGGTTTTTGGGATGTCGAGGGTTCTCCATTGTTTCTCAATAATAAATAGGCCCTCGAGCCTCATTGTAACTCAGTTCAGAGGCCTGTAGCCGCCACATCTCTTCTCAGAGATAGCTACCAGTGCCCTAGCTAGTTTTATTTCCATTCTGTCTGTAAGCAAATTTCAGCTCTTTGATATTAATGAAATGAAGTGTTATTTCCGCTGCATCTCTGTATTTATGGAGAAACATCCGGATTTATGTGAACGCAACAATAAATAGATAATCATAAATACGTATATGCCTTCCAAATAACACTTCATTTCATTAATATCAAGAACCGAAAATATGCTTACGTACAATGGAAATAAACTACTAGCTAGGGCACCGGTAGCTATCTCTCGAGAAGAGATGTGGTGGCTATGTGCCTCTCGAACCGTGGAGAGCCCTACAATCGGGTGGTTGTACATAGGGGAGGCTCTCGTCCCATGTGCGTGGATGCTTTGAGTTGTACATGCGCGTAATGTGTACAATCATTCCCCGTTTACGACCTCCTCGTCCGGCCATCCTCCGTTTGGGGATGGAAAGCTGTGGACTTGGTGAGCTTTGTGTCCAACCTTGACCAGAGGTTAGACCAAAATGTGCTGAGGAACCTGCTATCTCGATCTGATATGATAGACTGTGGGATCCCAAAGTGCACCCACACTCGTTCAAAGAAGAGTTTAACAGTGGCTTCTGCTGTGATATTCTTCTTACAGGCCGCCATGATGGCCATCTTCGAGAATCTGTCAACGACCACGAAAACACAGTCATTTCCATTCTTAGTAGAAGGCAGGCCCGACATGTAATCCATGGAGATGGATTCCCATGGTCGACTAGGGGTAGGTAGTGGAGTATATAGGCCTTGCTTCTTGATGGTCGGTTTGGCAATGGCACAAGCAATGCAAGATCTGATGTGCTTCTCGACATCCTTTCGAAGGTTCAGCCAATAGAAATACTTCTGCAGTACTGCTATTGTTTTCTCGACCCCGAAATGCCCAGCAACTCGACTGTAGTGTGCTTCCCATATCATCTTGGCACGCTCGCTTGAAGGAACACAAAGGTGTCCCAGGTGACATAAAAGTGCATCTTGGAGGTGAAAATTTGGAACTTGCGTGCCTCCCAAGAGTGCCTTGTAAGTGTGGCCGAATTCTGGGTCACTCTCATAGAGAAGCGGCCAATCAGAAGTCTCGTGCCCACAAGAGTTGAGCACGGTGGTGAGCGCCACGATCGGTGGTCTGTTGAGGCAGTCTGCAACATTATTGGTGCTACCCTTCTTGTACTTGATGTTCAAATGAAACTGTTGCAGATATGTGGACCACTTCTGATGGCGATCATTCTGCAACTTCCCTTGTGTCCGTATGAACTGCAGGGGCCGGTGGTCTGTGTGGATGATTGTTTCCTTCCCCAAAATGTAATGCTTCCATTGTCGACAGGCTTGCACAATGGAATACATTTCTTTGTCATAGGTGGGATACTTGCGAACTGTCTCAGACAATGTCTCACTGTGATATGCCACCGGATGTCCCTGTTGAGTAATAACTGCCCCAATAGCATAGTCAGAGGCATCTGTCTCGATCTCAAATGGCTGCTGCAAGTCTGGTAAGGTGAGCACTGGGGCAGAACAGAGGCGATTTTTCAATTCTTTGAACGCCTTCTGTTGAGGTTCCGACAAAAAGAATTTTGCTCTCGCTCCTCCTTTGGTGACTTGACTCAAGGGCCAAGTGATATGAGAGAATCCCAACACGAATCTACGGTAGAAATTAGCAAGACCCAGAAAGCTGCGAAGCTCTGTTATAGTGGTTGGGGCTGGCCAATCCCGAATGACTTGGATCTTGGCCGGATCCACATGCACCATTCAGATGGACAACATCTGTGGCCATTCACCAACTCATTTGTAGTGGTACTTGGATGACATTCTGATCTTCACAAGACTTGGGAAGAGCACCTTCATCACATCCGACAAAGGTGGCCACCCGCCTATTCCACTTGGGCCCCCACCATTGTCTCTTTCGCCTTTTTCTCGCCTTGAATTGCCAATCTTGGCAGCATACCGGTATACGTACCAAGCGAGGAGATGTCGAGGAACTCCCATTTCCTCCGAATGTATCCGTGCATACCGCGATACTTCTAGCACCAAAATGTTTCTCTCGAATCTTTGATACCCAACTTTGTGCGTTGTGGTAGCGGGAAATCGTATTCGTCAACAGAATATCTTGATCTTTTTTTTTAACGTGGTCCATTGTATGTACTTGTCCTCATAGCTCCCCACGGGATAGTACTGTTCCTTGACGGCGTCTTGGAAAGAATTCCAAGTTGGTACGGCCGAGAACAGAGAGGGTTCTGTCCGGTCCTTATTCTCACAGTAGGTTTCCCACCAGTCCTTAACATGGGGGGTAGCTTTGAGGAGTGCAAAAATAATCTTCTCCCGGTCTGAAAAGTCATGAACAGAGAAATATCCTTCTAATAGATTCAACCATCTATCTACGGCATCTGCGTCTATTCGACCCTCAAATATGGGAATGTCAAAATTTACTTGTACCTTAAAGGGAGTCGCAACTCCAGAGTGGCTACTGGATGCAGATGCGCCGCCGGTGGGCAGCCGTTGAAGGATCTGAACACAGTTATCCATCATCGCGTTCCTTTGTTTTTCTTTTTTCGAAGAATATTGACTCTTGATCTCGCGAATCATCAATCAGGAAAAGGTGCTTCCAAACCGCGTAACAAAGGACAAAGCCACAAGAAAAGAACAACACCGTAAAGCCAAAGAAGGACACGGGAAAGTGGTGTGAGTTCCATAAGAGATCCACTCACAACACAAGTGAGTGTCGGGCCAAGCAGTCGCTAGTGGCCGAGATGAGGGCTTCTGAGTCAGATGCATGCTCTGACTCTGAATCAAAACCTGAAAAGGGGAATGAAAAAGGGAAACAGATTATTGATGCGGATCCCAACGCCACTGTTGCCACTACAAAGGTCCAGAAGGAGGAACCGGAAGATCCAGAGGAGGAGGAACGTCTCTTCCACTCCCAGATGTGGGTAAAGGGCTCCCCTGTACAGTTCATTGTCGACAATGGGAACCAAAAGAACCTCATTTCAGCAGACGCCGTGAAGCGGTTGGGCTTGCCGACCACATCTCACCCACATCCATACACCATCGGGTGGCTTCACCAAGGACGAGACCTCCGCGTCAGCCAGCAGTGTCGCCTTCCCTATAGCATCAAGCCCTTCACAGATGAGGTATTATGTGACGTTGCTCCTATTGATGTTTCTGATGTATTATTAGGACAACCATACTTGTGGAAGCGTCATGCTGTGTATGAGTCTCGGCCTCGTGCTGTTATTGTTACTTTGGGAAATAAGTTGTACAGAATACCAGAGGTACCACCTCCTGCTGCTATCTCTTTGGTTACTGCAAAACAATGCAGTAAGCTCATTTCCCAAACCAGGAAATTCGTTTTCCTGATGATCCGCCCCCAGGGCAAGAAGAAGACTGTGGCCACGACCTCCAGACAGGGCCCCTCTGCACGACAACAAAAAATGGATAAGGTCGTGGAGGAGTACGGGGACATCTTCACCTCACCCACAGGGGTTCCTCTGCACTGCCAGGTCAAGCACCCGATTGATCTGACCCCAAGTGCGCCACTACCCAATGGACCGATCTATCGACGCTCTGTTCTGGAAAATGATGAAATCAAGAGGCAGATTCAGGAGCTGTTGCAGAAAGGTCACATCAGACCAAGTTCATCGCCCCGTGGGAGCCCGATCGTGTTGGTACAGAAGAAGGATGGGACGTGGAGACTTTGTATTGACTATCGGGCGCTGAACAAGATCACTGTCCGGAATAGGTACCCAATCCCACGGATTGATGACCTTCTGGACCAACTCCAAGGTGCAAAATATTTCAGTAAGATCGACCTGAAGTCCGGGTATCACCAGGTACCAATTGAACCCTCTGATGTGTGGAAGACTGCCTTCAAAGCTAAGGAAGGCCTTTTTGAATGGCTGGTCATGCCTTTCGGGTTGACGAATGCTCCCGCAACCTTCATGAGGATGATGGACGACATCTTGCGCCCATTCACCAACTCATTCGTAGTGGTGTACTTGGATGACATTCTGATCTTCAGCAAGACTTGGGAAGAGCACCTTCATCACATCCGACAAAGGGTGGCCACCCGCCTATTCCACTTGGGCCCCCACCATCGTTCTTCGCCAAGAATTGCCAATCTGGCAAGATACCTGGGTGGCAGATGCCGCACTGCCGAGGATATGTCGAGGAACTCCATTTCATCCTAAATGTATCTGTGCAGACAGCTGCGATACCTTAGCACCAAATGTTTCTCTGAATCTTTGATACCCAACTTTGTGCGCAGGGTATGGAACAGATTCGTCAGCTCATGCACATCTTGATCCCTTTGTTGTCGCAGCGTGGTCCATTGTATGTACTTGTCCTCATAGCTCCCCACGAGATAGTACTGTTCCTTGACGGCGTCTCGGAAAGAATTCCAAGTTGGTACGGCCGAGAACAGAGAGGGTTCTGTCTGGTCCTTGTTCTCACAGTAGGTTTCCCACCAGTCCCTAACATGGGGGGTAGCTTTGAGGAGTGCAAAAATAATCTTCTCCCGGTCTGAAAAGTCATGAACAGAGAAATATCCTTCTAATAGATTCAACCATCTATCTACGGCATCTGCGTCTATTTGACCCTCAAATATGGGAATGTCAAAATTTACTTGTATTTTAAAGGGAGTCGCAACTCCAGAGTGGCTACTGGATGCAGATGCGCCGCCGGTGGGCAGCCGTTGAAGGATCTGAGCAAAGCTATCCATCATCGCGTTCCTTTGTTTTTCGAAGAAGCGAGACTTTGGATCTCGCGAATCAAAAGGGTGGAAAAGGTGCTTTCCAAACCGCGAACAAAGGATGTACTCATTACAAGAAAAGAACAGCACCGCAAAGCCAAAGAAGGACACGGAAAGTGGTGTGAGTTCCATAAGAGCTCCACTCACAACACAAGTGAGTGTCGGGCCAAGCAGTCGCTAGTGGCCGAGATGAGGGCTTCTGAGTCAGATGCATGCTCCGACTCCGAATCAGAACCTGAAAGGGGGAATGAAAAAGGGAAACAGATTATTGATGCGGAGCCCAACGCCACTGTTGCCACTACAAAGGTCCAGAAGGAGGAACCGGAAGATCCAGAGGAGGAGGAACGTCTCTTCCACTCCTAGATGTGGGTAAAGGGCTCCCCTGTACAGTTCATTGTCGACAATGGGAGCCAAAAGAACCTCATTTCAGCAGACGCCGTGAAGCGGTTGGGCTTGCCGACCACCGCTCACCCACATCCATACACCATCGGGTGGCTTCACCAAGGACGAGATCTCCGCGTCAGCCAGCAGTGTCGCCTTCCCTATAGCATCAAGCCCTTCACGGATGAGGTATTATGTGATGTTGCTCCTATTGATGTTTCTGATGTAGTATTAGGACAACCATACTTGTGGAAGCGTCATGCTGTGTATGAGTCTCGACCTCGTGCTGTTATTATTACTTTGGGAAATAAGTTGTACAGGATACCAGAGGTACCACCTCCTACGACTATCTCTTTGGTTACCGCAAAACAATGTAGTAAGCTCATTTCCCAAACCAGGAAATTCGTTTTTCTGATGATCCGCCCCCAGGGCAAGAAGAAGACTGTGGCCACGACCTCCAGACAGGGCCCCTCCGCACGACAACAACAAATGGATAAGGTCGTGGAGGAGTACGGGGACATCTTCACCTCACCCACAGGGGTTCCTCTGCACTGCCAGGTCAAGCACCCGATTGATCTGATCCCAGGTGTGCCACTACCCAATGGACCGATCTATCGACGCTCTGTTCTGGAAAATGATGAAATCAAAAGGCAGATTCAGGAGCTGTTGCAGAAAGGTCACATCAGACCAAGTTCATCGCCCTGTGGGAGCCCGATCGTGTTGGTACAGAAGAAGGATGGGACGTGGAGACTCTGTATTGACTATCGGGCGCTGAACAAGATCACCGTCCGGAATAGGTACCCAATCCCACGGATTGATGACCTTCTGGACCAACTCCAAGGTGCAAAATATTTCAGTAAGATCGACCTGAAGTCTGGGTATCACCAAGTACCAATTGAACCCTCTGATGTGTGGAAGACTGCCTTCAAAGCTAAGGAAGGCCTTTTTGAATGGCTGGTCATGCCTTTCGGGTTGACGAATGCTCCCGCAACCTTCATGAGGATGATGGACTACATCTTGCGGCCATTCACCAACTCATTCGTAGTGGTGTACTTGGATGACATTCTGATCTTCAGCAAGACTTGGGAAGAGCACCTTCATCACATCCGACAAGTCCTCCAAACACTGCAGCAACACAAGTTGTGTGCCAATTTGGAGAAGTACACGTTTGGCATGACCCAGGTTCAATATCTGGGATACATTATTGATGAAAGGGGGGTGCATGTGGATCCAGCCAAGATCCAAGTCATTCGGGATTGGCCAGCCCCGACTACTATAACAGAGCTTCGCAGCTTTCTGGGTCTTGCTAATTTCTACCGTAGAGTCGTGTTGGGATTCTCTCATATCACTTGGCCCTTGAGTCAAGTCACCAAAGGAGGAGCGAGAGCAAAATTCTTTTGGTCGGAACCTCAACAGAAGGCTTTCAAAGAATTGAAAAATCGCCTCTGTTCTGCCCCAGTGCTCACCTTACCAGACTTGCAGCAGCCATTTGAGATCGAGACAGATGCCTCTGACTATGCTATTGGGGCAGTTCTTACTCAACAGGGACATCCAGTGGCATATCACAGCGAGACATTGTCTGAGACAGTTCGCAAGTATCCCACCTATGACAAAGAAATGTATTCCATTGTGCAAGCCTGTCGACAATGGAAGCATTACATTTCGGGGAAGGAAACAATCATCCACACAGACCACCGGCCCCTGCAGTTCATACAGACACAAGGGAAGTTGCAGAATGATCGCCATCAGAAGTGGTCCACATATCTGCAACAGTTTCATTTCAACATCAAGTACAAGAAGGGTAGCACCAATAATGTTGCAGACTGCCTCAGCCGACCACCGACCGTAGCCATCATCGCAAGCCAACTTGTAAGCACGAAGACTCGATTACCGCTTCATGAGAGTGACTCCACCCAGTCCACATTGCTAGTTGCACCCCGGGGCACGAAGTTCCAAATTTCACCTCCAAGATGCACTTATAAAACAATTGACACCATTGCGTTCCTTCGCTGAGCTAGTACAAGATGATATGGGAGCACACTACAAGCTGAAGCCACGTATTTTCGAGGAAGACATGAAGTAAAGGCGTTATGGATACGATTTAATGCACCTTCAAAGGATTTCGAGAGTACATCGCATCCCGCATCGCTAGCATTGTCAATTATCAAGAAGCAAGGCCTATATACTCCACTACCTACCCGTAGTCGACCGTGGGAATCCATCTCCATGGATTACATGTCGGGCCTGCCTTCTACTAAGAATGGAAATGACTGTGTTTTCGTGGTCGTTGACAGATTCTCGAAGATGGCCATCATGGCGGCCTGTAAGAAGAATATCACAGCAGAAGCCACCGCTAAACTCTTCTTTGAACGAGTGTGGGTGCACTTTGGGATCCCACAGTCTATCATATCAGATCGAGATAGCAGGTTCCTCAGCACATTTTGGTCCAGCCTCTGGTCAATGTTGGACACAAAGCTCACCAAGTCCACAGCTTTCCATCCCCAAAAAGATGGCCAGACAGAGGTCGTCAACAGAATGATTGTACACATTCTGCGCATGTACAACTCAAAGCATCCACGCACATGGGACGAGAGCCTCCCCTATGTACAACACAGTTATAACCGGGCTCTCCACAGCTCAATTGGCCATAGCCCCTTTCAGGTGGGCTTGGGATTCCAACCACTATGTCCCATTGACATAGCCATGCCGTTTGCAGCTGCTCAGGCCGATTCAGCTCATGTCCAGTCTGAAGTTGACAAAGCAAGTAGCTTCATCGAGCGCATCCAACACATCCGCCAACAGGTTCATGATATATTGGACAGAGCCAATGCGAAGTACAAGCAGCGCCATGATCAACACCGGGTGCCACACCACTTCCAGGTGGGCGACAAAGTATGGCTACATTTGCAGAAGGAGCGCCTCACTCGACCTCACCGCAAGCTTCGCCCGCTCCGATACGGGCCGTACACCATCACCAAGGCTGTAGGTAACAATGCCTTCGAGCTTAGTATTCCACCATTCCTTGGTCTGCACCCAGTCTTCAATGTGGATCGCCTTCGTCCTTACTTTCCACTTCTACTGGACACCTCGGACATTGCAGAACAACTCACACCAACAGAGTTAAACCCAGACTGCATGGAACAGGCCACCACAGATTGTATCATGGACATGCAAATCAAGAACACTCGTCAACAGCAGATCCAACTGTATCGGGTTGTCAAAGCCGGCCAACTCCTGCACCAAGGAAAGTGGTTCACCAGGGACCAAGTTCAGCAGAAATTTCCTCATCTCATGGAGGAACTTAACGCAATGGGGACCATTGCTTCCTAAGGGGGAGGAATGATCCAGGTGGATATTGGTGGCCACCCGCCTATTCCACTTGGGCCCCCACCATTGTCTCTTTCAGTTTTTCCGTTTTGGCATAACTTACTATTTTTAGCAGTTTTTCGGGTCCTGAACTTCCGGAGCCGTTTTGAGGCCCTAAACGACGTTTTTTGGGTACTAAATTTGTTGCGATTTCGATCATCAAAATCATCACAAAAGTTGTAGTCCTCGGATAGAGCTTTCTAATGATGTATCATGTGCGTCAAACGGAGATAGTATGCCAAAGTTACGTCCCTGGGAAGTTGAAACACCAATTTACCCAAACGGGGCCCATAGTTTTGGCGCTTCATCTCCTAGGTTTAGGTTTTTGGGATGTTTAGGGTTCTCCATTGTTTCTCAATAATAAATAGGCCCTCGCGCCTCATTGTAAAGCAGTTCAGAGGTCTGTAGCCACCACATCTCTTCTCAGAGATAGCTACCAGTACCCTAGCTAGTTTTATTTCCATCGTCTGTAAGCAAATTTCAGTTCTTTGATATTAATGAAATGAAGTGTTATTTCCGCTGCATCTCTGTATTTATGGTTATGTGTTTATTCTATTATGCTCTCAAGATAAATCCGGACAATTAACACGTACTCAAAGGCCAGAATTTAAAATGTGTTGAGGAACCTGTTGTCGCGATCTGATATGATATATTGAGGGATCCCAAAGTGCACCCACAATCGTTCAAAGAAGAGTTTAGCAGTGGATTCTGCTATGATATTCTTCTTGCAAGCCGCCATAATGGCCATCTTTGAGAATCTGTCGAAGACCACGAAAACACAATCGTTTCCATGCTTAGTAGAAGGAAGGCCTGACATGTAATCCATGGAGATGGATTCCCAAGGTAGACTAGGGGTAGGTAGCAGAGTATAGAGCCCTTGCTTCTTGATGGTCAGTTTGGCAATGGGGCAAGTAGTGCAGGATCTGATGTACTTCCTAACATCCTGTCGAAGGTTCGGCGAATAGAAATACTTCTACAGTACTGCCACTATTTTCTCGACCCCAAAATTCCCAACGACTTGACTGTAGTGCACTTCCCATATCATCTTTCCACGCTCACTTGAAGGAACACAAAGGTGTCCCAGGTGACATAATAGTGCATCTTGGAGGTGAAAATTTAGAACTTACATACCCCCCAAGAGTGCCTTGTATGTGTAGTTGAATTTTGGATCGCTCTTGTAGAGAAGCAGCCAATCAGAAGTCTCATGCCCACAAGAGTTGAGAATGGTGGTTATGGCCACAATCGATGGTCAGCTGAGGCAGTCTGCAACATTATTGGTGCTACCCTTATTGTACTTGATGTTCAAGTGAAATTGTTGCAGATATGTGGACCACTTTTGATGGCGATCGTTTTGCAACTTCCCTTGTGTCTGTATGAACTGCAGGGTCGGTGGTCTGTGTGGATGATTGTCTCCTTCCCCAAACTGTAATGCTTCCATTGTCAACAAGCCTGCACAATGGAATACATTTCTTTGTCATAAGTGGGATACTTTTGAGCTGTGTCAGACAATGTATCACTGTGATATGCCACTGGATGCCCCTGTTGAGTAAGAACTTCCCCAATAGCATAGTCAAAGGCATCTATCTCGATCTCAAATGGTTGTTGCAAGTCTGGTAATGTGAGCACTGGGGCAGAAAAAAGGTGATGTTTCAATTCTACGAATGCCTTCTGTTGAGATTTCGACCAAATTTTTTTTTCTTTCACTCCTCCCTTGGTGACTTGACTCACATGCCAAGTGATATGAGAGAATCCCAACACGAACCTGTAGTAGAAATTATCAAGACCCAGAAATCTGCGAAGCTCTGTTAGGGTGGTCGGGGCTGGCCAATCCCAAATGACTTGGATCTTGGTTGGATCCACGTCCACCCCCCTTTCATCAATAATGTATCCCAGATATTGAACCTGGGTCATGCCAAAAGTTAACTTCTCCAAATTGGCACACAACTTGTGTTTCCGCAGTGTTTGGAGGACTTCTCGGATGTGGTGGAGGTGCTCTTCCCAAGTCTGGCTGAAGATCAGAATGTCATACAAGTATACCACTACAAATGAGTTGGTGAATGGATGCAAGATGTCATCCATCAACCTCATGAAGGCTGCGGGAGCATTTTTCAATCCAAAAGGCATGACGAGCCATTCAAAAAGGCCCTCCTTGGCTTTGAAGGAAGTCTTCCACACATCAGAGGGTTCGATTGGTACCTGGTGATACCCAGAATTTAAGTCGATCTTGCTGAAATTTTTTTCCCCTTTGAGTTGGCCCAGAAGGTCATAAATCTGTGGGATCGGGTACCTATTCCAGACAATGATCTTGTTCAGCGCCCGATAATCAATACAAATTCTCCAAGTCCCATCCTTCTTTTGTACCAACATGATCGGGCTCCCACAGGACGATGAACTTGGCCGAATGTGACCTTTCTGCTGCAGCTCCTGAACCTGCCTCTTGATTTCATCATTCTCCAGAACAGAACGCCTATAGATCGGTCCATTAGGTATCAGCGCACCTGGGGTCAGGTCAATGGGGTGCTTGACCTGACAGTGTAGAGGCACCCCTGTGGGTGAGGTGAAGATGTCCCCGTACTCCTCCATAACCTTGTCCATTTGTTGTTGTCGTGCAGAGGAGCCATGTCTGGAGGTCGTGGCCACGGTCTTCTTCTTGCCCTAGGGGCAGATCATCAGGAAAATGAAATTCCTGGTTTGGGAAATGAGCTTACTGCATTGTTTTGCAGTAACCAAAGAGATAGTGGGAGGCGGTGGTACCTCTGGTATCCTGTACAATTTATTTCCCAAAGTAACAATAACAATGCGAGGTCAGGACTCATACACAACATGTTGCTTCCACAAGTATGTTTGGCCTAATAATACATCAGAAACATCAATAGGAGCAATGTCACACAATATCTCATCCGTGAAGGGCTTGATGCTATACGGAAGGCGACACTGCTAGCGGACGCGGAGATCCCGTCCTTGGTGAAGCCACCCGATGGTGTATAGTTGTGGGTGCGCTGTGGTCGGTAAGCACGACCGCTTCACGACATCTGCTGAAATGAGGTTCTTTTGGCTCCCATTGTCGACAATGAACCGTAGCGAGGAACCCTTTACCCACATTTGGGAGTGGAAGAGATGCTCTGCCTCCTCTGGATCTTCTGGTTCCTCCTTCTGGATCTTCGTAGTGGAAACAATGGCATTGGGCTCCGCATCAATAATCTGCTTCCCTTTGTAATTCACCTTGTCAGGTTCTGATTCAGCATCGGAGCATGCATATGATTCAGAAGCCCTCATCTTGGCCACCAACGACTGCTTGGCCCGACACTCACTTGTGTTGTGAGTGGAGCTCTTATGGAACTCACACCACTTTCCCGTGTCCTTATTTGGCTTCGCGGTGTTGTTCTTTTCTTGTGTCTTTGGCAAGTTGTCTTGGGCCGCCATGCCTTGGCTTTGTCCTTTGTTCTGCAGTTTGGGGGCACCTTTCCCTTGCTTTTGATTCACAGATCCAAAGTCTCACTTCTTCTGTTTGAATTTCTGCTCAATCTTGGCAGCATACTAGTATGTCGTACCAAGCGAGGAGATGTCGAGGAACTCCATTTCCTCCTGAATGTATCTGTGCAGAAAACCATGATACTTTAGCACCAAATTTTTCTCTGAATCGTTGATACCCAATCTCAGGCGTTACAGTGGTATGGAAATCGTATTCGTTAGCTCATGCACATCTCGATTCCTTGTCGCAGTGTGGTCCATTGTATGTACTTGTCCTCATAGCTCCCCACAGGATAGTATTGTTCCTTGATGGCATCTCGGAAAGAATTCCAAGTGGGTATGGCTGAGAACAGAGAGGGTTCTGTCTCGTCCTTTTTCTCACAGTAGGTTTCCCACCAGTCCTTGACATGGGGGGTAGCTTTGAGGAATGCAAAAATTATTTTCTCTCGGTCAGAAAAGTCATGAACCGAGAAATATCCTTCTAATATATTCAACCATCTATCTATGGCATCTGCATCTATTTTACCCTCAAATATGGGAATGTCAAAGTTTACTTGTACCTTAAAGGAAGTCGCGCATCCAGAGTGGTTGCTGGATGCAGATGCGCTGTTGTTAGGCAGTCGTTGAAGGATCTGGGAAAAGTTATCCATCATCGCATTCCTTTGTTTTTCGAGGGCCTCCTCGAGCAATATTTTGATAGGATCTCCTGCTCCCTCATATTTATTTTCGTCCCCCATGGGCGTCTGTCAAGGTTTGCGAGGCTGATCTTGCAAAGGTTCCACCAGATTGAGCCCAACTCCTTATACCCTGACCTCGTTGGGGACATGCAAAGAAGGATCGAGAAAAAGTAAACTGCTTTGATACCACTGATCCTGATTTATGCAGGAACGCAATGGAATACAGAAATAACCATAAACATAGAAATACAGTGGAAATAAGGCTTTATTTCATTAATATAAAATCACAGAAATATGCTTACAAGCATGATGGAAATAAAATAGCTAGGGTGCTGGTAGCGAATCTCTGAGAATACATGTGGCAGCTACATACCTCTGAACTGTGTTACAATGAGGCTCGAGGGCCTATTTATTATGGAGAAACAATGGAGAACTCTAAAAGTCCAAAAACCTAACCCTAGGAGATGAAGCGCCAAAACTATGGGCCCCGTTTGGGTAAATTGGTGTTTCAACTTCCCGGGTACGTAACTTCAGCATACTATCTCCATTTTGGGCTTCAAAATGGCTCCGAAAGTTCAGGACCCAAAAAACTCCTAAAAATAGTAAGTTGTGAAAAAAACTGAAATAGACAATGGTGGGGCCCCAAGTGGAATAGGCGGGTGGCCACCAATATCCACCTGGATCAGCTTGAGATAAGTGGATTTGTGACTGGCAGTCACCTTTGTTGTCTTGTTGATTATTGGCCGAAATTTCCCATGGCACTGTTGTGCGACTAACCAAACATTCATTGTGTTAAGTTTGATGACCATGATCTCCTCCGTTCATAAAAACACGTACTTTGACATACAATTAACTGACTTGGGGTTGATAGGCAGGATGAGATTAACGGTTAAGTGTATTACTGCGGGTTAACACATAGGCATTAACATATACCATGACATGAATTGAACTAAACTGACTGCATATGACACCTATCATGAGAAATGAAATATTTAAAAAAATATTTGAAACGTATTTACACTACAACACGTGGCTTGAAAAAAGCAGATGCACTTTTTCATTTATTTTTAAAAACAGAATATGCTTCCGGAATTTTTGGCAGCATCAAAATTAAAGGAAAAAAAGACAAAAATAGGAATATAACAGACTGTCCGAAAATACTAAAACAGGTGCTTTCGGAAATTCCGATAGTGACCAAATTTTTTTGAAATTTCAAAGTCTAATCCTAAAAACAAAAAATTTAAAATGAACTCATGACTTAGCAAAGAACTGTGCTAACATCAGGAAAGAAAATATATTAGTTACAAAGACAAATAAACTAATTTAACCTTTTTTAATTAATGATTAAGCTCATATAACCCATAGTATCAAAGTCATGAAGGGGTACAGGAATGGTGTAAGGGTTAGGTTCCATTTGTGAAACAGAGGGCTTAGAAAGTGTAATTAGGGAAAAATTAGGATAAAAAATAGGACAATTCCGGTGACCAACATCCCTACAACCTCATCTTTTTGTGTGCCCTCACACAAAATTACTAACCTTCTGCAAAAAAACAATATGGAAAACTCCCCTTAATATTGAATTAGAATGCTAGTTCCTATCCTTACTGTTCTTGATTTTCCATGACGGTCTTTCTTGTGACGTTTCATCACTTTCGTGACACGAATGTTGCACTTGGATGCAAAAAACTTCCATATTTTCTCCTTCCATTTCCTTTCCTACACTTCTTTCATAAACTCTGCATTCCTTCTCTTTTCTATCCGATTTAACACTTCAAGCCTAAATTTTTTTTTTTTTATTCCTCAATTTGACTGCGCATATAAAAAGCAGGGTCTACTTCCTTAGTTTCTTCTTGTGTTGGGATTTCTTCAGCAATTGATTCATAACAAGTGGAAACATCATCATGGACTCCCTCACATTGTGTGTTCAAGACGATGAATAGTATATTTAGTCTTTTCTACTGTCAGATCCTTTATTGGGCTTGCATCCTATGTATCGGCTATCTTCCTTTTCTTGGCTATTTTAATCAAATTTTCTAGAGGAATAACATATTCTCCTTCCACATATCTTGTACTGAACATTGAACAAGATGTGACATCTACTAAGAGAGACATGCTATCTTATACTGGTGAATTAGAAGGAGGGTTCTCTACATGAGAGTTTGTATAGGGGAAACAATCCTCCGAGTTATCAATGTTTATCGGGGTGGCTGATGTAGCAGGGTCTCCATTTGAAGAGGCATATAATTTTTTTAGAGAACTCTTGGTCAATCTCTTCGAGGGACTAGGAGTCTCATTCACATGCTTCTACTCTTTCTCGAGTGTCATCTTCTTGGACTGGGGTTTCTTGATTTTGGTCTTTATAGTTTTACCAGCCTTCGAGTTTGATGACTTCCTCTTTCAGTCAGACTCTACCTTAGCAACCTGTTGCTTTTCTTCAATTTCTTCACAGTGCCTCCTTTTTGAAATACTTTCAAAAATTCCTCCCATGTCATTCCCTTTCCTTATAATTCCATATTAATTAACATTGTGATAGTAACATAGTGACATAATTTAAACCATATTTGATTTTCTTGACTCTTATGTACAAATTTAGACATTTTCTCCAGGCTCTTCAACAATAAATGAGGAAATTTAATTGACTTACCCGACTCAAAATGAAGCAGAAGGAAAATACGGTACAAGTAAGTAAGAGAATACCTCCCTTCAAAGGTGAGGACCTTCTGCAGAATGTATAACAAGTGCTTCCATTTTTCCACCATGGCTTTCCTTGGAAGCCCAATTTTCCAGACTATCTTCTGATCTTGTTCCAACAAAAACCGACACCAAGCTCCTTTCTTAATTTCCCCCTTCTTGAACCACTTTTCTCTTGTGGCTGCTAATTCCATGGCTTGGGAGATGGATTGTTCTGTAACTTGAAATTCCAAGAACCCGACTCTAGTTTTTTCCCCATCGAAGGTGCGAGAAAAATCAAGTGTGACAATAGAGTCATACCTATCAAATCTAAGTAGGAAGGGAAGGAATCCCAACTCCTGCAACAAGGGAAAATTTTCCTTGTACTCAACTGTTCTTTCCAGCTCTTTTATGAACTAGGGTTCAATGCGAACAGGTGCCATAACTCTTGAAATATTACACTGGTTTCCTCCAATTATGAAGAATGTTGATAAATTTTTTTGGGGATATAAGTTAGGAGGTTCAACAATTTCCAAATTTGACTGCATACACAACATCGTTCTAGATATATCGACAATCTCAAATGGTCATATTTCATTACCATAAAGATTCGGTCTTGGAAAATTTGCGGATATGGGCATGATCCATTGTAAGTGCAGTAATAATGATAGGTATAGGCGTTGGTTATAGGAATTATTTTTTTCAAAACGTAAGGAGGTATATGGTATTGGCCCAATCATTAATGGTTAACAGGATTTAAGAGGCTAGTACTAGGTATAGAAATATTTGCACACACATTTTGATCACATCATGACTTCAAATGCGAGTATATATAATACTTAAATTAAGGTAAGGTTTAAGTCTATTATTTCTCTACACTTTGAAAAATATCATTCCTATTAAGCAAATATAAAAATAAAATTCTAATCAAATATATAGTTTCTAAAAATTATTGCATTTCTTAATTCAAAGTGATGCATCCCTTCATGTTCATGACAGGGTTCCTGTACCAAATAGAATTACTATCCTTGGACCATCCTCTCTGCACTAAGCACATATTCCTGTACTAGGGCATATCCATTTACTGTAGCGTGTATTCCTGTATGAAGGAATTTTGGTTCATGCACTGAAATAAACATTCCCGTAGTAAGGAACATTGTGGTTCCTGTAACGAAATACATGTTCCTACACTCAAGGGTGTTGTAGTTTCTTGTAAAAAAGGTTTCTCATAGAATTTATTAGATAATATACAGGTTGGATCCGAAATATTTGCATAATTTCAAAGGAGTTTTCTTCCCCAGTTCATGGTGTCATCATAGCTCATCAGATTCTTCAATCAAGTTCATGAGGTAAGAAAGAAGTGGGACAGGGGTAAATTTTTTTAGAAAGGGAAGAAATTCATCAGGGAAATTCAAGAGTGAGACCAATCCAACAGGGGGACATAAGAAAAAGGGATAGGGAAAACATTTTCAGGGAAAATAGGGGGGAAAACAAAATAGGATGGGGAAAAATCTTTTTGAAGAAAGGGAGGGACAATCTTAATAGGAAAAAAAGAAGAATTTTAGAGGAAAATTATGAAAAGGGAATAAGAATAAGGGAAAATTTTCACCTCAAATTTCTGCCAAATAGTGCTAAACAAAAAATAATTGTAGCGGGAATTGAGTACTACTTGCACAAGATTTTCCATGTCAGTTGTCCCGAACTTGGGTAAGGGCTTGGTTCTGCTAATCATTCTACTACAGCAAAACTTTCAGAAAAACATGCTTCTTCTCGGTGACAACTATCATTTATAAATATCAAGCAACATTCCCATTTTATTAGAGATTGATCCACATGTCAGCATGCTTGTTTTCAGGTCGATCCTCTGTGATCATGTCAACAAACTGATTTTCACAACCACATGTAAAATATTTTTTAATTTTTTGTCATTTTTTTATTGGTTTTCTTTTTCTTCTATATATATATATATATATATGATGGTCTATTTTGAGCTCTGAGTTTCTCGGTGACTCCTGCGGCCTCGCTTATGTGGCCCACACCTCTGCGGTGAGATCCTCCTTGGATCTCACATGTAATTTTTCGTAGCTCAGCCTTTGGGTGGGGTAGTTTTTCTTTAGGTCCAGGTCTTCTTACGTTTCACATCCGTACATTTTCCTCTCTTCGATTTTTCTCTTGCCATCGCACTAGTTCATTTTGTGGGCCTTCATCATTTTCGTTTGTGTCTCTTTTCCAGCATCACCATGAATGAAGATGATCTGGATTTCGCTTATAGCCCAGAGAAAAGTCAAGTTATCCCCGAGAAATATGATTTGATGCGTCGAGCCACTCAGCGTAATAATTTATTTGATCCTCGTCTATCCTCCATTTCAAACTCTCCTTGTGCCTCACCTACGAATGATGGTTCGTCCCTCTCCTCTCATCCTGCCCTACTCTACCCTCATACAAATGATGAAGCACGATCATCGCCGAATCTATCTACGCGCAGAAGGAAAAGCATTAGGAAAAATCGGACTCGGAAAAAATGGTGGTTGGAGTCGACATCCCATTATTAGAAATTCCTTGCTATCTAGAAAAAGCATTGGTTGGTTGTTTTTGTGGACGTATGGCTACTAGAGAATCTATTCAATCCTGGTTGGAGGTAAAATGGAAGCCACTCCTGGGATATGCTCCTGATTTTCATAAATTATTGCGGGGATGGCTTCTGTTCAAGGTTGTTTCCAGTGAAGACAGAATCAAACTCACAGACTGAGTTTGGAATTGGGGTCCGTCAGGTTTAATTTTATAGAATTGGGATATTAGTTTCAATGCGGAGTGATCCCTGTAGCACCTACAAAAAGTGTGGGTAATTCTCCCTGTTATTCTGCAATTGTTTTGGCAGCAAAACATTCTAGAAGCTATAGGAAATAAATTCAGTTCATTTGGCGTGCTTAAAAATGATTAGGACTCAAAATTCAACAAACACTGTGCAAAAATTCAAGTGGAATTGGATGTGAGAGATGGGTTGTATGAAGGAATTTTCTTGGAAATGCATGGAAGCAAATGGACGCAAAAATTAGACTATTGGAAGTTACCCTTTATATGCTTTTTGTGTCGGCAGGTGGGGCATTTAGCACAAGATTGTCTAAACTAGGACCTCACTCGCCCTCGCTACAAAAATATTTGGAAGAAAAAGGAAAATGCGAGCAATAATTCGGCCAACAATCTTGCTTCAGCTCCGTTGGAGTTCCCTATTGAAGATACAATTGTTGAGCCAAGTGTTGATGAGGTGGACACCCCCTCTTCATCCAAAGGTACGCCCATTGATGTTCCTGTTCCCCCCCCCCCTACTTCTTCTGATCATAATCCTGTTATTGTTTGTATGGGGGGTGATGTCCAGCCTCCTAGCCCTACAAAGGTCCCCCCTTTTGTTGTTTCTTCTGCAAAAGTTCCTTCCTTGCGCTCTCCTCCTCCAACATATTCATCCCGAGTTTCCCCTATGTCAGCATGCTCATGTCCTTCCTCTAGCCCTTACACCGCCAAGTTGCGGTCGTGCTCCTCCACCCGGATTAGCCCTGATCAATATTCTAAAGGCAGTCTTGCCTTGGTGCCTCCTCCTAAGATCTCTCTCAGACGCAATTCTGCGCTGTCTAAAGCATAAAATCAAGCTTCGATGGATGTCAACGTTGGTAAATAAAAAACTATTCAACGGGCTCTTAGATCAGGGAGTGCCCTTAAAAAGGGCCCCATATGATTCTTCTCTCCTTCAACGTGCGGGGTCTTGGGGGCGGCCCTTCACAACTAGCCCTCAAAAGGTTGTGGCAATATGTCACTCCTAATGTCATTTTTCTCCAAGAAACAAAACTGCCTGGACTCCGTGCTCAAGATATTTTATCAAAATGGCTTATTGATTTATCTTTTTACTCTGTAGATGCCGTGGGGTTGGCATGGGGCCTTATTACTGCTATAAGCCCCTCCCTTACTATCTTCTCCTCCGCCTATTCATCGTCTTTTATTAGGACTTCCATTTTCGATCCTAAATCTAGAAGCTCCCTTTCTCTTCTGAATTTGTATGGTCCATCTGAAGATAAGCAGACCTTTTGGGGGCATTTTTTTCTTACCGAAATAAGGAACTCAGATAATCTAATTTCGGGTGGTGATTTAAACTTCACCCTCTCTTTGGAAGAAATTTGGGGTTTTTCTGCAAGACTCGAGCCTCTTGCTCCTTTTCTCCAATCCATCATCGATAGACATGATGTAATCGATGTTCGGCCCACAAAATTGGAGCCCACTTGCCGTAATAGTAGGAAAAATCAAGAAGATATAGCTAAAATATTGGACCGTTTCTTAATCTCTGAATCTCTTTTAGCTTCTCATCTCTGGGTTTAGTAGCGCGTTGAGATAGGCGACATATCTGAACACAGGCCTATTGTGCTATCTCTAGCTTCTCCTGAACCAAGGCCTCCTTCCCCATTAAAATTCAATACAACATGGTTGCTGGAAGAGGATTATAAGGCACTGGTGGTCTCATCCTGGTCGCATTTTTTTTCTTCTCAATCACAATCGTAGATGCAGATGTGGGCAGAAAATATTTCAAATATCAAGAAGGTTACTAAATCATGGGCAGGGGTGTTTCCAGCCAAACAACAACTTCTTTTAAAAACCACTGAAGATGAGATAAGTGAGCTTTTTAAACAAAACGCCTCAGGTATTTTATCAGAATCTGAATTGGAATCCTTAAATAATCTAGAATTAAAACGACATATGCGTCTACAAAAGGAAGAATAGTTATGGTGCTTGAAGAGTCGTGCGATCTGGATAAAAGAAGGGGACAATAATAAAAAAAAATTTCATCGTTTTGCAGCTCATAGAAGAAACCAAAATTCCATTTTCGAAATTAAGAACGAGAATGGGGAAATGGTGCGCTCCTTCCAAGAGAAAACTAGAGCAGGGGTTAATCATTTCAAAAGAGTATTCTCTGCTCCTGAGGGGTGCCCCATCCAAGAAATCCTTTAGGTTTTACAACCATTCCCGTGTATGATCACAGATGAAATGAATATTGCCCTTACTAAATAAGTGGATGAAGTTGAGCTTGAACAAATCCTAAAAAGTTTCCAAAAAGGAAAAAGCCCCGGTCCCGATGGATTACCGATCGAATTTTTTCTTGGTTTTATAATTTACTGAAGAATAATTTATTATTAGTAATAAAGGAATCTAAAAAATCCAGAAAAGTGTTGGGCTCAATAAACTAAACTTTCATTTCCTTGATCCCCAAAAAATCCTCACCAAAATATTTTGACGACTTTCGTCCAATATCTTGTTGCAATTTGATTTATAAGTTAATCTCCAAAATTATTGCTCAACGTTTAAAACCAATTTTAAGTTGCATCATCTCGGAAGAACAATTCGGTTTCTTAGACAAAAGACAAATCCACGATGCAGTCTCATTGGCTCAAGAAGCCCTTCATTCTGTAAATCAAAATAAAAATCCATCCTTTGCTCTTAAGCTGGACTTGTCTAAGGCGTATGACAAGGTAAATTGGTCTTTTCTCAGGCTTTTACTCATTCATATTGGCATGGAAATGGAAGTAGTCGAGCGGATTATGGGTTGTATTCAATCAACCTCCTTTTTTGTCTTGATCAACGGATCACCCTCTTCCTTCTTTCACTCCTCAAGGGGTCTTCATCAGGGGTGTCCACTCTCTCCTTTTTGTTTTTTCTTATAGTTGAAGCTTTGAGCCATTTATGTAAAGATGCCAAGTCCTCGGGCAGTCTTAAAGGAATTCACATTGAAAGAATTGAGTCCCTATCCCATATACTCCTTGTGGATGACATCTTACTCTTTTGTTACGCATCCAGTGAGAATGCCAAAACTCTACAAAATATTCTTTTCCTTTTTCAAAAAGCTACTGGGATGCAGATAAACATTGAGAAGTCTGTGTTGGCTCACAATAACCTTCCAGAGCATACTCTTTTCCAAATAAAGAGATCGCTCCCTTTTCCCACTTGTGGATGGGACATGGGTTTTAAATACTTGGGGTTCGTTTTAAAACCAAAATCTTATTGTTTCAAGGACTAGTTATGGCTCTACCAGAAAGTTGAGAATCGAATCTCACATTGGAAAAATCGTTTCCTTTCTCAGAGAGGCCATTTGGTACTTCTCAAATCTGTTCTTCAAATCATCCCATTGTATTGGGCCACCATTGCTTCTATCCCTAAAGATATCCTTCACAAAATTCGGAAGAAATGTTTTTCCTTTCTTTGGACTGCCAGTAAAAAAGCTAAAGGTATTACCCTAGTTAAATGGTTGGCTTTGGTCTATCCAAAATATTTAGGAGATTGGGGCATAAAATACCTTCCATCTTTTTGTCTCTCCCTCGCTTCTAAATCTTTATGGAGATTATCTGAATGCTCGAATTCTCTTTGGAGCAGAGTCTTATGTGCAAAATATTATCCTGGAAAATCTATTTTTTCTCGGTTTAGAAACCCAAAACAAATCCCACAAAAATGCTTCCATTGGTTGGAAGGCTTTGATATTGGCCTTCCCTTCATTGGTCAGTGGATAGCTTGGAATATCATAAATGGAAAATCGGTCCAAATTGGTTTGGATCCTTGGGTAGGGGCAGGAGAAAACTTCCATCTATCCGAGAGGATATGCTCTATCCTTAAAGAAAAACACATCCTTATCATTGCAGACGCAGTCGTTTCCTTGCCACAGAGCTGGGGAGCTTTGGGATGGAAAGATGCCCTTTATTTAGATCTTCCTCCATCCCTGGCTGCTGAGTGGTCCTCTTATATTGCATTACTTGTGAGCAATTTTATTCACATTGAGTTGGAAGTTGAGGATACGCTGGTGTGGACAAAGAATAGTATGAATGGCTTGTACACTGTGAAACTTGGATACAAAGTAGCGATGGAAGGATCGTCCAGTGAGGAATCGTCGTCTTGGATTAATCCCTTATGGAAATCCCATGGCTCGTTAAAAGCAAAATTGGTTTTGTGGCTTTCTCTAAAAAATTGTCTCCTAACCTGGGATAATTTATAGCGGAGGGGTTGGGAAGGACCGAGTCATTGTTGCCTATGTGCCAATGCAGCAAAATCTGTTTCTCAAATTTTTTTCTCATGTTCTTATGCAGAAACAGTTTGGTATCGCTCAACTTCTTCAATTTATTCTTCTCAAATGACATTGACAGATTCCTTCGAATCAAGGATGAAGCAGTGGTGGAAGGAGCCTGGGGTAAATTCCTTTTCAGCATTTCCTACATTATTCTCTTATGGCATATGGTGGGCTCGAAACGTGCCTATTTTCAATGAAAAATTTATCCCTGAATAGCTAATTGTGGCTTTAATTGTTCAGTGGGCAACCAAGCACCAATGTACGCCCAAGCCTTCCAAAATATGCTATTTGGTACCTCCAGTTATTGATCAAAGCTCTTCATGGGAATTTTTTGATGGTGCTTGTCAAGGTTCTCCTCCGTTGACAGGTGTAGGAGTTGTTCTTCAGGTTTCCCCGGTTTCAAAATTCCAAGTCTCTTTTGCTCTGGGCCATGGTTCAAACGACAAGGCTGAGCTTACATCTTTGTGGGTTGTTCTACATATGGCCAAATGCAAAGCAATTACTTCTCTCCAATGTTTTGGAGACTCCAAAATGGTAATAGATTAGGCTCTTTAGAGGTCACAAATTCACTCTCCACACCTGCAAGCCATCCTTCAAAGTATTCGTCGCTTACGACAAGCCTTTCTGTTTCTCTCTTTTAAGCATGTGTATCGGGAATTAAATTCAGAAGCTGATGGTCTATCAAAGGTGGCTCTCACTCTTCCTCTAGGCACTCTAAAGATTGTGGATCTTTTTTCAACTCGGAAGAGGCACTCCTATTTTAAAAATTCTAACAGAGATCAAAGAGGATTTCTATTTTTCGACTACTCGGCACGTTAATTTCCAGAACAGAACAATTATTTACATGAATATAAAGGATGAAGGCCTGTTGGTGTAGTAGTTTAATCACCCTTGTGATAAGGAACATTTCGATTTTATTTGTTTTGTTTTTATTTTTAGAACAACATCTGAAAAAGAGTGATTTTCCGCATTGACATTATGAAAATAATCTTTTAAAAAGAGTCCATACAGCTTAAGGAGCATATGTAATAACCCCATTTTAGGGGTCGGTCTGTTATTTCCATTATGAAATAAATATTTTTTTCCACGAATATATATATATATATATATATATATATATATATATATATATATATATTGGAAAAGGAGAAATCAAACTTATAATATGTTGGCATGGCCACCTACCATCCTTATTTCAGATTGTTGTTGTACTTGATACATAAAATATTCCTTTGTGAGGGGTTGAAAATAAGCTTTAAGTCTATTTCCATGCATAAGGAATACTAGTTCTCATCCATCAATAGTTTTAATTTATACTTCTATATTTTCAAAAACTTTAATCAACTCACAAGGTCCCATCCTGTTGGGTTTGTGTTATATTCTTTTACGACTAATCACACACGGGGAGGTCACAGGGGGGGCGGTAGCCCCCCCTATCGGGGTCCGGGGTAGCGCCCAGGAAAAAAAATAAAAAAAATTGGTCCTTATTTTCCGGTGGTCGGATCCGCCCATGGTTTTGTGCATGGGTTTTCACATGGTTTTGGGGTACGATGGTTTTCGGCCCCTGGTATTTTGTAGATCCGATCAAGGGAACTACAGGTATGTTCTAATCCAGGGTTAATGGATTGGGGTTTATGTATGCTTCAGCATGTATATATATGTGTTGTAACACTAAAAGGAATATAATGAAAAATCAAGCTGGTCGTCCCGATTTGGGATCCAGGGGAAAATCTTTGTGTTTATCTGTTTTATGTTTTATGCTCTTGCTACTATTTATTTTATGTTTTTAAGATTCTTTTATAGATAATTTCTGTACAGGGTTAAAACCTACACATCCAGTGTGTGTGAAATTTTCCTTTGAAATGTTTAAATTAGAGTCAAAGGAACACCCAATCACCTGGTGGAACTGTTTCTTTTTTATCAACTTGTCATGAAATTTCCTACGTTGTTTTTTCACTAACACATTTTGTTGAACAAAATCTCTTCTAAATTCATCCTACTCATTTAGTTGCAATATATGTTGTTGTTTTGCTTCTGAGAGATCCAGTCCCGCTTGGACTACAGTTTAGAAGGTCTTTATCTAGAATTCAATTAGAAACACTACTTGCTTCCCGTATACCAGCTCATAAGGTGTATGACCTGTAATATTCCTCCAGGTGGTTCAATAAGCCCATAAAGCTTTAGGCAACCTACTAGCCCAATCCTTCCTATGCAGATTTACTCTTTTGGTAAGCATGGATTCAATCACCTTGTTGGTATACTCCACCTGGCCATTTTCTTGTGGGTGATACAATATTGATTTCCTGTGCCGAATTTTATATTGATCCATAACACCTTGAACCATATTAGAAACAAAATTTGGTCCATTGTCAGTCACAATCTCTCTAGGAACACCAAATCTAGTAAAAAATTTAGTAAACAAAAATTCAACAACTTTTTCAGTAGCAAAAGAAACAGCTTTAGCCTTTACCCATTTTTTCACAAAATATGTACAATCCAAGATATGTTTTTTGTTTAAAGATGTTAGATTTATTGGTCCTACAAAATAAATGGCCCATTTTTCAAAGGGTTCGATCATAACCTGAGGACACAAAGTCATTTCATTGGCTTGGATAGGTTGACCCATTTGCTGGTAGCTATCACATCGTTTGACATAATGTTTGGCATCTTTAAATAAGGAAGGCCAAAAATAGCCAGCTTGTAAGATATTATATACAGTTCTATCACTTCTTCCTCTCTTACACATCTATGAATGATGAGATCTGAGCCAGTGCAAAAGAGGTCTCCTTAGATCCAAGAATATGAAGCACTTTTTTGGATGATATTCCGCTTTTCACGAGTAGATAAGTGAGGTGGTGTTTTTCCCGTGAATAAATAATTGGCTATGTCGGCAAACCATGGGGAATTTTTTGACACATAAAAATGATGTTCGTAAGGGAAATCATCATCTACAATAATTTCTACACCAGGATTATTTAATCTAGAAAGATAATCAACCACAACATTAGATTTTCCTGGTCTATCAATAATAGTAACATTAAATTCTTGTAATAAAAGTAACCACCTAGTCACTCTACTGCTATTCAATGGTTTATTAATTAAATATATTATCGCAGAATGATCTATATGCACAAATACTTCATATCATGTAATATAGTGTCTAAATTTATTAATAGAAAAAATCACGGCTAAAACCTCTTTCTTAGTTATTGTGTAAAATTTAATTGAGCAAGTGACAAGTTTTTACTAATGAAGTAAATAACATAGGATTTTTGGTTCTCTTCTTGTCCTAAAGTTGCACCAATAGCAATATCTGAGGCATCGAAGGAAATATGAAATGGAAGGGACCATTTAGGCCCTCGCAAATTTGGTGTTTGCATTAGTTTTTAATTTAGTGCCTCATAAGCTTGTTGGCAAGAAGTAGTCCAAGAGAGCTCACTATCCTTAACTAGAAATCGAAAAATTGGATCAGTAGATATCCTAGAAAAATGCTCAATGAATTGTTCGTAATAGCCTGCATGTCCCAGGAATCCTCTAACTTCCCTTTGTGTTTTAGGTGCAGGAAGACATAAACTAACCTCTATTTTAGCTAGGTCTACCTAGATACCATTGTCAGAGATAAGATGACCAAGAACCACTCTTGATTTGCACATTGATCTACATTTTTTATCACTCGAAGCAAGGTGAGATTCTTGGCAACAAAAAAACACTTTTTCTAATTTTTTGAGGGCTCCTTGGAATGAATCACTAAATACTGAAAATTCATCCATGTAAATTTCTACACACTCAAGGTCAGCAAAAATAGCCAAAACTTCCCTTTGAAAGGTAGCCGAAGCATTACACAGCCCGAAGGGAAGCATTTGGTAGGAAAATGTCCCCCAAAGACATGTGAAGGCAATATTGTCTTGATCCTCAAGTGCGATTTGTATTTGGTTGTAACCACTAAAGCCATCTAAAAATGAAAATTACTTCTTACCAGTAAGGTATCTAGCACCTGACCGATAAAAGGAAGGGAAAAAATAATCCTTGAGAGTGGCTTTATTCAATTCTCTGTAATCAATTCAAATGCACCATATCCTATATTTTTCGGAACTATCACCAATGGAGAGACCCATTGGCTTTCAGATATAGGATAAATGAAATCAACGCCTAAGAGTTTTTGTAATTATTCTTTCATAACTTCTCTTAACGTGGGGTTCATGCGCCTTTGGGGTTGTCGAATAGGTCGAGCTCCCTCCTGAATATAAATGTGGTGAGTACAAGTTTTAGGATGGATTCCTTTCATGTCCTCATAACTCCATGCAAAGGCATCAAGATGGTCTCGAAACAAACTCACAAGATGCTCTTGTTGGGATGAATCTAGGTCTGAGCTAATGTGTAAGGATTTTCCTAGACTAATCTCAACAAGAGTGGTTTCGGGTTCGAGAGTATAGGGAGGTGCTGCTAGAGTTTATAGTGAAGAAGGTTGAGAATTGTAACTTTCTTGAAAATCCAGGCTAAATATTTGATGAAGTGAGTCAAAATTTGGCATTGTATGTAGATTTTTCAAGAAGTCTCGTATCTGACCCTCCTGAGTTGACTCGATGTGATGGTGTATCAAAAAAACAGATTGTGTCTCCTCATCACTATTATAGTCTATCCATAAGGTATCTCAAAGCTCCTGAATAGATCTAGCAGGTGGATATAAGGTGACTTTCTTCCTAGCATCTCCATGGGAAATGTACATATCACCGGAGCGACACCTAATATAAGCATCGGTTGTAGCAAGCCATGGTCACCCAAAAATCAAGGGATGTCCTCCAACATGATTTTTTGGCTGAATTACACTAAAATTTGCAGGGTATTCCCAAGAATAAATTGAAGCAACCACATCGTCCAACACACCTTCTGGCTTAATTTTAGATCTGTCTACAAGTTCAAGTACAATAGGGGTAGGACGAATATGAACCAACCCAAGTTGATCCATGGTTTTCTTAGTCATAACATTAATGGTTGCCCCTAGGTCTATTACACATTGGGGACAAGGATATCACCTATATGAACATAAACAACTCGGTTTCCAGGGTCGGTATATTTATCCATTTGTACACACCTTGTTATGAACTTGGTTGCTCTTCTAATGAACTGAATGGTTTGAGGTTCTACTCTTTTCCTTCCTTCCTTATTAAGATAGAGTTCCCTAATTATTTTTGTATATATGGGATCTCTTTAATATCCTGAAGCAAAGGGACCTTTATAAAATGATTCCTAAGCTCGAAATCCAAACTAGACTCGAGAGTGGGTTCATTCTTCTCCATAACTAGCCTCTCTGGAGAGGGAGGCCGCTTTTAAGAAGATGGAAAAATATCCGAAGGTGTGGGGATGGTTTGAATGGTGATATCTCCTTTTGAATGATCAGGATTTTCCTTCTCACTTTTCTCCTCGATAATCACCATAGGTTGTTTTTTTTTTTTCTGGTTTTACTACCCTCCCCGATCTCCAATGAAGTTCATTGACCTAAACCGACATGGTCTGATGAATGGGTGAAGGGAGCAGTCCAATGGAAGGAATCAATTGTACTGCCTTATTATTGGGGTTTGGTACCGGTTGACCAGGTAGTTGGGGTGGTCGAAAAAGTGGAGGTAAAGGTAATGGTGGCATATGTTGACTTTGCTGAGGTAAGGTTGGTAATGATGGTTGTGGCATTGGATAAGGTGCATATGTAGGAGGATATGAATGCATGGGTGAAGGATAGGAATAAGGAGGATGTGTTGATCCCTTCCATCCTTGTTGCCAAGGTTGAGGAGGTTTCCCATATGGAAATTGAATCCCATGTTGCCAAGGTTAAGAGTGATTTGTATTATGATAGGAATATGGTGGTGCATTATAATCGAAAAAATGTGGTGCATGTTCAGGAACCATAACTGTACGTACCTAAGGCCAAGTTTTCCGTTCTCCCATAGCATGTAATGGCTCAAGTTCAGATTTCTCTCCTTCAAATGTTGCTTTCGATCCTGGTATAGAAGGGCACTCCTCGGTGGCATGTTTTCCTATACAAATCATGCATTTATTAGCACCTTTAACATCAACAAGACATTCTCTTAAAAGATGTTTTTTCCTACACTTTGGACAATAAATAGACAATTACTATTGTTCTTCTACAAGTTTTTGTTCAAATTTCAAAGAGTCTATTTGTTTTCTAATGGTGTTCATTATTTCAATTTTCATAAATTCCATTTTATTCTCCAAACCAATTTTCATCTCTCTTCAGCCAATCACCCTCATTCCATATTCCAAGCATGAATGTGGGACTCATAACTGAAAGAACCAACCAGGGCATCATGAGGCTAAATCACCTCACCCTCATCAATAGAAATCAGGCTTTACCATGATCCATTCGGATCACTTGGCCAACACAATAAACATGCCATAACCGGCTTTACTGTGATCTACACATGATCACTAGGCCAACAAAAGCATGGATATCACCGGATTCTCTCTGCCTGAACCGTGAGGAATTTTCCTATCTCCTAGTCCCTCAGATTTTACCGCAACCCACAATCTAAATCAGCGATCACTAGGCCCTAAACTGAGACATACTCTCCAAGCTTTACCATATACTTCAAACCCAGGATTCTTAGGCCCGATGGAGAGCAAATGACCTCTATGCTTTACCGTATATCTCGCCATTCATCAGTTGAGGATTCCTAGGCCTACCGAGACAACACACTATTCGTATTTACCGCAACCCATAGTTTGGTTCAGGAGTTACTAAGCCATGTATTATATCAATTCGGAGATCCATCCCACTCAACTTCGAATTCATCCAGTAATCCAGCTAAACCAAAACATGAGAACTCCACAACACCATGACTATCAAGAAATGGCAAGGCTAGGTTGAACACATTGTCGTGACTAGAAAAAACCCATTCCAAGATAGAAAAGAACCACATCCAATACCATGCATGTCAAATATAGCAAGGAAATCATACATGCAAATCAATACCTGCCAAGAATCCTGTTGTACCTGTTTGATTCCTGCTCCTTGATTTCTTCCTCCTTCTTCTTGTTTTATTTTCCTTTCTTGCTCCAATGCCAAAGTGATCAAAGAAACTATAAGTGTCCAAGAGTGAGAGAGAGAGAGAGAATAATGAGAGAGCTCAAAAAAGGCACTGACCAAAAGCTTTGAGCCAAAATCTTGCCAACTGATCCTTGGAAGCCTTTTTATTATTGAAGCCTCTATTTTCTTCATTTTCCATTATTTTCTTTCATCTTCCCCCTCACATGCAACCTGCGACATTTCATCTCTATTTTCTCCTAATTTCCATTATTTTTCAAAAATAAATGTGTCAAAATTCCATCTTGTCATTCTAAAGCCTTTGCCATTGCCTTTGCCAATTTCCTTTAGCCATAATAAACCAAAATGAACACCCACTAGGATGTTTTGCCCAACATTCAGCTTGGAATAAGTGTCCCATCAAATGTGGTTATTAGTTTTAACTTTATTACATGGAATTTTCACTGGGGCTATTACAGAACCCTCCCCGTTGGGGGAACACTGTCATTGATGTTCAATGACACCTACAAACCATCAAACCATTAAAAATATAACATACTTCCTATGGAGCTTTATAACATATCTCGCTATAGTATACAATGAATAACCTTCTCAAACACAAAAATCATCATGACATTCTATTAGGGGAATTTTAAGGTCTAAAATGGGCCTCCCAAGGAATTAATAAAATAATAGCTAAACCAATAAAATAATATTTATGAATTTGCATTTTACTTTTTGTACCATAATCCATGTAACCATGGTTAAATTCAATTGAAAAGGTGTACCAAAATAAAATTAATAAAAATTGTATTGATGTAACTATAAATAAGAATGATATTTTCAAGAAAATGTCATTATCATTGAATAATTAATGCATTTGTCCTTTGTATTTAAATAACTTAAAATAAATTATAAATATAAATTCATAAATTCTTAATTGTATAATATACTATAAATGGTGAACCCTAGGGATGGAAAAGGTGTCTACATTATTCCTTGTTCCTGTGGGACACCTTACATTGGTAACCCTAGTAGGTCTATCAACCAAAGGATCTGTGAACATGCGGCTGACATTAGGCATGGAATGCCCCGCACCTCCGCCCTGGCTGAGCATGTGGAAAAGAATAACCATCATATCTGCATCGAAGAGGCTAAGGTCTTAGCCAGGATTGACCATTTCCATCATCGTAAGTTAAGAGAGGCCCTTGAAATTGAAAAAAAGACCCGTAAATCTCAATAGAGATGACGGTTGGAATATAAGCAAGTGTTGGATCCCTGCCCTATATTCTTAATTGTTTTTTTAATATATATAGATAGATAAATAAATAATAATAATAATAAAATAATAATTTTAATAGTATTAATAATTAATTAACTATATTGAATAAAATAAAAAGATTTTTATATATAAATTAAACTATTAAATAGAACTAGCCATTATTAATTTCAAAGTCAAACTAGCCGTTAGGATTTTGTTAAATAATTAAATAAATTATATAATTAAATAAATAGAACTATCTGTTATTAAATTTCAAAGTCAAACTAGTTGTTATTCTAGTGGCCAGTTTTGCCATTTTTACATCTATTTAAACTCAACTACCGGATATGATCTCTCACCTAGTCTTGATGATGAACCACACTGGTTGGCTCGAAATGCATCTACATTGTTCATTTTAATGTGATTATTACTGAAATATTTCTTCATAATTTAACGATGGATAGCAAAAGCCAAAAATCTATAATTGTATAATATACTATTCATTAAAATTTATATAATTTAAATTATATAATAACATGTAATTAATTTATCATATAATAATATAATGAATGTAATATATTATTTTATGTATTTTTTTATATTTCATATTGAATTGATTTTATTTATAACATAAGAAAAAACAATATATAATATAAAAATGAATATAATATATATTATATAACATTTAGATTATTTTTCATAATATTATGTATAATAATATATAATATTAATATAATCATAATGAAATTAAATTAATTGTATTTAAAATTAAATAATAAAAAAATATTGGAATAAATTTAATCTATATTTATAAGTATAATATAAGATTTATATACATTGAAATTTTAGACTTTTTTTTGCCCCAAACTATGTTGAATTCAATATACATTTTTTTAATATGCAAAACTAATGTACATTTTTTCATCCTACAAAACTAATATACCTTTTTTCTTTAATTTTAATATGTTTGTATTGTTATTAATATTATAATAATATTATTCATAGATTTGATTTATCGTAAAATTACAAGGTTACATTTTTATTTATCTTGATTTCATATGTATAATATATATGTATAAATATTAAAGTGTAATTAATTTGGATTTATAATACTAAATAAAATGAGATGAATATATAATTTAAAAATAAATATATGAAATTATGCAAATATAGTATTTATTGAAAAACGTATAAAGACATGAAGATTATGTTTTTAGCCATTTATAATTTATGTTATACCTAATGATGGCTAGAATCAATTTGCAGCCTTCAAGAAACAATTTCAAGCTAATATGTTAGTCCTTGAAGCCTAGTTGTTCTCTCTGTCCAAAGAAACCTACCTTCACTGATGTTTTCACTTCAAAATCTTCAAAGAAGCCCTGTTGATTCAAAAAGACTGTTTCAAGCCTCCATGTCCATCATTTCTCCTTTTTCCCCTCTATGACCTTCATTTAATATTAATTCCCCATCAAAACCCCTTAAGACCTTATAAATCATCTTTATTTTGGTCTTGAACCTCTTTTTCCCTCTATCGGAACCCTCAAAAACCTCAAAAAACCCATTTCGGCCTTTAAAATCCAACCATTTCATATAAACAGCCTTAAGCCCCTGCGGGCTTAAATCCTTAGCCTTTTTCTCCATATAACCGGGACCCGCGACTGTCGGCTTAAGTCTTTAGCCCCTTTCGCGCTATCGCACTTCGCTATGCCCCTTTTCCTTCTGCCTTCTTTATATTTCCCCGTCGATGGTTTCCCCCCGCCGACGAGATCCGAGCCGTTGATCTCCCTGATCTAACAGTTCTCGCTCCATCGCACCACCAATTTTTCTCCCGGTCGTCACTTACCAAAGCCTCCCCGCCGATGTATTTTGAACCATTGATCTGGCTCCCCCAGATCCAATGGTCGGCGTTGTTTCACCGTTCCGTTGTCCTTCGCCTCTTTCATTCATTTCTGCGAAGTCGCGATTAAATCCGGACCGTCGATCATCCTGATCGGACGGTCATCGCACCATCGCATTATTGTTTTTCTCCCATCTAAACCCCTTCTATATACCATTCTCTGAAATAATTCGAGCTGTCGATCCTCCTGATTCGACGGTGGTCGCTTCATCGCGTTTTCCCATTTCGCCACACCATTTATCCCTCTATGCGAAAAAACGATGTTTTCTCCATCGTTGATCTCTTTAAATTCAACGGCCAGCATTGTTTCATTGTTTCGCCGTCCGCCGCCCATTTTTTATTTATACGGAGCTCCGATATATCTAAGCCGTTGATCTTCGTGATCTAACGATCCTCGCTCCATTGGCGATCCCCGTTTCCTCGTTCCCAAACCCTTTTCGCCGCCGATATGCATCCTCCCCGATACAATCCTTACCATCCAATTAACCCAGATCTACGGCGCAGGTTCACTGCGGGGGCACCTGACCAAAGTGGCCAGCACTCCCCATTCCCCCTGCACCCTCGACTCCACTGACGATCTTCTCCTGATCCAACGGCCAACATTTATTCCTCGTCTCCCATTCACTGCGGAGGCACCCAGCCCCGAAATCCTTCCGTACCCCCCAGTCCCCCCATAGTTAATCTCCACCATTGATCTATTCGGATCTAACTTCCACCATTTCACCCCGTTGATCAGACTTTCCGCTAAAAGATAGGATTGTTGACGTCACCGTCAGGGCCCACCACTCTTACCCCCACGCATCTATTCAACCATCGCGCTCACCCTCAGTCATCGATTTGGCTCCCCTGGATTGGACAGTCCGCACTCCTTCACTTCGCCCTCCTTCATACTGATCATCCTCTACCAAATCATTCCGCCGAAAAGATCCCAACCATTGATCCCACAGATCCGACGGTCCTAGTTCTTCTTCGCACCCAACTCACGAAACCTCTCCGGCGTGCAATTTGAACGTGAAATGGGTGGTTTTAGAGGGACAGGTGTCAACACCTGAGCCCTATTGCATTCGCCCGGGGTAAAACCACTTAACGCCTGGGCCCTGTGCAAAAACCACCTCTAGTTTTCCGCCAAACCGCCATTGCATCTCTTCGCGCCAAATTCAGTTTTGAACCCTAGTTTTCGTGGTTTTTCACCATGAGGCCCTTTTCCGCTGCATCCATTGCCTCCTCACATCTCCTCCACTGTCGTCCGAGCCTTTGTAGCAGTTCAAGCCCTCGTGCAGTTTTTGTTTAACAAGTTTATTGGTTTTTGCAGGTTTTATGGCGGTTTGAGCTATTCAAGGCATCCCAGAGTCACTAAAGGTGGTATAGAGCTCAGGGTGACGATCCTGTGGCCTATTCAATTGCAGAAAGGGATGAAGGGTTAAATTTTGAGTGTTATTAAATAAATCATGATATTTACTATTAAATCAAACTCTCCAGAGCAAAGAAATTACCCGTCAGCAAACAGTGAAGATTAAATGAAGAAACAGCGAAGAGCATTAGAGTTTAAGATAAAGATTAAAGGTTACAGTCAAATCCCGAGGATCAAAAGACTTAACCTGCAGTTCAAAGAATGAAGCTAAAGATGATAAAAGGACAGATCAACAAGGCAGGGAGCCCCGAGCACATCAGGACAGAGCAGTTAATTCATCGAAATATCCAAAGCCACCTGTAGCCTGCTTTTCACCTACAAAGACACTTTGACAGTTATCACACTGAGAGAACATCTTTTGACTGTCAGAAAAGTTATTTTAAGACATGGGAAAGCCTTAAAACCCACTCTTTTCACCTACTTTATCCTCAGAAAGTAAAGACAGAGTTATTAAACAGAGAAGTAGTGCAACTCATTCCTACCTTAGGCCTTGCATAGTTTTCAAGGCTAGGAATGCATTTACTCTATTATAAATAACATTTTGAACCCTAAAAAGAGTTCCACCTCCTCATTCTTCTATAAATACTCTATGAGGAGCTCTTTTTTAGGGGTTGGTTGTTGGCATTTGGTGAACTCTTTGAGGTAATACATAGACTGGCAGAAGTGAAAAGAAATTGATGTATTGAAGTTTATGGATGGCTTGGCTTGTTTATTGATGAAGGAGGCTAGATCATTGGATCCCTGAGCCTGGTTGTGGGGAAGTACTCTCTAACAGTAATTGTTATTTCCTGTTTTCCATTTTGTTCCATCATTCTATATTTATAGTAGAGTAAAAATTTTAGGCTAAGAAATGTCTCCTAGAAGCACCTTAGACCTATTTGCTCTTCACTGTCTTTACGTTTTCATCTGCTGAGGTATTATTGAGTAGTCTTAATTGCTCTCTTGAACCCTTATGCTTGTTTATTTCTGAAATAGTTCATACAGTTGGCCTCAAGAAAGACTTATGGTTTTCCCTGCTTTCTTGTTGCCACTTGAAAACTGTTTCCGAAGTCTCCTTTCAAAGTACCATTGTCTGTAGTTTTCCAGAGAGGTCTGTTTTGATCATACCCTATGTTCTTGCTAAGATAATTGTTTTGAAGGCCTTTATAATTGCAGTCTTAGATGTTTAGGCATTCCCTCTTCTATGAATGCAGTTATTTGTGAATCTTATATGTTTTATAAATCCTTGCTAGTGAAATATTTAGAAGAAATAGAGTGTTCCTCGCCTTCTGTATTTCATTGGAAAAGTCTGTCTTGAAATTATCATCTACCGAAGTGTGGTTTGTGGAATTTATGGTTAGCCCTGTCTATCAAATGCATCTTTATATTTAGATTATGTTTTAAGTCCCTTCGTTGAGAAGTACAAATAATTAAGGATTCTTAATTGCCCTTAGTTTTACTTTTCATTCTAAGTCCTTGATGTTCATTTCATCCCACCTGCAAAACCCAACAGATCCATTGACCAAATTAGATTTGCCCTTTAGTACCCCAAATTCATCAATCAAACCTGCTATGACTACCACTTGACTCCATTTCCCAATGGCTTATAGAATTCCCCACTATATCTATGCTGCCTAGATCATCTATGTCCAACCAACAAACAAACAAATCTGCACTTCATAACTAGCCTACAATCAACCCTTAAAAGCAAACAAAACATATCTTTGCACCCATTGAGAGATCCCTCTCTAAGACTAGGAGGGCTAGATCCTAGAGCTCTAAAGCTTGGTTTGAATGTTGCCTTGTCATTTGGTTTTCCAATCAGCCAAATCACAGGACACCAACATTTTTTTTTCACAAAGAAAAAATTCGTAACTTTTCATTAAGATAGGTTACATGTTACATATGCTGGTAGTGTATTACTACTAATCAATCTATGACTTTTCACATTAATCTTCCACACTTGCCTTCATGTAGGAAAAAAACAGTCCCAAAAAACAGATCATAATGTTGCCAATATTTACAATGTAAGTTCGGTGCATAACTTACTGGAAATAAAGACAATATATAATAAAGTATAAATATACATGTCGATAGGTGATCAAGGGAGATAGAAACAAAATCCTCCCAATAGTTGTGCATCTAGACAACCCAAAATGCAGGTTCCTCATCCATAAAAGGCCGATGGAAAACTTTGTAAAATTGTTCTCCAGTCTGTTCAGTAAAGTGCCAGGTGCCCCAATTCAACTCCGTAGCTTCTTTGGATAACTGGTCAGCCACTTTATTCCGAGACCTGTAAATGTGTACCACAGAGATGGAGTCAAATAGGATTCGAAGTTGATGAACCTCTCGCAGTAGTGCAGATAGTGTGTGCGAGTGACAGTGAGCAAGATTATTGAACCAATTGATCACAAGTTGTGAGTCCCCAAAAATCTGTATGGAATTGCAGTGAATTTCCCGAGCAAATGTCAAAAGGAGTCTAAGGCATTGTAGTTCAGCATAGCTGTTTGTGCCAGGTCCCAATCCCATTCTGATTTTGCAGTGGTGGTGATCATTTAAATGGAGAGTGGCGCCCCCTCCACATCCCTGTGCGTTGGACGCACCATCAAAGTAGGCCCAAGGTCGACTATGATCAATGCTTTCAGGTGTCCCGATTGTGGGGTGAATGTGTTGTCGATACACAGGTAGGAGTTGGAATTTAGCAATAGTAGCAGCACATATTCTGTCACAATCGATTGGTATCCCATTGAAGATCAGCTTGTTTCAGCCAATCCAGATCTCCCAAGCCAAAAACAGGGGGAGATTGCGCATCCTCGGGTAGTATGCATATAGCTGCCACCAATTTTTCCATGAGTCAATTAATGTGTCACCCTGCCAGAGATGTCGATGGCCTAAATCAGAAATGACCCGAGCCCAGATACCCCTGATAATGTTGCACTGTAGAAATAGGTAGGTAGTATCCTCGCAATTTGAGAGACAGTAGCAGCATTGTGATGGTCCATGAAAAGCCTGTCTGTGGAGGAAATCCATGGTGGGAATGCAGTGATTTAGAATGCACCAGAATAAGGTTATGTGCTTGTGCGGGGCCTTCAATTTCCAAACATTGCGTCACCACCAAAATTTTAGTGGGGGTTATTTAGTCTAGATGAGAGCCAAATATCCAAGTTTAGGTGCATATTGCCCATCAGGTGAGCAGGCCCATATCAATTTGTCCTCCTGATCAGTGATACAAATTTTTGATGCATTAAGTTCCCAAATGTAAGTCTGCCAAATCTGTGTGCCCTCCTGTGGGATCTCGAGATATTCTACCTGAAACCAGGCCTGACCCCGCCAAGTGGTATGATCATGGTTCGCAATCTGTGCGAGGTAGTATATGTTCCTGCGAGCCAGGTGCTCAAGAATGAAATTAGGTAATCTGTAAAATTCAACGCTCCCAGACCAAGAATCAGAGCCAATTCAGAAAGATGTTCCAGTTCCAATTTTCCATGATAAACCCTTTTGGATGATGTGAGCCACTTTTGTGATCACCTTCCAGATTATGGATGCACCAGTCGACTGTCGATTCTGTCTCTGATCCATTCGAGAGTATTCCACGGCGCAATATATTTTGCAACAATTACCTCCTTCCAGAGGCTCTATTCAGTGATTAAGTGCCAGCACATTTTGGCAGCGAGAGCCCTCGAAAAATGATGGAGATCTTTGATCCCCCAACCACCCCATTTTTTAGGTATGTTGATGCGGTCCCAGGCAATCCAAGCAAAAGTAGAGTCCTTTCCCTGGTTGCGCCATAAAAATTTTATGCATATACATTTGATTCTGTTAGTAATACCAATAGGTATCCATGCCAGGGTCATCCAATAGACCGGGATAGCTTCTAGCACAGAATTTATGAGGACCAGTCAGCCAGCCCTGAATAACCATCGGTTATACCAAACATTGATCCTACGTTAAATTTTAGTAGGACACCAACATATGTAAGGATATGTAATGTTTCTTTCAAAAAATATAAAATTACAATAATAATATTTTATTCAAAAAGTGTGAAATGAAATTTATTATTTTTACTTTACTTTATGAATTTAAAAGTACTTAGAGCACTACCATGGTTAACCATGAGTTTTTATCCACCATTGAGAATGTAACAAGTAAGTACCTTTAACTCAAGCAATGCCACTTCAATCATTGGGGATGATGTCATCCCCTAAAATCTATTTGGTTCTCATAAAGTGAATTTTGATTGTACATTTTCCATAGGAGGCCCACTTTATACCTCAAAATTCCCCTAATCATACTGTGTACTAGAGCTTTATAACACAACTCATTACGGTATTTACAATAGTATGCACATATACACATATACACATTTTCTCAACCAGTAAATAGAAGGATACGATGCATGCATCTTCAACAAGAGAACCTAGAGGCTCATACCTCCACCCTCAAAGTAGTGCCAGGAGTCACTTCCTTCCAAAGAAGTCTAGAATCCACTATCATAGTTAGAGTTTGCATTCAGTGTCCAGTGCTGCAATCTTGTGCTATTGTACCCTCAGTGAACAGTTACTAGCTCGTTGTTTCAGTGCACACTCCCAATGTGCATCTCATTCCATCTAGAAATGATAATTACCAAAGCAAATCCATCATGACCATCCCTTCTCTTCTACATAGTCCCTCGGGCAATCCGGTCACACCCTTCCGAGCATTCACACACCTTTCAAGTTCCGCTGGCACCCTCATCGTGGGCAGTCCATCGCTTGGCAAGGCTTCCTCGCATGGGAAGATACAAAAACCAAGGCATATACCTACCTCAAAACCATCATACCAAGCATAGCATGCTCATGGAAATCAATGAAAACTATTGGGTAACAGTGTCCCACAATGACCTTGCTCCTGAAGTGCTTTACCAACATATTGTTTCTTATTTCAATTCCTTTTGTTGTTATTGCTAATTCTTGCAATTAATTTCAACCACCCAACTAGGCATTTCTATGCTTCCTGAACCAAGCACATAATTTTCATTAGATTCAAAATAAGTTCAAATAAATTCACATCATACCTCATTCATAGCTCGTCAATAAGGCACTCTTGCAATTTTGTTCACTTTCTGTCTCAACAAGTCAAACCAGTTGTTCGATCAAATCATCATGCATAAACATATCACCTCTAGTTAGCTTAGAACACAACCATCATAGGTATAAATCAAAAATTTCATGAAATCATCATAAAAAATAATTATAAATCACATGTAACCATCATAAGTCGGAATCATAGATCACATGCTTAATAGAACTGAAATAAAATATCGATACTTATCCTTCATCGGTCCTTACTTCTGCCTTTGTTATTTTCCATACGCACACTAGATTAATTTCCACACCCGACAAGCCCCCAGTGCTTCTCTTCAACCATGTACACATACATGTTTGGTCAATTTAGTGTGTCCTAAATTGCTACATTTAATTTGTCAATCCGGGATTCGTAAGCTGACGAAGTGTGGCGCACTATATGTGCAAGATAACCTATCTCTTACTTTTTTTTGTCGTTTTTGGATTTTTGTGAAATTCTAAAAGACAAGTATGGAGACAAATATTCAAGACAACAATGTCTTTCTAATGATTTTCCAAACTTCAAAAGAATTTTACAAACACACAATGACAAAATCAATTCTTCAAAGAAAATGAAATTAAAGAAAATGAAATTGCATCACTACTCTAGTCAAACAAACAATGAACTACTGATCATGAAACTCATTATTCTTGCTGTTGTTCAAACATAAAAGAAACTATGCTGAAAGAAATCCAAAAGTTGCAACAAAGTAAATCTAAATCAAATTACATCAACTTATCTTCCGATCCCTCATCATTAGTCCAGCTATGATTTTCGGAGGTAACCATAAACAACTTGAGTAACCTGATATCTAACTTGCAGAAAGTAAACTAATATCAAACTACACATTCATAATTCAATCCCTCACCATCAGTCCAGCTGTGGCTTTCGGAGGTAACTGAAGATGTCATGAGAAATTTAATATATCTAATTTGCAGAAAGTAAACTAATATCAAACTACACATTCATAATTCAATCCCTCACCATCAGTCCAGCTGTGGCTTTCGGAGGTAACTGAAAATGTCATGAGCAATTTAATATATCTAATTTGCAGAAGGTAAAATAATATCAAACTACACATTCATAATTCAATCCCTCACCATCAGTCTAGCTGTGGCTTTCGGAGGTAACTAAAAATGACATGAACAATTTGATATATCTAAATCTAACTACTGAAACAAATGTGCAAGACTGAAATAAACAAAGCAGTACTGAAATTAAACAAAAACTAAGAAAAGTAAATTAGCAGCAGAACAATATTAATTCCATGTCATTAGTCAAAAAGTTATGCAAATGCCCGGGCTGCCTATTTATAACCCGAAACAAGAACACTGATCAGTTAACAATAACATAAAACATGAAAGATTATGGACAGAAGCAAGATGTAAAGCATGAAAGATTATAAACAGAAATGAAGCATATATACCATGAAAGATGCAATGTATAAACATGTGAATGAATTATGGCACAATGAGCTTAAAGAAATAAAACAAGAACTATACAATAATACACAAAACCTTAGCGTGTGCAGGGGCCCTCTGCACCAGCCTTGGCAACAGACTTCAAGTACGAATTATGCTTGGAAACAGAGTCTTCTTATATATTAAAATGCAGTCATAATAGAAAGGTGATATTACGGCATAGTGGCAACGTAATTACATTACAGAGCTATCTGGAAGCTAATGGAGACTAATAAAAAACTAATAGAGACTAATCTAATATGCGTATGCAAACGCATTATTTATAACAAAGGAAATATAACTAATTCCCTAAAGTTTGAGCTGATAGAGAACACGTAAACCATTACGTCCAGAGATCTAGGATCATGGCCGCGTTGAGGAGTAAATCTATGAAGAGTGGATGTTTGAATTCGGCTTATGGAGCCATGTATAGGTGTTGATTTGTCTCCCGCAATTCAGAAACGGCCATATAAATCTCCACGTGACGAGAAACAGAGTCCTGTCACCGTGGGACTCTACGGTTGACTTCCACTTGGCCACCTTTGACCGCAGCTTCCTTAAGTGAATTTGCTCGAGCCAATAGGACACGATCCATGTCCACATCATTTCTGACTTGCCCATGTGGCTCATTTTTCCGGAGGACACCTATAACATAGACTTTCACAAAATAGCTGCGGAAAGTTGCCGCAGCTGCGGAAAGTGGCAAGATTCTGCAGCTAAATGAGCAAAAATCTAAATCAAACAGCAGACACAAAATATAGTTAAAAACCATTTTAGATGCTCTTTTTCAATTAATATACAATGATATTGACAACTGGGAAGGTTCAGGTGAATGAAAAAGGTCTAGGAAGATGTATAAGAACAATGCAGATTTGAGACTCAACATACCCCCACTGTGAAGGTGTTGCATGTCCTCATGCAACCAAAATTTTGATAATCCTTCTTTAGTTCATATGCCTTGACACTTCAGCCAGTACATCCAGCCCTCTCCTCTTCTTCCTTGGTGCTGCCAACATCCTGGGCTTCTTCATTAAGCATCTAAATTTGATATTAACTAGTGCTCTGCTTAACTTCTGGCATTTCTTTTTCAATTTCTTGTTCTTTTTCTGCCATATTCCCAGATGTAGCATGGTATTATCATGAATGATTTTGTCCAATTTGCTTTGTTTCTTCAATGTCTCATTTTCATTTTTAATGTGTTTATTTAAAAGCTCTAGCTCAAAGACTTCCTGTTTCAGTGATTGGACTAAATCATCGTGTACTGTGTGAGGCTGAATGGACGAAGTACTGGGACCTGTAGCTGCTTTTTCTAAAGATTCTATATAATCATATACTTCTTGCTGCTTGGGGTCTATATCAGGTGTCATTTTTATTGGGTTGTCCCCAAAATGCCGTGAAGGAGAGTTATCTTCAAAATCTGGCTGAGAAGGGCTCACATCAACATCTTGCTGAGAATGGGATGGACTATGTTCAATGTCTGACTGAGAATGAAATGAACCAGGTTCACTAACTGATTGAGAGTGAGATGGACTATGGTCAGCTGGGGATTGTTCAAATGTTTCTTCTCCCAAATCAATGAAATGGGGTCCTTTCATTTGCGTTTTCCTCAATTTCCCCTTAAGTCTGGAACTTCTTCTCACACGCTGTGGACCACTGTCCTTTTGCTTTTGTTTTCCTTTCTCTGTCTTCTTGGCCATAGATGACTGTTTTTGAAGATAAACTAATCTTTCATATAACACTTGATGATATTCTTCTTCAGAAGAAGGAGTTTGATGTATAGCCTCAATATTTTCTCTCTTTTGATGTTATTGGCTTTTTACCCTTGGTTTCTTTCTTCTTCCTTTTTGACAACCTCTATTCCCTATCAGTTCTTTCAATTGTAGTAGTAGGAGTATTTTGAATTTCATCATTTGTTCTCTTTCTCCTACTCCTTCTTGATGTGTTACCTTCAGAAATTTCTTGAGTAGGAGTACTTTGAGTTTCATCATTTATTCTTTTTCTCCTACTCCTTTTTGATGTGCTTGCTTCAGGAATTTCCTGAGGTTCCTCTAAGAAATTTCTAATCAAAAATTGTTCCCATGTGTCCTTCTTCTCCTTTCACTCTTTTTCAATCAAAATTTTTACAAGACCGTGGTGATATAGATGTGGTTCTACATCTCCTAAATGTTTCTGAACAGTCACAGACATCTTCTTCAAACTATTTAATAGAAAATATGGGAGATTGAGAGTTTGATTTTCTAGAAAATTCATCAGCAATATGGTATGGTACATATACATGGACCCAAAACGGCCTTCACAGGTAATGAATTTTTGAACAACCAGCAGCAAAGTAGCCCATTCCTCTTTCAAAGCATGAACAAGAATTCCTCTTTTAAAAATAGTTATGTCCATACCTTGGTTTCGTAAGATTATTCTCCAGGCTTCATCACTAATGCTTTTATTCTTAAACCAACGCTCAACCTCTTGAGGAAGTTCCGTGGCAGTTGCTATAGATGCCTCGTTCACCGCAAACTTAAGGTCTCCAATATCTACTTCCAGGCCATTGAACGACCTTGCAAATGCTTTTGTCACTTCTTTATGATAGCCTCTGAACTTTTGGATAAACCGCATCCACTTTGATTTCTTCAATATATCCCTTACTTGCGGATATCCCTCCATGAATTTAGGTCCTTCTGGTTCTGCTCTTAGCAATTTACCCATCCTTCTTTCTGCTCTTCAAAAATTTGCCTGCGTGAGGGTTCAATGGAAGTAGAACGGCTGAATGCACAGAAATGAGCACAATGACTGTAGGTAGATATCATAGAGTGGGTATACAGGCTGTAGCGTAACAGAGAACGAAATGGAGTGAGGCAGAACAGAGAGGGGTTTCGTGAGCACGGCAGAGATACGACTGTGAGATTAACAGAACAATAGGAGGAGTATAACACATCCGGCAGTGTTTTGAAATTTGGTGGCTGCAAAATAAATGTAAGCACGTTTAAACAACGGCTATGGATTTTATGCGGCTGAAAGAGCCCGTGGTCAAATCAACTACGTCTCATTGTCACCGGTGGAATATCAGAGTATGAGTGAAGATCGGGGGTTTAATTATGGAACCGTTTGAGAATGAATGCGGGAGGATCATATGGAGATCGTGAAAGGGTTACGGAATTTGTCAATATAATCATTGTACATAATGGATGGAGCTTATGGTTTAGAACTATATAAAAATGTGTTTTCAATGCTATTTGAAATGAATTTTTACTCATACCTTGGAATCTTTGCCTTTTTCCTTGGTCTTCAATTAGTTGCTCTTCATTGTTATCTTGAATGCTCCATGTCTTCATTTTTGGTCCTCATACCTGCATTTTATTTCATGATTATGGAAATAACATCTGGCTGTACATTCTTTTGAAAACAGAGTGGTAGCTGCGGAATCTGCTTCTGGCTGCGGAAACTGGTGTCAGCTGCGGAAACAGATGTCAGCTACGGAAACTGACACAGCTATTATTTGGGTGAATGGAAATGAACGGATGACAAATGACTAGATGGAAATGGTCATGAAAAAGAATTTTATTGGTGAAAATGGAATGAAATAGATAAAATGAAGTGGAATGGAGTGAAATGAAGTGGAATGGAATGGAGTGGGTGGTCACAAAACTTGTGAAATGAAAGAGAGATTTTTTTTTTTTTTTTTTTTTGAAAATATAGAGTGTCAGGTGTTCCTGATTTTCACCCTATATTTTCTGTATAAGACTGCCAATCAGTGATTGGTTTTCAGGCTTATACAAATTGTTTTTTTTTTTTTTTCACTGAAAAGAACAAAAGCTAGGCTGGTAGAGAAGAAGAATTCTTCTGTACCAGCATGATTGCAGAATTTTCTTGAAAATTTTTGACAAAATCCTCTTTTGAGAGTGGCTTATGATAAACTTTCAATCTGTGGCCATTCACAATAAGAGGAGTTTGAAACTCATCAATGGTCTTGATTCTTACCGCTCCATTGCTAAAGATCTTGTCAATCTCATATGGCCCAAGCCAATGAGTCTGAAATTTTCCTTGAAAATCTTTAAACTTGGAATCAAATGACAATGCCCAATCTCCTTCTTGAAACTTCTTCTCTTTGATGTACTTGTCATGCCATTTAGCTCTTTGATATTGAACTATATCAGTTCTTAAAATTGCTTCTTGTCTGATCTCATCTAGCTCATTTAACTGCTCCATTCTATGCTTTTGGGCTTCTGATAAGTCCATCCCCAACTGAACTGCTATCTTGAAGGTCTTGAATTGGAACTCAATGGGGAGCAAGACTTCTTTCCCATAAACAAGTTCATAGGGAGAATGTCCCGTTGTATTTCTCCATGTAGTTCTGTAGGCCCACAAGGCTTCAGGAAGCCTTTCTGCCCAATCTCTTCTATGTAGATGAACAGTTTTGGTGATGATACTTTCAAGAACTTTGTTTGTGGACTCCACTTGAACATTTGCTTGCAGATGGTAAGGAGTATATCTTCTGTTCTTGATTTTGTATTCTTCCATTAATTTCTCCACCAATTTGGATGTGAATTGGCTTCCCTGATCTGTCACAATTTCTCTTGGAACACCAAAGCGAGTAAAAATATCCTCATAAAGAAAATGAACAACTGAATTTTCAGTAGCAGATACTAATGCTTTGGCTTCTACCCATTTAGTAACATAATTAGTACAAACTAATATATACTTCTTTTGCTTAGATGGTGGATTAATAGGTCCAATGAAATCTAAAGCCCATTTTTCAAAGGGTTCAATGAGTACCTGTGTTTGCAATGGCATTTCATTTGAAAGGGTAGGTTTCCCTACTCTTTGGCAGCTGTCACACCTTTTGACATATTGTTTTGCATCTTTGAAGAGGGAAGTCCAATAATATCCTAAAGAGAGAATTTTATAGGCCGTCCTTTTGTCTGCAAAGTGTCCGCCGCATGGTTCATCATGACATGCCTTAAGAATATCAGGCATTTCATCTTCCCTGACACATCTTCTGATCACAAGATCTGGCCCTGTTTTAAACAATTCGTTAGAAATCCATGAATATTTTGAACTCTCCTGAATAATTTTTCGTTTTTCATTTGGAAATAAATGTGAAGGTAGTTTCCCTATAACCAAATAGTTAGCAATATCTGCATACCAAGGAGTCTTAATAGTTACTGCAAACAAGTATTCATCAGGAAACTTATCCTCTACAGGAGAATCTTCTTTAGTATTCTGAATCCTAGACAAGAAATCAACTACTATATTTTGTTTTCCTGGTCTATCCAACACAGTAATATTGAATTCTTGCAAAATTAAGAGCCATCTTGTCACTCTGCCATTAGTAATAGGTTTGTTCATTAAATATCTAATTTCAGAATGGTCAGTATGAATAAAAGTTTCATAGCCTGTTATGTAATGTCTAAACTTATTAATTGCATGAACAACAACTAAAAAATCTTTTTCAGTCACAGTATAGTTCAACTCTGTGGGAGTCAAATTTTTACTGGTATAATAAATGGCATAAGGAACTAAATCTTTTTGACCCAACACAGCTCCTAGAGCTGTATCTGAAGCATCCGTAGAAATATGTAAAGGGAGTTTCCAATTTGGTCCTCTCAAGATAGGTGCTCCAGATATTCTTGTTTTCAAAGTTTCAAAGGCTGATTGACAATCAGGATCCCATTTAAATTCACAGTCTTTTGTAAGCAATTTGAAGAGTGGAGATGCTATTTTTGTGAAGTTTTCTATAAATCTTCTATAGTAACCAGTAAATCCCAGAAAACTTCTAACATCTCTTTGACAATTTGGAATAGGTAACTTGGAGATGACTTCAACTTTTGATCTATCAACCTTAATCCCATCTCCTGAAATATGATGCCCCAAAACAATCCCTTTAGTAAACATCATAAAGCATTTTTCATGGCTTAATGAAAGGTTTGTTTCTTTACATCTTATAAGAAATTTTTCCAAATTTTCTAATGCCTCTTCAAATGAATTACCATAAACTGTAAAATCATCCATATAAACCTCTACACAATCATGGATTAGATCAGAAAAAATTCCTAGTACTGCTCTTTGGAATGTTGCTGGTGCATTACATAACCTAAAAGGAAGCACTCGGTAGGCAAAAGTTCCCCATGGACAAGTAAATGTGGTCTTATCTTGATCTTCAGGTGCTACCTGAATTTGATTATAGCCACTAAAACCATCCAAAAATGAAAAGTATTTTTTACCTGCTAATGTATCTAATACCTGATCAATAAAAGGAAAAGGAAAGTGATCCTTCAAAGTTGCTTTGTTCAATTCCCTGTAATCAATGCATACCCTCCATTTACCATTATTTTTAGGTACTATAACCAGAGGAGAAACCCATCGGCTATCCGAAATTGGATAAATGAAGTTTACATTGAGTAGTTTTTGGAGCTCTTCTTTCACTATCTCCCTAAGATTTGGATTCATCCTTCTTTGAGGTTGTCTGATTGGTCTACTGTTTTCCTCAATATAGATATGATGGATGCAAGTCTTAGGGTCAATACCTTTCATGTTAGTATACTCCCATGCAAATGCAGTAGAATGTTTTTGCAAGATTTTGATTAGTTCTTTTTGTTGTGACTTTTCCAAATGTTTGTTGATATTCAATGTTTTTCCTGGAAAAATCTCAATGGTAGAACTACCAAACTCTTCCATAAAGTAAAGAGACATTTGTCTTGATGATAAATATTCTATGTCAGATTCCAACTGAAATTGTGTGGGGTCATATTCTGAAGATGTCTCAAAATTTTCTAATGTGTTCGGAATTTGACTATCCTCACTGATTTCAGAAATGGTAAAGACAGGTTGTATAGTGTCCTCATCATCAACCCATTCATTGTCTCCTACTTCTGTGATTGCTTTTGCCGGAGGATACAAATTGAATTTCTTTGTCGAATTACCATTAGAAATGTACATATCCCCAAATCTACAACTAATAAAAGCATCAGCTGTGGCTAGCCAAGGTCTTCCTAAAATAAGTGGGTGCCCTCCTAGATTACTCTTGGGAGTCAAAATCATAAAATCTACTGGATATTCCCAAGAATCTAAGGAGACTGAAATATCTTCTAATACACCATCCGGTTTAATAATTGATCGATCTGCAAGTTGCAGTAAAGTAGGTGTAAAAAGAAGGTTAGGAAGTTTTAGCTGGTCCATAGTCTGTCTACTCATAATGTTAATAGCAGCCCCTAAGTCAATCAATGTGTTTGGAATTTCTATCCCATTTATATGTGTCTTGACAATTGGACTTCCTAGATCTACATACTTCTGCATGGTAATTTTTCCCATCATAATATCTGCAATTTTTCCTACTAGGTGGATTCTTCTTGTGTCTTTTAGTTTCCTTCCTGGTCTTTTGAAACTCAACTCCTTTATTGTTTTTGCTAGAATAGGAATCTCTCGAATGGCTTGTAACAAAGGAATCTTAATACAAACATTCTTCAATTCATCTAGAAAATCATAGTTAGGCAACAAGATTTGTTTTTCCACCCCCTTGTCAATTTGTAGTCTTTCAGGAAAAGGTGTAGATGAAGATGCAAGTTGCTCAACTATAGGAGTTGTGGGTGTTAACTTTTCTTTTTCTTTTTGAATATTTGAGTTTTGAAGAGATTCTTCCTCAGAACCCTTATTGGCCTTAAGAGAGTCCTCCTCAGAGGTATCTTGCTCTTGAATATCTATAGAAGGTTTTTCTAAAACTCTACCAGATCTGAGTTGTACATCGTTGAGAGGAACAATCATATAGGTAGGAAATTGGTGTCCTTCTACCATATAAGTAGTTTGAGGATTCTTATTGTTAGGATTTGGCAATGGTTGAGCTGGAAGTTGATTTGTCTTCTGTTGGTATGGGAGCATGAGTTGAGGATTTGTATTTTGTTGAGAAGGTTGTTGTTGTGGAAATGGCAATGAAAGTTGTGGATTTGGGCTTGGAAATTGTGGAGCTTGTTGATTTTGAAAAGATGGAGGATATTGATAAAATTGAGCAAATCTCCCATAAGGATTTTGCATTCCTTGTACCCATGGCTGATATGAGTTTTGATGTTGGGGCCAAGGTTGTTGCCAAGGAGTCCAATTTGGTGGGGTTTAAAGATTCATAGGGTTGTTAAACCCTTGAGATTGTTGTCCCTGCCAAGGTCTCCTTGCGACAAAACAGAGAGATTCTATTGAATTTGGATCTTCTTGAAAAACAGCTTTGAGTCCAGGGATTGAAGGACAATCCTTGATCTCATGATTTTCCGAGCAAATCATACATGTTTCTACAACTTTTGCATCCAAGGGACATTCCCTTAAAGCATGTTTCTTTCTACATTTCGGACAAAAGATGGCTAAAGCATCTGTTTCTGCTTTCTGCTTGTTTTGTATTTTAAGGGTGTCTAGTTGTTCACTAAGGCTCCCTAAGATATCAGTTTTGAATTCATCAAGCATATTACCAATCTCTGCCCTACTTACTGATCTAGTTGCAGATTTGTTAACCCTAATAAGAGAAGGATCCCTAGGCCCTTTTCCTGTTTTAGATTTTCCCCTTGAGAGATGGACACATAGTTCTGTTATATCACGAAGTGGAAGTTGAGAAATGTCTCCTTTCCCCATCATGTTTAAAATATCTATCCATTCATCTCTAATGGCTTTTAATATGAGGGCTTTCAAGGTTTCATCATCTAAGTTTCTCATCTTTGCTCTTTTCAAGTTGTATTGAAATCTTTCAAGCAAGTCTTCCAAATTTTCATCTTCTTTTTGCATCATTTTGAATACCTCATCCTTGTGATTGGTGGGCATACAATAGTCCAAGTATCTATCCAAAAATGTTTGTTTCATATCATTCCAAGTTCTAATAGATTGAGTAGCTAATCCCATGAACCATTTCAAAGCAGCTCCCTTCAATGTTGAAGGAAACAGTTTGAGTTTTTGAGAGTCTTCCATATAGTCATAAGTTCGGCACACAACTTCAAACTCAAACAAAAATGTTTCAGGATCCTCACTTCGCAATCCATAAAATTTAGGGAGGACAGATGGTGAGATATTTTTCATCGTTGTATGAGTTTCCTCATCAACTATAGGGAATCCAAACAAGTTGTCTCCTTCCCTATTTCTTCCATTATTTCCTTCACCATTGTTGTCTCCATTGTTTTCTCCTCTTCTACCTCTACCTACAAATCCATCTATTATTTCCTCTGCCATGATAGTTTCTTTAGAGTCCTTAAAGTCCTCTAGTTCTTCTATCAAGGGAGGATGAGAGGGAGTCTCTTCCTTTTCTAAATGAGATTTAGTAGGTGGTATAGGAGAATCCTCTAATTCAACTGCTCCTTGAATTCCAAAAATCTTAAGGCTAGGGGTAGATGGTGGTGAATCTGGTCTATGCCTTGAAGAAGATGGAGTTGTGAAAATCGAACTCTTGGCTTTAGCTATAAACCTTCCCCTAGAATCTCTTGCTCTATGCATGTCATTTTTTTATATTTTTATATTTTTTATTATTATTTTTTTTTTTTTTAATTTGGGCTAATAATTCTCTTTCTGATCTTCCAGGTCACACTAGGTGCAAGAAGAGAGCATACTTAAGAAATTACTAAAGCAATAACTCTCTTTTCTGATCCTCCAAATCACACTAGGTGCAAGAGGAGAGCATACTTCAAGAAGTTATCAAGTTTTCCCTTCTTTTATTATTATTTATTTATTTTTTTAAGAAATTGGCTACCTAGTTACACTTCCCCGACAACAGCGCCAAAATGTTTGGTCAATTTAGTGTGTCCTAAATTTCTACATTTAATTTGTCAATCCGGGATTCGTAATCTGACGAAGTGTGGCGCACTATATGTGCAAGATAACCTATCTCTTACTTTTTTTTGTCGTTTTTGGATTTTTGTGAAATTCTAAAAGACAAGTATGGAGACAAATATTCAAGACAACAATGTCTTTCTAATGATTTTCCAAACTTCAAAAGAATTTTAAAAACACACAATGACAAAATCAATTCTTCAAAGAAAATGAAATTAAAGAAAATGAAATTGCATCACTACTCTAGTCAAACAAACAATGAACTACTGATCATGAAACTCATTATTCTTGCTGCTGTTCAAACACAAAAGAAACTATGCTTAAAGAAATCCAAAAGTTGCAAAAAAGTAAATCTAAATCAAATTACATCAACTTATCTTCTGATCCCTCATCATTAGTCCAGCTATGATTTTCGGAGGTAACCATAAACAACTTGAGTAACCTGATATCTAACTTGCAGAAAGTAAACTAATATCAAACTACACATTCATAATTCAATTCCTCACCATCAGTCCAGCTGTGGCTTTCGGAGGTAACTGAAGATGTCATGAGCAATTTAATATATCTAATTTGCAGAAAGTAAACTAATATCAAACTACACATTCATAATTCAATCCCTCACCATCAGTCCAGCTGTGGCTTTCGGAGGTAACTGAATATGTCATGAGCAATTTAATATATCTAACTTGTAGAAAGTAAACTAATATCAAACTATACATTCATACTTCAATCCCTCACCATCAGTCCAGCTGTGGCTTTCGGAGGTAACTGAAAATGACATGAACAATTTGATATATCTAAATCTAACTACTGAAACAAATGTGCAAGATTGAAATAAACAAAGCAGTACTGAAATTAAACAGAAACTAAGAAAAGTAAATTAGCAACAGAACAATATTAATTCCATGTCATTAGTCAAAAAGTTATGCAAATGCCCGGGCTGCCTATTTATAACCTGAAACAAGAACACTGATCAGTTTAACAATAACATAAAACATGAAAGACAAAAGTAAAATGTAAAGCATGAAAGATTATAAATAGAGATGAAGCATATATACCATGAAAGATGCAATGTATAAACATGTGAATGAATTATGGCACAATGAGCTTAAAGAAATAAAACAAGAACTATACAATAATGCACAAAACCTCAGTGTGTGCAGGGGCCCTCTGCACCAACCTTGGCAACAAACTTCAAGTACGAATTACGTTTGGAAACAGAGTCTTCTTATATATTAAAATGCAGTCATAACAGAAAGGTGATATTACGGCACAGTGGCAACGTAATTACATTACAGAGCTATCTGGAAGCTAATGGAGACTAATAAAAACTAACAGAGACTAATCTAATATGCGTATGCAAACACATTATTTATAACAAAGGAAATATAACTAATTCCCTAAAGTTTGAGCTGATAGAGAACACGTAAACCATTACGTCCAGAGATCTAGGATCATGGCCGCGTTGAGGAGTAAATCTATGAAGAGTGGATGTTTGAATTCGGCTTATGGAGCCATGTACAGGTGTTGATTTGTCTCCCGCAATTCAAAAATGGCCATATGAATCTCCACGTGACGAGAAACAGAGTCTTGTCACCGTGGGACTCTACGGTTGACTTCCACTTGGCCACCTTTGACCGTAGCCTCCTTAGGTGAATTTTCTCGAGCCAATAGGACACGATCCATGTCCACATAATTTCTGACTTGCCCATGTGGCTTGTTTTTCCTGAAGACACCTGTAACATATACTTTCACAAAATGGTTGCGAAAAGTTGCAGCAGTTGCGGAAAGTGGCAAGATTCCGCAGCTAAATGAGCAAAAATATAAATCAAACAACAGACACAAAATATAGTTAAAAACCATTTTAGATGCTCTTTTGCAATTAATATACAATGATATTGACAACTGGGAAGGTTCAGGTGAATGAAAAAGGTCTAGGAAGATGTATAAGAACAATGCAGATTTGAGACTCAACAATACACATAATGTACAATACGTACATCTACGCAAGACGTACAACACTAGACAATACATACACCCATATCCGGTGTACAACATGACACAATATGTACACTTGCACCCAGTGTACAACACAATACATGTACATAAAGATACACCTACACCCAATGTACAATACAAAACAATACATACGCCTACACCGACATACAAGACATACATAGTACCGCATGCCCACAGCACAGCCTACACGACATGCACACAATACCACATGTATACCAGTACCATATGCACAACATGTACACTATACCACCTGTATACAACACTACCTGCAGAAATATTCACAACATCATGTGTACACAACACCGCCTGCATAAGATATTCAAAACACCACCTACACAACGTGTACACAACGCCAAATGTACATTGCACCACCTGTACAATGTGTACACAATACCAAATGTACACAACACCACATGCATGATATGTACACGACACCACATGTACACAACACCAGATGCACGACATCACTTGCACACAACACCACATGTACATGACATCACCTGCATGCAGCACCACATGTACATGTACACACCACCACATGCACACAACACCATATGAACATAGCACCATATTTAGGACACGCACATAACTCCATATGTACAAAACACTGCATATACAACATTTATAGAGTACCATATGTACACAACATTGCATATCCAACATGCACACAACACCACATATCCAACATGTTGGGTATGTGTTATATTCTTTCCAAGACTAATCATGCGTGGGGGGGTCACAGGTGGAGCGATAGCCCCCCCTGCACATTGCGTTGGGCGCAATGTCAGCGGGGTCACAGGGGGGTGGTAGCCCCTCCTGTCAGGGTCCGAGGCAGCGCCTCGGAAAATTTTTTTGGTCCTTATTTTGTAGATCCAGTCAAGGGAACTACGGTTATGTTCTAATCCAGGGTTAATGGATTGGGGTTTATGTATGCTTCGGCATGTATATATGTGTGTTGTAACACTAAAAGGAATATAATGAAAAAACAAGTTGGTCGTCCCGATTTGGGATCCAGGGGAAAATCTCTGTGTTTGTCTATTTTATGTTTTATGCTCTCGCTATTGTTTATTTTCTGTTTTAAGATTCGTTAGTAGATAATTTATGTACAAGGTTAAAACCTACATTTTGTATCATAGCAGTTTCGGCTTCAAGGGGATGCCTTTGCTGCTGAGGGGTTTTTTTCTCAGGCCTGAGGTAGACCCTGTTCAGTGGGAGATCTGTGGGATCGATTCTTGCGGTGAAAGAATATGGCGAGCGGCGGGAAGATAGAGATCGAGAAATTTAATGGTCAGAGTTTTGAGTTGTGGAAGCTCAAGATAGGATCTACTGGTGGATAAAGATCAGTGGATCGCACTAGATCCGGGTACTAAACCAACGACAATGTTAAATGAAGACTAGAAGACGCTGGATCGGAAGGTAAAGAGCACAATACGATTGTGTGTCTCAGATTCAGTATTGTTGAATATATCTGGGGAAGCTATGGCGAAGACCTTGTGGGAAAAGCTAGGGACTTTGTACCAATCCAAATCTCTGGTGAATAAATTGTTCCTGCAGAAAAATCTGTATAACCTAAGGATGAAGGATAGAGACTCGGTGACAGATCATTTGAATGCCTTCAATACTGTGGTAAGTCAGCTGTCATCTGTTGATATTAAAATCTCAGATGAAGATAAGTGCATCAGTTTGTTGTGTTCTCTACCAGACTCGTGGGACAGTCTGGTTATTGCAATAGGTAGCAATACAAATACCTTGAATTTTGATTACATTGTCTCAGCCTTGTTGTCAGAGGAAATTAGACAGAGAAATATGGAGAGTCAGAATGGAGATGCCTTATCTCTACGAGGAAGGTCCCAAAGCATAAACAAGAATAAGGTTTCGAGTGGGAGATCTAAATCTAGAGGGAGATCTAAATCTCCTAGAAAGTTTGTAAACGTGTGCTGGAAATGCGGAAAGGAAGGGCACTACAAAAAGGACTGCAGATCTAAGCCTCCTAAGAAAGGAAAGGGATCTGATGATGCTCCTTATACAGAGGCAAAAACCACCTCAAATGAAGGTGGGGATGTGTATTTGGCTTCTTCTTCAAATACACATGTAGATCATGAGTCATGGTTGATTGACTCAGGCGCATCTTTTCACTTTACTCCCCATAGGGAGTGGTTCTGCGAGTATGAGAAATATGATGGTAGTGATGTCTTCCTAGGGGATGATAGGAAGGCCAGAATTGTTGAATGTGGAAAATTCAAGCTGAAGCTGCAAGGTGGAAGGATTAGAACACTTCCTGGTGTTCTGCACATTCCTGTATTGGCCAGAAATCTGATTTCTTGTAATATTCCAAATTTTTAGCCTTCAAGCTAAATGGAATATTAGAGTTGTTTCATCACTAGATAGGTGAATAAATGGGTAGGGAGGCCCATTAACCTCTTTTGAAGGGTCAATAACACTATTAATGTGAAAAGGGGTAAGAATAAGCAGCTAATTTGAGCACCCTTAGGTGTGAACAGAGATGGGGACATGTTGATTAAGTCAAATTTGACCAAGTCAACTAAGCTGTCTAGATACATTGAATCTCCTTTGGACAGTGCAGTTTTCGTGGAGGACAACTTGCATGAGCTTGATGGCACATGTGGATGGGACCCAATGAGGAGAGGTTCACTTGCTATATATGAGGAGGATGGAGGCCTTTGTTATTCATGCTTTTTTATTTCGATCTATTGATCTTGTCTATTTAGACTTGGCTTCCCCTTGTTGTTTAGCAAGGTAGCACTGGGTGTTCCTGGGCGGGAATCCCACCTCTTCCCTTGAGAGGCCTCTTAGGAGAGCTTGTCCTGTATTGCTCCACATCCAGGCTCAAGGCCAAGCATCACTCTTCAGTCCCAACATTATTTCTGCAGCAGAATATTGCTGAGTTGCAGGGTGCTGTAGTGGAGGATTCTTACACCACTTCCGGGTCTGTTTCTCAGTAGAAGGTGCTTTCCTCCTCTTGAGAAATCAACTAGGAAGATTTCTGAGCACATTTCAGATCTTGACAGCAAGCATAAGTGGTTCTCATCTCCTACAGCGCAGTCCCTTGAAGGAACTGCATCATTTTATGCAGAGTTGCTGCAGCAGGGTTAAGACCCTTGTTTTTGAGCTAGTTTCCTAGGGAAAGGGCCAACCCTTCTCCCAAAAATCTAGAGGAAGGGATCCTCATCCCTCTTTGGTATCATTCAGCTATATTTCTGTAATGTTGCAGTAAGACTACATTTTCTGGGCTGAATATTCAGATCTACTCTTTCTTGTACATGTGTTTCATGAAACCCTTGCCGGGTTAGCTTTATAATGCAATAAGGAGGCCAGATCTCTGTTTTCTTGGCATATTATTCCATGTAACTCCAAATCCATGTTATTTCATTATTTTACTGCAGAAACCCTCATAAAATAACGTTGTATATGCTTCAGTCTTTTTCTGCATAACTCAAGCCATGGGATTTGGCTATTTTCAAGTTGTTAGGTAGTCAGGAGGTCTGTTTAACATATCAAAAGGGATTTCTCTCTGATCCCCTTTTGTATGTGACAGCCTAATAGGATATTCTAAGGGAACCCAGTGTTATTTCACTCAGTAAAAACGCAGATCTTCAGAAATAACGTTTGCAGGGTCTAATTTCTGCATTTTCCCCACTTGGGAAGGTGTATACATTCTTATTTTGATGTTGTTTCACTCATTTGAGGGCTATGTGTTTTTGACCACATCTTATGAGTCTATTTGTTGGATCTCTACATCTAGAATATCTTAAGATATTCCCAATAGTGTAGAAAATCCTAATTTTGGGATATTACAGTGGTATCAAAGCTTCATTCTTGGCTCAACCTATGGAGCTCAATCATGCAGCTATCTAGATAAGGAGAGATGAACAGAATGAAGACTCCATTGTGTGGAGGAAAGAGGGAAGATAGGCTTACAAAGCTTCTTCCAAAATCTGTGCAATGCATCAATGAAAATCTTAAGAAGATGAGAGGAGAGATGAAATATCCTGAGGAGTTTGGATCTAGAGCCAGATCTAAATTGGCACATGATAGGTGTGAGAATAAAGCTACACCCTATTATGCACAGTGCATTCAAATGCCTGGGTTTCCTATGAGAGAGATGAAAGAAGAGGAAATGCCGGAGAGGGGAACTCTTAGCAAATTTATGCAAGAGTATGAATCTCAAACTGAGAAGTTTAGAGATCATATTACTTTCAAAGAGTTCTGTAAGATCAAGGTGGAGAGGAGCCAACTGCATGACATGGGTAGATTTTCTCTATCTACCTTTGATAGATCCCCAACTTGCTCAACCAAAGCTTGGGTGGAGGAGTTGTGTACTTATTTGCAGCAGCACCCAGTTTCTGAGGAAGAAGCCATCAGAGTTGCAGCGCTGCACTTTGGAGGTAAGGTCTATGCTTGGTGGATGTTTGAGTCAGTTTCATTGAAAAATGTTAATACTTCTTATTTTGAAAATTTCACTAAAATATTGGTTGAGAGATTTGATACAAAACATGAGACAATCAAACCAATGAAACTTTTGCATAAGTTGGGAGGACATGCAAACTCAAAACCACTTCAAAAACCTATTGGAAGAGATCACATCTTGCATGATACCTTGCTGGAGGCAAGATCCTTGTTTCATAACCTTGGACAAGAGGGCATGAAGGGTCCTTTTGCAAAGGAGGATCCTCTTATTGAGCAGTTACCTCCTATTCATATTGAAGATGAAGAGAAGGGTGGGGGTTATAGCGTTGTCACATCTAGGGCACATCTATTGCCTCATGCAGAGGGAGGAGGAGTACATGCTCCAATAGGAGGATTTCTTGTGTCATTACAAGAAGTTCCCCAGGATCTCACATATGGGAGGTAGAGTAAAAACAATGAGCAACATTATTGTGAGATGATATTTATAGAAAGAGGATATAGGGAGGAAGGACATCATCACTTGATGAGGAACACACACCCCTATCTATTTCAAAAAGCTGGTGTAAGGAGGAGGGAGACTGGTTTGCACTGTGAGGGCAAGAGCAAGGCTGCCCAACCATATGAACAGTCTTCTCTTTCCATGGATGTCTCACTACATGGAGGCATTCCACCGGGGAGGCCACCAAAGTTGGAGTTGGTAAGAGAAATCTTGCTAGTTGGTTCACCACTCTGGGATTCCGGAGAGGTGAAACCTTTGGAGGAGTCTAGTGCAGCGCAGAGAGTTTGGGATAAAATCAAGGAGGAGGGGGACATCATTCCATTTTCAGCACCACCCACTCTCACTATCTTTACTGCGCTGACAGAGGTTGCTGCAGTCATGGAGGATGGCACCTTCATGGTGCAAAGGAGCTGCTCCATGGATTTGGAGAAATGGAGGGTAGTTCCTTTGAGGAAGGTGTTAGTGTCGGTATCTTCATCCCTCCGTCAGTGATCAAAATTCTCTTGTTGCATTGCATATTAGGTGTCTCACTCAGTCAGCTGCATTCCATTAGGAACATGGATCATCTGACGGTAGTGGCTTGTTGCTCATGTCCCTCATGTCCTTTACCTGCTGGCCCATTTCTTTTCATTAAGATCATTTGCAGTCATTTTTTGTCTCATAGTTTGCAAAGAGTCATTTTTAGGGTTTTTGTGTCATTAGGTCTAGGGTTTCATCAATAAGGTCTTCAAAATGACCAACAATGGTCAGAAGGCGCATGAGGAAGTTGAATAAAGTTCTAGTATTAAAAATTTTATCATCATATGCTTAAAAATGTATTTTTTCTCAAAACTCTGTTTTGAGAAAAATTGATTATTTTACTTTCATTTGTATAATTTTGATGTAATTTCATGTTCTGTCATTTGTAAATAATTTCAAAGGCAACCCTGGTCACCTTTTCAAACTTCAGCAACCCTGCAAGGCAAACAAAAGCACATCATTCAGTTAATCAGAGCCAAAATGAAGCAAACTGCTTAAATAGAGTTTAAAAAAAAAGTGTCAAAGGTAACATTACAAAGTGGGTTTTTTGAAGTGGAAAATTAAAAGTCTTTGATATATAAGTCATCTTCATGTTTCCAAAGGCTCATTTGCATTCCAAGAAGAGAGAATGAGAAAAGGAGGGCCGTGTTGAACAAAGAGAGTGAAATTGAAGGGAAATTGGCAAGTTTCAGGGGGTGCAACGCATAGGCTGAGTGGTGCGGCACATTGAAGTGGCGCGACGCATTGGGTCGGCCTTCGCAGTGTTAGAAATAAACTAGCGCGACGCATAGAGCCAGCGCGGCACGTTGGGTTTGTGGCGCGGCGCGTAGGGCCGCCAAGCATTTTAAACCACGATTTCATCCAAAACTTCAAATTTCCTTAGTCTTCTCCGGTCTGAAGTAAGTCATAAGCTTTGCCATTGCCAATGAACGTGTGTTTTATGATGATTATGAGGATTTAATTAAAAAATTTAAAACCCTACTTCCTTGCTCAAGACATCATAGCCTAGGGTTTATACATTGGTTATTTGTGCCATCACTCCCTCACTTTGATTTCCTTCACTGTTTTTTTAGTTTCACCAGCCCTTTTTCCCTATTCCCAATATCCCTAATTTCAGTCATTCCCTATCCCAATTCCCATTACCCCGAACCCTAACTACAAGATTCCCTAAACCCCAATTACTATCCCAAAGTCTAGAGACTGTCCCTAAAACCCCTCAAATCCCCAAATCCCAATTCGCAATATTCCCAACATTCCCCTTACCCCCTCTCCCTCCATAGTCCCTCACACATTTTCCTACATTGGGCAGCAAAAACCAAAGACACCTAAACTCTTCATACTCATCTAATACAACACAGAATTTGGAAAACATGGAGACAGATTCCTCTTATGACCGAGACAGTGACTCTACTACTGAATTGCATGCACCAAGGAGACCTCATAAGAGTGGTAAACATGTACGGGAAGAGCCTAATTCACTTGCTGAACTGCAGGCCTGCCCTCTTGCCATCACTTATTTTCAACAACAGTCTTGTTATCAGTTTTGTGAGATGGTTGCTAGAGTCTAGTACCATCATGAGTTGGCTAGATTGTTTGTGCTCCATTTACATAATGGCCAAGTCACTCTTACAGGTGTGACATTCACTTTGTCACCTGAGTCTATCTCCCTAGCAACCGGTATTCCAAATGTCAAAGAGCAATGGAACAAAAGGCAACAAGTTGACAAGGAACACTATGAGCCATACATTAAGCCCAGTTTTTTGAGACAACTCAGCAGATTTTTTCCCCTTCGGTTCCTGAAACATTCATATGCTCCTTTGATGAAGTTCATTATCAAATATTTCAGCTGTGAGGGCCGGTTTTCTCGCTTATATGCCTATCATATCATATTGTTGATGCACTTTACCAGGGTGTGGATGATGAACCTACCCTACTTCATGTGCCGAAATATAGAGAAGATGACCAACTTAGTGCAAAGGAAAACTCCTGAGCAGCAGTATAACAATATCTACCATTTTGCACTCATCAAAATTGTGGTTTTGCATCAGCTCGGTTTGCAGGATATTTCATGGGAGGATTTCATTTCTCATGAGTCCTTCACAGCTCCTCAGGTACCTCCGAAGGCTTTTCATGAGGCAAGTGAACCTTCATATCACCATGAGGGTCATGAGCCACAGACCGTTAGTGTGCCGGTGTTTGTCACTTATCAAAGAGGCACTAGAGGGTTGTTTGCAGCAGCAAAGCGAGTATTATCTCCACCCGGGGTGGAAGGGGTCTCGCTTCCTTCATCAGCATTACAGGTACAGGACAAGGGTAAGAGGCCAATACATGATGAGGGGCCTTCAGGAGAACAGGAGACAGATTTCATCCTCATTCAGGATGATGACACTGATTTGGGCCCACAAAGCTCAAAATTCAGGGAGATCATTCAGGAGCAGAAGGCGGAGATAGATACTTTGTCCCTCAAATGGCAAAGAGCCCAGTGGATCATCAACTACCTTGAGCAAAGAAACAAACATCTAGAGGATCAACAAACTATCATGGAGTTGCAAAACATACGTGAGAATCGACAAGCTGCCTAAAGGAGAAAAACCGAGATGACATCACTTGAGCAGGAGATTGAGGCTGATCGTGAAACTTGGCTTGAAAGGGTAAATATTCATTTGGAAAAGTTGTTGGAGAAGGCCAACAAGGAAAATAACATGTTGAGGCACATGGCTAATTATTATTGGGCAAGAAATCATGTTTGCAAGGCACGAATCAAAATCTTGAAGGCCAAGTTGAAGAAGGCCTCAAAGCATCGGAAAAGGCATGATAGAATTCAAATCTTGACCGAGGCTTCCTTGGCCCAACATAGCACATAATGGAGGACACTCAGCCCAAATTTCAAAAAATTTGTGACACTTTTTACATTTTTGAAAATTTTGGGCCTAAAAACAGACTTTTCAGCTCTATGCGCCGCGCCAAAGCGTCGAAAAAGGCATGGTAGACTTCAAATATTGACCGAGGCTCTTGGCCCAACATAGCACATAATGGAGGACACTCAGCCCAAATTTCAAAAAATTTGGGACAGTTTTTACATTTTTGAAAATTTTGGGCCTAAAAACAGACTTTTCAGCTCTATGCGCCACACCACTTGGCGCGCGCTTATGATTGGAGGCTCCTTTTGATGAAAACTCAGCATTTTTGAATTTTTCATGGAAAATTATGCATGCCTACCTATGGACAAGAAATTTTGATAGGTTTTGGGCTTCCAGAAGGGTCAAAAACATCCCAAAAATGACCTTTCTGCCCCTTTTTTGGCACACAGGAAGCAGTGTTGGGAGAACTATGTTTTGGAGAGGCAAATGAAAACCAAATTCAGAAATTCCACTTGTGTTGGAAATCAGACAGGTAGAAATTTCCAACAAGCCCACTTGGAGCAAATTTGGACACTGAGAAGGCCTCCAAAATCAGCTGCAAACTAGCGCGACGCATTGGAGGATTTTGCCTATTTTTGACTCAGTAACTCTGTTTTTCGCCTAGTTTTTGACAATTTGACTTTCTTACTTCTAAATGTCAAAACTTCCGTAAAACTTGATAAATATATATTATTAAAGATGAAAGATGAGATGATTACAATGAGGGATCGCCTAGGCTTTAAATAGCCTCAAGGTGTCCCTTGGCGAAGAGGCATGATCTTTGATCATGCCCTTTCAGTTAATAAACCCTAATATAACTATATCTAACTAATAATTAATAAAATATTCATAACATTGCCCCTGTCTTAAAGATGCTTTGTCCTCAAAGCATATGTAATTGATGGACAACGTTGACGAATGTCTGGTTTTCTCAAGCGATGAGCTCTTGCTTCCCATATTTTAAAAAGATCGTGGAGCATCTTCTCGAAATCCATCTGTTGGTGATGTGGATAGTGAAAAGATCTGATATCGACAGAGTTGGATACTGTCTTGACTTCTATTGGATGTTTGATTTTCCTATCGGAAGGCACTTTTATGGGTAGATCTTGGAATACTTTTTCATATTTCCCAACTATTCCTTGTTCTTCTGGTGATTTTTTGTGATTCCTTTTTAGACTTAGAGGTAGGTTACCAACAATTATTGTCTGATGTAACTTCTCCTCATCATCAAATGCTTCATTCTTAACAACCATATCTGTTTCATCACCGAAGGCCTCAACAGCTTATGCCGTTATATCAGTGGCTTCGGATGTGTTGGTTGCTTCACATGTTTCGTTCAATTCTGGGGATGGAACATTTTGTTGTTTATAAACATCTATCTCTTCATGGGGATGTGGGGAATCAGTTTTTTCCTGATGCTCTTCCGAGTTCCCTGAATCTGCGGAATTGTTTTGTTGATTTTGTTCCCTGTTAGGAGATATTGGGGATTGTGTCGGACTTAACTTATCTATTTTATCATTTAGCTTACTGTAGAGTTCTGTCATATTGTTCATGATCACATTAAATTTCTGAAATATTTTTTCCTCTTTGTCCTTAGCCTCCATTTGTTTAAGCCATATTTGCCTTTTTATCTGATCAATCGTCATCATTGATAAAGACATACTGATATTTTTCTGCCAAATTTTCCTCTCTTTTTTTTTTAAAATTAATTAATTAATGTTTAATTAATAATTTAATAATTTTCTTTTTTCTTTTTTTAAATTAATTAATTAATATTTTTTTTTTTTAAATTATATAATTATTATATATATATAATTTTTAATTAAAAATTATATAATATATATAATTTAATTATATAATTATTATATATATATATATATAATTTATTAAATGGAAATTATATAATATATAAATAAACTATATAATTACAATATATATATATATATATATATATATATATAATTATTAATCAAATTATATAATATATATTTTATATATAATAAAAAAAAATCGTGTTTTTTTTGTTTTAAACGAAAAATGTGCCCGTTCTCTGTTTTTTTTTTATGACTATGTTATATATATATATAAATGTCGATGAACCTTCCACTATACCTGTCCGGTTAAAATCATACCCGTATGTGCCGTTTGGTTTAATTTTTAAATGACACAGCGTTTCATCTATTTTAACCGTCACCCTGTTTGTATAATATGGAATATAATGCTGCCGTTTAAAACTGTCGTATATTCGCTGTTTGTTTGACCCGGCTTAAAAACGAGCCCCGATTTGCTGTCGGGTGGAGTGTGTGGATAGAGGGCGAACGACCACGGTGAATTTAATATGATTACCTGTGCCAATCGTATACGACACTACGATACCCTCGACTCACCGTGTGAACCGTCACGATTTGTTCCCGTTAATAGTCAAACAAATAAAAAAATCGTTGCCGTTATGAATTTCTTTTTAAACGCCGTATTTTTTAAATGCCGTATTTCTTTAAACGTTGTGTCTGCCACAAAGTCCGAGGGTATTCACAAAGAAGATCTCGAGAATTTCTTTTTAAACGATGTATTTCTTTTTAAACGCCGTGTTTGCCAGAAGTCCGAGGGTATCGATTTGAAGATTCGAGACTTTCTTTCAAACCGACAATTTCGAGGTGGACAACACCCAAGAATGATGATTGTTCCGAGTCTTATTGAGCTTAGTCTCCCTCCACGTGCCTCAATTAATACCGTTCCAAAAGCATCGACACACAGGTCACTGAGGTGATGATTATCACTGGTCCGAGTTCCTTTTCTCCACCAGTAGATAAGTCATAGGTTTATTGTCCGAGTTTCTCCCACGGGTGGGCAATCAAGTTGAACTGCAATACAACAGATCTGTACAAATCTTTTGCTGGAGTCAAGTTAATGTAGCCCTTCCACAGTTCACTGTTCTCACTGATGAGTTTCTACAGCAGTCTGAGCTCTTCAACTGATCACAGGAAATGAGGTTGAGGTTCGAGCTACACAAGAGACTTTTCTTGCCTAAACACGCCCTCCAAGGTGCACACAGTCCGAGGTTTTTATCACAAGTTTAAGCCTTAAAAATGAGCCTTCCACAATTTTGCAATTCCAAGTTCTGATTAACTGTCACAGGTGGTTTTTCCTCCACAGATGGTTGTCAAGGGGCCGAAGGTGACAGAACCTTTAATAAGGACTGTAGTCCGAGCTCTTTAACAACCCTCTTCCTTTACTGTCCAAAGTCCGAGCTTCTAGAAGAGTTGCAGATTCGAGTTCTTACAAGATGACTGTCCTCAAAAAATTTAATAGAATTTGCCCAAAAAACAGAGATATCAAGTCCTCCTCGGTTTTCTTCAGTACACGATCTTGAAAAAATCTGATTTAAAAAATCTGCAATTCTGGAATTGCAATTCCTGGGTGATCACACAGATCCAAAGAGCGATGGCTCCGATACCAATGGAGTATAAAAACTCTGGTAAAACTTGATAAATATATATTATTAAAGATGAAAGATGAGATGATTACAATGAGGGATCGCCTGGGCTTTAAATATAGCCTCAAGGTGTCCCTTGGCGAAGAGGCATGATCTTTGATCATGCCTTTTCAGTTAATAACCTAAGATAACTAAACCTAATTAATAATTAATAAAATATTCATAAATAAAATGTCAAAATCATGATGTAATTTGATGTAATTTTATGGATATTGATGTAATTTTGTTAAATTTTCACTCATGGAGGTAGATTCATCCATCAAAAGGTGAATTGCAACTGAATGAATCAATTTCCTAGTTTATAGAGGCAAGCTGTTCCACTGCCTACTTTCTAGTTCTCAGTTTAGATTTTGTTGGAACATATCCTAAACTTGTGAGCTCGACCCCTGGAGGCTAGGATAGGTGGTTTTTTGTCTATATCTTGTGTTTTTTCAGTCATTGGCACGGTTGGACTTTTGGGAATTCTTTGAGCATCATTGTACATTCATCTCTGCAGTTTGGCAAGGAATAGACCAGGGTTTGCAGCACTCCATGGGATTCTTGTGGTATTTTGGTTTGATAGTGTGTTTCTCTCTGTAAATTTAAGTCTAATGTTGTTTCATGTATACCATTTTCCTTCTTATTTCTTCTTAAGTTAAGCAAACAAGGATAAAGGTAGAATTCATTAGAATTTGCAGTGCTCTACCTAGGGTTTGTTTAATTTTCTATGTTTTCAGCTGTTTGGAGAGGATACTTGAAGTTTTCTTGCCCTCTTCAGCTCTTCACCTTTCTCAAACTCTCCATTTCCTTCAAATTGAAAGTGTTAAATCAAGTGCCTACCTAGCCCCATTCAGATCCCTGCAAAACTGCTCATTTCCCAGACCCAAAATCTGTCTTTCCCTTTGATCCAACAAAACACCCTTAAAATCAAATCAAACTCTTTTGCATATATACCTAGCCTAAAATCACCCTTCATTCAAGTCATCTCAAGCCTCACTGATCATTTTTTATTGAGATTGACCAGGAGAGAGCCCTCTCCCGATCTGGTAGGGCTAGCTACCAGGTTAAGCGTGGTTTGATGTTACCCTAGATTCTACCTTTCTCAGCCTGAGGTAGATTCAGGTAATAACATAGTGGTGACCATACTGGGGAATTTTTTTTGCTTGTTAGTGTTATTTGTTTTATAAACTACAGACGGAGCCTGAAGTTATGCCAGGTAGCCTTCGAAACGCTCTTGCTTTGCATTAGCGAAAGTAGATAAACGTTGCTTCAGTCAATCTCTAGTCTAGTTTTGTAAACGTAACATCTGAATTGCAAATTTCCCCAGTACATGTATCAAGTTGGATCTGATTGTTGATGGTGAACAACGATCAGACATAGGAAGGCTGAAAGCATTCACCTGGCGACTCCAGTGTTGAAGAATCCCAAGGTTCATAATTTTTATGGCGAATCTACTCTTCAAGAATCAATAGCCTGAGGAATTTCTTGGTGAATTCATTGTTATCAAAATGGTTTCACTGGATCGAAGGTATGCTCCCATGAGCCGAGATCACATTCTAGGTTTTCCAAATAAAATTCCTAAGGTAGATTGGCAAAGGAATTTTCCTACATTTAAAGATGATGATAGGAAGGATGTTGCTTTACATCTGGTTAGATTTCACATACATATTCGCAAGTTGAAGGTTGATTTTCCTTAAGACTGTTTGATGAAGATATTCATGGCCACCCTGGAAGGTGAAGCCCGATATTTTTATGAAAGTTTGCTACCTGCTTGTATTTACTGTTTAAAGGATTTTCATACCATGTTCTTTGAAAGGTAAAAAGAATCTTATCCATCCTTAACTTTAGTTCAAAATTGTTGTAGCCATGTTCATAGTTTTATTGAAAATCTTGAAAATTTTTATGAAGATGATGACTTCATGGACGATGAGATCATGGAGGCTCTGTACGAAAATCCATTTCAGCAGCATAAAGAGAACTTAGAAGATACTCATCAAGATGCTCAGGAAACTTTGCAGCAAGATCAAGATCTTAGTACAATGGAAAATGATGAAAGAGAAGGTTTTATTTCAGATCTGTCCATAGAAGAAGACAATATGCGGGAAAGTCAAGTTTCAATTTCAGAATGTGATAAATTCAAGTCAACTATTTCAGATCTAGATTCAGATCGTGATGATCAAGAATACCTTGTGCTGAATCCCATGAAGAAGAACTCTGCTGTTGAGATCATCTGGAATGAAGAAGACAGAGTTATTGATCCAAATGTTCTCATTTCATTAGAACAAAGCCTTCATGAGGAGGTAATCTAGTCAGTTCATGAAAAACAAGATGAGATCTTTGTTCAAGTAAGTGAAAAATCTTCTTTCAATAACTCAGTGATAAATGATAATTTGATTGCCATGTGATATGAAGATGATCAAAAATGTTTTCAAATTTCAGAAAATCAGGGAATTAAGGACTGTCATTCAGGTTTTTCAAGTTTTAAAATGTTATTTCATGAGGACATTCACTGTTTGAGCAAAAGAAAACAAAAAGTATTATCTCTTTTGTCTGAAGATGAGATAGATCAACTCCTGAAAGGTCATGTTACAGCCCAAGCTAAAGCAGATCTGCAGTGCCCACATGGTCAAAAAAGTGTTGGTGAAACTTATTTCTCTTTTGAAAATGATGACGATCTTGTAATTAGCTTTATAGATCAGCAAACGGATAATATTTTCTTTCATGAAGATGATAAGGCTGTCATGTTTTATAATATTGAAGATTGTTTTTTGTTTAAGAATGACCTAGACCATGAAATTGAGGAATATGAGCTTGAGAGAGACAATATGCTAGAATTTCTCATGGTCAAGGAACTTACAGCTAACACTCAGATGGTAAAAGCTTATACCTCTCTGTACCTTCCTATCACTCAGCAATCAATTGTTCTTTCAGACCAGAATGAAGCGAGTAGTTGTATTTTTGCTGTTGGATCTCAAGACCAACTAGTGCTTCAGGATTTTCAATATCCCTTCGGCATTCTTTTGCGAGCATCAGAAAAGATAAATTTTTCCTGGTTCGTTATCATAAGCCTTGGTTTCAGTGGTTATTGTGAGTTTCCTACATGTACATCGTTCTACCTGCTCGAGAAAATTGAGAGCAGAATTTTGGTATGTAGTCATCTGCTAGATTGGTTACATTGGAAGGCTCACTACACATGATTGTACATATTTCATCAGTAGGCAGTTGGTTGTCATCATGATTTGAAGCCCTCAAATCTCGATGCACTGCTGCCATTAAAAAGCTTTGTAAGTACTAATTTCAGTCAAGTAGGTCTTCAGTCATTTTTTTTTAGTTAGTTTCGACATAGTTTCAGAGCAAGTGTGTGCTGTCATCATTCTTTCAATTTGGGGCCCGAGGTGAAGGCTATAAAACTGAAGGTTGATTTCAGTTTTGGTTTGGTTTGTTAGAGTCAAGTTTTTCAGTCGATTTCAGTCTTGAAAATTGAGTCAGTCTTGAGTCAGATTTTAGTCTTGAAATTGAGTCAAAAGTCTGGTTTTGGTTTGTCGAAGTTATTGATTCCACAGCCCAATGGACGAAAGGCACTGTCTGCTTTCCCAGAAATCTATAGTTCTTGGCACCTCAAAGGAGCTACCATCCCCATTGGAGCCAACGTTAGTGTCGGTATCTTCATCCCTCCGTCAATGATCAAAATTCTCTTGTTGCATTGCATATTAGGTGTCTCACTCAGTCAGCTGCATTCCATTAGGAGCATGGATCATCTGACGGTAGTGGCTTTTTTCTCATGTCCCTTATATCCTTTACCTGCTAGCCCATTTCTTTTCATTAAGATCATTTGTAGTCATTTTTTGTCTCATAGTTTGCAAAGAGTCATTTTTAGGGTTTTGGTGTCATTAGGTATAGGGTTTCATCAATAAGGTCTTCAAAATTCCCAACAATGGTCAGCAGGCGCATGAGGAAGTTGAATAAAGTTCTAGTATTAAAAATTTCATCATCATATGCTTAAAAATGTATTTTTTCTCAAAACTCTGTTTTGAGAAAAATTGATTATTTTACTTTCATTTGTATAATTTTGATGTAATTTCATGTTCTCTCATTTGTAAATAATTTCAAAGGCAACCCTGGTCACCTTGTCAAACTTCAGCAACCCTGCAAGGCAAACAAAAGCACATCATTCAGTTAATCAGAGCCAAAATGAAGCAAACTGCTTAAACATAGTTTTAAAAAAAAGTGTCAAAGGTAACATTACAAAGTGGGTTTTTTGAAGTGGAAAATTAAAAGTCTTTGATATATAAGTCATCTTCATGTTTCCAAAGGCTCATTTTCATTCCAAGAAGAGAGAATGAGCAAAGGAGGGCCATGTTGAACAAAGAGAGTGAAATTGAAGGGAAATTGGCAAGTTTCAGGGGGTGCGACGCATAGGCTGAGTGGCGTGGCGCATTGAAGTGGTGCGACACATTGGGTCGGCCTACACAGTGTTAGAAATACACCAGCGCGACGCATAGAGCTAGCATGGCGCGTTGGGTTTGTGGCGCGGCGCGTAGGGCCATCAAGCATTTTAAACCACGATTTCATCCAAAACTTCAAATTTCCTCGGTCTTCTCCGGTCTGAAGTAAGTCATAAGCTTTGCCATTGCTAATGAACGTGTGTTTTATGATGATTATGAGGATTTAATTAAAAAATTTAAAACCCTACTTCCTTGTTCAAGACATCATAGCCTAGGGTTTATACATTGGTTATTTGTGCCATCACTCCCTCACTTTGATTTCCTTCACTTTTTATAGTTTCACCTGCCCTTTTTCCCTATTCCCCATATCCCTAAATTCACTCATTCCCTATCCCAATTCCCATTATACCGAACCCTAACTACAAGATTCCCTAAACCCCAATTACTATCCCAAAGTCTAGAGACTGTCCCTGAAACCCCTCAAATCCCCAAATCCCAATTTGCAATATTCCCAACATTCCCCTTACCCCCTCTCCCTCCATAGTCCCTCACACATTTTCCTACATTGGGCAGCAAAAACCAAAGACGCCTAAACTCTTCATACTCATCTAATACAACACAGAATTTGGCAAACATGGAGATAGATTCCTCTTATGACCGAGACAGTGACTCTACAACTGAATTGCATGCACCAAGGAGACCTCATAAGAGTGGTAAACATGTACGGGAAGAGCCTACTTCAATTGCTGAACTGCAGGCCTGCCCTCTTGCCATCACTTGTTTTCAACAACAGTCTTGTTATCAGTTTTGTGAGATGGTTGCTAGAGTCCAGTACCATCATGAGTTGGCTAGATTGTTTGTGCTCCATTTACATAATGGCCAAGTCACTCTTGCAGGTGTGACATTCACTTTGACACCTAAGTCTATCTCCCTAGCAACCAGTATTCCAAATGTCGGAGAGTAATGGAACAAAAGGTAGCAAGTTGACAGGGAACACTATGAGCCATACATTAAGCCCGGTTTTTTTAGACAACTCAGCAGAGTTTTTCCCTTTCGGTTCCTAAAAGATTCATATGCTCCTTTGATGAAGCTCATTATCAAATATTTCAACTGTGAGGGCCAGTTTTCTCGCTTATATGCCTATCATATCAGATTGCTGATGCACTTTAACAGGGTGAGGATGATTAACCTCGCCTAATTCATGTGCCGAAATATAGAGAAGATGACCAGCTTAGTGCAAAGGAAAACTCCTGAGCAGCAGTATAACAATATCTATTATTTTGCACTCATCAAAATTGTGGTTTTGCATCAGCTCGGTTTGCAGGATATTTCATGGGAGGATTTCATTTCTCATGAGTCCTTCACAGCTCCTCAGGTACCTCCAGAGGCTTTTCATGAGGCAGGTGAACCTTCATATCACCATGAGGGTCATGAGACATAGACCGTTAGTGTGCCGGTGTTTGTCACTTATCAGAGAGGCACTAGAGGGTTGTTTGCAGCAGCCTAGCGAGTATTATCTCCACCCGGGGTGGAAGAGGTCTCGCTTCCTTCATCAGTAGTATAGGTACAAGACAAGGGTAAGAGGCCAATACATGATGAGGGGCCTCCAGGAGAACATGAGACAAATTTCATCCTTATTCAGGATGATGACACTGATTTGGGCCCACAAAGCTCAAAATTCAGGGAGATCATTCATGAGCAGAAGGCAGAGATAGATACTTTGTCCCTCAAATTGCAAAGATCCCAGTGGATCATCAACTACCTTTAGCAGAGAAACAAACAGCTAGAGGATCAACAAACTATCATGAAGTTGCAAAACATACGTGAGAACTGGAAAGTTGCCCAAAGGAGCAAAACCGAGATGACATCACTTGAGCAGGAGATTGAGGCTGATCGTGAAACTTGGCTTGAAAGGGTAAATATTCATTTGGAAAAGCTGTTGGAGAAGGCCAACAAGGAAAATAACATGTTGAGGCACATGGCTAATCATTATTGGGCAAGAAATCATGTTTGCAAGGCACGAATCAAAATCTTGAAGGCCAAGATGAAGAAGGCCTCAAAGCATCGGAAAAGGCATGATAGACTTCAAATATTGGATGAGGCTTCCTTTTCCCAGCATAGCACATAATGGAGGACACTCAGCCCAAATTTCAAAAAATTTGGGACACTTTTTGCATTTTTGAAAATTTTGGGCCTAAAAACAGACTTTTCAGCTTTATGCGCCGCGCCACTTGGCGCGCGCTTATGATTGGGGGCTCCTTTTGATGCAAACTCGGAATTTTTGGATTTTTCATGGAAAATTATGCATGCCTACCTATGGACAAGAAATTTTGACAGGTTTTGGGCTTCCAGAAGGGTCAAAAACATCCCAAAAATGACCTTTCTGCCCCTTTTTTGGCACACAGGAAGCAGTGTTGGGAGAACTAATTTATGGAGGGGCAAATGAAAACCAAATTCAGAAATTTCACTTGTGTTGGAAAGTAGACAGGCAGAAATTTCCAACAAGCCCACTTGGAGAAAATTTGGACACCGGGAAGGCCTCCAAAATCATCTGCAAACTAGCGCGACGCAGAGAGAAATCAGGCATGGCGCATTGGAGGATTTTGCCTATTTTTGACTCAGTAACTCTGTTTTTCGCCTAGTTTTTGACAGTTTGAATTTATTACTTCTAAATGTCAAAATCATGATTTAATTTGATGGATCTTGATGTAATTTTGTTAAATTTTCACTCATGGAGGTAGATTCATCCATCAAAAGGTGAATTGCAACTGAATGAATCAGTTTCCTAGTTTATAGAGGCAAGTTGTTCCACTGCCTACTTTCTAGTTCTCAGTTTAGATTTTTTTGGGACAACTCCTAAAATTGTGAGCTCGACCCCTGGAGGCTAGGATAGGTGGTTTTTTTTCTATATCTTGTGGTTTTTCAGTCATTGTCATGGTTGGACTTTTGGGAATGCTTTGAGCATCATTGTACATTCATCTCTGCAGTTTGGCAAGGAATAGACCAGGGTTTGCAGCACTCCATGGGATTATTGTGGTATTTTGGTTTGATAGTGTGTTTATCTCTGTAAATGTAAGTCTATTGTTGTTTCATGTATACCATTTTCCTTCTTATTTCTTCTTAAGTTAAGCAAACAAGGATAAAGGTAGAATTCATTAGAATTTTCTTTGCTCTACCTAGGGTTTGTTTAATTTTCTATGTTTTCAGCTGTTTGGAGAGGATACTTGAAGGTTTCTTACCCTCTTCATCTCTTCACCTTTCTCAAACTCTCTATTTCCTTCAAATTGAAAGTGTCAAATCAAGTGCCTACCTAGCCCCATTCAGATCCCTGCAAAACTGCTCATTTCCCAGACCCAAAATCTGTCTTTCCCTTTGATCCAACAAAACACCCTTAAAATCAAATCAAACTCTTTTGAATATATACCTAGCCTAAAATCAACCTTCATTCAAGTCATCTCAAGCCTCACTGATCATTTTTTATTGAGATTGACCAGGAGAGAGGCCTCTCCCGATCTGGTAGGGCTAGCTACCAGGTTAATTGTGGTTTGATGTTACCCTAGATTCTGCCTTTCTCAGCCTGAGGTAGATTCAGGTAATAACAGAAGGAATCCTCCATACATTGGAGTAGATGGAGGCCACTCATGCTTGCTTTGGCCAATATTGGGAGATTATTTTTGGAGAGCTTCTCATGGGAGGCCAACTTCCAAAGGTCACTACTTCTTTTTAAGCATGAGCAGCTGCATGATGGGCATGGCAGCAACTTGGAGGATGACTTTGGCATGAGGGATGTCAAAGGAGGAGGTAACAACATGTGGAGAGCTTCACCTTACAGATCATCAGCGTTGTCCCTTAGGAGGATTGATCCTTATTGGAGATCTCAGCTCTTGGTAGAGTACTCCAAGGATCTCGGTGCATGCATGATTCTTGATGACCCTGATGGAGATGACAGATATATGGTGGATGATATGGTCATATATTCTTATGGCAGAGCCTTCTTGACTAGAGCTTCTAAGCTCAAGGAGAAGCCGCTACATGCAGCATATGAGGACTTCTTCTCCATGCATTTTGATGGATATCTTGCCTTGGCAGAGGAGTTCATTTGGAAGGGCATTCAGCAAGACATATTTCAGCATATGGAGAGATGCATAGCCCGGATGATAATGGAGGGGATGTCACAGCCACCTTCCTACTCATTGGGAGTAAGGGAGCATTTTCAATTGAGCCATTTCAGCTCAAGTCCTCAAGTACATAATGGAAGATGTACAATTTCACCTTATGTTTTGTACTTCTTGTCTTTTTATGAGCAGCATATTGTACCAAGGAGGATTATTCCTTCTTTCATATTGTATAATGTTGTACTTGGAGCCATTTGTAGCATTGAGATTAGCTATCTCATTGGTTGTTTGTGGGGAAAGCCACATGATTTTTTGTGTGCACCATTGGCACCCTTTTGTACTTTCATGCTTATATCTTGTAAAATGATTGTGGCAGAAAACAAGTGGCTGGGAAAGCACTTTTTTTTTTTATTTGATGCCGGCAAGGAATGCACTATGTTGGTTCCTTGTATGGGACCTTGATCCACTTTCCAGTTTTCATGTGACAACTAGTTTCTATTGGTTTTTTCTTCCATGTATTACTGATATCTCTATGTTCATGGGAAGCTTTGATTGGAGAGTGGGATATGAGTTAAAGATGCCCATTGGGAGGATGATTCTCCCTACTTTGCATGATGCATGTTTTTTGAGGCACAATGGGTAGCCCATGATTGCCAAATTACATCTCTCTTCTTCATGTGGGAGAAGCCATTTGGAGAGTTTGAGCTTTTGGAGGAGGCACTTCATGGTTTATTTTTTTGATGGGGTAGCTTGGGCCACTCTTGGAGATCATGATATTTCAACCCAAGATCAGCAGCAATCCCACACTTATCATAGATGGAGAGAGAAACCACTTAGTTGGGAGGATCCAATCTCTCCATGCAGCCCCAACACATTGTATGAACTGGGGGTTGAGGATCTTTTTGAGCTAACTAGATTAGCTCATTTCATTTGGATGATAGCATGGGTGTGTAGTCACTCATTGGGAATAATATTCCCCATGTTCATCATCATTCCTACCTTGAGGAGGCCATTGGATAGCAGGGAGGTTTCCACTTACATATTCCACCTTTCTATGATGTGAGCCATATGGTTTTGCATGCTTGGGAAGAAACATTGGAGGACAGATTCGTAGCAGATAATTTTGAGCAGTGGTGGAGACTTTTGATGAGGAGGCCACAAGAAGAAGAGGGGAGTATTTTTGCTCTCCTTATACAATTGCTTGAGGACAAGCAATATTTTGGAGGGGAGGACTGTAATATTCCAAATTTTTAGCCTTCAAGCTAAATGGAATATTAGAGTTGTTTCATCACTAGATAGGTGAATAAATGGGTAGGGAGGCCCATTAACCTCTTTTGAAGGGTCAATAACACTCCTAATGTGAAAAGGGGTAAGAATAAGCAGCTAATTTGAGCACCCTTAGGTGTGAACAGAGATGGGGACATGTTCATTCAGTCAACTTTGACCAAGTCAACTAAGATGTCTAGATACATTGAATCTCCTTTGGACAGCGCAGTTTTGGTGGAGGACAAATTGCATGAGCTTGATGGCACATGTGGATGGGACCTAATGAGGATAGGTTCACTTACTATATATGAGGAGGATGGAGGCCATTGCTATTCATGCTTTTGTATTTCAATTTATTGATCTTGTCTGTTTAGACTTGGCTTCCCCTTGATGTTTAGCAAGGTATCACTGGGTGTTCCTGGGCAGGAATCCCACCTCTTCCCTTGAGAGGTATCTTGGGAGAGCTTGTCCTGTATTGCTCTACATCCAGGCTCAAGGCTAAGCATCATTCTTCAATCCCAGCATTATTTCTGCATCAGAATATTGCTGAGTTGCATGGTGTTGCAGTGGAGGATTCCTACACCACTTCCGTGTCTGTTTCTCAGTAGAAGGTGATTTCCTCCTCTTGAGAAATTAGCTAGGAAGATTTCTGAGCACATTTTAGATCTTGGAAGTAGGCCAAAGTGGTTCTCATCTCCTACAGCGCAGTCCCTTGAAGGAACTACGTCATTTTATGCAAAGTTGTTGCAGCAGGGTTAAGACCCTTGTTTTTTAGCTAGTTTCCTAGGGAAAGGGCCAACCCTTCTCCTGGAAAGCTAGAGAAAGGGATCCTCATCCCTCTTTGGTATCATTCAACTATATTTTTGTAACGTTGCAGTAATATTGCATTTTCTGAGTTGAATATTCAGATCTGCTCTTTCTTGTACATGTGTTTCATGAAACCCTTGCCGGGTTAGCTTTATAATGCAATAAGGAGGCCAGATATATGTTTTATTGGAATATTACTCCATGTAACTCCAAATACATTTTATTTAATTATTTTACTGCAGAAACCCTCATAAAATAACGTTGTATATGCTTCAGTCTTTTTCTGCATAACTCAAGTCATGGGATTTGGCTATTTTCAAGCTATCAGGTAGTCGAGAGGTCAGTTTAACATATCAAAAGGGATTTCTTTCTGATCCCCTTTTGTATGTGATAGCCTAATAGCATATTCTAAGGGAAACCAACATTATTTCACTCAGTAAAAATGCAGATCTTCATAAATAACGTTTGTAGGGTCTAATTTCTGCATTTTCCCCACTTGGAAAGGTGTAGACATTCTTCTTTTGTTGTTGTTTCACTCATTTGAGCGCTATGTGTTTCTAAACACATATTATGAGTCTATTTGCTGGATCTCCGCATCTATAATATCTTAAGATATTCCCGATAGTGTAGAAAATCCCAATTTTGGGATATTACATTTTTGTAAGCAAGATGGATGATGCAGGTGTAAAAACAGTGTTCGAGAAAGATACCTGTAAGATGGTTCGGGGAGCACTGGTATTAATGTGGGGAGTTAGGATTGGAACTCTATACAAGCTTCAAGGCAGCACTGTTATTGATGGGTGCAACAGTTATGTGGTTCCCGAAAGTGGGGCGGAAAGCCTAGTGGTCTCTGGAGAAAAGACCATGCTATGGCATCAAAGGCTTGGACATATTGGAGAGAAGGGATTTCGGATATTGCATGGAAATCGTATGGTATAAGGTATGTCTAATAGCTCTCTGGATTTCAATTTTTGTGAACATTGTGTTTATGGGAAGCAGAATTGGGTGAGTTTTCCTTCTGGTGCTAAGAGGGAAAACAAGATATTAGAGCTTGTGCAAAGTGATGTGTTTGGACCTGTGTCGGTTCCATCACTGGGTAATTCTATGTACTATGTTTCATTTGTAGATGACTTCTCAAGGAATACATGGATATATTTCTTGAGAAAGAAATCTAAAGTATTTGAAAGATTTAAAGAATTTAAGGCTCTGGTGGAAAACCAGACAGTGAAGAAGATAAAGGTGTTGAGGATAGATAATGGTGGGGAGTTCTGAAAGAAGTAATTTTAAGAGTTCTGTAAGAAGTGTGGTATAGCACGGTATAATACTACTCCATACACACATCAGCGAAACAGAGTTGTAGAAAGAATAAACAGAACGCTGATGGAAAAGGCAAGAAGCATGCTCAGTGATATTGGGTTAGGACACGCATTCTGGGCAGAGGCAATGGAGACTACATGTTACTTGGTTAATGATCACCTTCATCAGCATTGGAGGATAAGACTCCACATGAGGTATGGACTAGTAAGAAACCCTCTCTTTCACATCTGAGGGTGTTTGGATGTGATGCATATGTACATGTTACAAAGGAGAAAAGGACCAAGTTGGATAATAATTCTGAAAGGTGCATCTTTATTGGGTATAAAGATGGTTTAAAGGGTTACAAGCTTTGGAACCCGGAAACAAGGAAGGTTGTGTACAACCGAGATGTGGTGTTTAGAGAGGTGAAAGATGTTGTTAAACATGAATTCCTACCAAAGGAACCTGAGAAGATAGAGTTTGAGCTAAAGGAGGATGAATCAAACTTTACAACAAAAGAAGACTCAAAAGAGGAAGAGCCACAAACTCCAGCTGTGAGAAGATCAACTCGAGAAAGAAGACAACCAGAAAGGTATAGTCCATCTGCTTTCTGTTCAAATTTTTCTTTAACTATAACTGATGATGATCCCAGAACTGTCAGGGAGGCAGTAGATTCAGAGAATGGAAAACTCTGGAAGGAGGCCATGGTTGATGAAATGGCATCCTTGCATAAAAATTAGACATGGGATCTGGTGGAGTTGCCGACTGGAAGGAAGCCCATCGGGAGAAAATGGGTGTTTAAGAAGAAAATGAATGTAGAAGGCAAGGTGGAGAAATACAAAGCTCGGTTGGTAGCAAAAGGTTATTCCTAGGTGCCGGGAATTGATTTTGGTGATATTTTTTCTCCTGTTGCCAAAGTTACTTCTATTAGATTACTTTTATCTGTTGCTACTGCATTTTATTTTGAGGTAGAAAAGATGGATGTGAAGACAACATTTCTTCACGGGGATTTGGAAGAGGAGATCTACATGAAACAACCTGAAGGCTTTATGGTGAAGGGGCAGAAAGAACTAGTATGCAGGTTAAAGAAGTTTCTGTATGGGTTAAAACAGTCACCAAGGATGTGGTATCAGAAATTTGATACCTACATACGGGGACTTGGCTTCACCAGAAGCAAGGAGGATCACTGTGTTTATTTTAAATTAATTGGTGACCGTGTTATTTATTTGGTCTTGTATGTGGATGATATGTTGTTGATTGGAAATGACAAAGAAATTATCCAAGATTTGAAGACCCAATTGTTCTCCAAATTCAACATGAAGGATCTTGGTGCTGCAAACTATATTTTGGGCATGGAAATTAAGAGAGATCAAGCAAAGAGGAAGCTCTGGTTAAACCAGAGGAAGTATGTCGAGACTATATTGCAGAGGTTCAATATGCAGGATAGTAAACCAGTGAATGTTCCTATTCCTGTAGGTGTAAAGTTGTCTGCTGAACAGTGTCCCAAGACACAAGAAGAAGAGGAGAATATGTCCCGTGTTCCATATGCAAGTGCAGTGGGTAGCCTAATGTATGCAATGGTCTGTACTAGACCAGACATTGCACATGCAGTGGGAGTATTGAGCAGGTTTATGTCAAACCCAGGGAAGGAGCATTGGAGAGCAGTGAAGCGAGTTTTCAGATATTTACGTGGCACTAGTGATTATGGCTTGTGCTACCAGGGAAGACCAGGATTGGAAAGAGTGTTGGACATTCATGGTTTTTTTGATGCAGAATGGGTTGGAGATCTATACCAAAGAAGATCTACAAGTGGGTATGTGTTTAGCCTATTTGGAGGTGCAGTCAGTTGGATGAGTAAAAGACAGTCTGTAGTGTCTCTTTCAACTACAGAGGTTGAATACATAGCAGCCACTCATGCAAGCAAGGAAGCAGTTTTGTTGCAGAGATTGTGTTCAAGTATAGGGTTGGTGCAACAAGCTATAATGATAGATTGTGATAGCCAAAGTGCAATTTTCTTGGCTAAGAACCCTGCTTATCATTCAAAGACAAAGCACATTGATGTTTAATATCATTTTGTGAGAGATATGGTTGAGGCTAAAAGGTTGTTGCTGGTAAAGGTGTACACTTTGAAGAATGTTGCAGATGCATTGATGAAGTTTGTAAGCACTCAGAAGTTCTCTTGGTGTATAGAAACAATGGGTGTTGCAAAACTGGGCTAATGACTAAGCTCTCCTGTGGCCCCCTGCGGAAAGAAAACAACAAGTGGGAGAATGTTGGGTATGTGTTATATTTTTTCCACGACTAATCACGCGTGGGGGGGCGGTAGCCCCCCTTGTTGAGGTTCGGGGCAGCACCCCAGAAAATTTTTTTGGTCCTTATTTTCTGGTGGGCAGATCCACCCATGGTTTTGTGCATGGGTTTGCACATGGTTTTGGGATACGATGGTTTTTGACCCCTGGTATTTTGTAGATCCGGTCAAGGGAACTACGATTATCTTCTAATCCAGGGTTAATGAATTGGGATTTATGTATGCTTCAGCATGTATATATATGTGTTGTAACACTAAAAGGAATATAATGAAAAATTAAGCTGGTCGTCCCAATTTGGGATCTAGGGGAAAATCTCCGTGTTTATCTGTTTTATGTTTTATGCTCTCGCTATTGTTTATTTTCTATTTTAAGATTTGTTAGTAGATAATTTCTGTACAGGGTTAAAACCAACACAACATGTGCACAGTATGGTATGTACACAACACCACATATCCAACATGTACATAACATCATCTATACCTAGCACTACATATGAAATATATACAAAACACCATATATATACAATAAACATATAATATCATATGTGAAAAACACTACATATGTTACATGTACACATCACCAAACGTACCATCACTCAATATACACGTGCAACATATACACAACAATAGTATTGCACATCCATAGACCACACACCAACCCCACAAACAACCTTTCTTCTAGTGTCTTTCCACTATCCATGCTTATCCTAGCATGTCGCAGATCACACTACTTTCACTTCGCTGATGTACCCCTCAACATTACATTTACATAACATAAACATAGGCATAGTACAAGCATATAATATCAATTCATGTCCACATGATACTCACCTCATAAATATGTCAGGGTTACTCTGCCACTTGATTCCTCATAGTCAAGAACCTCTTCATGCCATTCACCTGCATAAGCAATCATTCCTCCACAAGAATGATCCTTGAAAACCCTGTCATACAGTGACATAGATACATATATACATATAAACATTAGCATAAAACAATCACGATCTTTGTCGACCCTGCCAGACAATTGCATCCATACATACATATATATATATATATATATATATATATATATATATATATATCAACATAAATCACTCATGATACTGTCAAGCAGAGACATACATAGATGCATATATACATATATAGACATTATCATAATCATGATCACAACATAATTACTAGATATCATAAGGTCTAGGTTAAGAGAACTTCCTTTATTTGTGCACACCATGCACAACATTGAGAAAAATAGTTCCCAACATAACCAAGGCATTTGTCTCCTCAAATTCATTTACTTTACCTTTCTGGTTACATTTCTCATGTATGTACTACCATCGTCCATGTACCACAATGGACCCAACCATTCCAATTGACTCTTATATTCTTACCTTTCGTTGCACTTACTCATGCACCGAGCTTCATCCAAGTCTTACATTTCCTGTTGGGTACCACACAACTCTCCTCAAGCTCCATTAAATTTCCTCTTTCCCTAACTAATTCCCAAGTCTCTCAAAACATCAAAGGCAAGAACAAGAGATAAATAATAAGAAAACCATCAAAACCAATAACAATACAACACCACATGCACTAGACATAAAAAAGGTTGCAATAAAGCGAAAAAAAGCACAAAAGACCAAAAGCACAAGACTAGAAACAAACACCATGAGTAAATCACATGGTTCCAAATGCTTCCAAAGGAAATATCAACCCGAGCCTCTTTCAATATTTCATGGCAATATCTTGCCATGCAATCCCCTGCATCATACTACCATAAACACATAATTTTCATTGTATAATATAAACATACAATATATCGGTTACCTTACCTTTTTATGCCAGGCACACTACCTTGCACCTGAACACATACATATATTCTCTCAAGGGACTCCAATACCTTGATGAATCCAATGATAACTAGAAACCAATTGTTATACTTGTCAAATACATGTTCATAAATATAACACATATCCACATAATGCGAGACAAGATTAGGGTTAAGAAGACTTACTGTATGAAAAACATTCATTCATTTGGAATTAAGGTTTCCAAACATAGCCAAAGGAATTCTTACCCAATTCATTTCTTTTACCATTTACATTGTTGCAATAGAGTCTTACTACATGCTATCACATCACCCAACTATTAGTTATATAAAAAATTCAATTATTACATTGTCATGCTAATGCCAAGCATGTTTCCCTGCAACTATTCACACATGTTCCAAATATCAAGAAATCATACCTATTAACTAAAATCAACCTTTACGAAGACTAATAACCATATCATAATCAACTAATAGTTAAGATCATAATACTACAACTATCACCTACTTGCACTCAAGTACATATCAACTATCTCAACACATGTGTGTTAGTACGACCATCTCAAAACAAGATCAATTCTTCATGCAATATTATAGATACATGCTCATATCATACAATTAATCAAACACTTGAACAAACTATAAATGTATCATGTTAGATAAATCAACTAGACAACATAATAGACACCTATATCTCAACACCAGATAGATGGAATAATCAAACAATCAAGCATCAAGTACACAACATAAGCAAACTCATACCTTAATGTATTTTAGGGGAGACTATCTTATCTACACAATTAATCTATATTAGCATGACATAACTTCAAAACACCTCAACTCAAACATAAATAAGGTCATGATATCCATAACAGTAACTAACTAACATGTTCTCATCATAAACTCATAAAAAATTGTCTTTCTTACATAACAATCACATATGCAAAGTCAGTATAGATTAGTATGACATAATATCACAAATAAGTCAACTCATACATGAATATAGTAACCCTATCCAGCTACCTAGGCCAATCCAATTTAGCATGATACATATAACATCGAGATATTAATGCTATAACCATAATCATGAAGTTAACTAACATATAACAAAAACAAGTTAACATATAACATGTTTTGTTTTTGGTACGTTAGGCTATTCTATTAATTCAAAAACGGAGAAGTTACATATGCTACGGGCTGGGTTGGCAAGCTGCACTTAGCCAATCTTAGCCTTAGTTACACGGTTTCGAGGCTACCTCAGAGGAGGAAACTAGCCTGAACAAAACTTAAAACAAAAAATTACATTATGCGCAGAAGTGCTGGTATATCTAAGTAGCACAAAATATGCAAAAGCAAAAAAGCACTGATGGAAAGCTTGACAAAAAACATGGAAGAGTTGTGTAGTTGCACAGGCCTCACTTTTCGTCTTCATCATCGCTATTCGAGACCTCCTCCTCAATGGGGCAAGCAGGTGCCTGCGCAACGACTTCCTCCGAATCTCCCATTGTATGTCTGGGTTTGTGGACCAGTGCGCATAGGATGGGGAACTCTGGATCTACACCATCAGGGAAACGCATCCAGTTTCCATCGGAATCCATCACCCAGACGTCTGAATCATCATCTTCTTTCTCCTTAACTGACAGCAAGTCAGTTTTGCAATACTGGGGGTGCGTATGGGGAGTGACAGTGGACTTTCGTAGGCCGCAGCTTCCTCTCTACGCAAGTTGCCCAGGGGTTGCTTCCTCCTACTAGGGATCGGGGCTCTAACGTGCAAAAGTTCCGGAGGAGGAGCCTTCCATCGACTCTAGTCGATTTTCCTCACCACGGTGATAGCGGCCAGGGAGATCCCCTCTTTTTCTGCCTCAGATAGTTCTCTGGCGAAATCTGGAGGCCATTGCGTGAAGAGGCAGGGGGGAGGTGTTCAGGGAGGGACACACAGAAGGGCAAGAAACGTTGGGGCTCAAGGGGTCAAAATATCTAGGGGAGAGGTGCACAGGGGTGCATCAGCCTAGAAGGGATTGTGCAACGCAATGCTGAGAATAGGGCTTCGGAGCCTTCTGAAGTCAGTTAAATGCTAGAGCAGAGGTAAAGAGGTGAAAGGTAGAGAGAATACACTGTGGTTTGAAAGGGGTTGAGAACTCATCTTTTTAAAGGGGCCAGGATGTGTGCGATGAGGATAGAAATGAGTAGGCCTCGCACGCAGCTGCGTGCCAAGATAGATCACTTGAGTATGCTTGAGGGAAGGGGGATGGCTGCTATACGGGTTAATCATGACGATCATTTATGGTGGTAGATGCGAAGGGATGTTTTGGACAAGGTGAAACAGTTCCCATCATCTTGTCATCATTCTTGATTCTATGAGTCTCGTGCAGATGACTAATAGTTTGAGGATCCGTAGCAGGTGAGGTTTTGTGCATAAGATCTCCGTTCTCTGGAGTGTGTAAGATGTGTTTTTCATGCGTGTCAGTTTTTTCACCCACATCTGGGGAAGTTAACATATAACATGTTAATCAACAACATATAACATAATCATCGAGATAACTAGAAGTTAACATATAACATGCTCATCAAAAAAATATAACATAACCATCAAGTTAATACCATGATTGACTAACCAATGCATGTACATATGATCACACTAGTCAATTAACATCTATCATAAGATCAATAGAATGAGAGGTATACACATAACCATAATTCATATGCTTACACTGATCAACTAGCATTTATCATACATGTAACGATAATAACAATAGAATGACAAACATATAAGTAACTCTAATTCTTACAAAAACCATGACTCACATACATGCATGCCAAACATGCACACATGTATGACGATATTCTCTTGCCCCACAATCCATTGTTGCAACTTCACTTTAATGATCTGCATCTCCTACTCTATCTCAGCCAACACATTAACATCATAACATACCAATATCATCATGATGACCTAATTGCATACAATGACCTTATACCCAACAACCTCAATCAAACCAATTCAAACTTGACCATATGCACCCACTTGACATGTATAACCAATCATGAACAACCAATGCATGTTCAACTTATGACATCACACAAGCAAACATATACAAATAACATTGAAGCATGACCAATATGTAACCCTAGCATAAGTAAGAAATGCATGTAAAATATGTAACAATATGTAAGCAAGTGTGCACGAACAATACACAACATGAGCAACACATAACCAGTCATACACTCTTGACAACATGTTGACAACAACACCATCGTCCCTTCCATGACAACACCAGTGCCACCATGGCCAACACAACAAGTGTGCAACAAGCACCTATACCATAGGTATGAGAAATACATATGCAACCAACATAAAAACATGACCAAAACACCGCCTATCCAATCCAAGGGCTGAACCATGCTCTTATACCACTTTGTGGTATCATATATGAACAAAAGAGAACGAGAACTAGACATTACCCAAAGAGAACGGAAACTAGACACCACCCAAGGAGAGAAAAACCATGCTCTGATACCACACTCTGTGGTATCAGATATCATGCAAAGAGAAAAAAAACCAAACAAAACCTAAGGAGAGCACAACGATGCTCTGAAACCACTATGTAACACCCTCTTCCCACATCTACCTAAGCAATTGGCCAACTGGGTAAACATGTGACAGAGACTATTATAAAGAGATTCAACCTCCTAGGTGAACTTAAGGAAGTGGAACCTACAGGCCAAAAAAAAACATATAGACCTTATACATCATCAATGATCACCCCAGGAGCTAACCCAACCTTTCAGGCCTCTTACCTCTGGGTCACACTGGCATTTTGACCTCTTTGAGTGATATCCGCAGGCATAACACTGCATGTCTGTGACGAAGAGATTATATCCCCAGAAATGTATGCCTACTGATCCAGGTGGATATTGGTGGCCACCCACATATTCCACTTAGACCCCGCCATTTTTTCTTTTAGTTTTCAATTTCCTTAACTGTAGCACATTTTACTATTTTTCGCAGTTTTTCGGGTCCTGAACTTCCAGAGCCGTTTTGAGGCCCTAAATGACATTTTTTGGGAAAATTGGGGCCACTAGGGGGCTTTAATGGATGTTTTCCACTCTAAATTTTTAGTCCTTGGATAGATATTTATAATGAGGTATTGGGCGCGTCAAACAAAGATCGTATGCCAAAGTTACGACCTTGGGAAGTTGATGTACCAATTTACCAAAACAAGGCCCATAATTTTGGCACTTCATCTCCTAGGGTTGGGTTTTTGGATGTTTAGGGTTTTCCATTGTTTCTCAATAATAAATAGGCCTTCGACCCTCATTGTAACATAGTTCAGAGGCATGTAGCCGCCACATCTCTCCTTAGAGATAAGCTACCATCGCCCGAGCTAGTTTATTTTCATTTTGTATGTAGCGTTTTGATATTAATGAAGTGAAGTTACATTTCTGCTATATATCTCTCTCTCTCTATGATCATATTTTTATTTTGTTGCGTTCTTGCATGTTATGAAACCAACTCCAAAAATAGAAGAAAAGAGAGATCAATGCCTTAGAAATAATCCAGTTCAATATTAGAACCTGAAGCAATCACGGAATCAAGAACTCGACAGCTACGAAATCGATCAATTTCAGAGTATCTAATCAAGTGGATGAACTTACCCATTGAAGATTCTACATGGGAGGATGATAATTTTATATAGAAGCATCCATAGCTACTCAAGCGTTGAGGACAACACTTTTTTGAAGGAGAGAGGCATGTTAGGTCCCTATATTACTAGTGTCGTCCCTTATTGTTGTTAGTGTAGCCCCCTTATTGTTATTATTGTGCCTCTGTAACCCCCATATTGTTATTATTGTGTGCTTACATTATTATTGTTAGGTCGACTAGGATTATCTTGTGACCCCATGGACTCCTATATATAGAAATGAGGTTTTTTCATTTGTATCATCGAAAAATTGTTCATTTATGTAATGTAAAGGAGGTTTCTCCCTCGAAGTGGCTTATTTCTAAGGCGTTGATATCTCTTTTCTTCTATTTTTGGAGTTGGTTTCACAAAACTGCATAAATTTGGATCACCTGTGGCTAGGGCCCCAAAACATTAGTTTTGTGCCTGCATCTTTGGGATTTGAGCCACCTTTTCAGACCCAGAACCCAGGTCACTGCCTAGAATTTTATGAAAACTCAAGGGACGATAAATAACAATAGCACAATGATACGGAGGCAATAACATCAACAAGAACTCGTCTGGACCCTCCTATCCAAGACAAGAATTTTGTCAAAAATGTCACAAACATTGAATCTACAGGTGTAAACAAAATAATAGAGAAAAGGGGTCTCATACTTATATGAGAATCACTAAGAAGCATTGCTCCCCTACATCATAAGATGCAATACAATCTATTTGACCATAGATACATTGTGCATTCATTTACAATTAAAAACATGGATTGATCCATACATCATCGCTGATGAAATACATGCTTATAACTAACATAATAACAACAGAAATACCATGGATACAACAGTAATAGAATCCACATCATAACTAGTGCCAATATACATCAAATACGAAAGGAATGAGATTCTCATTAATGCACATAAAATCCAACTAGGGATGGGACTTCCACGTTACACCCGACCATATATTGGCCAAGCCAAATATCTCTTCATCCAATCACCCCCGTGCCATATTCTAAGCATGAATGTGAGACTCATAACCGAAAGAACCAACCAGGGCATCCTGAGGCTAAACCACCTCACCCTCATAAATGGAAATAAGGTTTTAATGTGATCCATCCCATATCACTAGACCAACACAATAAACACGTCATAACCGACTTTACCGTGATCCACACCCGATCACTAGGCCAACACAAGCATGGATATCGCTAGATTCTCTTTGCCTAAACCATGAGAAATTTTCCTGTCTCCTAGTCTCTCAGGATTTAACACAACCCACAGTCTGAATCAGGGGTCACTAGGCCCTAAACTGAGACATACTCTCTAGACTTTACCATATATCCCAAACCCAAGATTCCTAGGACTTATGGAGAGAAAAACACCTCTAAGTTTTACCATATATCTCATCATTCACCAGTCAAGGATTCCTAGGCCTACCTAGGCAACACACTATCTGTATTTACCACAACCCACAGTCTAGTTCATGGGTTACTAGGCCATGCGTTATATCAATTTGTAGATCCACCCCACTCAGCTTTGAATCCATCCAGTAATCCAGCTAAGCCAAAACATGAGAACTCCACAAAACCATGGCTATTCGAAAATGAGAAGGCTACGTTGAAAACACTGTCACACCTGGAAAAAACCCATGCCAAGACAGAAAAGAACCACATGTAATACCATGCATGCCATATCTAGCAAGGAAATCATACATGCAAATCAATACATGCCAAGAATCCTATTGTACCTTCTTGATTCCTGCTCCTCCTTGCCTGCTTCCTCCTCCTTTCTTTATTTTCCTTTTTTGGTCCAATGCCAAAGTGCTCCAAGAAAATATAAGTGTCCAATAGTGAGAGAGAGAGAATAATGAGAGAGCTCCAAAAATGCACTAACCAAAAGCTTGCCAACTGATCCTTAGAAGCCTTTTTATTAATGATGTTTCTATTTTCTTTATTTTCCATTATTTTCCTTGATTTTCCTCCTCACATGCAACCTGTGACCTTTCATCTCCCTTTTCTCCTAATTTCTATTATTTTTCATAAATAAATGTGTCAAAATTCTATCTTGCATTTCCAAAGCCTTTGCCATTGCCTTTTCCAATTTCCTTTAGCCATAATAAACCGAAATGAACACCCACTAAGATGTTTTGCCTAACATTCAGCTTGGAATAAGTGTCCCATCAACCATGGTTATTATTCTTAGCTTTATTACATGGAATTTTCACCAGGGTTATTACATAGGTGTTGTTCATGATACCCAAGAAGGGTTAACTAAAGATTCCAGTTTATCCATGGCTTTTATTGAAGCATGAAATGAACTCCAAATTGAACGTGCGATGAAAACATAGGTTCCAATTCACTAATTTCATGGCGAATTATTTTGTTCCAAAATGACTACCATTTTAGTGAGGCCCACAATTGTGCAGAGGTCCTTGTACCGAATTTCATTGTGCGAGGACCTCCACGCATTTAACTTATGCACAATGAATTAAAAAGCAAAAGTTCAATGTGCAGATTTCCTTCATGCAATGAACTTCCGCAAAATATTTTTAATATATTCTTATCAATTTAAAAAAAATAGAACCAGTGCTGGCTCTTGTAGTAGACTCCAAAGCTAAAGCTGCAACCCGAAGGGCCATTATCCATTTTGTTGTGAGCAGTGAACTGAAAGTAAGAATGAGCAACTGTACTTTGACTTGTCCGAAGATAAATGCAAAACCATTGTTATGACTGTAATTGAATCTCCATTGGACCACAAAAGTTCCTTTTTACATTAATTAAAGAGAATATGGTTTCCACAACTTTGTCATTTCATCAAGTCTCTCTCCGTGTCCTAAATTTGGGAGAGAAAAAATTAATATTACTAATTTGGAAATGAAACCATTAGTGCTCTTGCAAAATGAAGGTGTCAAATGGTGCACATATTGTTGGAGGAGGAAGTGTGGGGGTGTTTTCAGCTAAATTTGCATTATCAACAGTCTAGTCAAAGAAGACGAGGGTAAGTTCGATAGGAGAAATAGCACGAGGATGTCCTACATTTCTATCAGCATCAACAACTTCTTTTTTTCAAGCCACGAATATTGGAATGAAGCAGAGGTGGGGTTTGAATGAAAATAAAATCGTTGCAATCAAGGAAGATGCAACACATGTGAGGTTTGTAGTTGGCCATGGTTCTGGCAAGACCAGAGTCTTGACCCATCGAATAGCACTGGTACAAAAGAATACTCTATTTCCCTTTTTATTATAAAAATAAATAAATTTATTTAGTTACAATTACCTGGACTAAAAATTGATCTAGAATTGCATTATCCATGGGGTTATGATTCATGTTACAAAAATGGGAAACATGGAAAGAGAATAGGTACGATGCTAGGGTGTTTTTGTGAACTAGTAATGTAATCCAACCTCCCACTAGTGTATATTGTTCACATAAGATTGAATATCTAGAAATGGAACAAGAAAGAGGTTTCCTGGCTAGGTTTCATGGAACAAAGTGCTATAATTCTATATAATTGGAATGTTTTTCTAATTAGAATAATTTCAATGGAAAATTTTATATTATTTCTTTTTATCACTTCTTCTCTTGCAAAATTATTATGGAAGTTGCCTACTATAATTTCACTGACGACTAGCAGCCAAAATTCCTCATATTATGTGTTAGTAATGATTACTAGTTTTAGTAGAAGATAAATTCCTAGCCTTTAGGACCTCTGAGGTAAGAATATAGTTCTCATGCACTAATATACAATTAATATTGATATTAGATGTATATCAATCAACACAATATAGAAGGAATAACTACAACAATCAGAGGCAACTATACTCCTCAAGTTACCGATTAGTAATGATTACTGTTTTGAGCAGAACAAAAATTCCTCTTTAGAACCTTCGAGGTAAAAATCCAGGGCCTAGGTGCTAATCTATAATTAATATTAATATTATTATGTAAAGTTCTAGACCAAATTTGTTCATATGATTACTGAGTGTCCTAGTGCGTGGAAGTTATTAATACCTATATTTTTTCAAACATAGAACATAACCGCTATAGTGTATGTTATTTGTGTGCGCGCAGGAGCCCATGTGCGAAGGTAATATTTGTGTGTGTGGAGGTGTTACGTGCAAAGCTACCCTAAGTTCTGGGTTGAGGGACCTAACCGAGCGGAAGGAATATCATCACAAGGAGCACTCTAATAATGAGTTCTAATGCTTGAACTAGAAAAATGAGGATAGACAACCTTACCCGTTTGTCCTACGTCTGAGGTCGATCCCGCGGGGTGCAAATCCTCTGCTACTCCTCGTGCTCCAGAAACTGCAAATCAATCAAGACAAAGCACACAAACTTGTTGCACAACATATATATCCTAGATGTCAGCATGTTAGCTTATATAATCTCATAAAAATAACATGAAATAAACCATTACGAGATCATTCAACATGTATAGGAGACATATGACACAAAGACATCAGGAACGGGACAAAGCTTCTTTTATTGATAATATGTAAAGAGAAAGTGGAGAAATCACCTAAGATCTGCCACGACTCTAAGAGTAACCATCCTCCGAATTCGTCTAGCCCTAGCCTCACAAAGCTTTTTCCATCAAAGGTGCAGAAAGGATGTCACATAAAGAGGGGGTGAACATCACAAGGAAATAAGGGTTTCCTGAACTTGGGAAGTGCAGGAGGCATAGGGAAATATCAGACTTGATCAAGGCTATAACAGGCTATAATATCAATAGCATTCTCTCTCATCTCTTAGGCCATTCCCTTGAGGTGCATTTATACTTCCTCACATTAGTTTTTTCAATTGGGAAACAGTTTGGCCATGGGCTAAGGTAGTTAAGTTACATGAAAAACCCGTAAACCCTGCCCAATTAATAGGGAATTTAATATTTTTTTAATATTTTATATAGTATACGTGGGTCAGATATGAGTGGACCCGCATCTATACACAGAAAATTCTGGACAGATTCGCGTATGGAATTCAAAATACTATTCTTTAAGAAGTTTGACCAAGTCTAAATGGAAGGGCTGCCCAAGGCCAATGCATAAGTCATCAAGTATATAGAGGTGATAAATGATGTTATAACATATGCCCCAAAATATATGAGTTTGTAAGGGGTACATGATGGCTGAAAAGTATTATGTGCATAAGAAAGAATCTTGCAATAACTAGAGAGGACTTCACCAGATTTCAGCCTCCCAAAAACCAGTGAGAGAAATCATAAATAAATCTCATGTCTGAGGCAGGCATACCCATGCTGAGTGAAAGAAAAGCATGTTCACATATCAAGTATGGAGTAGATCCAATATGTATACAAGTATAACTGAACTATAAAGTACATAGTTAATCATCTGATCACTGCCCGGAAGTACATATCAAAATCATGTCCAAGTATCACATATAAAAGACTGATCAATGATGTTGTTGGTCTCCCGTATTTTGATAGTTCGGAAAATCAAAAGAAAAGGCAACATTAGAACCAATCTTTAGATTTACAAGATCTAGTCCTCCTGTTCTCAGAGAGGGATCTCTCAAATGTTTGTTTGCAAAGGTTTATCTTGTGTGCTTTGAGTATTGGTTTTAGACTAGTTATTAAGTGCAGGTGTTTGTTTATTTGTTTGGTTGAATTGATACAACAGAATATGAAAGATCTAGGAAAGGTAGGTAGAAAGAGGAAGTAGTAGCTTCATTGGGCAATGGAGTCAAAAAGAGGTCATGACAAACTCATCAATGGATATGGGATATCAGAGGGAAAATCTAACTTGGCCGCAGGATCCTTTGGTTTTGGAATGAGATGGACATCAATGATTTGGGAAGAGAAGTTTTAATCCTCAACGAAGGGATATTGAAAACGCAACTTGAACAATAAAGAGCTATTTGATAGACAGGGCTAACCATGAATTCTACAAATCACACTTTAAGCAAATAATGACTTCAAAACAACTTTTAAAATGAAATCTAAGATTCGGGGAACAGCCTATTTCCTCAAAGATTTTATTTCAAATGACTTAGAAAACATAAAATATTCACTGATAATTATGGTCATAGAAGAGGGAACACCTAAATACATCTATGATCACAACTATAAAGACCTTTAAGCCAACTGTTCAAGCAAGGACAAGGGGCAAGATCAGAACAGACCTCCTTGGCTCACTGTAAACAAAGGAACTTCAAAGGGAGACTTCAATAACAGCCTTTAAGTGGTAGCAGACAAGTAGGGAGAACCATAAATCATGCTGAAACCAACTTTTCAAACTATTAAGGAAATAAACAAGCATGAGGACTAAAGAGAGAGATTAAAGACTCCAAAATACCTCAGCAGAAGAAAACATAAAACAATGAAGGATAAATAGGTCTAAGGTGCTTCCAAGAGTCATTTCTTAGCCTAAAACTTTCATCCTACTGTAGTAAGAATTTATGGAACAAAATGAAGACAAGGGAAAACATTAAACAATTCAGAATACTTCACCAATAGCCAAGCTCATGGATCCAATGATAGAGCCTTCTCAAGAACAAGCATGCAACAACATCATCAAGGCTTCCAAGACTTCAATTTCTTCTTCAACTTCAACAGACTATGTATTTATTTCAGAGAGTTTCAGTATTACAACTAGTGATCAACCAACCCCTCTCTCATCTTCTCTAGTAGTATTTATAGAAGAATGAGGAGGTGAGATCTGATAAAAGATCTCCAAAGATAATTAATATAGACTTAATGGTTCTTTGGCCTTTGGGGGGCTCAATGAAGAAGCTTGCATAGGTGTCCTCTGTATTAAATAATTTACATTTAAGATTTAACCTCGGTGAGAGCTGTTATTGACTTTTGAGGCTCTGTGTGATGTCAAAGTAACTCTGTTGATATTTTGTCATTAAGTTTGTTTGCAGAATTTACTCTCTGGCTGCGCTTGAGACAAATATCTGATCCTGATCAAGAACTTCAGCCTTTGATATGAATGCTTTGAGGCACATGTGGCATTGTGGTAGCTGGGAGGAATCGATTTGCCTCAGCTATGGTGGTGGAGGCTTTCTGTCTAATGAACCTTTATGATTTTTCTTTTAACTGTGTCTTAATTGGGGATTAGGATTTTGATAAACCATCTTAGACATAATCCCCACAGATCTGTCTTTAGTCTTCTGTTCTGGTATATTTTTGTTTTCGACACTGATACTCTTTGATTTGTGCCTGATTCACTGTGTTTTTTGGTGTGCAGGGCTGCGGAGGGGTCGTGTGGCATCAATGCCTCATGAATCATTGAAGAAACGTGCAGTTGAATCCTGCGAATGATTCCCTTTGATGAATCGAAGGCGGGAGGATTGTCACCCTCAGCCTTTGAAATTTCCTTCAGTATAGGTTTACTGCTTCAGAAGGCACGTGGAGAGAGCATGGCCATTGGATGGCATCATCCAATGGTCGAGATTGATTAGAGGAGGTCAAATGGAAGGCAGAAGAAGAATTTAAATCGGAGCCGTCGATCTCGCAGAGATCGACGGTCGGGAGTGGAGGTGAAAAAATAACGTGAAGGGGTAACATTTATAAAATCCTACATATATAGGTTTACTGCTTCAGAAGGCGCGTGGAGAGAGCATGGCCATTGGATGGCATCATCCAACGGTCGAGATTGATTAGAGGAGGTCAAAGGGAAGGCAGAAGAAGAATTTAAATCAGAGCCGTCGATCTCGCAGAGATCGACGGTCAGGAGTGGAGGTGAAAAAATAACGTGAAGGGGTCACATTATTTCGGAAAAAATAAAATAAAAAGCGGAGAGAAAGGGTTAAAACCTTTGTTTCAGCGAAAAATGGTTGAAAAATGAGTGGGGAGCATGGGACGAACATGGGCTGTCGGATGAGATCGGCCCACGCGATCAATGGTGGAGATCGGGTACCACAAAACCTTAGAAACATGCCCCGGACTTCAAAACCTTTAATTAAACCACACTATATAATTATTTCAGGTCACAAAATAGGCTTGTTGACGTCAGGGCGTTTATGACCCGAAATTTTATGAAATCCGCCCTAAAAAGCTTATCGGGTCCGGATTTGGGCCTGTCGTTGTCAGCCCAAGTGTGACCCGAAAATTATATCAAATCTGCTTTATAAAATCCCCCGAGTCCAGACTTGCTAGCTATGCGGGGAAACAATGAAGACCCACCCCAATTAAATTCTGCCGTGTGGACGCTGATGTGGCGCTAGGGACCACCGACTGCCGCTGTGGACGAGGGGACCAGGGCGATCGAGCGTCGACTGTCGATTTGCAGATCAGGTCGACGGCGGAGATTCTTACATGACTGTGTTGTACCTTCGCTTATCGCATGGGCTTCTTCAGAGCGCGATCACCGTCCGATGAGCTGGCCTCAGATCGGATGGCGCACGCCAATATCTCGTCGGGCCCATATCCGACCTTTAATGCGTAATGAGGGTGGTATTTAAAAATGGCTTGAGGCCACGTGTTGGGCGGTGGCGCTAATCGCTACCAAACGGAAAAAAACCACCTCCCTCTCAAAAGCGATGCGATGAATTCTGCCTGGTTTTCTTTTAATATAACGACAAAAACATTTAAAACCCAAAATTTAATATAAACAAAGGTTTGTTGTGGGGAGGGTTTTATATTCGCGATTTGGCTTGGCGCCTGTCTGCGGGGCCGTGGAGTATATGGAAAGTAATATGACCGGGGGTTATAACGCGTGGGCTAATCGGCATCAGAGCTTTTACCATGGAAAAAGATTTATGCGTTCGGTTCTTTGCGATGTGATAGGCACTCGGATGGCTAGTGCTTGGTTCCAGCACCAAGGCGTGTGTAGTGGAAATGGCTAAGGACTTAGCCCAAGGGGCTTAAACCTTTACACAAGAATATGTTTTTTTTATGAAGTTTTCAATGTTTTTCAAGAGTTTTGAGGGTTTCGATAAGGCAAAGAAGGAGTCTTAAACCTCATCAAATGGGATCTCGATTGGGGAAAGGGGAGAATATGAAAACGAAAGATTTCATGGGGGATGAAGGGGTTAAAATGAGGTTAGTTTTGGAAGTGGAAGGAAGGGGAAAATGGTGTTTGCAGCAAGATTTTTTCTTTGAAATCAGCAGAATTTCTGAGTGTAAAATGGGCATATCAGTGAAGATTTGGACGGAGGCATGAGGCCTTCAAGAGTCTTCAAGAGGTAACACTTTTTTGCAATAATTTTTTTTTCTTGAAGGCTCAAAAAGATTTAGCCACCTTTTGGTAATAACAAATTTTATAGGTGGCGAACAGTGGCTCCACTTGGGGATGATGCCTTCTCAAAGGCATCAAGAACTTCAGACTGGCATTCTCTGGGAGGCTGATCAGTGCCTGATCCATTGGGCTGCCTTTCTTGAATAATCTTCTTTTGCTCTGAAAACATATTAGCAGTCATAAAAATAATGGATCTTTTATCAACAAGCTTTCTACCTACCCAATCCTACAGATCTAACATTTTTTCTTCATTAGAGTGCACTTGGATTGGCAAACTCTTTTACAACATTTTATTCTTTTGAAAGCAGGAAATATAATCTATTTCTACTCATTATTTCTCCATGGACTCCGATTGAACAATTGAGCCCACATGATTCTCTACATAATCTACCATTTGTTGGGATTAAACTATCCAATAGATTTTTATTCTCTATATTCTACAACATAAATTTAAAAACAGTCAAGTCAAGATTAAGTTGTTTGACTTGCTGTGAACTATGGCATAAAAACAAGCTGCACATAGAAATTATTTTGTACAAAACTTTAAAACAAAATGGAAGGTTTGAGATCTGAAATTTCAAAGCATTTCCTTCACCCCTTTTTTATAGCTATGTTTTGACTCTTGCTTGAGCTGTCTTTCCTTTGTGAACTGGTTCAGATTTTGAGCTGATTAGAACTAGATTTTTACATCTTTTGACTCAGAATTTGAAACAGATTTGAGTCATTCTTTTGCTTGGAAACTCAGGTTCTGATTTTGAGCATGTTTGAACCTTTAATTTTTATCCTAAACTATCTACTGATAAGCCAAGATTAAAAAGTTCGGCAAATCGAATTCACTATCCTATCAGCATAAAATTTAAAGCTAATTAGTCAAGAGTAAGCTATTTGACTAACTAGAAGTGTGTTCTCCAGGAGTGGCATTTGAGCTTGCACACTTTCAGATTTGTTTCTCTTTTTTGGTATGGGGCTATACCTTTCTTGTTTTTACAATCTGCCCTCTTTTTTCTTTCTTTGTTTTTGTATTTTTTATTTTTATAACTTTGAATGCAATGTTCAGACTATGATATTTACAATGAAAAAATAAAATGCTTTGAAACTTATGATTCCCAGACAGAAGTAATGCTTTAGCATTCCACCATTGACAGGACCTCCATATAGATCTTCTCCATTCAATTCTTTCAAGAAAAATGCATTGTGACTCCTTTCAGCATGAACAATATAGGGACCTTTCCACAAGTTCTCAAACTTGCCATGTTTTCCCTTCTCTTCTCTCCTTGAATCCCACTTAAGAACAATATTTCCAACTTGGAAATTGTCTGCCTTAGTCCTCTTATCAAATAGCTTCTTCATATTTTCTTGGACCAACTGTGTTCTCTCATAAACTTCTTCTCTGGTCTGCTGTAAATGGATGGTTTGATTTATTCTCCTCTGCATATCATTTTCTTCAACCTGCACTTCTTGAAGGAGCTTCATGACTGGCACTCTTAACGAGGTGGGAAAGACTGCATCCATGCCATCAACTAGCTAATAGGGGGCCATATTTATTGATTTATTTGTAGTTAGCCTATCAACCCATAAGGCATGAACCAGTTTACTGTGCCATGATTTCTGATTTTGTTCCAACAATTTTTTAATGATATTGATAAGGCTCTTGTTGGAAGATTCAACTAATCCATTTCCTTGGGGATAGTAAGCAGTGGAATGGCCCAAGGTTATGTGGTATTTGTAACAAAAATCAACCATCTTCTTAGATTTAAAAGCAACAACATTGTCTGTAATGATTTTTCTGGGACAACCAAATCTGGATAGGATATTTTTTTCAAGGAACTTGATAGTGACAGAGTCATTAGCATTTCTGGAAGGTATAGCTTCTATCCACTTGGTAAAGAATTCAGTGGCCGTGAGGATCCACTTATGTTGGGCTAAGGAAGATGGGTGGATTTCTCCAATGAAGTCTAAACCCCATTGTTGAAAAGGTGTCTCACCTCTGATAGGATGTAAAGGTAAGGGAAGGAGTTTTCTCTTGCCATCAAAAATTTGACATTTATGGCAATACATGACCAACTTCTGAGTGTCTGGGAAAAGGGTAGGCCAATAGTAACCAGATCTAAGAATTTTGTTCACTGTGAGCTTCCAGTAGAGGTGTCCTCCACATTCTCCGTCATGCAACTCATGCATGATTTTTCCTGCATTATCTTCAAGTAAAAATTTAAGCAAAATTCCAACAACATTTTTCCAATATAATACCCCATCTAAGATGCAAAAACTCAAAGATTTTTGTTTCAAAAATCTATCTTTAGTTTTAGACAAAGAAGGAGGGGCATTTAAATATAAAAGCACATAAATAATGTCAGCATACCAAGGAGAATTCATAAATGTTTCTTCAATAAAAGGAGCAGTAGATTCTTCTATTTCTTCCAACACATCTACCATATTCATGTCTAGTGGTTGGAAGTTAGACTCAGCCATAAGTTTTGCTAATCCTTTCCCTTTAACTAGTTTGGTGGGCCTGATTTCTAAGTCATATTCAAGAATAGTTGCAATCCATTTTCCCCTTTTACCATCAGGGTCCTTGTTAGCCCCCTATAAATTCCTTGACAAGCAAGCAGGGGGCTAAATTGTTTTTGAGCCTTCAAGGAATGCATTTTTCCTGAAAACACATCATCCTTGAAAGCCTCTCCATACCCTCTGCCCTTTGGTAAAATTCCACTGCTGTTTCCAAGCCTCTCTGTTGTGAAAAGAGTGTCCAAAGGCTTTTCCCCTTATGTCATCTTCACTTAGCCCCTGTTTCCCTCTCTTTCTCCCTCCCCTTGTTCCTCTAAATTATCCCAAAATCCCCTTTAAATCCTACACACACCCCTCGTTTGATTTAATTCCTTCTTTTTTCCTCTATCGTTACCTTTCCTAGCCTCAAATTGCATAAAAAGGGCCTAAATCCCAATTTTTAACATATTTAAGGCTTAGCCCTTTTCGGCCAGCCCCCAAAACCATTTTCCCACGTGACCTGGGCGCTAAAACCTGGCACCAGCCTGAAAAGCACTTATCGCAAATATGTATCGGGAGCGTTTTGAGCCGTTGATCTATACGGATCGGACGGTCGTCGCAAGCTCCATAGCGTCTGTCACCCACACCTTTCACCGCTCTGACCGCATATCCACCGTCGATCTGATCCGCAGATCGACGGCCCACCTTTCATCCGCCCCGGTGGCCCCCGCAATCGCGTTACTGTTTCAAACCGCCGGTTTCTATCGCACCGCCTTTCGAAGGTGGGCGGTATTTTTCATTTCGCAGTGATGCCTTTCACCGCTTGACACATGGCTCCAAGCACTGTTGAGAAACCGCTCTCATCCCGCATTAAAATTCGTCCGCAGATCCGGCGCGATATTGTTGTACACCGTCCGATATGGGGCGGGCCATCCGACGGCGATCGCTCATCCAAGATGCTCGAGGGATAATCAAAGCAAAAAGGTACCCCTGGCCCACCATCGGTCACCCTCTGAGGCGTTTTCCACCATCGATCACCTCACGAGATCAGACGGTTAGAATTGACTGCATGCCCCACCATTGATCGGGTCCCACCACGTCACCCATTCCACGTGTTTTGTCGCATTTCCGTCCGTCCCCTTTATATTTCGTCCAAAGGTCAAAGTCTAATGTTTGCATTGTTTGCATTTAAACCTTTGTCGCAATCCGCCAACTTTCACCAAACCATCCTCCATTGTTTCACTGTGTTTTTCGCCATCACCCTGCACTGTTCCATCAATTCACCAGACTTCACGGCCATGCTCATCGTCCCCGCTGCATCCACCCTCCCCATGCATGATTTCTTAACGCATTTTCATGTTTTTCAGGGTTACAGGCAGGCGGAAAACCGCCATGGTACATAGTCACTGTTACAGTGGCACAAAACGCAGGAAAAGACCATGTGCAGAGATCAAAGTTATGAAGAAGGGCAAGGGAAGATGTTATGACATGACTTTCATTAAAGGAACAGGGTTAAACTCTATAAAACCTTCCCAGAGCCATTAAAGCGTAGATTTCACAGACAGGGGCAATCATGGAGCGGCAAAGAGTATCAGTGAAAGATTAGAGAATGGCTTAGGGCACAGAAAACAATATGTATCAATGTCACCATCAGCAGAATGTTCCTACCTATGAAAGGACAAAGTGCCCATACTGTTTCCATTCAATACCGTGTTCCTAAAGAGATTTCTACCCTAACAACAGTCCTATGATATCAGAAGCATTTGTCACACAATATGGCAGACCTGAACCCTCGATCTGCAGTTTGTTCAGTTCACCAAAGCACTGCAGAGCGCTACAACAAGTACATCAAAGACATACCCAGAGTAAATTGCAGCCTGACGAAGGCCACTCTTTCATCCAAAGAGTACTGAAGATAAATTTCCAGAATTTAAAATAGAATGGGGTCTCGACCCTCTTCCTTCTTCTGAGTTTTAATGCTACATTTAGTTTTCCACCTACCTCCTCAGCCTCTTTTCAGCTATAAAATTCATGAAGAAACTCATTGTAAAGGTTGTTGATCGGCTATCTGTGAATTGCAAGATGCTTCTCTTGAGACATGTTCTCTGTGTAAAGTTGTAAGATAGGCTAAGGAAGATTTTTTCAGACTGAACATCAAGCTATTGGTAATTTTGTACTTGACAAGTGTTGCTCTTTAATATGACAAGCACATTTCTTTAGATCTTGATTTAAAGCAGCGGTGATGTTTTTCTGTCTTTGTCTATGTTTTCCTTTTTAGTTCATTACATTTCATTTCTTCTGGCACGCATCAGAAATCTAGCATAGGATTTACCCTTGTTAGGTACCTTATGTTTCTGCTCTCCCTGCCTTCAATGTTTTCTGTTGTATGTGTTATCTGAGGATTGATTTCAAGCTAATTTAACCAGTGTAGTGGTTCCATATGCTACTAGCTGATGTATGAATTAATGAATCTGTTCTTAGATGTTCTTGGTAGGTTTTGATTGAATGAATTGAGATACTGGGAGTTTAAAATTTTGTCTCTGTCTCACTAGGATCCTTTTCAATTAATCGAACCTTCCTAATATCTCTTAAGCTGGATGCCAAAGCATTGAGAGTTCAAAGTCTCTCTCTGATCTCAGGTCTTCACCTTTGTGTCCAAATATTTAATGTTTCCTTGTCTGAAGAGTTAACCTTTTAGGTATTGGATCACAGGTTGTCCAATGGCATGTCCTGTCCCTGGATCTGATTCCTGAAAGGTCACCTTGGAGGTTTCCTTAATTGCACCTTCTTTCTTGCTTTTCCCACCACACAATCATCTTTAAGATCCAATGCTTTAGATGATTATCCCAACTGAAAGCCTGCATATTGAATAGCAAGTAAACCCTTTCCTGACTCCATTTCCCAATGGAATTGAATTTTCCCTGAAATCATCCCTCCTTTGCCTAAAATCCTCTTTGCTCATCCTTGTCTTATATTGAACCCTTCTTTCCTGATTCCCAACAACCAAACAAAAATCAAACAAATAAACCCTGTGCGTATAACTAGCCTAACATCTTAACTTTTGAGCTTCAAAGACTTAAACCTTTGCTTATAGAGAGAGAGATCTCTCTAGACCCAGGAGGGCTAGATCCTAGGGTATGAATGTGGTTCTGATGTTGTCTCATCTTTTGGTCCTGCCAATCTGGCCAAAACATGGGAACCCCAACATAATGGCGACTCCACTGGGGAATCTGAGAGTCTATAACTGATAACATTGGTCTTACCACATCACAGCAGCCTCAGAAACCTACAATCTCTGGTTAGGTTGGCAGTTAAACACTCCTATTCGCAAATCAACCTCTATACCACTTGGTGTGTTTTCTCCCACACTCTTAGACAGAGCCTGGAAAGGGCCAGACAACCTCCAGATCTCATCCTCTTTCAGAGGTGAAATATCTGGTAAATGCCCTCCCCGTCCATCTCTGGTTAGAGTTTGCTTTGTTTTAAGGATTTCCCTAAAAAGGACATTACAGAAACACTGTGGTGGACAGTATACCCTCTTGAAACATCCTAAACCCTCCACTTGGCGACTCCATAGTTCCTAAACGATTAAAAGACTCCACTGGTGATCAGTAGGCCTATTGATTATCTTGGTTCACATAAGACTCCACTGGGATACCAGAGCCCATTACAACATCGGCCATAATAGAAGTAACAAGTAGGGTTAAGCTGCTTTGCTGGAAAACAACATTCTGGCTTCAAGAGCCATTCACACAAGAGCTTACCCCAACCCAAACCCACCTAGAATAGTTGGTAACCCTGAGAGCATCCTCAAGAATTCTACTACACCTAAAATATCAACTATTTCCAGCCACGTCCATAGAGCTAACTCTGCACCGGAAGACCTTACAGCTCTATCAGACCCACTTTTTGACCTAGACTCTCAAAATTGTATACCTAATACTAGGTCATTCAGTGTCCTAGACCAGCAAGACCTTGAGCTACCTATTTCAACACCCCAAAGTGGTAAACACATTAGGGACAGGGAGACCCCTCAATCTACACCTACTGATATTCATTTCATTCAAAACTTGGGGCTCTACCACCCTAAATCTTCTCAACAGACTTCCACTAGTCCTAGTATCCCTGCCATCCACATACCAGCTGCTCAAACCCACCCTTTAACTCATCAAAACATCATCATGGCTGCCTAGTATGCACCTCTGGTTTTACCCCAGGCTCTAGTACCCTTACCCAATGATTATCAATCAAAGATCCCACACTTCACTGCAAAAGAGTCTACCACAGCTCAACACCATGTAGATAGGATGGAGGATTCTTTTGACTACATGGAAATAGATGATGATACAGTCAAAATGAGAATCCTTGCTCAAAGCTTAGGAGGTGATGTGAAAAAATGGTTTAAAGGCCTACCTCCTAATAGTATCCAAGACCTTCCTGCTTTATATCAGACTTTCATAAACAAATGGGAAGTTAAGGCCAACCCTCTCCAAATCTTAGCAGAATACAAGAATCTTAAGAGAAACATAGGAGAGAGTGTCCATGACTACTCTACAAGGTTTAACAGCATTTATAATGCTCTTCCTCCACATATGAAACCTCTCCAAGGTATGGCTCTAGTGAAATATCCGGAAGGCTTTGATGCTGATATGGCCTACCAACTTAGGGAGAGGGATTACAACACATTGGAAGACATGCAAAAGGGAGTAGTGAGTGTAGAGGCTAACCTGATTGAGAAAAAATCAAGATTGAGAGCTGAGAAGAGGGTAACGTATAGAGATGACAATGTAGCTTCCACATCTGATCCCAATTGTGACCACCTATCCAAAAACATGGAAAAGCTACAACAAATGATGGAAAAAATGGTTGTCACAGTTAGTAACCAAAATAGAAATCAAAATCATAACCAGAGCCAGAACTTTAGAAGAAACAACACCACTCCCAACAGACAAAGAGAATCAGATCAGCAAGTTATTCCCCCATTTCAAGAGAACTTTCTTGATGAAGATTAGGGAATCATAGAAGAGTCTGAGGGAACCACGATAAACATGTTTGGAATAGAAAACTCAATCCATAAATGTTCCACAGAGGAAGATCAGCCCTCATCCTCATACTGGGATGAGGAAAGGTTAGAATCTGAGAATTACAGGCTTGGATTTGAAAATGCCATCATGCAGGTCAGAGAATAGTATGAACTTAGAAGAAAAAAGAGCCTAGACACTTCCAAACCAAAGGCTTCTGAGGTTACCATCAAGAAAAGGCTCGAGAAAAATTCTACAGTAACTACTGAAAGTAACAAATCAACAGCTGAGAGTTCTGGGAAGAACAAAGAAAAAGAAAACCAAAACGCTGATAAACGAAGTCAACCAACTAGCAGCACTAGCACTGCAGTTAGTGCTCCTGATAAAATAGTTCTTAATCATGTACATAGTGAGAATCAGCCCACGGATTCAGCCACTAAGGTGGTGGCTAAAAAAACAAAGTTGAAAATTACAAAGAGTCAGTCCACTTTCAGTTTGGAGAGTGATATTGCAAAAATTAAAATCTCTGTCCCACTCTCTGAGCTGGCCACTCAGGATGTATATAAAGGCCAAATTTTGAAAGCTCTAAAGCTAGAAGAAAATAGCGACACTGTCAATTTGAGTGATGATCAACCAGCCCTTTTGTTTGGTCCAAAGATAGAAGGAAAATTTCAGGAAAGGGTGGTACCCCCTTTCTATATCAGTCTCAATATCCATGACAAGATCCTCCACAACGCAATTGATGACTCTGGAGCATCACACAACCTAATGCCTAAGGTAGTTATGGAAAATTTAGGCCTAGAGATAACTCGCCCTTATAAAGATTTATATTCATTTGACTCTAGTAGAGTAAAATGCTTGGGCCTAATCAAAGACTTGTGTGTAAACCTTACCTAGATCCCTGCAAAATGTATGGTTATGGATGTGGTGGTGGCAGATGTGCCACCTAAGTATGGAATGTTACTATCTAGGTCATGGGGAGCCAAGCTGCAAGGTACAATGCAGATGGATTGGGCATATGCCACAATCCCTGTCTTTAGCCAGCTAAGGAGACTGTATAGAGAGGCACAAATGAAATTCCTGGTCAGCAGCCCTGAAAAGCCTGAAAACTCCCCTCTGTATTTTGTGCACACAGATCTGGATTCCTTTATCTTTTGCAACGATGAATCCTTGGGAGAGCTAGGATCAGAAAATAGAGATACAAACAAGAAAACAGAGCCCATGGACTTTAACATAATGGCTACTCTAGACTCGGAGGAGAACGTTGTAGAAAATTTTGGACAGTGCACTGAAACAGAAACTCAGAGTGAGCAAGAATTAGAATGTAGTCAACTGATTGGTCACCCTCCGCAAGCCCATGCACCTCACCAGGAACGAAACGATGTTAAGCCCGAGAGCGAACCTTTACGGGAAATGAATTTTGATGGGTCATGCACCAAGAGAATCGCAGGAGCAAGAGTGTGGGTACATAACACCGAGAGTGACTATGCAGAGAGTCATGCCTATAACCTGCATTTCAAATGTACAAACAATATTGTAGAGTATGAGGCTCTTATCCTAGGCTTGAATCTGTTGAGAAAATTAGGAGCCCATAGGATAACTGTGCATGGAGACTCTGAGCTGATCATTAAACAAGTGAATGGTGAATACACAGCGAAACACCCTAGGCTGAGAGCATACAAGAATGATGCCATGGATTTATTGAAGACCTTTGTGGAATACGAACTAGTGTTTGTCCCTAGGAGTCAGAATGCAATTGCGAATGGATTAGCCTGTGTGGCTAGTTGTATCACAAGCCTCCCAACGACCAACAAATCATCATTCAGACCAAATTCAGACCTGCAATGCTGAACAATGAAAAATATTGGCAGGTCTTTGAGGGAGATAAACAGATTGAGGATTTCCTGATAGGCAGGAACAAGTTTGAATTTTCCAACTCAGACTCTAAATCTGACGACAACTGCCTAAGTGAAGAGCCCTCAGATGAGGAAGAACCACCCTGTAACATAGAAATAAACACTTTAAACGAACAGATTGGAAATCCAAACAAAGAATGTGAAAACGTAGATAGTGAAGAAGTAGAGGTGCTACAAGCCAAATATAAGAACATACCCAGGGGGCTGGCACCTTTAGAGGACCTTTTTGACTTTGATGATGTAGCAAAAAAGCCCACTATAGAACACTCAGATTCTGAGGTTGAGGAATGCAACATAGGCACTGAAGATAAGCCCAAAATGATTAAATTGGCTAAGTCCCTGCCTGTAAACATGAAAAAGAAATACATTGACCTATTCAATGAATTCATTGATGTGTTTGCTTGGAGCTATGAAGACTTAAATGCCTATGACACAAACATCATACAGCACAAAATACCTTTGAAAGAAAACCAGAAACCTTTCAGACAGAAACTTCGCAGAATAAACCCGAAGCAATTGCCTGCAGTGGAAAGGGAAATAAAGAAGATGTATGAGGCAGACATAATAGTTCATGTGAGGTTTTCTGATTGGATCTCAAACCTTGTAGCTGTGAGAAAGAAAACAGGTGAGATCAGATTGTGCATAGATTTCAGGAACCTTAATAGAGCCTCACTCAAAGACAATTACCCTTTGCCAAAAATGGAACACATTCTTCAGAGGGTAGTAGGCTCAAGAAGGATCTCCCTGTTAGATGGTTTTTCAGGTTACAACCAAGTTTTAGTACTCCCATAAGACCAACTCAAGACAGCTTTTACCACTCTATGGGGCACCTTTATGTATGTAAAAATACCCTTTGGACTGATGAACACTAGTGCCACCTTCCAACGAGCGATGGACATAGCCATTTCAAATGAAATAGGGCACTTCATTGTCATCTATCTGGATGACATAACAGTCTATTCCAAGACTGATGAAGAACACCTAAGACATCTGAGGAGAGTGTTTGAAAAGTGTATAAGGTTCGGTCTATCATTAAATCCTAAAAAGACTGTATTTGGGCTACAAGAAGGTAAGCTTCTCGGCCACATTATATCTGAGAAGGGGATTAAGATAGACCCACAGAGACTTGAGGGAATACTACAAATCACACACCCGAGAAACATTAAAGAGTTACAGTCCTTCATTGGGAAAATCAACTTCCTAAGGAGGTTTATTCCCAACTTAGTTGAACACCTTAGGAGTATGAAAAACATGTTAAGGAAAGGTGTAGGAGTTAAGTGGACTGTTGAGGCCAAGAAATCTTTTGAAACAGTTAAACTTGCACTCACCGGGGCTCTTGTCCTAATCAACCCTGATTTCTCAAAAGATTTCCTGATCTTTTCATTTGCCTCCAAGCATACAATAGTTGCAGTTCTGCTGCAGAAAAATCCAGAGGGAATGGAACAACCCATCTCTTTCTTCAGCAAAGCTTTAAGGGATGCACCCTTGAAATACAACATAATGGAAAAACAGGCCTATGCCTTGGTAAAGGCATTGAAAGACTTCAGGGTGTACATACTTCATTCCCACACCATAGCCTACGTGCCAAATATAGTGGTTAAAGGCATCTTGTCCCAAGACCCAGATGGGAAGAGGGACAAATGGATTGTTGTGATCTTAGAGTATGACCTTGAGATAAAACCCACAAAACTGATCAAAGGTCAGGGCTTAGCTCAACTAATGACTAAATCAAATTTACAAGCCCTTGATATAAACATGGTGGATGCCTTGGATGAGCAGGAAGGACCGCCTGATCCCATTGTTGAGGAGAAGTTTCAGAATTATCCTTGGTATTCTGACATTCTGTATGTGCTCATAAACCTTAATGCTCCTCCTGAACTATCAAAGACCAAGGCCAAATTCCTAAATCTTAAAGCCATAAACTATTGCATCCTGAATGAATGTTTATACTAGAAAAATACAAATGGCCTATTGCTTAAATGTTTGCCTGAAACTGAAGCAGAGAGGATTAAACAGGAATTACATGCAGGAGAGTGTGGAGGCCACCTGAATTGGAAAGCCATTGCTAACAAAATACTCAGAGCTGGCTATTATTCGCCTACACTCTTCAATGACATCCATAAGATGATAATTGCCTGCCATAAATGCCAAATTTTCGAAGGCAAAAGAAAGCTCCTACCTCTACCTCTACAACCCAACACTGTTGAAGGTCCCTTTTTACAATGGGGCTTAGATTTCATTGGAGAAATACACCCAGCTTCTTCTGCACAACACAAATGGATTCTTACAGCCATAGACTACTTCACTAAGTGGATAGAGGCCATACCTTCTAGGAATGCCACAGATTTTGTCATCATTAGGTTCCTAGAAGACCACATCCTCTCTCGGTTTGGCTACCTAAGAAAAATAATCACTGATAACGCTGCTGCATTCGGATCCAAGAAAATGATTGATTTTTGTCACAGGTATCAAATAGCACTCGGTCATTCAACTGCTTATTACCCACAAGGAAATGGGTTGGCGGAATCATCAAACAAGAGCCTGGTTACCATCATCAAAAAGCTGCTGGAAGAAAACAAAAATTCATGGCATAACAATTTAGTGCATGCTTTGTGGGCTGACAGGCTTACAACAAAGAAATCCATTGGCATGTCACCATATCAGCTTGTCTATGGAATAGAAGCAGTGTTTCCTACTAGCCTTGGGGTACCAGTGATTAAACTTGTCCAATAAATTCAGATAGAAGAAGACAGCATTGTGAGGAGGATAAATCAGACAATTCATCTCCAACAAACAAGGGAAGAGATTTACAACAGAGCTATCAAAGTTCAGGAAAATATAAAGAAGTTGTTCGACAAAAGGACCAAAACTTCTGACTTCAAAATTGGAGATAAAGTTCTGAAGTGGGACTCAAGGAGAGAGGACAAAGGAAAGCACGGAAAGTTTGACAGTTTGTGGCAAGGTCCATACATCATCTAGGCCACTGTGGGTCCAAACGCCTTTTTTCTACAAGAACTAGATAGTACAGAGCTGTTTGGGGGTCCTGTAAATGGCAGGATACTCAAACACTACTTCAACTGATTTCCAATTTCCAGTTTCCATTTCCATTGTAAATACCATTGCTATGTTTGTTTTCCAGAAAAAAGAGAAAATGTTCCAAAAAACAGAGAGAAAGGAGAGGTTCAGACATGCTCAAAACATGAACCTCTGAGGTGCAAAATATTGGCTCTAATTTGATCAAAAACTGAGCCAAAGGAGTAAAACAGCCGGTCCTAACATGTCCAAAATCTGAACCAGCAACTAAAGAAAAAAAAAGCATCAGCTCTAACATGCTCAAAACCAGAGTTGAAATGAAGAAGAGAAAGTGACTCTAACAAGCTCAAAACTTGAGTCACAAAGAAAAGAAAGATGCTTCAAAACTTCAGATTTCAAGCCTTCAAGATTTTTTTTTCAGTTTTCTGCAAGTTTCTGTCCATGTGCAACTGTCTTTATGCCTTGGATCCACAACAAACTAGACTGTCTAATCCTAGTTTGACTGTTTTTAAATTTCTGTTGTAGAATGTAGAGAAGAAATCTATTGGACAGTCTAATCCCAGCAGATATTAGATTAGATAGAGAAACATATGAGACCAACAATTTAATTTGGTCTCATGGAGCAATAAGGGTAGAAATAGAATAGGTTTACTTTCTTGTTTGTAAAAAATAAATGATGTAAAGGGTCTGCTAGTCCAAATGCACCCTGGAAGAGAAAATAATATGACTATAGTCTGGGTAGGTAGTTGTTGGGGAGAATTTTTCTATTGATGTGATGTCTTCATGATTTGTGGCAGCTGAAAATCAAAGAAGGAACATGGCTCAAAGACTAGGCATCTGGCCTACCTCAAAGATCATTTCTGGATTCTTGACTCCTTCAAGAAGAAGCCATCCCCATGTGGAGCCACTGTTAGCCCCCTATAAATTCCTTGACAAGCAAGCAGGGGGCTAAATTGTTTTTGGGCCTTCAAGGAATGCATTTTTCCTGAAAACACATCATCCTTGAAAGCCTCTCCATACCCTCCACCCTTTGGTAAAATTCCACTGTTGTTTCCAAGCCTCTCTGTTGTGAAAAGAGTGTCCAAAGGCTTTTCCCCTTATGTCATCTTCACTTAGCCCCTGTTTCCCTCTTTTTCTCCCTCCCGTTGTTCCTCTAAATTATCCCAAAATCCCCTTTAAATCCTACACACACTCGTCGTTTGATTTAATTCCCCCTTTTTTCCTTTATCGTTACCCTTTCCTAGCCTCAAATTGCATAAAAAGGGCCGAAATCCCACATTTTAACATATTTAAGGCCCAGCCTTTTTCGGCCAGCCCCCAAAACCGTTTTCCCACGTGACCTTGGCGCTAGCCCGAAAAGCGCTTATCGCAAATATGTATCGGGAGCATTTTAAGCCGTCGATCTATATGGATCGGACGGTCGTCGCAAGCTCCATAGCGTCTGTCACCCACACCTTTCACCGCTCCGGCCGCATATCCACCGTCGATCTGATCCGCAGATCGACAGCCCACCTTTCATCCGCCTCGGTGGCCCCTGCAATCGCGTCACCGTTGCAAACTGCTGGTTTCTATCGCACCGCCTTTGGAAGGTGGGCGGTATTTTTCATTTCACAGCGATGCCTTTCACCGCTTGACATGTGGCTCCAGGCACTGTTGAGAAACCACTCTCATCCCACGTTAAAATTCGTCCACAGATCCGGCGCGATATTGTTGTACACCGTCCAATCTGGGGCGGGCCATCCGACAGCGATCGCTCCTCCAAGATGCTCGGGGGATAATCAAAGCAAAAAGGGACCCTTGGCCCACCATCTGTCACCCTCCAATGCGTTTTCCACCATCGATCACCTCATGAGATCAGACGGTTAGAATTGACTGCATGCCCCGCCATTGACCGGGTCCCGCCACGTCACCCATTCCACGTGTTTTGTCACATTTCCGTCCGTCCCCTTTATATTTCGTCCAAAGGTCAAAGTCGAATGTTTGCATTTAAACCTTTGCCGCAATCCGCCAACTTTCACCAGACCATCCTCCATTGTTTCACTGCGTTTTTCGTCATCACCCTGCACTGTTCCATCAATTCACCAGACTGCACGGCCATGCTCATCATCCTCGCTGCATCCACCCTCCCCATGCATGATTTCTTAATGTGTTTTCGTGTTTTGCAGGGTTACAGACACGCGAAAAACCGCCATGGTACACAGTCATTGTTACAGTGGCACAAAAAGCAGGAAAAGACCATGTGCAGAGATCGAAGTTATGAAGAAGGGTCGGGGAAGGTGTTATGACATGACTTCCATTAAAGGAATAGGGTTAAACTCTGTAAAACCTTCCCAGAGCCATTAAAGTGCAGATTTCACAGACAGAGGCAATCATGGAGCGGAAAAGAGTATCAGTGAAAGTTCATAGAATGGCTTAGGGTGCAGAAAATAATATGTATCAATGTCACCATTAGCAAAATGTTCCTACCTGTGAAAGGACGAAGTGCCCATACTTTTTCCATTCAATACCGTGTTCCTGATAAGATTTCTACTCTAACAACAGTCCTATGATATCATAAGCATTTGTCACACAATATGGCAGACCTGAACCCTCGATCTGTAGTTTGTTCAGTTCATCAAAGTACTGCAGAGCGCTACAGCAAGTACATCAGAGACATACCCGGAGTAAATTGCAGCCTGACGAAGGCCACTCTTTCATCCAAAGAGTATTGAAGATAAATGTCCAGAATTTAAAATAGAATGGGGTCTCGGCCCTCTTCCTTCTTCTGAGTTTTAATGCTACATTTATTTTTCCACCTACCTCCTCAGCCTCCTTTCAGCTATAAAATTCATGAAGAAACTCATTGTAAAGGTTGTTGATCGGCTATTCGTGAATTGCAAGTTGCTTCTCTTGAGACATGTTCTCTGTGTAAAGTTGTAAGATAGGTCGAGAAAGATGTTTTTAGATTGAACATCAAGCTATTGGTAATGTTGTACTTGACTGGTGTTGCTCTTTAATATGACAAGCACATTTCTTTGGATCCTGATTTAAAGCAGCGGTGATGTTCTTATGTCTTTGTCTATGTTTTCCTTTTTAGTTCATTACATTTCATTTCTTCTGGCACACATCAGAAATCTGGCATAGGATTTACCCTTGTTAGGTACCCTATGTTTCTGCTCTCCCTGCCTTCAATGTTTTTTGCTGTATGTGTTATCTGAGGATTGATTTCAAGCTAATTTAACCAGTTTAGTGGTTCCATATGCTGCTAGATAATGTATGAATTAATGAATCTGTTCTTAGATTTTCTTGGTAGGTTTTGATTGAATGAATTGGGATACTAGGAGTTTATATTTTTGTCTTTGTCTCACTAGGATCATTTTCAATTAATCGAACCTTCCTAAGATCTTTTAAGCTGGATGCCAAAGCATTGAGAGTTCAAAGTCTCTCTCTGATCTCAGGTCTTCACCTTTGTGTCCAAATCTTTAATGTTTCCTTGTCTGAAGAGTTAACCTTTTAGGTCTTGGATCACAGGTTGTCCAATGGCATGTCCTGTCCCTGGATCTGATTCCTGAAAGGTCACCTTGGAGGTTTCCTTGCTTGCACCTTCTTTCTTGATTTTCGCACCACACAATCATCTTTAAGATCCAATGCTTTAGATGACTAGCCCAACTGAAAGCCTGCATATTGAATAGCAAGTAAACCCTTTCCTGACTCCATTGCCCAATGGTATTGAATGTTCCTTGAAATCATCCCTCCTTTGCCTAAAATCCTCTTTGCTCATCCTTGTCTTATATTGAACCCTTATTTCCTGATTCCCAACAACCAAACAAAAATCAAACAAATAAATCTCGTGCCTATAACTAGCCTAACATCTTAACTTTTGAGCTTCAAAGACATAAACCTTTGCTTATATAGAGAGATCCCTCTCTGGACCCAGGAGGGCTAGATCCTAGGGTCTGAAAGTGGTTCTGATGTTGTCTCATCTTTTGGTCTTGCCAATCTGGCCAAAACATGGGAACCCCAACAGTCCTGACTTAGAATGTCCTTGACAACAGTATGTGGAACAAAATAAATTATGTGAGAGTGTAAAATATAGACTCTAAAGTCCTTCAAAGCTTTCACTAATGCTAAGGCTTGCTTCTCCATGATACTATATTTGAGAGGAGCATCTCTTAAGGCCCTACTAAAGAAATATATTCGTTGTTCTTGCCCCAAGTCATTCTTTTGAAGTAATACTGCAGCTATTGTGTGCTTAGCTGCAAAATAAAAGATATAAAAGTCTTTAGTGAAATCTGGACTAATCAGGACTGGTGTTTGAGTAAGAGCTTGTTTGACCTGTTCGAACGATTGTTTAGCTGGTAAAGTCCATTTTACACCTACATCTTTCTTCAGCATGCTTGTAATGTTTTTTAATAGCTCAACAAGGTTGGGGATGAACCTCGTCAGAAAATTAATCTTTCCAATGAAAGATTGTAATTCTTTGAGGCTTCTTGGATAGCTAATTTGAAATATGTCATTTATCCTTGTGGGGTCTATTTTGATTCCCTCTTCTGAAATTATATGGCCAAGAAGTTTACCTTCTTGGAGACCAAAGAGTGTTTTCTTGGGATTCAATGACAAGCCAAATTTCCTACACTTCTCAAAAACTTTCCTCAAGTGAATCAAATGTTCTTCATCAGTTTTTGAGAATACGGTTATGTCATCAAGGTAAATGATTATAAAATAGCCAATATCTTCAGAAAAGGCTATGTCCATGGCCCTTTGGAAGTTGGCCCCTGCATTAATTAATCCGAAAGGCATTTTGACATACATAAAGGTGCCCCAAGGTGTGGTAAAAGCAGTTTTGATTTGATCACTTGGAAGCACTAACACCTGGTTGTAACCCGAGAACCCATCTAAGAGGGATATCCTTTTTGACCCAACTACCCTTTGAAGTATATGGTCCATCTTGGGTAAGAGGTAGTTGTTTTTTAAAGAGGCTCTGTTTAAATTTTTGAAGTCAATACAGAGCTTGATTTCCCCTGTTTTCTTTCTAACAGAAACTAAGTTTGATACCCATTCTGAATATCTAATTGGTACAATGATCCCAGCATCATGCATCTTTTCAATTTCTGCCTTAACTAAAGGTAATAAAATAGGGTTTATTCTTCTTATTTTTTGTTTAAAAGGCTTTTGATTTTCCTTCAAAGGGATTTTATGCTAGATGGTGCTGGCATCATACGATTTTAGGTCTTTGTATCCCCAAGCAAAAACATCTTTAAACTCTTTGAACAGCTCTATATATTGCAATTTTATGTGAGCTGGGAGAGTGTTGGACAGTTTAATCATCTTGGGTTCGGCTAGACTGCCTATGTTATGCTCTTCTACATTCGTTTCCACAGGCTCCATTCTCGGTTCTTTGGCTACATCGTTAAAATAAAAAAGGTGTTCTAAAGGTGTGAGACCTCTTGGAATTTTATCATTTTTGCATTGTAAAACTTCCAAGTCTTCTTGGTCTGCGTTGTCAATTATATCTGCTTCAAAAGGGTTCTCATAATGATTTATATTAGCAGAATATGTCCTTTCAACTTCTGGGATTTGTTCAATATATAAATATTTTTCTTTATGGCTGGTTTCTAATATTGGCATGTCAAAATCATTTTCTAATTTTAAGAAATCATCTATGTGTTTGTCAGAATCAAACACTTGCCAGTGATCTTCGTTATCAGGAACAACGGGTCTGTGTTTTACCTTTACGCTAAGCTGTTCATTTATCTCAGGTATTTGGCAGTTGCTGGCATTGAAGGCGAGTTCATTTTCTAGATGATTTAGTGCTCTAGAAATGAAAATAAGTTCATACTTTTCAAAGGTTTTTAATAAATCAAGGGCAGTGTTCTGATATTCCCTAAGCCTTGGATTTCAAGCTGAGTATTCTCCTTTGATTTGTCTTATGATAAGTTCAGAATCTCCTAAGATGGATATCTTTTGGGCTTCTAATCGTTTAAGCAAATGTAAGCCTAGGAGAAGTGCTTCATACTTAGAAATATTATTAGTGCACGAAAAATCTAATTTATATGAAAAAATATGATTTGTATTTTGAATCCAAACACCTGCCCCTGCACTTGTTTTATTACAGGATCCATCGAATTTTATTGTCCAAAGTATGTTTGCTTCATTTTCATTTTCTTGTTGCTGTTGATTTTCAATGTTTTGAATTTGATTCGAGGGAAGATTTGATTGTTCTGGTGAACTGATTGGGTCTATGTTTTCCTTATCTTGTTGAGTGATTTCATCTTCGTTGCACAAGATAAAGGAATCCAAACTTGATTGAATAGAATAGATTGGAGATTTGTTTGGTTTGTCTATGTTGTTCACCATGTACTTCATATGAGATTCCCTGTATAGTCTTCTGTTTTGGTTAAAAACAGGGATGGTGGCATAAGACATGTCCATTTGAAGGATTCCCTGAAGTTTGGCTCCCCAAGATCTTGATAAAAGCAGGCCATACTTAGGGGGAATGTCAGCTACAACTATGTCCATTACTATACTCTTAGCAGGAATTTGGGCTAAATTAACACGTAAATCTTTGATTAAACCCAAACATTTGACTCTACTTGAGTCAAAGGAATACAAATCTTTGTATGGTTTAGTAATTTCTAAGCCTAAGCTTTCCATTACTACCTTGGGCATTAGATTGTGTGAAGCTCCAGAATCTAACATGGCATTATGTAAAAAAAATTCGTGTATGTTCAAGCTAACATAGAAGGGAGGGACAACCCCTTCTTGGTATTTTCCTTCAACTTCTGGGCCAAACAACAACTCATGCTTGTCATCTGTTAAGTTTAAGGTGTCAGTATCACTTCCTAAATTCAAAGCTTTTACAACTTGGTTTTTGTAAACTTCTCGGGTTACTAGTTCAGCTAGGGGGATGGTAATTTTTATCTTGGCAATCTCCCCCTCAAGGCTGAAAGGAACAATTGATTTGGTGATATTTACATCTGTCTTTTCAATTGAATTCTTTTCAACAGTTTTAATTTGCTGGACTTTGTTTGGACTGGTAATTGGGATTGTTTTGTTAGGACCGCTAGCTGAGGTGTTAGGAGTACTCTGCTCTACATTTGGCTGGATGTTTTTCTCTTTGTTTAAATCTGGTTTTTTAGCCAAAATGATGGGTTTGTCTATTATCTTCTTAGGCTAGCTTTCTGCGGTTTTCTTGATAGCAGTGGTAGTGTTTTTTTCTCTTGAATTTTCTACGTTCCCTTTGCTCCTAAGATCATATTGTTTGTGTACCTCCATGATTGCATTTTCAAACCCCAATCTATAGTCATCAGAATCTTCATAGGTGTTTGTATTTTGATCATAAGAGAAAAAACCTTGTTCTTCTTCAGTGAGGAAAACATCATCCCCACTTTCTGATCCAATCAAGTTTACATGAGCTTCTCCCAACTTTTCCATCTCCCTATCTTCCTCATATTGATCCACATAGTTCTGTTGGAAGGGAGGTCTAATTTGTTGGTCACTTTCCTTTTGCTTATCTTAATTGTTTTCTCTTCTATAATTCTGATTTCTATTTTTGTTTTGGTTATTTTGAGGTTCTCTTGGTGGCACTCTCTCATTCAAATTGATCTTTTCGAGAATCCTCTCCATCACCTTCACTAGGTGGTCAATTTTCGTGTCAGAAGTTGAGGTTGAGGGTAGTAGGTCATATTTATAAGTTACCCTCTTCTCTAATCTAAACCTATTTCTTTTCTCAATTATGTTTGCTTTTACACTCACAGCTCCTTTTTGCATGTCTTCTAAGGTTAAGTAATCTATCTCCCTTAATTGATAAGTCATTTCAGCATCGAGGCCTTCGGGATACCTTACTAAGGCCATGCCTTGAGGAGGTTTCATGTGAGGTGGAAGAGAATTGTAAACTATATTGAACCTAGTGGAGTAATCATGAACACTCTCCCCTTGATTTCTCTTAAGGCTGTTATACTTTGCTAGTATTTGGAGAGGGTTCTTTTTGAGTTCCCATTTGTTCATGAATGTTTGATGCAAGGCAGGGAGATCATTTATGCTGTTAGGAGGTAGGTTCTTAAACCATTTCTTTACATCTCCTCCTAAACTTTGGGCAAATATCCTCATCTTCACAGTTTCTTCTTCTATCTCCATGTAATCAAATGCATCTTCCATCCGATCTACATGATGTTGAGCTGTTGTAGACTCTTTTCTGGTGAAATGAGGAATTTTGGATTGGTAATCATTTGGTAAAGGAAGTAGAGGTTGTGGTAACACTAATGGGGCATACCATGTTGCCATGGCTGGAAATAAAGGTGGATCTACAAGAGATTTACAAGAGTGAAAGTGGGCTGAACAGGTGTGTTTTGCACAATGGTAGTATGGATTGGAGTGGAAGAAACACTTGGGCCATCAAACTGATTTTGAGCAGACTTGTTATGGAAAAGGCTAAAGTGATGGAGAAGCTGGGAATCGGGAGGAGTGGAAGGTGAGGCTTCTCTACTAAAGCTTTGTTGCAAATCTACAATTTCAAGATCAGTTTGGTTTAAATCACCTTGAGATCAGGTTCTAAAGATGTTCTTTGTATGATGTAAATCAAAGTGTGAACCCTCTAAGCGAACAAGGTTTTCAAGGACAGAATTTGTTCTTAAGAGGCTCCTATTAGCAGTTGATTTTCCAGATTTAGAATTCTGCCACAGAATTCTCTCTGGATTGTCAACGATTAAAGGAGGATTTGGGTCTGGATGGGATCTAGTGTTGATCCTGTGAAGCCAGACTATTTTTCAAAAATGAGAGAGGTTTAAAAAATTTAGAACTGTTTTGGGGAGTTTTACCTCTCAGATGTCTTATCTAAGATGGGACTAAGCTTCTAAAATTCTTCAAGGCTGGTTAACATAGTCCTAAAGAAAACTAGGAACCTAGATGAGTAATAGGCCTACTGGGGCTAGTGGAGTCGCCAGGTGGAAACTTTTTAGCTTTTATGAAGGTAAGATATTGGATGGTTCCACCACCATGTTTATTTGTGAAGTCAAACTGAAATGTTTTTGGGTTTTTCTAAGTTATTTTGGTATTATAGGTTAAGAGAGTATTCTAAGTCTGATTTTTCACTTAGCTAAGGTGTTCAAACAAACAGAGTTTACTCTTATGGCTTGGTAACTGGTTCCTTCAAGGTTTGATAAGGGCTTACGGGAATCCTAAGGGTTACTTAGTTTGTCACTGATTCAATTAAGTCCTATCATGATTACCATTTGTTAGGTAGTGCTTTGAAGAAGGTTACTTATGTTATACTGGGCCTAAAAAGTTTGAAGAAGGGTTTTCAAACCACTATATTCTCAGTAGATCCCACCGTGATCGCCATTATGTTTGTAACCCGTGCTTTGATAGTTCGGAAAATCAAAAGACAAGGCAACATCAAAACCAATCTTTAGAGTTACAGGATCTAGTCCTCCTGTTCTCAGAGAGGGATATCTCAAATGTTTGTTTGCAAAGGTTTATCTTGTGTGCTTTGAGTATTGGTTTTAGACTAGTTATTAAGTGCAAGTGTTTGTTTATTTTTTTGGTTGAATTAATACAGCAGAATATGAAAGATCTAGGAAAGGTAGGTAGAAAGAGGAAGTAGTAGCTTCATTGGGAAATGGAGTCAAAAATAGGTCATGACAAACTCATCAATGGATATGGGATATCAGAGGGCAAATATAACTTGGCCGCAGGATCCTTTGGTTTTGGAATGAGATGGACATCAATGATTTGGGAAGAGAAGTTTTAATCCTCAACGAAGGGATATTGAAAACGCAACTTGAACAATAAAGAGCTATTTGATAGACAGGGCTAACCATGAATTCTACAAATCACACTTTAAGCAAATAATGACTTCAAAACAACTTTTAAAATGAAATCTAAGATTCGGGGAACACCCTATTTCCTCAAAGATTTTATTTCAAATGACTTAGAAAACATAAAATATTCACTGATAATTATGATCATAGAAGAGGGAACACCTAAATACATCTATGATCACAACTATAACGACCTTTAAGCCAACTGTTCAAGCAAGGAAAAGGGGCAAGATCAGAACATACCTCCTTGTTTCACTGTAAACAAAGGAACTTCAAAGGGAGACTTCAATAATAGCATTTAAGTGGCCACAGACAAGCAGGGAGAACCATAAATCATGTTGAAACCAACTTGTCGAACTATCAAGGAAATAAACAAGCATGAAGACTAAAGAGAGAGATTAAAGACTCTAAAATACTTCAGCAGAAGAAAACATAAAACAGTGAAGGATGAACAGGTCTAAGGTGCTTACAGGAGTCATTTCTTAGCCTAATACTTTCTATCCTACTGTAGTAAGAAATTATGGAACATAATGAAAACAGGAGAAAACATTAAACAATTTAGAATACTTCACCAACATCCAAGCTCATGGATCCAATGATAGAGCCTTCTCAAGAAAAAGCATGCAACGACATCGTCAAGGCTTCCAAGACTTTAATTTCTTCTTCAACTTCAACAGACTATGTATTATTTCAGAGAGTTTCAGTATTACAACTAGTGATCAACCAACCCCTCTCTCATCTTCTCCAGTAGTATTTATAGAAGAATGAGGAGGTGAGACCTGATAAAAGATCTCCAAAGATCATTAATACGGACTTAGTGGTTCTTTGGCCTTTGGGGGGCTCGATGAAGAAGCTTACATAGGTGTCCTCTGTATTAAATAATTTAAATTTAAGATTTAAGCTCGGTGAGAGCTGTTATTGACTTTTGAGGCTCTGTGTGATGTCAAAGTAACTCTGCTGATATTTAGTCATTAAGTTTGTTTGCAGAATTTACTCTCTGGCTGCGCTTGAGACAAATATCTGATCCTAATCAATAACTTCGGCCTCTTATATGAATTCTTTGAGCCACATGTGGCACTGTGGTAGCTAGGAGGAATCGATTTGCCTCAACTGTGGCTGTGGAGGCTTTCTGTCTGATGAACCTTTATGATTTTTCTTTTAACTGTGTCTTAATTGGGGATTAGGCTTTTGATAAACCATCTTAGACGTAATCCCCAAAGATCTGTCTTCAGTCTTCTGTTCTAGTATATTTTTGTTTTCGACACTGATACTCTTTGATTTGTGCCTGATTCACTGTGTTTGTTGGTGTGCAGGGCTGCGTAGGGGTCGTGTGGCATCAATGCCTCATGAATCATTGATGAAACGTGGAGTTGAATCCTGCGAATGATTCCCTTTGATGAATCGAAGGCAGGAGGATCGTCACCCTCAGCCTTTGAAATTTCCTTCAATATAGCGGAAAAACCATTTAAACCCTGCAAAATACGAACAACATTTATAAAATCTTGCATATATAGGTTTACTGCTTCAGAAGGCACGTGGAGAGAGCATGGTCATTGATTGGCATCATCCAACGGTCGAGATTGATTAGATGAGGTCAAAGGGGAGGCGGAAGAAAAATTTAAATCAGAGTCGTCGATCGCGCAGAGATCAATGGTCCGGAGTGGAGGTGAAAAAATAACGTGAAGGGGTCACATTATTTCGGAAAATAAAAATAAAAAGCAGAGACAAAGGTTTAAAACCTTTGTTTCGGCGAAAAAACGTTGAAAATGAGTAGGGAGCTTGGGACGAACGTGGGCCGTCGAATGAGATTGGCCCACGCAATCAACGGTGGAGATCGGGTACCACAAAACCTTAAAAACATGCCTCGGACTTCAAAACCTTTAATTAAACCACATTGTATAATTATTTCGGGTCACAAAATAGGCTTGCTGACGTCGGGGCATTTGTGACCCAAAATTTTATGAAATCTGCCCTAAAAATCTTATCGGGTCCGGATTGGGGCCTGTCGCTATCAGCGCAAGTGTGACCCGAAAATTATATCAAATCCGCTTTATAAAACCCCCTGGGTCCGGACTTGCTGGCTATGCGGGGAAACAATGAAGACCCGCCCCAATTAAATTCTGTCGCGTGGACGCTGCTGTGGCACTGGGGACCACCGAATGCTGCTGTGGACGACGGGACCAGGGCGATTGAGCGTGGATTGTCGATCTGCAGATCAGATTGACGGCAGAGATTCTTACATGACTACGCCGTACCTTCGCTTGTCGCATGGGCTTCTTCAGAGCGTGATCACCGTCCGATGAGCTGGCCTCAGATCGGACGGCGCACGCCAATATCACGTCGGGCCCATATCCGACCTTTAATGCGCGATGAGGGCAGTATTTCAAAATGGCTTGAGGCCACGTGTCGGCCGGTGGTGCTGATCACTGCCAAAAGGAAAAAAACCACCTCCCTCTCAAAAGCGGTGCGATGAATTCCGCTCGATTTTATTTTAATATAATGACAAAAAAAATTAAAACCCAAAATTTAATATAAACAAAGGTTTGTTGTGGGGAGGGTTTTATATTCGCGATTTGGCTTGGCGCCCGTCTGCGGGGTCGTGGAGTATATGGAAAGTAATATGAACGGGGGTTATAACACGCGGGGCTAATCGACATCGGAGCTTTTACCATGGCAAAAGATTTATGCGCTCGGCTCTTTGCGATGCAATAGGCACTCGGATGGCTAGCGCTTGGTTCCAGCACCAAGGCGTGTGTAGTGGAAATGGCTAAGGACTTAGCCCAAGGGGCTTAAACCTTTACACAAGGATATGTTTTTTTATGAAGTTTTCAATGTTTTTCAAGAGTTTTGAGGGTTTTGATAAGGCAAAGAAGGAGTCTTAAACCTCGTCAAAGGGGGTCTCGATGGGGGAAAGGGGAGAATATGAAAATGAAATATTTCATGGGGGATGAAGGTGTTAAAATGAGGTTAGTTTTGGAAGTGGAAGGAAGGGGAAAATGGTGTTTGCAGCAGGATTTTGTCTTTGAAATCAGCAGAATTTCTGAGTGTAAAATGGGCACATCAGTGAAGATTTGGACGGAGGCATGAGGCTTTCAAGAGTCTTCAAGAGGTAACACTCTTTTGCAATAAAATTTGTTTCTTGAAGGCTCAAAAAGATTTAGCCACTTTTGGTAATAACAAATTTTATAGGTGGATAACAGATGCCACAAAGATATCTGATCACTGAAGTCACAACTGAATCTCCGAGTACCAAATCATAAGTGGTGGAACAAATGGTACTGCACAGAACTCAGGTGCCAACATATAAGATGCTACTATAATGAATTGTAACATATAAGGGTGGATGGTGTCACTGGTAGAAAACTTAAGGTGTTGTCAAATTGAACTAAAACATGTTGATGAAAACTCGATGTCTTCACCGATCACCATGGCACAACTTTACATTATGGGAAAAAATGAGCTGAGGTGGGAAAAAATGAGCTGAGGTCGACCATATGAGAAACCGTGGCATGGGTTTGAGTTACCACAAAAACTACCCAATCAGTGTGTAATCGATGTTATAATGATTTACCACCCAAGCAAGATAAAGGACAGGTTCGTTAGCGAAGCGGAACATCAATAGAACATGATTGAGACACTAACTCAGGGTTCGACAGGCTCACCCTGAGTGGTTTGAATTTCATGCTTCAACCCGAATATATATGCAGAAGGATAGAACTTCTTGGTCCATCTCGTAACCTCAATTGAGTCCCTACCGGGCCTCTGGGCCTCTCCATATGAATAGAGATATTTTGATTACTGGCCATTGATATATATCATTAAAAAATGCAAGACAACTCACCGATAATGATGATGAGAGCCAAGGTGCCCCAATACAATCTAACAAGTGTGAATAAATGAGTTGAATTCGAACAATTGAGAGAATCTACCAATCAAGAGACATTGATGTATTTTCACTGTCGATAGCGAAGGAGTCTGCCACTGATTACTGCAAACCCTAAGGTACTGAAAAAGGGACTCTAGACCTTATTCCCAGAAAAATGAGTCGGCATCAATGGGAAAATATCTGTTGGAAGGAAGGAATTAAGGCTTCCCACATCAATCCAGCGTGAGTGTAACCCACAGGCTAAAATTTGGAAGGAATCAGATGAAGAAAAATGAATTAACCAACCCGAAGTACGTTTCTGACATGCATAAAATGTAGCTAGTGCACGACAGAAACCCTCTGAAACAACCAATAATGAAAGATGACAAAGAGGTGAGGAATCCACCGATAGGGTCAAATGGAAACCAAGGCATTGCACGAATCCCAAGTGTGATAATGTAGGCTGAAGTCGAACACAAGGGAAACCACTCAATAAAAGACCCATGGTGTTGATCAAATGCTGAGCACAAGGTCACTTATCAATTATGTAAATAGGGCCAGGGTGCGACTTTAGGTTTACTCTCAAAGCAATTTGTTGAATTCGATAAGAGACAAACCCGTCGACAAGAAGTCAATGGAGACCTTCTCAAACTAGCACGAGCAAAGGACCAAATAGCTGATGTGATAGAACAGGACTCTGACAAACTGGGATGGCCGACTGAAAAATGAGTCAAGAGACACCATAGAAAGGCTGAATCAGGTTTACTTCCCTTGAACAAAAGCACGACTCATTTTGACTATGGCAGCATATGATAACTTTGTATAATTTTGTCATGCAGGAGGTATAAACAAACCCTCCATATGATTGGAAGAGATAACCAACCGGGGGAGTAATGATTCGATAACAAGGTTACGGCTTCTCCTAAGTCAAAACTAAATTCATCTCAAATGGAGAAATGACTTAGCTTTTTTGTGCTTTTTTCAAGGGTGACACAACTAACTCTTTAGCTGCCATCAAATATGGAAGTAATGTGGAATTTTAAAATGAATTTCATAATGATGAACTCCCATATGCGCATAGTGGAATTTTAAAATGAATTTCTAAATGGTTTTTGGACGAAATTATTCAAGATGACCATAAGCTGGAGGGAAAGAAAACATAACACTATTGATAATGAGGTCATGGAAAACCAGTTATCCTTGGATATACTATTGGGATGTGGATTATTGAAATTCTTCAAAATGCCAAACATGAAAATGAACACAAGAATTCTTGAAATTCTTGTAGGTTATTAGGATCCGAATGAATAATGTTTCATGATAGATCAGATACCACTAAGGATTGAAATCGAAGACATTTACTTCATAACTAGACTCTCTCGGAGAGGGGAACCGGTAAATTTGCAGGGCAAGCCCACATGAGGGTTAAATGTCGAGGATTATATTCATGTTTACTGTGTGGAGGGTACTCAGAAGGTCGGGACACAGATCCCAATTAGAGATGTGCAAGTTTTTCACATGAAAATACTTCTTTTCACCATTTTGAGGGTAGTCGGATCAGCTTCATTACACCAGGCTTCACGAGGAAGCATGAGTCTGGCAGTGGATTGCTTGACTACATTGTATGATTGGTGCACAACCTTACTGAAAATTTTGAAGAAACAACTGACTTCAATCCATAAGAATAATACAAAGCATTTTGGTTATGGTACCATCCTATGCACACTCTTCTTTGAGAGGATTCCAGGGTTTTGCCCCAAGATCATCTCTACCATTAAAAGCCCTCGTGATCCATAGATAGCTAGGTGGGCAGATCCAATGAAGAGACTGGGGGGTGGTGAGGTCCCCCGGACTACTTGTGATGATGAGTTCTTCCTTTGATGGGGAGAACAATTCATCTCAGTAGAGGACTATCCCTATGATGGCATGGATTTCAGGGGAGATACAGATTTAACCCTTCCACCCAGTGCATCATGCGGGGTGATTAGTAAGTTTGCACAATGTTTTTTTGATTATATGATTTTTTTTTATTTTCAAATTATATGAAAACGAAAGATATTTTTGGTAGGACAATATGACTTACAAATTTTATGGATCATGTTGCAAACATGGGACCAGTGAGACCTGAGGGCTTCCCGAGGCACAGGCGCTGCGGAAGATAAGTTGAGGACGTCGCAGAAGACCCAGGGAGAACCCTCCATGCTATACAGAGAAACTTGGAGAGCTTGACTCGCAAAGTCCCTATGGCTACCATAGAGGATCTCCCAAAGGCTATAAAGAGACGTGTGGTTGGAGTACCACGTGACTGGGTGCAGTTGTTCTGCCGTGTGGTGATAGCTATAGTGTTCTTTCGAAACACCTATCCTGGGTAGGGCCCACAGGGACAGATTTTATTGATCAAATGACTGTAATATTTTTTTTGTGATGAACATGGTCGGGCATATGCCCTAATTTTGTAGGACATGATGGTTTGAATTTTGTATATTTTGAACATAACTATGATATATATATATATATATATATATATCGATTTTATATGATGTGATTGTCCCAAATGTACAATGACGAATGACATTTTTGATATTTAATGTGTTGAATGATTAATATGTCAATCAATTTCTTGATTAGCTAATGAGTCTGCAAACCAATTTTTTGAACGAGGAATGTGAATGAATGTAACATATTGAAATGAACGTTTTAACAAATGCACTCTTAGAGATAATCGATGTAAAAATTGGTCTCTGACACAATAAGTGTTATTAATTGTGAAACCACAAATTGCGAATCCAAGTATACTATTAACGAATCAACACCAAGAGATATCACCTCCGAGAGTAGGTTGACCACTGCAGTGTACTCTGCCACATTGTTCGAAGCAATACCAATACATACACCCCTTGAGACTAGAAACTGACTGGATGTCTACTAGCACCATTGACAAAGCCAAAATTGCTCATCTCATCCAAAAACACCTGCCAAAGCGTATCAAAATCATCAAATTCACATCAAAAATCGATAAAGAGACATGTACAAAAATATAATATATACAATCAAAGAAAATTCTAGGCGAAAGCCTAGGCATAACACTTCGTCAGATAGATCCCATTTCTAGGCTTCGCCAGCTCATTTCCGTCGAAATCAATGAAGGCATAAGCTCCCTTTTTTAGGACCTTTTTAACAATAAAAAGGCCATAACACATGGATTTGAAATTTCTTTCCCCCAAGGCATCCTTTTCTTGAGCATAAACCAAAACAAGGTCACCTTCAGAGAAAACCCTAGGTTTGACCGCCTTATCGTACTCAACCTTCACTCGTTTCTTATGAGCCTCGTTCATCATAGCTGCATCTCGATGCTTCTCATTGAGATGTTCTAGATGGACAAAGCGTTCTTCGAGACTTGAAGTGTCAGGAAGAAGCTCAACTGCCAGATTAAGGGAACGAATCCCACATTCAATAGGAATGATTGATTCCAGCCCATAAACTAGTTGGAACAGAGTGAATCCAGTTGCAGTCTTCACAGACATCCCGTATGCCCAAAGTGCAGGATACAACATGACATGCCAATTGGACCTGGCTTTATCAATTGTTCGTTAAAGGATAACCTTTAAGGACTTTTTTATGGCTTCAACTTGCCCATTGGTCTAAGGATAATACGAATATGAATGCTCCTGTTGAAAACCCAATTTAAGAGCCAATTCAGCCATCATATTGTTCTGAAAATGACTGCCATGGTCAGTGACAATCTCTTTGGGAATACCAAAGTGAGAAATGATTTGGTTAAACAGAAACAGGGCTGTTGTTTCACCATCGTTCGCAAAATTAGGAATAGCCTTAGACCACTTCGTAAAGTAGTCTACTGCTACAATAATGTACTTATGACCCTTTTCCAAAGGCAGGCTACAAGTAGTATAATCAATACCCCACTTTGTGAACAGACCGATAATAACAGTAGGAAAGAGTAGAACTGGATGAGCGCGCATCTTTTGAGTATAGAATTGACAAGGATTACATTTTTTGACCGCCTCAACACAATCTTTGAAAATCAAGGGGAAAAAATATCTTGCACGCAAAATTTTATGGGTTGTAGCAAGCTTAGATAAATGACCACCACAAGCTCCATTGTGGCAATCATTCAACACAACCTCATCTTCTTTGAGAGTCAAGCAATGTCTAAGGATCGAATCAACCTCGCGACAATATAGAGTGTCACCAATAATAAGGTAACTTTTTGCTAAGTGACGCAACTTTCAACGCTCGTCTTTCGAAAAATATAAGGGAAACTTCAAAGTCTGGAGATAAATAATGAGATATGCATACCAAGGATCCTGTGAAGAAATGAGAAAGATGTTCATCAGGGAACGACTCTTCATAAACAATCTCATCTCCATAAGGCACCTCATAAATCAATTTCGCAAACACCAAATATTTCTTGGATTTGGCAGACAGAAATTCTAGATAAAACTCTTGAAAAGTGGAAATCCATCGATTGTATTTGCCCCTAATCACTTGCCTACTTAGAAAAAATTGAAATGGATTAACTGTTGCCAAAACATAAGTTTTGCAAAGAAGGATATAATGCCTGAGCCACTGGACGTCATGGACATCTGTCAAAGCTAATTTTTCAATGGGATAATATTGTAGTTCTACGGACCCACCAAGCCTCTACTAAGGTAGTAAACAACATTCTCACAAAAAGCATCATCCTCCTGAACCAGAACCATACCGATAGTAGATTCTGCTACAACGAGATATAAAAGGAAGTCTCTGCTATAATCAGGTGGACTCAATAATGGCATAGAGGTCAATGCGTTTTTCAAAGCATCGAACGAGCGTTGAGCAAAGTCATCCCAAAAAAATGGAACTCCTTTCTTTAACAACCTCAAATTTTTCATCACCTAGGTATAATTAGCGATCAATCTCCTTAAGAAATTGGCCTTACCTTGTAGACTTTGAAGTTGACGAATAGAATACGGGGGAGGCAACTGATGTATTGCCTCAACCTTGAAGGGATATACCTGAATCCCTTTTGTAGACACGATGAATCCCAACAACCAACTGGATGTGACGACAAAAACACACTTATTAGGGTTCAACCGAATTTTATAATGATGACACCATTCAAAAACTTGTCGAAGGTGTGAAGGATGATCAATTATCTTTTGAGAACGAGCAACTAAATCATCCAAATATGTGTCGATAATATGCTTGATGTCATGGAAAGCATAGGACATAGCCCGCTGGAAAATAGCTCCAACATTTTTAATGCCAAAAGGCATCTTCTTGTATGCAAATGTATCCTGAGGGCAAATAGAAGCAGTCTTATGCTGATCTTCAGGATGGATAGTAATCTGATTGTATCTCGAGAAATCGTCCATGAAGGAGAAAATATTATTCCCCACACACTCATCAATAATATGATCAATAAACGGTATGGGGTAATTATCTTTTGGACATGCTTTATTCAAATCCCTGAAATCAATGCAAACTCGGATCATTCCTTGTTTCTTTTCCACAGGCACTAGATTCAAAACCCACTCAATTAATGGAACGGGGTATATGAAACCGCCTTTAGTAGCTTCTCAACCTCGGCCTTGATAGCTGCCACCTTCCTAGGGTTGACCGGACAAAGCTTTTTCCGTATAGTCTTAGCATTTTTTGTAAGTATTGATCTCATGTTGGACAATAGATGGATCTATTCCAAGAAATTCATCATAAGACCAAGCAAACACATCCTGAAATTATCTAAAGAGATTGGTGGAAGTATGAATATTTTCAGGGGAACATTCAACTCCAATGAACACATTCTTAATGACGTTGGGATCTCTGGAGATGTTCACTGAGGTAGTCTCATAAATGAAAACCATGTTCCCTTCAGCAAAAACCTGTGCTGGAGCTAAGGGGTTCAAGACTGGGTGAACAGGACCAAAATACTGAGGGCTAGACAATCGTGTTTTAACTTCTCGCAAGTCTGGTAGAAAATAGGATTGATGATACAAATCATCCCACAGTCTTTCCACGCCAATCATTGCTTCAAGGATAGCCTCTTCAGATGAAAGAGTGGTATCAAGGCAATCCTTAATGGCAGAAGTGTCCTCAGACACGTAATTTTATTAATAATGAAAAAGAAATTACATAAAAATTTGCAGAGTTTACAAACGTAAACTTCTACTAAATTTGCAATTAGGAGACTAACCTATTTATAAGCTATATGTCCTAACTAATTAATTTGGTTATGGATCACTTGAAAAAATAACAAGTTTCCATTTACAATAAATGATCTTCTATCCAATCTACTAACTTTATTCCTATTTTAGAGCCTAAGATACGACTCAATTCTAGAGTCCTTTATTTGCTAACAATATTCTATTTCTAAGTGTCTCTTAATATTTATTAAATATTATAATTTAATAAATATTTTTGTTCTCTAATATTTATTAAATATTCTATTTTAATAAATATTTTATCCTAACTTTACATTAATATATTTGGATCATCTAACATTCCCCCCTATGATCCAAAGATACATTACAACATATACCAAGTTCATCTCTGAACTTAGTAAATTTTATTCTGCTAAGAGGTTTGGTGAAGATATCGGAGTTCTGATCTTCTGAAGGACAATAAATCGGCTTGATGACATCCTTTGCAATAAGTGATCTGATATGATGATACTTGGTGTCCACATGCTTTTTCTTTGAATGAAAAACTAGATTCCTGGCAAGCTTTATTGCTGACTGATTGTCGATGAATAATGAAGTAGCTTCTGTTGGAGGAATTCCCAAGTCCTGTAAAACTCGACGTAACCAAACAATCTCACATGCTACTTCCCATGCTGAAATTTACTCTGCTTCTACTGAAGAAGTGGCCACTACAGCGTGCTTCTCGCAACTCCATAAAATTGCAGCTGACCTCATGTTCATTAAATAATCTGAGGTTGATGCCCTATCATCAATACTGTCGGCAAAGTCGGCATCTGAAAATCCACCAAGTACAAATTTTTTAGTCTTTTTGTAAAGAAGACCAAAATATTTTGTTCCTTGGATATAACAAAGAACTCTTTTGGCTGCATTCCAGTGACTATCTCGTGGTTCCTGCATAAAGCGGGAAAGAATACTGATGGCATAAGAAATATCTGGTCGAGTAGTTGTCAGATAAATCAGGCTACCAATCAATTGTCGATAAGTAGTACTATCCACCATTTCCCCGCCTTCAAATTTTGAAAGTTTAAAGTTTTGTTCCATAGGGGTGAGAACAGGCTTGCAATCCTGCATTCCAAATCGCTGAAGAATTTCTACTGCATACTTACTCTGAGAAATGAAGATATGATGTGGACATTGGAATACTTCAAGTCCAAGATAGTAATGAAGTAGTCCCAAATCTGTCATCTTAAAACCTGCATGTAACTCCTTTTTCACCTGTGCAATATGATCATCATTGTTGCCAATGATAATCAAATCATCAACCTACATAACCAAAATCACCAGATTTTTACCTTATTGACGTACATACAAGGTATCATCAGATTCACTTCATTGAAAACCAACTTTCCTAAGGTATTCATCCATTTTAGCATACCAAGCTCGGGGAGCTTGTTTTAACCCATATAAAGCCTTTATCAATTTGCATACTTTATGTTCCTATCCTTCAATTTCAAAACCTGGTGGTTGGGTCATGTACACTTCTTCCTGTAAATCTCCGTTGAGGAAAGCACTTTTTACATCCATTTGATGAACTTTCCATCCTTGTTGAGCTGCTAAGGCAAGCGTGAATCAGATTGTGTTCCATTTAGCTATAGGAGCAAACGTTTCCTCATAATCTATCCCTTCTTGCTGCGCAAAACCTTTAGCAACAAGTCGTGCTTTATACTTGTCAATTTCACCATTTTGCATGTACTTAATGCGGTAAACCCATTTTCATTCGATGGGTTTAACATGCTGAGGACAATCACAAAGTTTCCAAGTGTTATTGTCTTGAACTGCTTGATATTCATCAACCATATCCTGTTGCCATTCTTTATGTTATTGCCTCTCGGTATGTACAAGGTTCAAAAAAATCATTTGCTATCAAGGCTCCTTCGTTTCTTTGTGATCCCCTTGTTCATGTTTTATTCTGTTCATTAGGCCTTACATCTTTCAAAAGTTGAACTGCCCATTTTGGCAATTGATGTTCACTGGTTTGGGATTGTGAAAAATCACCATCATTGTAAAGAGGGTTGATATAAACTGATGTTTGTTGATCAACTGCGAGTTCTGGGGGCGAAGAGTCATTTTCAGAAGAGCTGTTGTTGCTAGGAGAGTTGGATGAACTGCTAGAAGACCCAAATGGCGCTGATGAAGAAGACGGATTGGATGAATCATTTTCAGATGAAGGAAACTCAAGTTCATACCAATTTTTTGAAGTTGGTTGACTTTGTAAATTTCTGTTTCTTTTATCACTTTTTGTTTCTAACTTTTGAAGAAGACTTTCAACTTTTTCAGCACTCTTACTCTCATTTTCATCAAAAAGCACATCTCTGCTTACAATAAATTTCCCATTCGACAAAAGTTGGTACCCTTTCTTCTCATCAGAATACCCGACCATTGTGCACTTCAAGCTTCGTGCATCAAGCTTAGTTCTTTTTTCCTTCAGAACTAAAGCACAACAGACTGATCCAAAAACTCTGAGATGTTTTACTCGAGGTTTGAAGCAAAACCATGCTTCATAAGGTGTGATTCCGTCTAAAGAAGCAGTGGGAGATATTTTCCTCAAGTAAATAGCGGTATGAATTGCTTCGGCCAAATATAAAGGACTTAACTTTTTGAAAGTTAACATAGATCGAACCATTCCTAACAAGGTATGATTCATTCTTTCTACTACCCCATTTTGTTGTGGAGTGTAGACATTGGTAAGATGTCGTTTTATGCCATTATCCATGCAATACCTTTTGAATTAATTTGAAGTGAATTCTCTGCCATTTTCAGTTCTAAGAGTGCCAACCTTCTCCTTTACTTCATTTTCACTAAGCTGACGAAAAGTTTTGAACTTTTCAAATGCTTCTGACTTTTGCTTCAAAAAATATACCCAAGTCATCCTGCTAAAATCATCAATAAAGAGTAAGAAATATCTGCAACCTTCGAGCGAAGTTGGAAAGGGTCCAAAAATATCACTGTGAACCAACTGCAAATGCTTGTTTGTGCGCCATGAACTTGTAGGAAAAGTCTCTCGATGTTGTTTTCCAAAAATGCAAGATTCACACTTTGCATTTCCCCTTTTGAATGTTGGAAGTCCCTTAACCATTCCCTGTTTTTGTAACTGAGAGAGACTTTTGAAGTTGAGATGGACATATCTTACATGCCACAATCTGATCGGTGAAATGTCTGTACTTGCTGCTACTACAAAGTCAGAATTTCTTGGAATAACTGTCCCTTTCATCCTTAGCAGTTTTCCATCTTCATAACCTGTCATTACTGTTTTCATGTTCTGTTTGACTAAGTTAATTTTAACTAAGCCATCTTCCATAATCACCATATGTCCTGCTTGTCGAATCTTGACTAAAGATAACAAATTTTGCTTGAATGTTGGGACATACCATACATTTGAAATCATTCTTTCTCCAATGCCTGGTAAAAAAGCTTTAACTACGCCTTTGCTTGAAGGAGTAAGTTTTGTTTTATCAGCAAGATAGATTGAATTCATATGACATTCTTTGAAATTCCAAAAGAAGTCACATCGAAATGTCATGTGTTGAGTTGTGCCTGTATCCAGAATCCATGCATCTTCATAATCACTTCTGAGAAAGCTCGAAACTTGTAAAGTTGTTGCTTCTGTGTTGGTGAAGACATATTCGGAACCATGAGGATCATCTTCATCATTTGCAAACTATGCAGAGTTTGGATGAAACTTGGGAATCTTCTCAATAGAAGTTCTACAATCTGCCGCATAATGGCCAACTTTGTTACATCTCCTGCAAACAATTAGACTGAAATTGCTGCCTCTGCCTTGATACTGTCCTCGGCCTCTACTTTGGCCTCTATTTTGAGTTTTTCCTCTGCCTTGATGATATCCTCTGTTTTGATTGTTGCCTCTTCCTTGAAAATTGCTCCTGCCTGAATTGTAGCCTTTGTTGAAATTGTTTCCTCTGCTTTGACTGCGTCCACTACCTTGGGTTGCTTGATTTTGATTGAAATTTCCTCTTCATCGATTTCTTGAACTATCAACTGAGGAGTTACTTGAGCTGGCTTCGGTGAAAAAGACATCTTCTCCAATTTTTTTCTTCTTCCCAAAGGTTTTATCATGTTGAGCTAACATGTCACTCAATTCATCAAACTTTATCTTCTCTAACTTTCCAGTGACTTGCAAAGTTTCCAAAAAATGTGTATATGATGATGGCAATCCAGCAATTAAAATCGTAGTTAAGAAACTTTCATCAACAGCCTGAAAACCTGCATTTATGATTTCTTGCTTGATGTTTTTAAGTCGTGAAATATACTCAAGGACATCACCACCTTCAATTAATTTTTGTTGAAGCAATTTTAATTGAAGATCAACCTTCTTTGATTCAGGTTGTGTATCAAAGAGATCTTTGAATGTACGTAAAGCAGTCCATGCATCTGAAGAATTTTCAATATGTATGTACATTTCATGATTAACTGAAGCTTTTATTAGAGCTAATGCTTTGCCATCTTTTACTTCCCATTTTGCAAGTGAAGTTGCATCTGTTGGTTTATTTGGCTTAATGTTGCCATCACAAATTTCATGCCACAATTCATTATATATGAGAGTGCTTTCAATTGGATGTTTCCATGTCTTATAAGATTTCACTCCTTCTAGCTTATCAGATTCAGAGAACAGATTAATTAACTTTGACATTGTAGTGTTGAAGCAGTGCACCAAAAGAATCAAGCACAAAAAATTGAGCAACTCTTCACACGAAACACGCCACGCAAAAATGACACACGCCACGCAAAAAAAAACAATCTATCGGGGCTTGGCCTTGACCCTCAGATAGTCGTTGAAAAAGGAGAAAAATGGTTGAGCTTTGCACTTGGCTCTAGTCAATTTCTCATTGAGTGTTTACAATGAAATCTTTGCAAAATTTGACAATGCTTTTACAAAAATCTACCCTGCTCCCCCCCACCCCTCCCCCCCTCAAAGTAAAAAATTACTTTGAGTTACAATATCACTCCTTGTTTCTCCAAAAAAAAATGACAAAATTTCAATTTTCTCCCTTATAAATCCAATTACAAAAAAAAAATTCACTCCTTATCTTTCCCAAATCACTCTTTAATGAGTGAGCTTATGTCCTTCATAAAAATGTAATTGCTTTTCTACTAGCTAGCAATTCTGCAAGTTCTTCTTCAAAATTTCATCAATTACATACACTTCAATCCACCCAATGCTTATTACTCCGAAAGCAAAACAACTCTCCACAGGAATGGAGTAATATTCTCTACACTGGTTCATATAGTTTCATACATTTATTAAATAAATGCATAAATTCTGAATCTCAAACCCAGTGCAAAAATCTGAAGATTTTAATATATATAGGCTGGGATTTAAATTCTTAACTTCCGGTTGATGTCTCCACTCAACAACATCATTGGATATCTATTGCCACATCCGAATCACACAAAGAAACATTGTCTAAATAACGCGTTGCTTACCATCCAGTCACAACGTTCAATTCACACGTTCCCCATCCCTTCACGGTGGTAACGTTTACTGGTATCTCGCTCCTTCAACATTGGTGGCCATCGCTTCCATAGCATCAGCACTTACCAATGTAAACACTGTGATTTAACTCTGCTACAAAGCATTACAAATTTCGTTCTGCCTTCAAACCGTTTCGATCTTATTCAAGCCTCCACCCGGTGATCGATCTTGCAACAGTTGATTGCTACGATGGCTGAGTATGGCCTCTACACCCTTGTTTGCTCACGTCCCTCCGATGGCTGCGTATGGTTTCTGCACCTTCATTGGCTCACGTCCCTTGAGTGCTACATGCACACGAAGATTGATTCATTTCACGTAGTTGACAATACCCTTCAACGAGCATGAAAGCTTAGCTCTACGCCCTTTGAAATGATTCTGTGTTGGTTCATCTATGTAAATCTATGCGTTAGTTAGCCTCCATGCTAACAGTAACGCTTTTAACAAGCTTAAGCTTGGACTTCAATCCGCCTGGAAATCTCTGGCGAGTGGCTGGGGGCTCTTTTGACGAACAAGCAATTCAATGGGAAGAAAAACTGTAGGAAGATCTCGACAAGAAGCTCGCAGAAAATCGAATTTTAAAAACAAACTGAATCTTAAATAAAAAAATTTATTTTCAGATTATAACCAATAAATTTCTTTTCCTTAAAGCATTGACAAGATTGCATACCAATTCATCCTTTAGCAGAATTTTCCAACAGTCTGCAAAGCTGAAATTTTCACGTTCACGTCATCTGCATTACTGGTGGCTCTGATACCACATTAATGGCAGAAGTGTCCTTAGACACGTAATTTTATTAATAATGGAAAATAAATTACATAAAAATTTGCAGAGTTTACAAACGTAAACTTCTACTAAATTTGCAATTAGGAGACTAACCTATTTATAAGCTAGATGTCCTAACTTAATTTGGTTATGGATCACTTGAAAAAATAGCAAGTGTCCATTTACAATAAATGATCTTCTATCCAATCTACTAACTTTATTCCTATTTTAGAGCCTAAGATACGACTCAATTCTAGAGTCCTATCTTTGCTAACAATATTATATTTCTAAGTGTCTCTTAATATTTATTAAATATTATAATTTAATAAATATTTTTATTCTCTAATATTTATTGAATATTCTATTTTAATAAATATTTTATCCTAACTTTACATTAATATATTTGGATCATCTAACAATCCTGAGCAGAATATGAACTAAGAGTCCAAGCTGGAGCGACATCTCCGTCCAACTCCTTTGGTGAAAGAGAAACTGGAACAAAGTCTGCATAGTCAACAATAGATTGATAGGAAATCTCTTCTGCAGACATAGGGAATGCCATTCCACCCACTTGACCTTCCTCTAATGTGGAGGTAGGAGAAGGCAAGGTCCAAGGATCCAAAAAATAATGAGTTCGAAAGAACTCTCTTCGAGTAGGAACCCTGGAGGATGAGATAGCATTAATATGAACCAAAGGAGGTGGAAGATCAAAAGTACCCATCAATGATGTATACATTCCAACCCCCAAATTCTCAATAGGTTGCTTGGCATCATTCACCAAGGGTACACTAGAGTTAGTAGGTGCATTTGGATCTATAGGAGAATAGTTCATCTAGTCAACAGTGATAATCCTCCCTTTGTGGGGAAAGCACAAGATGAGAAATAATGGTGAAGCAATAGCATCCATCTCATAAATCCAATTCTACCCCAACAGAAGGTTGTAGTCTAAATTTTCATCAACTATCTCGACCTTAATATTGACGGTTTTACCCCCAACACAGATGGGTAAAGCTGGAACAATGCCATGTGGCCTGTGAGAATGACCATCAAACGCAGTAAGAAGAGTAGGTGAAGGCACAACTGAAGGAGATCCAATGGTTTTCCAACATAAGATAGACATGACACATGTGGAGGCACCCTCATCGACTACTGTTAGAAAAATATTGATCTTTCGATATGTAGACTTAAACTGAAAAACCATGTGATGAGGAAGTCTCTTCTTAATATTTGACATGTCAAATATGATCATAAGAGATTTTTTTGGATCAACAGCCCCAATCACAGTGAGAAATTCACTCCTTTATGCTGGGCGCGACTGGAGAACCTCTAACACAGACATGGAACAAAGACTTTGCACTAGATCTTGTACAATGGAGTATTTATGGGTAGCCTTGGCATTAGGATTGATCATCGTACGCTTCGTAGACCCTTTCGGCATTCGAGGTATAGGCTCAACTGCAAGCCTCTCTATATGGAGTGGCTGAGAATTACTAGGAGCACCCTTAGCTTTCGAAGACTCAACTTCACCATAATCACAAGATCTCATAGCGATATCAACGTGAGCAGTAATCATATATACATTTGAGGAATTTTCCCCTTCTTGGTTGCCCCCTGCGGGAGCTCCAATATTAGCATTTGTGCCAATAAGCAGCTGCTACCCTTGGGGAAAAGGGTTTGTCAGTACAACCTGGGAACTAGAAGAACCCTGCTGAGCTAACAAGTGCTAAGCATCCTAAATTTTTGGTCAGAGTTGAGTAAGATGGTCTCTGGTGCATAACTTGCATGGAAACTTAACTTTCTTCTTATTGTCCCTCTTACCCTCTCCAACATTATCTTTGGATCTGTTCGCATTACCCTTCCCTTCCTTGTCTTTCTTCTTATTATTTCGTCACTTCTTCTTCCCATCAGATTGTTGATTTCCTTTAGGGATAGAAGCTTGAACATCATTAATAGTCAAGGGTTGAGAAGGAGTTGACACCGACGGCGTAGCCTGGCCAGAAGGAGTAGATTGTAAAGACAACTACTGCAATTTATTCAGCATGTTATCCGTGCCACTATCAATTGAACCGATAATCCTGTCAGCCTGAGGACTTGGCTTCGTTTTGGCTAAATCCACTTTGGAATGAGAAGCATCCAGAAAAATATTATTAAGGACCCTAGACTGAGAATAGATCAGTTCTAGCTGCTGAGCCCTAAAGATAACCTGTTCCTCAGAAAATAAACCCGAAAAGGGATACATCCTTTGAGATTTCTGGCTGTAAGGATTTAAGAAACCATTCGAGAAGGAACTCATTCGGAATCTAGGCTTTAATAAGCCTCTTCCTTCTCCTCCATTCTTGAATATGATCAGAAATGTTTGTTGCCTTGTCCTGCTAGAAATTGGCCAGGAGATCAGTCCCGGCATCATAACAAACAGGCAACTAGAAGTGGTTCAGAAACATAGTATCCAAGTCGCCAAAAGTAGCAACACTGCCGCCTGTCAGCTCAATGTACCATTTTGCAGCGTTTCTAGTTAGGTTGCGTTGAAATAGCCTCAACCTAATCAAATCATCGATAAGGGAGTTCGAAGAACACCATAAGTGGAAAGTGGTTATGGTAAATTTGATCCTCACCGGTCTTCCCTTCAAATTTTGGAATATCTGAGGGAAGTTTAGTAGGGACCAGAGGCCAACCTAAGCTATATCGAATTGGATCATTCGTCAATTTTGATAAATCTGGCAAATTCAAAGTTGCCAGGAAATGTAAGCGTGGAGGAGCTTGAGAATTCCATCCCCCAAAGGAAGGATTCCCAACATTTTGAAAATAATATCGTGGATTTGCTGAGGCACCAGGTTGCCAAAGATTGTTCGTAGAAAAGGTTGAGCCATAAGAGAAACCTTGTGGCCCAAAAGCATTCGGAAAAGGAACCCCTCCCATCGTAAGGTTACCATAAACATGGATATTTCCCCTAATCAAAGTATTAAATGAAGAGGAAACCCCTTGGTAAGGGTTCCAAGCATTGGCAAATGGAGAGAAACCCTAAGAGGCACCTACAGAAGGGAATGGTACATTCCCTTGCTGACCAGAGAAAAATTGATTCCCAGCTCCCAAACCTGTAAAAGAAGGGTTCCAGCCTTGAAAAGCATTAGAGCTTTGACCTCCAAGGAAATGATTAAAACATTAAATTTGAGAGGTAAAAGAAAAATATCCTAAGAAAGGGTTCAAATGAGGAATGTGACCACTTCCGAAGGGGAAACCCTGAAAATAAGTTGACCCACTAGCCATAAAAGGCATAGGTGCGGAGACAATAGAAGTAGCAGTGAAGGAAACAGAAGGAATTGCACTAGATGGCATTGCAAAAGAAAAGGGACCAGAATGGGAAGGAAATGCTTGGGTGCCCCCACCCGTAGATGGAATAGAGGCAGAGCCAAACATAGAAGCACTGGGAGTGATAGTTCAAATAGCAGTAGTACCCCCTCCTTCAACTGAAAGAGGGGTATGCACACTAGTAGTGTTCATAGCTGAAGTTGTGTTCCCAGTCGTGGCCATCACAAGAAATGGATAAGGATGGGGGCTAGCTGGTCTTTGAGACGGAGGCCCAATGCAAAAAAGAACGCCCGGAAAAATAGCAAGAAGAAGAGAGGAAGGAGTACTTGGAGGTTCAGGAACTTCTTCAACTTCAACTTCTTCTGTCGAAAAAAGGAATCTAGAGATGAGTGGAGCACTCCTCTCTACAATACCACTAGTACTACGACCCCCTGCAGAAACAAAAACCCTAGTCGGAGGATCACTCTCTGATGCGTTCGCAACTACTGGATGAAAATCACCAATAAAATTTCTCCTACGCCTTCTTGAAGACGGCTCGGCACTCACAGGAGAAAGCCCACGTAGCCTCCTCGATCGACAAAGCGATCGGTCAACCACTTTTAATAATTATGATTAATTAGACTCAACAAATTATGAAGCTATCGCAATCTAGGAGAAAAGATCACACTCTATCAAAAGTCCCTAAGATACAACAATCAAACAACCTTCAAGTATTTCCACTTTGGGTTATTAGGACCGAACACCAAAATATAAGAAAGCGAATAAAAATACCTTCTGAAAATAGTTTGGGATATTTACGCCCTAGGCCTACTAGCGAAGGTAACAGAAATAGTTACGCTGACCTCCTAACAAAATCCTTTGTCGGTGCAAGTACCCGAGCTTTGCAAGGGCACCCTCCAGAAGTACTAATGAAATTGATATAACTTCTCCCTCATGCACCATGGGTATTCCCCCCCGCAGTCACCTATGTGATACCTAGGAAAGGCAAATAACGACACCAGTTCGTATCGGCAGCCGGGCGGAATGATCTTAGGTCAAGATTCAGCAAATAGGAGAGGGGGTATCTCTCTTCTCTGCCTTCACGATCCCTCACGCTTAACTCTTTGGAGGTAGAGCTTTCTCGGTCCACTTAATGAAGTTGGATTTCACTCATTAATCAACTTCTACGTTTGACATTTTTGAGTGGCCTTGGAGAGTTAAGTCTCCACTCACCTATTCCAAGGCCCTATGACCTAGACTAGTTGGTGTATAATTAATGACAACGCAAAAAACTTCTAGTTCATTTTAGTTAATCGCTTTATTTTAAATGGTTGTTATTTAAGTCACGGGTGAATGGAGAATGCAACTTATGATGTTTTCGATGCAAAAGAGAAATCAATAGAAAACCTACTGCATGAATATGCAATTTTTTCTTTCGATGAAAAGAGATTTCTACTTGGGTTCTAGGAAGAAACTAATAAACAAGAAAGAATTATTTTTCCTTTTCAATATCACTCTTGACACACTTCAAAAACTATCAAAAAGACTAGAATGCTTAACAGTGCAACTAATGCAAAAACCACCAATGATAAATGCAAATCCTAGGACTACTCACAAAGGGAAGCAAAAGAGTTTTTCAATAAGATTGGTCTGATCACTTTGACAGAAAAGCAGAGACTAGCCCCAAAAGGAACCACTTTGCACAAAACAATGCCAAAACAATCTTGATATAAAACAGACAAATCCAAACAAGGAATCCTCTCGAAACCAAGCAATTGGACCGAAAATGAGAAACTAGAACATTGCTCCAAAAAGGATGAAAACCAAAGCAAAAGCAATGGAAAACACACGTGTTTTCTAGTTTTCCAATTTTTAAGGAAAAAAGAAAACTTCATTGAGACAAGCATAAAACTACCAAAGGTCCTAAATCAAGAAATTGAGCCTACAAGGAAACTTTGAATTGCACAAGCCAACTATGCACTTTCGCAGCGGGACTCAAAAGAGAAAAAAAGAACCAACTCAAGAAATTGATTCAAAACAGTAGCATAAAATTCCAGCAAATAAAAACTTCAAAAAACCGACGAAAGATAACTTCAAGATTCACTAGAAAGCTAATCTCAAGAAACAAGAAACCAAGAAAGTCAAGAAGGCAAAAAACAAGAAGTGAAGAAATGCATAAGGCAAACATGAGAAAACTGACAAAGGCTCACTATTCTAAAAGGTCAGAAAAACCAAGAACTTTAGAAAGAAGTCCTGGTGCTATAGCCACAACTAAAACTTCACCAAAAAGGTAAAACCCTAGATTGACTAGGTTTTCACATAAAAAGGAGAGAAAATTATACACAACAAGAGAAATCACAGTCTAGACACCTAAGAGGTTCCACAGGGATGACCAACAATAGGCAGGAAAGACTTACAGGGTCCCAAAATTCAAATTTTCAAATTTAACTAGGCATACGCGAATCCACTGTGTGAAACACGCGTGTATACTCGACTGTACCTAAAGAAACTAACGTATACGCAGGTCCCTTTGGAAAAAACAGAAGGTATACGTGACTGTGTACACACCAAGTAGCATATAGAAATTGTAATAAAGAAAAAGAAAAAACACAGGCCTAATCCAGAAGATCGGGACTTCTGCCTGGATGGGAAAAGAACCTACTAGACTGAAAAAGTGGTAAAAATATCAGTGAACCCAAAATATAGAGAAAAAAACCCAAACTAGGAATTACACGGATGTAATCCCCAGTGGAATCACCAGTTCTGTTATGGGAAAACCTCCCCTAAGGTCTGGGTTGAGGGACCTAACAGAGTAGAAGGCATATCATAACAAGAAGCACTCTAATTATGAGTTCTAATTCTTGAACTAGAAAAATGAGGGTAGACAACCTTATCTGTTTATCCTACATCTGAGGTCAATCCCGCAGGGTGTGTTATCACTTTGTAATTTTGAGGCTGAAACAAAACTACAAAGGTAACATCAAAACTGCTTCGGGCCTAGGATCTAGCCCTCCTAGACCTAGAGAGGGATCTCTCTATTAAATATAGCTTTGTTTGATTAGCCATTTTAGGCTAGCTATTAGTGCATAGGGGTTTGTTTGAAGATTTATGGTTGAGATAGCAGAAAAGGGCCATTGGGCTATGGTTTCAAACAGGTGTAAACAGATTCAAATGGATGAATAAATGAAATCATGTTTAACCAGGAAAGCTGGTCATGCCAATGGATCTCTACAGCTTGTGAAATGGAAAAGGAGAAGAGATTAAGGTTCAATGTGGATGCAAAGCAGACGTTATCTGAATTCTGCATTTAAATCTCAGAGGAAATCATAAATACTGCTTCAAGGCTGTGCAGGGTGCCCAGTGACAAATCCTGAACAAAAATTTCTTATCTGCAATAAAGAAAGAAAACAACAGGTGAAACAAGAGAATGACAAATTACATGCAAAATCCACTTCACCACAAATCATAACACAAAAATCTGGAAACAATAGTGTCCTTTCATTCATCCAAAAAGAGAGTGTTTACTACCAGATGAGACCTTTATAATGGTTTTTTCCTTCCAGGCTCCCCTTCTACTGCTCATGCATATAATATTTATCTAAAACTTATGTCGGTTACTCTATCTACTGCAATGACTGTCATTAATTACATTCAAGCCAAAATTAGTCAAGTGTGGCCATGTAATGGCGGTGATAAGATGAATCTGACAAGCACTGCCTGTGGAATTAGCTTCAACAATTCGTTATTGATTGCAGAGTAAGGAAAAATTGTCTCTTGGGATCACGAAGAGGCTATGATAAAATAAATCTGACATCTGGACCTACTTCTTTAGAAAACCGTCGCTGGATAATTAAATCTGGTGCTCTGCTGGCTGGTTCAGCAAATCTGATTGTTATGCTAACTGTGTTTGCTGCCATTTTCTATTTCTGATCGCTTATGTCTCTTCTACACTGGCTATTGATGCAGTGGAGCTTCTAAAACGGAAAACCCATTGTTCCTTGAATGATTGGCAGAAATTCCTTTGAATGGGTGGTTGCCCGAGTCCTTTCGCTACGCTTAGCCCTTTTCTTCATAAACAACGTAAAATCCTTATACACTCGGACGTGAAGTCCTTTAGGCTCTAGCTTTGAACTTCATCGCATCCATGTCAATATTGCACTTCGCACTTTGGCGCCCCAACAAAGTTCTTTAGCGCTAACCCTCCTGAACTTGCAAACTGCGACATGTGATGGGGTCCCACCAATATCGCAAATTGAAAGATTTAAAGTTTATCGCGCATCACAACATTTAAGGCTTATCGCACATCGCAAGGTCTAAGGTTTATGTTATGAGGAACGAGAGTTAAAGGCTAAATGGCAAAGTGCAAAGCGCGATGAGAACAGAGGTGACGTGGCGAGAAGGGTCCCACTATATTGCATTGACGTTAGAAGCGACAAAATGAGATGCGAAATGGTAAAGAGTGCGAAGTTGCGCCAATGCGATCAAGAGGTAGGTGACGTGGTGGGAAGGGTCCCACTATACCGCATTGGCGATTCGGAGAAACAACAAAAGAATGCGGTGAGAAATGTTGTGAAATGTCGATGCGAAAAGGCAAGGAAGGGGTCCCAAGGTTCGCTACGGTAAGGTAAGTCTTATGTGGTTTATGACATATATATATATATATATATATATATATATATATATCAAGCAGCCTAAAGTGGGGGGCGGAGCTAAAATGGAGGTATTGGTGCTCAATATGAAGTCCTAAAACTTTATGCATGTGAGTTTTGGGGGGTTTTATAAGATGGATAGTGCCACCCAATGCAATTAGGCTTAGTTTGGACTATAATGGAAATAACGTGAATACAACCATCCTTTGCCTTGGTGCCAAAAGTATCTTCTCAGAAATAAATGACAGTCATGGAATATTATTTTCAATATACAAGATCTGAAAATAATAATCAGTCACCTTGTGGTACTATAGATTATAGGGTACTAAAAGGGTGAAAAACCTCTACTACTCCTCATGCTTCATAACCTGCAAATTAATCAAGACAAAGCACAAAAACTATTTGCACATCATATATATCCTAGATGTTAGCATGTTAGCATATATAATCTCATAAAAATAACATGAAATAAACCATTACAAGATCATTAAACATGTATAGGAGACATATGACACAAAGACATAACTTTTTTTATTGATAATATGTAAAGAGAAAGTGGAGAAATCACCTGAGATCTGCCATGGCTCTAAGTGAAACCGTCCTCCGGGTTCGTCCAGCCCTAGCCTCATAAAGCTTCCTCCATAGAAGGTGCACAAAGGATGTAACATAAAGAGGTGGTGAACATCACAAGGAAAAAAGGGTTTCCTGAACTTGGGAAGTGCAGAGGCAGAGGGAAATATCAGACTTGATTAGGGCTATAACAGGCTATAATATCAATAGCATTCTCTCTCCTCTCTTAGGCCATTCCCTTGAGGTGTATTTATACTTCCTCAAATCAGTTTTTTCAGTTGGGAAGCGGTTTGGCCACGGGATGAGGTAGTTAAGTTACAGGAAAAACCCATAAACCCCGCCCAATTAATAGGGAGTTTATTATTTTTTTAATATTTTAAATAGTATACGCAGGTCAGATATGAGTGGACCTGCATCTTCACACAAAAAATTATGGGCAGAGTCGCATATGGAATTCAAAATATTTTTTTTTAAGAAGTTTGACCAAGTCTGAATGGAAGGGCTGCCCAAGGCCAATGCATAAGTCATTAAGTATATAGAGGTGATAAATGATGCTATAGCAGGAGGTGTGGAGGTTTTAGAAAAATTCAATTTTGTGAATGGTCAAACGCACTCATTTTCAGCCACGCCAACTATGCAGAGTGCAAAGGAAGTTTATTGTGTGGAGTGTCGATGTTGTGTGGGAGCTCCGCATAATGGGATTCCTCTGCACAATAAGACCTATGACATGTTAGCCCTTCCTGCTCTAGCACTATTGCCAACGGGGATATTAAAGATGATAACAATTCGTAGTTTGTTTGGAGTGAAGAAAATTGGGCTCTTAGAGATCCCTGCAATATCCTTTTGATTGAGAGAAGACTCATGTATCAAATTATTTTCTTATTTCAATTTATGCTTCTTAAGAGCTTGATTATTCTCAAAATAAAATTACAATATAAACTTAATGAAAATTTTGTTTGATTAACAAATTAGTTGGATTTGAGGTCCATATTGCCGTATTGGATGCTAATTCTAGTGAATTTTATAATCCCTAAACATAAACGAAAATACAAACATTTAACATCCGCAATTCAATGTAAAAAATATCGCATTAAAACAATAAAATAACTATCATAATCATGTAGCTTATAAGTATTGGCTATTTATTGTATTCAATAAACTAAATCGAATTTACATAGGTACTAATCCCATTGTTAAAAGACAATGTTTATTAATCTAAATCATCAAGAAAACTATGGACGAAAATATTTCTTAACCTGTGGCAAATATTAGGCCATACCCACTGAGGGTTCTGAGGTAGTAGTGGAGGATGAAGACGCAGATGAATAACAGTGAAAAGTGAAAACAAGTTAGGAAAGTCATTAAAACCACTCAAATTAAAAACAAAACATTGTAGATTTTGGAGCAGATAGCATTCTCCAATTCTTTTTTATGGAAATATAATTTGTTGTTTCGCCTTTAGTTGTTATTGTTTTTATGGAAAACTTTAGTTGTTTCTCCTTGTTGAGTTTGAAGACATTCTCTACTTATGCTTTTCCATAACTTTAACATCTACTTGATTATTAAGGTTACGATTATTTCTTTATGTTTCTTATGGTTATGATTGTTTCTTATGCTTTCGATGATTTATCTTTTTTATTTCTCTCCATCACAACTTGTCACTGAAAAATTTTAAAATAAAATCCACAACTTGGAAAGCAACTCCATAATACCAACAACATTGTTTGTTCTCCCTTCCTCTAGGAGATATTATTAATAAATCATGCGACTTGAAGTAAGCACCCGAAGAAACCCTCAAACCAGACAAAATGAATACCCCAATATCAAAGGTCCCACAACCTTGATTCAAAGCCAAACTGTATAAAAGTCGAATACACCCAAGAATGAAATGAATGAGCATTGTGGGGGGGTTTTCTTGGGTGGAGCTTTCCGCACACGGAAATCTAGGCACAAACAAATATCTGCACAAGAGGTATCATAAATGAATCATTATGTATAACATCGAAACACATAACAGTTTGAAAAAATATTTAAATGTTTTTAAATACATTTTATTTGGTTAAACATTGTGATTTAATAATTAAGAGAAAAAAAGTCATGATCACAATAATGAAATGTAATAATATCGATTGTGAATTTGTTTCGTCCCCTACCCCCCTCCTTACCTACATAAAGGACTTGAAAACGCGTCAGTTTTGGCATCATTAGGCAAAGAGATAACATAACAATGTTAGTTTTAGTGTTAGTGTCATAACACTCAGCAATGGAATGACCACTCACAAAATTAGGTTTTTTTTTTTTTTTTTTTTTTTGTTAATGAATTTTCAGTGGTGAAAAAACCTGAAAATAAAATGCTCTCCACCAAGGGAATTATGTCCCATCAGAGGTCATAGAAATATTAAGCATTTCCTCGAAACTTTGGTTAAAATTGCAAAAACACAACCAAATAATGCAGAGTCAACACACTTTGACCATGAGGTAAATGATATAGTCCCTAGTGAGGCAAAGACTAATGATTTTATTATTTTTGTCAATTAAATGATTGGTAAAAATATATATATCAATTTATGATATATTTTACATTTTTAAAATTAAAAATATATAAAAATTAACTAAACCAGCATAGATCAATCTTAACTTCGAATCTACCAAACTCCGAGTGGGATCAAATCTCGTTAATTTTTTTATTTAATTTAATTATTTTAATTTTATATTATTTTATTTTATTTTTCTGTAATTTGACTTAGTCAAAATGTTAAACATTACATTACAACATCTCTCCCATACTAGAGAGCGTCTCTCGACACAATTACAAATATATTTTAAATTATTATTACTAATTATAAAAAAAACTAATATATAAGTTTAACATATCTATATTTAAAAAAAATATGTAATAAGATTATGAGTCATGGAAATTCACTTCCACTTTATTATGAAATTTAATTGATGAATATGTTTTGGTACAATGTCATGAGTCATAAATACTACATGTTTAAAAAGCCATAACTCATTTCATTTGACACTTGCTTATATGCATTTTTTTTTCTTTTTTATTTATCATTTTAATTAAAAGGACAAGAAGACATAACTACTTTTGAGATACATCTTAACTTTTAATTTGTGACAATACTAAGAATATTCTATATAGATTAAATCCCTACAATCCACTTAATAATTATTGATAATTAAATTAAAATTCCAAGTAACCTTATTATAAAGTAAACGAGCCTCTCAACATTAAAAAAATAAAAATAAAATTAATGAGTAAACTTACACTTTCAAACATATACCAACCACTTATTTATACAATGGATATGTTAAAGGTTTTAGTGAGAATCATGTCAAGAGTAGTCTTGTCAAATTTCTATGCTAGGAAAAAAAATATCTTATATATATATATATATATATATATATATATATATATATATATATAGGATGTGGGAACAATGTTTTTTGAGATAGTTTAATAAAGACTTTCATCTTCAACTCTTATTAATTTTGAATTTGAGATTTGGTGGAGCTTAAACCTACTCAAACTAATTAATCTACATTTCTTGAATAAAGTTAAAAATATTGTAAATACAAAATAGAAATAGAAATAGAAATAAAAATTATATAGTTTGAATAATAACTTTCATTAATAAAAAATAAAGATAAATTTCCAAATACATAAATTAAAAAAAATGCATTTCACAATGATGTTCAATTTTATGAAATTATTATATTTTGATAGAGCTAAGTTTTATTGTTTATTGTTTTTATTTAAAATATATTTTTAAATACATAAATAAATTTTAAATTTTGATTTTATTTTACTTTTTAATAGAAATCTCATAAATGGACCAATTATGTATCTTCACAAACTTGAACCCACTCAATTGGAAACCTTTTGTTGGGCCAAACCACTCAAACTAAAATCCTTTGACAAAAAAATTCAAAACACTTAATTTGCATAGATTTAACAATTTAAATATACTATTCTAACAATTTATAACTAACAGTTGCACCAAGAGGTGCAAAAGAACCTCGAAAGCTCAAGAATGGAATTTATGAGGTTTTTGCGATTTCATGGGAGCAATGATATAGAGGGAGCAACGGGGGTCGGTTTGGAGGAATCGTCAGGATTATTTCCTTTCCATTATTTGCCATCTATTGCAATTTTCTATTAAAGCTATGTCTAGACTCTTAATCATGCATCCACATATAACTTTTCCCAATGAGCACTGTAAATCGTGGATTTTATCCGCTAATGATTTTGCTGAGTTCATGGCTTTCACGCTTTCAAACACATTCTGTTTTGCAGCCAAGCGAATCCAGTAATTTAAATTATGGTGGGATGGCATTTTTTTTTCCCTAACTTTCTATACAAGATTCAGTTTCCAACAAGCTTTCTTCGACATCTGATTTCCTTGAACCTATACCCTTGAGTGGGCTTTCTTTAATGTCTGCTTTCTTCCAAATGTTTTCAATAGTGTCAAAGATTTTGTTAGTTGTGAAACTCACAAATGTTGCTTCCTTATCTAAACAGTCAGCAATGTCCATGAAATCCCATGCTTCAGAGAAAGCTTGGATAGCACGCATAATAACATCACATTGAGATTCACTACCATCATAAACTTAGATCATCAATTAAATCAAAGGGACTGCTCGCATCTTCCAAGACTTTTTGCTAACAATCTTGTAATTCTCATCTATTAGATCTGGAGATTCAACTTCCTGTGGGATTGGTGTTGAACCTTCAGCTTCATTTTGCGTAGGCCTTGTTTTCTAATTAATTAATGTTATTAATTCTTTCAATCTAAATCTACCCACTTCACGTCCTTGATCCATATGCTCCTTTGTTTGCTTAAACATAGATTTATTTGCGACCCACATGCGGTGCACATTTCCTCCTGGCATTGCTATGATCTCGAAAGCTTCTTTAGAAAATTGTAAGTGAAAATATCTAGAACAATTCCTCAATACAACAATTCTTCAAACATTCCATGAGCTGCTTCCCATAACCCCCTCGAACATAGACAAAGAGCAGATAATTGAATGTAATTCGGTCAGGTTCAACTCCTTCCTGAATCTTTTCATCAAAAGCTTCGGAGGCTTGCTTGAAATCCACACTCCCCTTAGCAAATGCACCAATGACAACATTATAAGAAACAAGGTTTGGCTTACAACCATACCTCTTCATTGACTTAAAGATAGCAATAGCTTCCTTGCGTATACCACTACGGCCATAAGCATTGATGAGAGCAGAGAAGGCGTAAACAGTGTTGCCATAGCCTTTTGTCTTGGCTTTATCAAAGACTTGCAAGGCAAGTCCCACTCCCATACTGACCCAAAATGCTAATTAGAATGCTCAACAATTTGCCTTGCTCATTTCTTCGCCTTTCATGAGAAACTGCCCATTCAAAGCATTCAGTTGCTTTCTTTCATTTTTCTCTATTCCCAAGCTCCCTGAGAATATAAGCATAATCCTTAAAATCAGAAAGCTCGGGGGACCAATCGATCAACACAGAGGTAATATTGTCCTTGGGGTCAATGTGGAGAGCTTAGTCTAGAGCTACCTCTGCAAGTTTACCGTGTTTTCCTGAACAAATTTTAAGTCTGCCAAAATGATTTTTGACACAAATCTAGTGGACCTCCTATCGCATAAATGTTAACCAATTTCAACCTAGGGTCGGGGATTAAATAATATGTGGGGAACTCGAGATGTGTACACATACCTCCTCCATTGATGTTTCTCTTGTGTGCTCCTCCTACACCCACCACAATTCTCTGCGCGCTCCACTGGTGATGATGGCCCTCCTGAAATTCTGGCGGCCTTCCCCTGTGTACTGCACTAGGGGCTTGCCCTGATGCTGAGGTAATTGCAAAATGAGAGTTTGAACGAGTGTTGTTAATGAAGAGTGCCATGATTCCCAACTTCTTTCTCGCTCGATTACTCTCCTCTTACGCGCCAAAATACCATGTTCTTCCTTTTTACCCTTCATTACCCAATGCTAGACACAATGTGATGCAATCTCAGAGAAAATCCAACAAATCTCTGTGAGAAACCAACAAATTTCGTTGGGTGAGACTAATAATTTCTGCAACAAATCCCCCACAGGAAGCAATACATGATGTGCTATCATGTTTTTGCAATGGGAGGAGGAGAAGACAACGAATCCGAAGAGCAGCGACAACTGTAACAGTGTGGTTGTGGCAGAGACCCAAACCTAAGACATTGTAGGCCTAATGACAAGAGCCACATGGTTAAATATGATTGGATAAAGGAGGACACAATTTAAGCGATCTGATTCGCTGGAGTGAATAGTGTTTCCATATGGAAATCCTGTGGAGAGAAGTGCCTTCGGTGTAATTAATTATTAAAAAAACGTTTAAACTTTCAATCAACCTATACTTCATAATAAAATCACAAATATTATTATAACTAAAATATATATCATTTTACTTAAAATATACTCTAGATTTTTAATAATATATATTCAAACATATGTTTTCTGTATCCATCAGATAAATGAGTTGATTGTACAAGTGTTAACTAATGAAATAAATGAGTTGATTGTACAGGTGTTAACTAATGAAGTTCATCCTTAAAACTATTAAATGAGAGAATCTGATCTAACATGGTTTAAAAAAGAATAAAATCTAAATATAAAAATAAAAAAAATAAAAAAAATAATGAAAGTTAAAAAAATTAACCATTACAAAATAATAAATTTAATAAAAACTATTAATTCAATAATAAATAAATATAAATAATTTTAATAATAAATAAATATAAATAATTCTAAAAAATATAGTTAGAATATTATTATTTTTATTAATATCTAAATATATTAAACTATTTATATTTATATTTTTGTTTACTTTTTATTATAAAATTCTCATGCTATTGTGTATTTAGTCTTATTCTATTAACTCTTATTACTCACATTACCTTTAATTTTTTATAAATTATTAATTAATTATCAGAGATTTATTTTAATGTAAGAATTTTTTTTTTTAAATATTTTATTATATATATATATATATATTTCTCCGTAAATCACATTAATAATACTTTTGTTGACACGTTTCAAACCCTCAACTTAGATTGAGATTCGTATTATTTGAATAGTTATATAAATATTTATACATATATATTATATTTATTATTATTTTATTTTATCATTAAATACTAATATCTAATTATTAGTTATTTAGTTTTTATTATTATATTAATATTTTTTTCTTACAATTATTTATATTTATATTTATTTTCTTGTTCAATTATGAGTTTTATTAAATTTATTATTTTTTTAATAATTAATTTTTTTACTTTTATTAATTTTGTTATTTTTTTATTTTTTTCAAACAATTAAAATTTTTTTGGGTTGACTTTTTTCTTTTTTTAAATCATGTTAGATTAGATCTTCATCTAATAATCTTTTTGACTTGACTATTTTCTTCTTTTTTTTCTCTCTAAGTAAGTCTATTTCTATTTATATAACATAAAAATACATGGCGACCACATCCTCAGCTAAGTGAGCCTGAGAGCTGAGTATGATTGTCAAAAAATACATAATTCTGGGCTGCTCCAAGAGGGGAAATCAGTCTCTTAGATAATTGTCTTGCCGCCCTCACAAGGGAAACCGGCATTAAGTTCAAAAAATGGACCCATGAAAACAACATTTTTCACTCTCAGCAAAGGAGAGATTAACAAAAACACAAAAAACGACCCATGAAACCTGGACTTCAGATCCGTGTTCCAGTGGAGGTTACCGTGTTTACTTGTCATTTGCATGAGAGAGAGGTTCCACCTCAATGCAGCGTCTGTATTCGTCGCTGCTGCCATCTTCATCTTCAGTGGTTGCACAAGTGGCTTTACCAGCTGCCTCATTCATCAATTCCTTTTCCTTACAAGCAGTTTCCATCCTTAGCGGCGCTCTCTTTTCCTTGGAATCATCTTTGTCCTCTTTCCCCGCTGCTTCCTCCCGAAGGGTGACAGTGAGGAAAGCAGTAATTACGGGTTGGTCCATGGTGCAAGCAAATTGGAACTCGGCTCTATGGGAGGTTTGGTAGAGAGCAATTTGGGCGGGTGGAGTGGAGACAAGGGTATCAAAACGCTGAGTGACTGGCTGCAAAGGAGACGCAACATCATGAGATTGGGAGCCATGGATAGGATGCGCCTGCCCAGCAAGGCTGGCTCTTCCCCGTTTGCTCCGGGTTTCAAGGTAATGGCCACGAGAGAAGTCCTCGATGAAGAATCAGAATTGAAGGTGGACCGAAAGCGAATTGCTCTGCCCCAGCTGCTGCCGCGTCGGTTTCTCATCCTTTGTCTAAGGCGAGGCATTCTGACAGTGGAGCTCGGGCGATAGTGGCTATGCTCGGGATGGGAATGACAATGCTCGGACAAGAATGGTGAGGCTTGCGTTGCAAGGGGCCGAGAATTCTTGCAACAAAGTGCGCTCTGTGTATAGTGAAATTCCGGCGAAGTTTCAATGCAGCTAAGCAACAAGCATCGTCTTCCTGTGTGCATTCGAGCACTTGGCTCGGCACAAGCAGGAGGACAGAGGCACCTCTACAAAGCGGGAGACCAACAGTCAAGGAGGGCATGAACATAATTTCGATGCAGCAGAGCCATTATAAACCAAAGTAGCGGCAAATTCTGATGGAGGAATGAACTAATGTCACAAGTGCTATGCAGGATGGCAGCATTAAATGGAGGATTAATGCCCCTATGGGTGGCCATATGGCCACACCACGCGCCCGACGTCGGGAACCTCACATAGACGAATGTCCCATCCACCTTAAACATCATCCGCATCCAGAATTGACTCTTTCTTTAACTCATGTTAGATCATTTTTTTTATCTAATTATCTTAATGATGAACCACATTAATTAATTGGAAACTACTCCACAATCAACTTATTTATTCATGAAAACCTCCATTCAAATAATATATATATATATATATATATATATATATATATATATATATTATCACACATTTATTACTCTATTAAAGTGTATTTTAACATTTTCAAATGAAACCATTGAATTTATCCGGCAAAATTTTCATTAGATTTTCACAAAATTACACCACTAACGTTATTTCCTAAGCTATCGCTCATTTAATGATGTGTGGCATATACTGCCCACAGTTACATTTAAAGTCTTCCATTTTCACAAAATTACATAAAAGTAAAAGTACATGACATGTGCCAACAAACTTCTGAGATGACAACTTTCAGGATGCCAAAACCATAATAGCTGGGTACAAACTGGGGAGAGACCACATGCCCTGAGAGGAAAACAGACAGTCCTCTTAATAGCTCTGGAGATAGTGTTTAATTTCAAAATATATAGACAAAAACTTGCATACAGAGACAACAAAATAAATATCATAGAAAGAAAAACAATGGCAGAGCAAAAACTGGGAAAGCCTGGCATAACAGAGACAAGAAACAATCATAGAAAAAAACTTTGGCAGAGCAAAAACTGGGAAAGCCTTTGCTGGAACCTGTTAGTGGGTCCGATCATTCATTGCAAGGTACTGAAAGGGGTCTTTGTAGCCTTCTGGGAGCCAAGGAGGTCGCTCCCACTCAACTAACGCGCCATACGTGCTGGTGGTGGCCTTCTGCTACAAATATTATTTTGCCTGAGTAGCTGTGACAATAGCCTTCTTGGTTGCCATTTGAACTTTGTCCATCTTGGCAGAAGTTTAAGCTTGCTCGCCAGGGTCGTCTGGTTCCTTTTCCTTTGAATTTTGAGGGTTTGGGTTCTCAGGGTTGGGAGGTTTGAATCCTTGAGATATCGAATCCTAATCGTCATATTGTGCCGGCGAATTAGGTGAGGTGAGCTACCTGCAGAGAGTTACAAACGAAGGGACGAGTGTTTCCTTGCATATTTACTCCGAAATTAATTCCCGAGCCTGGTGTAAATGGCCAAGCTCTGTCCGTTCACCATCATTGCTTGTGCATTGAATGTGAGCCGCATGGAAATCTAAGTGCAATACCCACCCAACTTGGGCTATAAATGCTCTATGGTGTGCTGGCATGGGTGACAGCAGTGGAGCGAAGAAGCACCCGGATCCCGTACACTGAATTTAACATTGACCACCGGAATCCTTTACCGGCGAGCTTTGTCATTGAAGATTGGCCGTGAAGTAGTTGGGTTTCAAAAAAAAAGGTTCAGACACGCATTTAGAGACTTCAGCTGAAACCTCGTGTCTTGTCTCCAGTCTTCAATGTTTCTGACATCCTTCATATACACTAACCACTAATGCAAATTTTGCCTCGCAAATTCACTTCAATCAGTGAAGATGGGGTTTGAGAAGTTGAAGGCAAGAGCAAGAATGGGCTTGAGTTCATTGGCCGGAGCTTCTGTGTCGTTATACAGGTCCGTTGCTCGTTGCTTGCCGTCTAGAAAATATGAGCGACTCACAGATAAAAGGAGAAAGAGGGTTAGGGTTAGGGTTTGGAAACTGAGAGGCCCAAAACGCAGATCTGGGGTTTGGGTGCCCAGATTGAGATCCAAATGGGCTTCTCCTAAATCACTTGTAGCCAAGCTGAGAGACAGTTATGTAAATAGGATGCTTTCCCTCTCTGCAACTGCCTTCTTTTCTAGCAGAATAATGAGGAATAGTTTGGGATTGCAGTGCACTTCGCTTGTGCAGCCCTTTGGAAGAATCCGCAATGCTCAATTTGAGGAGATTCTAATCAGAGAAATGTATAAGTCTGCACTCGCTCGCATAGATCCATCGCTCTGTGACTCTGCCTCGTCTTACCTGATGTAGATCTGTTGTTACAGCTAGTATGTACTGTACATCTTGAATTTCATTAACATTTTCATTTGCTTCCAGTATACATGTGAAAAATTTATGAATTTCATTAACATTTTCATTTGCTTCCAGTATACAAGTGAAAATTTTATGAGATTGAAATTCAGTCTTTGTTCTGCTTCTCACTGTAATTAGAAGTAGGTTTTTTTGAAGAATTTAGAAAGGGGTTACTAGTGAGGAGTGAGAGTGTTAATGTTTACAATACATTAGTTCGGTTGGATTTATGGAATTGCTGTCCGCTAATATGCTTTTTTGTTATGTAATTCTGGTCAACATTTTCAACAGGATCCATGATCACTGAACTATACTTTGAAATATAATACATTGAACAATATTTCAGATATTCATTATATCTGATGTAAGTAGTTCATTATATCTGATGTAAAACACTTTAGTGCCAGCCATTTTCATTACAGTTCAAAATTTTCCCTGATTTCTGGAATTGAGCGAAAGAAAATATTTTGAAATATAATATACATCTCGAACAATATTTCATTATATCTGAAGTAAACACTTTAGTGCCAGACAGTTCAAAATTTTCCCTGATTTCTGGAATTGAGCGAAGAAAATATTTTGAAATATGTACATAGTTTGAACAATATTTCATTATATCTGCACTAAACACTTCAGTGCCAGCCAGTGTCATTACAGTTCAAAATTTTCCCTGATTTCTGGAATTGAGCGAAGAAATGTTTGGGAATGCTTTGGTCATCCCTAAATTTGACATTCTATTTTTTTAGATAAGTCTGTAGGTAATTTCATTTTGCAGATTTCTCAGACCTAATTCTCTCTTATTGGTCAGAAGACTAACAGAAAGGCATTTCACATTCTATTTTTTTTATAAGTCTGTAGGTAATTTCATTTTGCAGATTTCTCAGACCTAACTCTAACTTAGGTAATTTCATTTTGCAGATGTCTGAGACCTAAATCTCAGTTATTGGTCAGAAGAGTAACAGAAAGGCCTGTGAAGGTCCATGATAAATTGATTTGGAAGAGTCAATGCTTTTTTTGAACAGAGAAATTTATCATAATCCAGTGGAACAGTTATCGCTAATTACTATTAGCATTTTACTATTCCACTATTATCACTAGTTGCTATTGGTGGATGTAAATTGAGTCATCATCTTGTTTAAAAGGAAAACTATGTTACTTTTAATTATTTAACTGGTGAACCATATTGCCAAACCATATTTCAGCCAAATACCTATAATTCTTGAGCTGCTAAAGAAGTGATTTACAAATCAAATTTGCCAAATCATTTCCAACATACAAATTTGAAATTAAATTTAATCATTTGGAAAATATTCAAGAAAGATCAAAAACTATTATATTTGTATGTTTATTTAAAATTTGGGTATATAATTTTTTATGTTATATTTTGTTATTTGAAATGTATGTTTTAAATCTATAAATAAATTTAGAATTTTGAGAAATAGTTTTAACTATTTTCAAAATATAAAATATATTTAAGAAAATTTAAATTTAATTGTTTTGTTTTATTTATATATTTATTGATTAGAAATTTGGCATATATTTTTTGATGTCATTTTTTGTTATTGAAAATATATGTTTTATATGTTTTAAATGTATAAATAAATTTAGGAGATGGAAAGATGTAAGATATGGAACTTATAGTTGGTATAACATGTTAGCCATCAGTATTTTTTTACATGTTAGTGATGACTATATCTACAGCTGAGTTTTCTAGAAACTGATTTCTTTATGTCAATATGTCATCCAGAAAACCCTCCTAAAACTTTTTTCGCCCTTCTACCTTTTCAGTTCGCCCATGTCGAAATCAAAACCTCATTATCACAATCCTATCTAGCTTCAGCCTTATTGGTCTGCCCATCAGCTTTAAAAGGCAAATCCACATCTGTTTCAAAAGTCTCCCCTATGTTAGGAAGTGGCGCATTAAGACATTTCACCCTTGGCAATCATCAAAAATCCAAAAAGCCTTCATCTGCAACAGACCTACCATGACTGACCTCTTACTTTGCAAAATAATTTGACAAGCAGCCCTAAGTCGCGCCACTCATATCCCCTAGATCTCAACACTGCAAAAACCCCAATCTCAAGCTGACTATTAGGTTTTTTCATAGTGTTCTATGGTTTCTACAAAGGCAGGAAATATAATTTCATCTCATGGAGTAAATGCTTGAATTTACAGTTAGAGGAACAACTGCTTCTAAATGTAACTTGAGCCTGAGATATGCCTGCAAAACAGAAAGCTACTCATCCAGACTTTACAGTTCTTTCCAGCATGAAAATCACAGAAAGACACCACTGTCACAGCAAACTGGCAAATGGTCATGGCCCAGAACCTCCTTCATTTACAAGCAGAGGGTTAGGGCGCCTCCTTCATCCACAAGCAGAGGGCGCTGGCCAGTATTGACTTTGAAGATTGCAAGACTCCAGGTTTTCCTTGAACTAAAAAAATGAAACAGAGACTCCAGGTTTTATGAATGTGACTGATGATCATAACAGGAATACAGTTGAAATATGCTAGCTCAAGGGAAAAGAGGGTCTGGTCTGATAAAGAAAGCCATTTGAAACTTTCAAATCATGTGAAATATTGAACTTTAGAAAAGCATGTCATCAGTAAACATCCCAATCATGAGAAGCCTGTTTTTCCACAAGATCAAATGGAATAGATGCTGACAACAAATGCCATTACACAGGTAGAAAGAAAGTTCTTGGTTTTTCAAAAGGCACTAACCTTCATAGTCACAGAAACTATTTGTCAAGTAATATGTCATGAGATGACCAAACCAAATGATGATATTTCAGTCACCCCTAGAACAGTGCAGAGAGACAATGTCACTTTGGCTAGGGTTTGTGCTGAAATACAGTGACACTTGCAATAAGAGATGCTAATATTGATGTTTTTCAAGAGGTTCACTTACCATCACATCCAGAGAAAAGCTGTGTCAAACAGAGTTGTCAAAACACCTTCAGATACCTTACCTGATGAAGAGCCTCCTCCATGTATGAGCAGATGGCCAAAGCCATTGCAGGTTGCTGAAACTGATTGATATAAGAATGCAGTGGAAGGATACAAAGAAATTAAATAGAAGTCATTGCACAGGTAAATGATAGTGTTTATGATACAAAGGGATTGGTTTTCCTATTCAAAAGAGCTGTCTGTCAGACTATACCTGTAGTGAAAGGGAGAAAATATTGAATATATATATGCCATTAATACCAAAAAAGGACAGTTTCCTTAAGGGAAAGAATCAAATAAAAATCCACTGTCACATGCTCAAAGTCCAAAGGGTGCTTTTCAAAGAAGCAGAGAATTATGATATGAAGGGAAACAGCCAAAAGATGGCACTTACAGTCCAGAGGGAAACCTATAAATCACCTAAGAGCAGAGATTATTAAACAAGTTGGAAGGGCACAGGCGATCTCTTGTTAAGTGATAAAACAGTTTTCAAATGCCTTTTGACAGTTTTTGGATGATTTTTCTTTGTTAACATTTCACCTAAAGTATCAAGGCAGGGGACATAGTTGAGGTCTTGGAATGTCTCTCTTACAAAAAGACCAATGCACTAGTCAAAGCAGAATAACAAGGCAATCCTTGTCCTTCAGAAACAAAACAGTTTTAAGCATTATCTTGACAAGTGGTAAAGTAGGTTGCCTTACATCAGGAACAGCACCAACATCTTTAAAAACAGTGGCAGAGGGGATGTAGAAGTGATCGGGTTATTTGTCAAAGTTTAAAGCTTGGTGTCGAAATATCCCCCAAAGGACAAAACTGAAAAAATCACCCTTTGAAACCACTGTGTACAAAGCAGAGTTCTGACTTTAAGTTTCCTTTGTTGTTTTCATAAAGGGTCGATCCATTGATCAGACAATCCAAAAACATCAAAAACTTTCAAAAGCATGCACAAGATTATGGGTTCAGTTTCGCAAATGCACCAAGGGTTAAAGGATTAAAGGACTGCGAAAAATTTACAAAGGAGCCAAACCAAAGGTCCGCTTTGCATCTAAAAACAAGGGACCGTTGGAAAATTTAAAAGGACATAAAGGTGAAAGGTCGAGGGTAATGTTATCCTTCCCAAACTGCAAACCAAGTTTCTACGCCTCCCTAGCATCAAGCAAGGCAAATTCGGGTCGTTTGACAGAGTTTGGCACTGGTTACTAGCCGAGCGACGCGCCTGGGAACCTCGCGCGACGCGCCTAGGGCCGAATTAACAAGGGCACCCCGTGTACGCGTGACGCGCCTGTACATTGGCGCGACGCGCCTGTACACGCCCGACCACCCGACCACCCGACAGGTCGACCCGACAGGCTTTGTTCGCGCGACGTTCAATCTTTAAAGAGTACTGCGCAGTTTAAAAGGTCTCCAGAGCCGATCCGACTCTCCTCCAAGGTTGTTTTCAACGCCTTCAAGAGGTATTTCGAAATTTCATTCACATTCCCGAAATTGCCAAGTGACAAAAGTCAGTTTTTTTTGCATGGGTATATCGGTTGGAAAAGCATGTATGGTTGAAAGTTTTTTCTCCCCAAAGACTGATATTCCATTTTTAAAAGGCCTTCATCATTTTGAAAAAGAGAAACCCTTACAGCCTTTGCTCAGACTTTGAAGCTTTTAAAACCCTGTTACTTCCGCTCTGAAATATGATTCTGACTATATATCCACAACAGGGTTAACTTTAAAATGAGCATGTTTTTGTTTAAGTGAAAATAACATACACAGAGAACAGTAAATTTTAATGGGAAAGAGGGTTCTTGGTCAAGCAGAAGTGTATAGATTGAAGCTCCGAAGGAAGCTGATCCACCTTACTCATAAAAATACAGTATTCAATGTTTGTTAGTTGGTACACTTGGTATTGTTCGAACTTATTGACAAAGTTGCCATCCATTCAGCAGAGGTTTTCATAATATCACCAGAGGGCTGCATTCATAAGGGACCATTTATTGTTTTAAAAAGAGAAAACTCATATAACCTCTGTCTAAAAGCTTTACAGTCTTCTAAAAACTCTGTCAATCTTTGCTCCAAAACTGTGTATTGACTGTCTAAAGACTAAGGGTTGATTTCACATATGCAAACAGTGGAAAGTGGGCACACTTATGCAGGGAAAGGTTGTTAATGATTGAAAGCCTCCTTGAGCTAGGAGCTAGGTGTATTGGTTGGCATCTGAGACTTCAAAAAACAGAGTAATTTTGGCATTTTCTCACAGCACACTCTTTTAGCAGTTACTTTCTTTCCTTTGTATTATTCCTACGCTTGAATTTGTTAGTAGTTTTCCAAAATGAACGGGACACTAAAGGAGAGGTTGTTGATGATTGAATTTTAACATTGGAGACAGAGGTACAAAGGTGGTGGTTGATTTCTTAACTTCACAAGTGAAAGGTGTTCTTCATAAAACACTGAGCACTGATATTTCACCTAACCTAGGTCTGCCCTTCTTTTCACTACATTGTATCATTTTGAAGAGCTGTTGACTGTGATATTTTTCAAAAGGAAGACCATTTCTGAAGAGCAGGGTTTTAATATTGAAGATTGGTCTTAGAGACACAAATGCAAGTGTTGGTTGACCTCTAACAAATTCACAGGAGGAATGATTGCTTAACACTGTATACAGGAAATTTACACAGCATATTGTCTCATCTTTATTGATGGTGTCCTATTGAGAATTTTACCTGGCTGAGGTACCTCCAAAGGTGAAGGGCTGGTTTTAAAGAGAGCAGAGTTTGTTTATTCAAAGAAACACTTGTTGCAAACCCTCCATCTCACATTTTTCTCTGTCCAAACAGTCTAGTGACCAGTTTCAATCCAGCAAAGCATTTTTACATACAGTGAAGGCAGTTTGCGTTTTCCAAAGCTTGTTCAAGTCAGAATGCCTCCAAAGCAGGATCACAGGAGCGGTCCACATAAGAGATATGAGCCTATCTCCACGGAAGAAATCAATGCTCACCCATCGGTGCTTTTCAATTTCCATGAAGTAGGTTGTCTTGATTTCTGCCAGAGGATAGAAGAAGTCAAGAGTTTTTCGCCACTAACACATTTGTGCGCTTTGAGATTCAAGGACAAACACTTCCAATTGGCAGGTCTTGATTTCAAAATTTCCCCAAGGTATGTGTCCAAGGCTACCAAGATCCCGTATCATGGTGAAAAGTGGTTTAAACAAGCTCATCTTGATTTAGAGGATTATAAACCTTTCATCAAGCCCGAACATAGGGAAACCATCACTGCTATTTTCCCTTTTTCCTATCTTCTTGACAGTTATGCTCCACTGATGAAAGCCATAATGAGATATTTCACTTGTGAAGGGAGGTTTAACCGGATTTATGCCTATCATGTCCGCTTGTTGATGCATTTTACTAGAAGCAGGCAACTAAACCTTCCATACTTTTTGTCCAAGAGCATAGAGAAAATGGCATCTACTGTCCAAAAGAAGGCTCCACCTCAGCAAATTCCTTCTCTCTTTCATCATTCCTTGATCAAGATTATCTTCTTACACCAGCTAGAGAAGAAGGGGGTTTCATGGGATTCATTCATCAGCCATTCAAATTTTGCCACTGTCCCTCCTGTTCATGTGTCTCCTACTCAGCCTGTCCATCGCCCAGTGCCTTTGTCTAGTAGGCCTACACCTAGAAAACTCAAAATGACTACTGGGCAGCCAAGTCAACAACAAGAAGGAGAAGGCAGTGAACAGCAGCAGTTGGAGGTTGAAGAGCAGCAGCAGTTGGAGGTTGAGGAGCAGCAGCAGTTAGAGGTTGAGAAACATCAGCAATTGGATATTGAAGGACAACAACAGATACAGGAAGAGGAACAACAGCAGACAACAATTGAGGAGCAGCAAGTTGGGCAGGCAATTGAAACACCTTTTGAGCCACAAACTGGACAGGATATTGAGGAAGGACAGCAAGCTAAAGATGCCACCTTAACAGTAGCAAGGATTGTTCCTAGTAAGAGGAAATTGCCCAAAAAGATACTTTCTAGTTTGCCAAGGAGGAAAAGCGCCAGATTGGCTTTCAAAGGCAAAAGTAAAATTGGAGAAAATACAAAGCATGGAGGTGAATTAGCTATTATCCCTATCCAAAGCGATGATAGTGAAAATGAGGCCCGCCTCCTTGAAAACCTCCTCATTCACAAAGAGGGGCAAATTGAGGTATTACAGGAAGATCTTCAAAGGGCGAGGAATTTCAACCACTTCTTGGAGGTTGAAAACAAGCAGATGAAGTTTCATGCAGCTATTCATGAGGCAAGGGCAATTAAGTATAAAAAAGAGGCAGAAAAGGCGCAAGTAAGAATTGAAGAGCTCATTGGCGAGTTTGATGATGAAGAGGAGGAAGACCAGCCTAGGCGGAAGAGGCCTAGGACCATTGGGCTTAGAAGAGCCTTGGAAAAGCAGAGAGCAGAAGAACAAGCTCATTTCGAAGCCTTTCCTCTCACTGCCCTCCTTGAGCAGGAAATTGAGGAAAACAAAGAAGCATGGATTGAGAGAGCTAACCAGCATTTGGAAACGAAGCTTGAGAGGGCGAACAGGGATCTTGAGCTACAAAGAAAGAGAACTCTTCACTTTCAGAAGCTAAATCAGTTTGCCAGGCGAAAATTAAAGGTAGCACAAGAGAAATTGAAGAAGTTGAAGGAGAAGCGCCTAGCACGGAAGGAAGGGAAAAGCATATCAGCCCTTGATATTTTGGCCTCAGCTTCGGAGCACGTTGCTATGGACCCTTGAGGGTCATGCATGCCATTTTTGGGCCTTGTTCGACAACTTTTTGTTTTTTGGCATTTTTTGGGTTTTTGGTCGAAAACTCATAATTTCGCCACTTCAGTTTGATGAGTTGTCAAGGGAGGAGAATGATACCCATGGATGCCATAATTCCATGAGCAGGTCTCCAGCGATTTTCAGAGCATTTGGAGATCATTCGCCCCCTCAAATTGGCGAAAAACATCCTCATTTTGCACGTTCTGCCCGCCATATCAGCAGTCTGCTATTTTCTGGGTTTTTGCACACAGGTACAGTTTTGGATGACTTCCGGACCTCAGATTGAGTTGGTTTCAGTTGCGCCGGAAAGTAGACACAGAGAGCTTTCCAGCAAGCCCTCATGAGCCTCATTTCGACATCGGGAAGGCTGCCATTTGCATCCAGCAAGTCAGGGGACCTTTTTCAGGCATAAATATGAAGTATTTTTGTAATTTTTGAACTCCAAAAATCTGCTTTTCCCAAATGTGCGTTAAGCTATTTTTATCATTGGGAAATGATGTAAAGTCTATAATTTCCGTTTTTAGCAGTTTTTTAGATATTTTATGGGATATTTTGTGCCTTGGGCTTTGCAAAGCCTCAAGGACAAGTTTAGATATTTTGACTTGGCTAATGGGATAGCTAGTTGCTCCATGAGGTTTTCCTCCCTCAAGCCTATTTATTCCATGGTTCTCATTGTAAATCAGAGGCTGAACTTGAGAGAAGAATTAATACATTGGTCATATGAACTTTGAAGAATACACTTGAGTTATGATTTTTGGACTGCCTCTTGGATGCTTTTGAGGAATGATGAAGGATTGTTGATGGATTCCTTGACATGGTAGAATGGTATAGTGTTTCTTGATATGTTTTGTCTTCTAGTTTTCATTCATACTCCATATTTCTTGCTGCTATAGATCAGTAAAGATTGATTTTGAGATATGCCCATGGAGGCACCTCAAAATCCCTGAATCTTCATAGCTTGATGTTTTCTTCTCCTTTAGTTATGCTAAAGAATTCTTAGCTGCTCTTTAGTAACTTAAGGTATTGTTGCTAAGTTTTATTCATAAGTTCTATGTATGTTGAGTAGGATGTATGGTTTGCCCTACCTACCTATCAGCTACCCATAGTTTTGTCCATAAAACTTTCTCTTTGACTGATTTGTTGATCATCTTGTTGAACCAAGGAGGCCTAGTCCCGATCTAGCCCTTTGCCTAAAACTATGAAAGCTTGTTTGTCAAAGTGCCCAATGACTTAGAGACTATGTTTAGGCGTTCCGGCGTAGTTTATGAGTTGTTAGTTTGTCTTATGTGTTTCCCCAAAGTCTGATAGCCATTTCCCGAAGTTAGAGGGTCTTATACCTCTATGTATGGCTGGAATGTTTGATTTCTATGTATTAATTAGCTCATAGTTGCATTTAGCATGATTAATGTCTTGCTATAACATGTTTATGTCTGCTATAAACTAGTTACACTTGAAATCCCTTGTCTTTCACCAACTTGTTGTCCATTTAATCCATTTTGCCCAAAGATCCCTTCTACCATGAATCAAATCGGCCCTACAGCAGCTTTACATCATCACCTCATAGCTTCCTTGACCTGTTTGACCCCATAGCCCAATTTATCTACATCTTGTTATCCAGTTTATGTATTTGATCAGTTTCATCCCTCACAAACTTAACAACTAAAAAACCAAAAACACACTTCATAACTAGCCTAATATCAGAACACGGCAAGTAAACACACCGACATCTTTTACACATATAGAGAGAGCCCTCTCTGAGTCCAGGAAGGCTAGGTCCTTGGGCTCCAAAGCTTGGTTTGATGTTACATCGTCATTTGGCTAGCCAATCGGCCAAATCACGGGACCCTAACATAATGGCGATCACGGTGGGACTTTGAGTTAGTGGCAATCTAAGGACACCTTAGAACTCTATAAGTCCCTTATTTTCAAGAATACCCGCCTTTAGCCACCTCATCGCCACACTAACATAATGGCGATCACGGTGGGACTTTGAGTTAGTGACAATCTAAGGACACCTTAGAACTCTATAAGTCCCTTATTTTCAAGAATACCCGCCTTTAGCCACCTCATCGCCACTCTAACATAATGGCGATCACGGTGGGACACTGAGTATTTAAAAGCTTAGATTCCCTAGACCTTAAGAGACCTTAAAGAATACTATCTGATTGACTTATCCCACTGCTCACTAACATAGTGACACTCACAGTAGGACCTTCTGAGTTAGTGACAATCTAAGTACACCTTAGTAACTCTTGAAGTCTCAATCTAGCTTAGTAAATTTAGATATTGTCTGAAGGGTAGAAAATAGCTCTTTCACCATCTTAGCAAAATGATGAGTGAGTTATAGAGAACTCTTCCAAACCTTGTAGGCACATAAAACTCAAAAAACCCCAAAAACACTCCCTTAGATTGGCTTTTGACAGTATTGGTGGTGGACCATACACATATACCTCAAAACAATAGACATTCCACCTGGCGACTCCACTAACTTCTAGTGAGCCTTACTATTTTACCAAATTCTAGGCTACTATCCGATAGACCTATCCCATCACTCACTAACATAGCGGGAGATGATAAGACACTGAGTACATAATAGTCCAGCAAACTCTTATAGACTCTTTGGTCCTTTAGGTACCATAAACAGGCAGGCAGTCCATAGACCCATTTAGAGTAAACTCTTTTTGTTCTCATCACCCTAGCAAAGTGTTGAAACAAGTCTAGGATACTTTGAAACATAGGCTGCACATAAAACTCAGAAAATCCAAAAACATTCTCAAAATAGTTATTGTTGGTGGACCATAGCTATCTTCACAAAAACAACCCATTTTCACCTGGCGACTCCACTAATCCATCCCTTTACTTTCGACCATCCTTCGCCTTAGTAGAACCTTAGAAAAATCACTTATCCAGAACATTCACCAATACCATTCTCTCTAAACTCTGGATCTAAAATCTGGCTTCACGAAGAATCAATACCAGATCCCATCCAGACCCAAATCCCCCTATCATAGTAGATGACCCAGAAAAGATTCTGTGGCAAGCTTCTGAAACTGACCATCTAGCTACTGGTAGATCCATCCGTAGAGCAAGATCTGTACCCAAACATCGCACTATCCTACTAGATTCGCCTTTTGAATTAGAGTCATCACCAACTCTTCCCAGAAGCAAATCATATAGTAAGATAAACTTTGACGATCTTGAACCCTAAACCCACCACAGAGTCCTAATAGAGAAGCTTCACCTACCACTCCTCCTGATTTCCAGCTTCTTTATCAGTTTGGCTCCTATCATCCCAGATCTGCTCAAAACCAGATCACTAGTCCAAGTTCATCCGCTACAACTGTTCAAACCACTTCACTTCAGCCTACTAGTCCTCATCTTGTACATCATCCACTAGCTCCAGTCATGGCAGCCTGGTACGCACCTTTGGTGTTGCCACCACCTTTGGCTCCTCTCCCAAACAAATATCAAGACAAAATCCCACACTTTACTGGAGAAGACACCACCACACCTCAACAGCATATAAGTAGAATGACTGATGCTTATGAATATCTAGAGGTACAAGACGAGACTGTCAGAATGAGAATATTCGCCCAAAGTCTTGGTGGTGAACCCAAAGCATGGTTCAAAAGCTTAGCTCCAAACAACATCCATGATATCCCCGAACTACATCAAGTCTTCAGAAATAGGTGGGAAATCCGAAGAAACCCCATCCAAATCCTGTCAGAATATAACAGCCTAAAACGGGAAAATGGGGAAAGTGTTCAAGCTTATTGTACTAGGTTCAACAGTGTATATAACTCCCTCCCACCTCATTTCAAACCTCCACTTGGTCTAGCCTTGGCGAAATTTCCCGAGGGGTTTGATCCGGACATGACATATCATCTGAGAGATAAGGATCCCCCTACCTTGGAAGAAATGCAGCAAATAGCTATAAAAGCAGATGCTAACTTAGCAGAAAAGAGGGCTAGGACTAGATCAGAAAGGAAGGTCACCTATAGAGACGAGGTCTCCACCTCATCACCTTCCCTAGATCCTAGAATAGATGACCTAGTCAAATCCATGGCCAAAATGTGGGAAAAGATAAATGAAAAGGCTCCTGTTAGGGAAAACCAGCCAAACCCTCCAATCAGAAACCGAAACCAAAACTTTAGGAGGGAACAGCCCCAAAACAGACCAAGGGAAAATGACCAACAGATCAGGCCACCATTCAATGAAAACTATGTGGAAGAAGATGATAGAGATACAGAACCTCTTGATGAACATCATTTAAACCTCATAGGATCGGATAATGAAGGTGAGGTGTACCTCACAGAAGAAGAACAAGTCTTCTTTTCACCTGATCAAGATGAGACCAACTATGAAGATCTTGACAACCCTGCCATAGATTTTCAGAATGCCATTATAGAAGCGCACAGGCAATATGACCTTAGAAGTAAAAGAAACCAAGATAATGTCAAGAAAGGTAACTCAGATACTGCTAAAGTCCCTAATACCATCCTCAAGAAAGCAGTAGGAAATGACAAAATCAAATTTGAGAAGACTGACCAAAGCAAAGCTAAAGTTATCCAAACTAGTCCTCCCTCAGATACTCCTGGTACTTCTACCAAAGTCACCGAAACAACTATGGAAAACAAAATCCCAAAACAAGGTCAACAAACTCAGAACATAGAAAAGGTCGTGGCTGAAAAAACCGAAACAAACATATCTAAACTTCAGCTACCTTTCAGCTTTGAAGGCGAAATCGCCAAGATTAAGATCACCATGCCTCTTACTGAACTCATTGCCCAAAACTCTTATAAATCCCAAGTACTAAAAGTCTTAAATCTAGGGAATGATGCAAACACTGTTAATCTCACTGATGACATTCCTGAAGTATTGTTTGGTCCAAAGGTAGAGGGAAAATTCCAAGAGGGAGCTACCCTTCCATTTTACATTAGCCTAAACATCCACGACCAAATCCTCCACAATGCCATGCTAGAGTCCGACGCCTCGCATAATCTTATGCCGAAGGTAGTAATGGAAAGATTAGGCTTGGAAATCACAAGACCATACAAAGACTTGTATTCATTTGATTCAAGCAGAGTCCAATGCCTGGGTTTGATCAAGGACCTTTGTTTTAGTCTGGCCCAAATACCCGCGAAACATCTAATCATGGATATAGTAGTGGCGGACATTCCTCCCAAGTACGGGATGCTTCTATCCAGATCTTGGGGAGCCAAACTTCAAGGGAATATCCAACTGGACATGTCATATGCCACCATTCCTGTGTTTGGTCACACCGGGATACTCTACCGCGAATCACACATGAAATACATGATTAGCAGTCAAGATAGGCCAGATAACATTCCAATGTGTTCTTTGCGTTCCGACTTAAACTCTTTCATTATGCATATGGATGTAAACATGGAGGAAGATTCAGAAGAAACCGATATAGACTTAGATCCACCACATCAGTTGTCCCTGGTACCTTATGATGAGCTGGACACTCAAAACTACCATGATCATGAACAGCTGTGTCTTGAGGAAAGTAAGTTTCCCCTCTCCAGAGTAGGATTAGAGCAAGAAGCACAAACCCTCATGTACTATCAAGAAAATTGCTCTAGCTTCAGTCAAACACCAGCAGTAACTTGTGGAAATTTCTTCCGGGTAAAAGCTTTAGAAGACCTACACATCATAAACCTATTTGAAACCCGGGAGAAAGGGAGTTTAATGTTTCTACCATACCTCAAAGATTTACCATCATGTGACCCTCCTACTGCAAATAAAACTTTGACCATAACCTCGGTAGCTCAACATCTTGAGAAAATGCCAGATGAACTTCTTATGAGCAAGGATGACAGTTATAATCCCAGCATACCTGAACTACTGAATTTGGCTCATATTTTGTCTTTTCATGAAGAACTTAGAAATGCTAAAATCAGGAATCTCATGCAAAATACTAATTTCTACAGAAAAAACAAAGGAAAACATTGTATCACTACCTTTTCCTCAAAGAACAACTTTAACAAAATCCAACACAACAAACTGAAACAAACTGAAATGATCAAAGATAAAACTAGTGGCCATAGAATCTGCTTTGATTTTAGAAATAATACTGCATCCCCATATAACAAAAATCATGTTTTTTCTACCCAAGATCATGATTCACCAATTAAAAGTGCTTTTAATCATGTATTCTTGCAAGATCATGTTTCAGATCATAATCATAAGATTCCTTTGCAAAGTAGACAACTTAAAGATTTTTTCCAGTTTGCGGGAGGTAGATCTGATTTCAAATTCAAAATTGCAAAACCACCCAATATCAGAAATCTATTCATGAAGGCCATGTTCCCAGTTTTAAATTTCTGTATTTTTGCATACCTTGATGATGTCATTATCTATTTCAAGAATTACCAAGAGTACATACATTACCTGAAGAAAGCATACAATAAGGAAAGGAGTGGAAATCAGATATTCAGAGAGGTACAAAGGGAGGATACTAGGTTGTTTAGAGATTCTTGCATGAATCCCTATGTCATGTTAGAGAGAGAAAATTTCCCAAATTTTTCTTTTCAGGAGTTAAGTGGGCCAAGGGTGAGAGGAGATCCTTACGAGGATAAGATGCTGAAATTCCGTCATTTCCAAGGTTTTTGAGTCTGAAACACTTTCAGTCATTGTACATACCATTGTTTGAAATATTGAAAAAATAGAAAAGTCAAAAACAGTAAAAAGCATAAAAGAGGGCAAGTGAAGATAGAACAAAGGCCCCATGTTCTAAAAAATAGTCTTTCAAAAAGCGAGCAAGTCTAAATGCCGCTACTAGTGCTTTCAATGTCTTGTTCAGCTATCTAGCCTAATCATAGCTGAACATGTTTAAATTTATTTGCTGATAAGTTAGTGAGTGCCAAGATAGTCAACATTGTGTAAGATTGACTTATCACAGAGCTTAGATTAGGGAGAGATTCTGGTTCCACATGCCTAAAACGGAACCAAAGAGAGAAGCGAGGGATAAAAAACACATTGTACATCTTAGCCCCGCTTGTCTAGTTTCCTTTTGTTGCAAAATAACATTTGTGTGCAGCTTGTCTTTTATGCCGCAAATGCATGACAAATCAGACTGCCTAATCTTGATTTGATCATTTTTGAATTTCATGTTGTAGATTAGAGAATGAAATCCTGTCAAACTGCTTAATCTTGACAGTCGATCTAGTTTTAGGTAGAGAAATGAAGGAGTTCATCAGCTTAATCTGAACTCCCGGCAGATATAAGAGTAGAAATAGATAGGTTCATTTTGCAAAAAGAAAAAATATGCATTGTCAAAAGGCTGCTAGTTCAAATGCGCCAAAGAGAAGAAAAAATGTTAGGAAAGATAGTGGGGTAGGTAGAAGCATCATTGATGTTAACCATGCTGTCACTTTTCAGAAATAACATCAAGAGAAGGGTAAATTTTGCGCCAATGGATAAGGCACTGGTCTTCATAAGCCAAAGAACTAAATTCTGGACACCTCCTAACGAGGAGCTGCCCTCCCCAAATGGAGCCACTGTTAGCCATCAGTATTTTTTTACATGTTAGTGATGACTATATCTACAGCTGAGTTTTCTAGAAACTGATTTCCTTATGTCAATATGTCATCCAGAAAACCCTCCTAAAAAACTTTTTTCGCCCTTCTACCTTTTCAGTTCGCCCATGTCGAAATCAAAACCTCATTATCACAATCCTATCTAGCTTCAACCTTATTGGTCTGCCCATCAGCTTTAAAAGGCAAATCCACATCTGTTTCAAGAGTCTCCCCTATGTTAGGAAGTGGCGCTTTAAGACATTTCACCCTTGGAAATCATCAAAAAGCCAAAAAAGCCTCCATCTGCAACAGACCTACCATGACTGACCTCTTACTTTGCAAATGAAATTGACAAACAGCCCTAAGTCGCGCCACTCACATCCTCTAGCTCTCAGCACTGCATAAATCCCAATCTCAAGCTGACTATTAGGGTTTTCACAGTGTTCTATGGTTTCTACAAAGGCAGGAAATATAACTTCATCTCAGGAGGAAATGCTTGAATTTACAGTCAGAGGAACAGCTGCTTCTAAATGTAACTTGAGCCTGAGATATGTCTGCAAAACAGAAAGCTACTCATCCAGACTTTACAGTTATTTCTAGCATGAAAATCACAGAAAGACACCACTGTCACAGCAAACTGGCAAATGGTCATGGCCCAGAACCTCCTTCATTTACAAGCAGAGGGTTAGGGCGTCTCCTTCATCCACAAGCAGAGGGCGCTGGCCACTATCGACTTTGAAGATTGCAAGAGTCCAGGTTTGCCTTGAACTGAACAAATGAAACAGAGACTCCAGGTTTTATGAATGTGACTGATGATCATAACAGGAATACAGTTGAAATATGCTAGCTCAAGGGAAAAGAGAGTCTGGTCTAATAAAGAAAGCCATTTGAAACTTTCAAATCATGTGAAATATTGAACTTTAGAAAAGCATGTCATCAGTAAACATCCCAATCATAAGAAGCCTGTTTGTCCACAAGATCAAATGGAATAGATGCTGACAACAAATGCCATTACACAGGCAGAAAGAAAGTTCTTGGTTTCTCAAAAGACACTGACCTCCATAGTCACAGAAACTATTTGTCAAGTAATCTGTCATGAGATGACCAAACCAAATGATAATATTTCAGTCACCCTTAGAGCAGTGCAGAGAGACAATGTCACTTTGGCTAGGGTTTTTGCTGAAACACAGTGATGCTTGCAAGAAGAGATGCTAATATTGATGTTTTTCAAGAGGTTCACTTACCATCACATCCAGAGAAAAGCTGTGTCAAACAGAGTTGTCAAAACACCTTCAGATACCTTTCCTGATGAAGAGCCTCCTCCATGTATGAGCAGATGGCCAAAGCCATTGCAGGTTGCTGAAACTGATTGATATAAGAATGCAGTGGAAGGATACAAAGAAATTAAATAGAAGTCATTGCACAGGTAAATGATAGTGTTTATGATACAAAGGGATTGGTTTTCCTATTCAAAAGAGCTGTCTGTCAGACTATACCTGTAGTGAAAGGGAGAAAATATTGAATATATATATGCCATTGATACCAAAAAAGGACAGTTTCCTTAAGGGAAAGAATCAAATAACAATCCACTGTCACATGCTCAAAGTCCAAAGGGCGCTTTTCAAAGAAGCAGAGAATTATGATATGAAGGGAAACAGCGAAAAGATGGCACTTACAGTCCAGAGGGAAACCTATAAATCACCTAAGAGCAGAGATTATTAAACAAGTTGGAAGGGCACAGGCGATCTCCTGTTAAGTGATAAAACAGTTTTCAAATGCCTTTTGACAGTTTTTGGATGATTTTTCTTTGTTAACATTTCACCTAAAGTATCAAGGCCGGGGACAGAGTTGAGGTCTTGGAATGTCTCTCTTACAAAAAGACCAATGCACTAGTCAAAGCAGAATAACAAGGCAATCCCTGTCCTTTAGAAACAAAACAGTTTTAAGCATTATCTTGACAAGTGGTAAAGTAGGTTGCCTTACATCAGGAACAGCACCAACATCTTTAAAAACAGTGGCAGAGGGGATGTAGAAGTGATCGGGTTATTTGTCAAAGTTTAAAGCTTGGTGTCGAAATATCCCCCAAAGGACAAAACTGAAAAAATCTCCCTTTGAAACCACTGTGTACAAAGCAGAGTTCTGACTTTAAGTTTCCTTTGTTGTTTTCATAAAGGGTCGGTCCATTGATCAGACAATCCAAAAACATCAAAAACTTTCAAAAGCATGCACAAGATTATGGGTTCAGTTTCGCAAATGCACCAAGGGTTAAAGGATTAAAGGACTGCGAAAAATTTACAAAGGAGCCAAACCAAAGGTCCGCTTTGCATCTAAAAACAAGGGACCATTGGAAAATTTAAAATGACATAAAGGTGAAAGGTCGAGGGTAATGTTATCCTTCCCAAACTGCAAACCAAGTTTCTACGCCTCCCTAGCATCAAGCAAGGCAAATTCGGGTCGTTTGACAGAGTTTGGCACTGGTTACTAGCCGACCGACGCGCCTGGGAACCTCGCGCGACGCGCCTAGGGCCGAATTAACAAGGGCACCCCGTGTACGCGCGACGCGCCTGTACACGCCCAACCACCCGACCACCCGACAGGTCGACCCGACAGGGTTTGTTCGCGTGACGTTCAATCTTTAAAGAGTACCGCACAGTTTAAAAGGTCTCCAAAGCCGATCCGACTCTCCTCCAAGGTTGTTTTCAACGTCTTCAAGAGGTATTTCGAAATTTCATTCACATTCCCGAAATTGCCAAGTGACAAAAGTCAGTTTTTTTTGCATGGGTATATCGGTTGAAACAGCATGTATGGTTGAAAGTTTTTCTCCCCAAAGACTGATATTCCATTTTTAAAAGGCCTTCATCATTTTGAAAAAGAGAAACCCTTACAGCCTTTGCTCAAACCTTGGAGCTTTTAAAACCCTGTTGCCTCCGCTCTGAAATATGATTTTGACTGTATATCCACAACAAGGTTAACTTTAAAATAAGCATGTTTTTGTTTAAGTAAAATAACATACACAGAGAACAGTAAATTTTAATGGGAGAAAGGGTTCTTGGTCAAGCAGAAGTGTATAGATTGAAGCTCCGGAGGAGGCCTGTTCACCTTACTCATAAAAATACAGTATTCAATGATTGTTAGTTGGCTGCCTGGTATTGTTCAAACTTATTGACAAAGTTGCCATCCATTCAAGCAAAGGTTTTCATAATATCACCAGAAGGCTACATTCATGAGGGACCATTGATTGTTTTGACAAGAGAAAACTCATATAACCTCTGTCTAAAAGCTTTGTAGTCTCCTAAAAGCTCTGTCATTTTTGCTCCAATACTGTGTATTGACTGCCTAAAGGCTAAGGGTTGATTTCACATATGCAAGATCAGTGGAAAGTGGGCACACCTATACAGGGCAGAATTGTTAAATGACTATAAGCCTCCTTGAGCTAGGAGCTAGGTGTATTGGTTGGCATCTGAGACTTCAAAAAACAGAGTAATTTTGGCATTTTCTCACAGCACACTCTTTTAGCAGATTGCCTTTCTTTCACTGTATTATTCCTACTGTGAATTTGTTGGCAGAGATTTTCCAAAAGTGAACAGGACACTGAAGGGCAGAGTTTGTTGATGGGAATTTAACATTGGAGGCAGAGGTACAAAGGTGGTGGTTGATCTTTTAACTTCACAAGTAAAAAGTGTTATTCATAAAGCACTAAGCACTCATATTTCACCTAACCTATGTCTGCCCTTCTTTTCACTACATTGTACCATTTTGAAAAACTGTTGACTGTGATATTTTTCAAAAGGAAAACCATTTCTGAAGAGTAGGGTTTTTATAATTAAAATTTGTCTTGAAGACCAAATATTGGTGTGTGGATTGGCCTCTAACAAATCCACAGGAAAGGTGATTTTCAATACTGTGCACAGGGAATATACACAGCAGTTTGTTTGCCTGGCTGAGGTACAATCAAAAGTAGAAAGCTGTTTTCAAAGGGAGCAGAAGTTGTGTGCTACAAAAGCTTGTTGCATTTCATCCAAACCACATTGTCCATATCTGTCCAAACAGCCTAGTGACCAGTTTCAATCCAGCAGAGCATTTTTTGAAGGCAGTTTGCCTCTTCCAAAGCTTGTTCAAGTCAGAATGCCTCCAAAGCAAGATCACAGGAGCGGTCCACATAAGAGATATGAGCCTATCTCCATAGAAGAAATCAATGCTCACCCATATGTGCTTTTCAATTTCCATGAAGTAGGCTGTCTTGATTTCTGCCAGAGGATAGAAGAAGTCAAGAGTTTTTCGCCACTAACACATTTGTGCGCTTTGAGATTCAAGGACAAACACTTCCAATTGGCGGGTCTTGACTTCAAAATTTCTCCAAGGTATGTATCCAAGACTACCAAGATCCCGTATCATGGTGAAAAGTGGTTTTAACAAGCTCATCTTGATCTAGAGGATTATAAACCTTTCATCAAGCCTGAACATAGGGAAACCATCACTGCTATTTTCCCTTTTTCCTATCTTCTTGACAGTTATGCTCCACTGATGAAAGCCATAATGAGATATTTCACTTGTGAAGGGAGGTTTAACCGGATTTATGCCTATCATGTCCGCTTGTTGATGCATTTTACTAGAAGCAGGCAACTAAACCTTCCATACTTTTTGTCCAAGAGCATAGAGAAAATGGCATCTACTGTCCAAAAGAAGGCTCCACCTCAGCAAATTCCTTCTCTCTTTCATCATTCCTTGATCAAGATTATCTTCTTACACCAGCTAGAGAAGAAGGGGGTTTCATGGGATTCATTCATCAGCCATTCAGATTTTGCCACTGTCCCTCCTGTGCATGTGTCTCCTACTCAGCCTGTCCATCGCCCAGTGCCTTTGTCTAGTAGGCCTACACCTAAAAAACTCAAAATGACTACTGGGCAACCAAGTCAACAGGGAGAAGGAGAGGGCAGTGAACCACAGGGAGAAGGAGAAGGCAGTGAATAGCAGCAGTTGGATGTTGAGGGACAGCAGCAGTTGGAGTTTGAGGAGCAGCAGCCAGAGGTTGGGGAACAGCAGCAGCTACAGGTAGAGGGACAGCAGCAGACAGCAGTTGAGGAGCAGCAAGTTGGGCAGAAAATTGAAACACCTTTTGAGCCACAAACTGGACAAGATATTGAGGAAGGACATCAAGCTAAAGCTGCCACCTTAACAGTAGCAAAGATTGTTCCTAGTAAGAGGAAATTGCCCAAAAAGACACTTTCTAGTTTGCCAAGGAGGAAAAGCGCCAGATTGGCTTTCAAAGGCAAAAGTAAAATTGGAGAAAGTACAAAGCATGGAGGTGAATTAGCTATTATCCCTATCCAAAGCGATGATAGTGACAATGAGGCCTGCCTCCTTGAAAACCTCATCATTCACAAAGAGGGGAAAATTGAGGTATTACAGGAAGATCTTCAAAGGGCGAGGAATTTCAACCACTTCTTGGAGGTTGAAAACAAACAAATGAAGTTTCATGCAGCTATTCATGAGGCAAGGGCAATTCAGTATAAAAAAGAGGCAGAAAAGGCGCAAGTAAGAATTGAAGAGCTCATTGGCGAGTTTGATGATGAAGAGGAGGAAGACCAGCCTAGGCGGAAGAGGCCTAGGACCATCGGGCTTAGAAGAGCCTTGGAAAAACAGAGAGCAGAAGAACAAGCTCATTTCGAAGCCTTTCCTCTCACTGCCCTCCTTGAGTAGGAAATTGAGGAAAACAAAGAAGCATGGCTTGAGAGAGCTAACCAGCATTTGGAAACGAAGCTTGAGAGGGCGAACAGGGATCTTGAGCTACAAAGAAAGAGGACTCTTCACTTTCAGAAGCTAAATCAGTTTGCCAGGCAAAAATTAAAGGTAGCACAAGAGGAATTAAAGAAGTTGAAGGAGAAGCGCCTAGCACGGAAGGAAGGGAAAAGCGTATCAGCCCTTGATATTTTGGCCTCAGCTTCGGAGCATGTTGCTATGGACCCTTGAGGGTCATGCATGCCAATTTTGGGCCTTGTTCGACAATTTTTGGTTTTTGGCATTTTTTGGGTTTTTAGCCAAAAACTCATAATTTCGCCACTTCAGTTTGATGAGTTGTCAAGGGAGGAGAATGATACCCATGGATGCCATAATTCCATGAGCAGGTCTCCAGCGATTTTCAGAGCATTTGGAGATCATTCGCCCTCTCAAATTGGCGAAAAACACCCTCATTTTGCACGTTCTGCCTGCCATATCAGCAGTCTGCTATTTTCTGGGTTTTTGCACACAGGTACAGTTTTGGATGACTTCCGGACCTCAGATTGAGTTGGTTTCAGTTGCGCTGGAAAGTAGACACAAAGAGCTTTCCAGCAAGCCCTCATGAGCCCCATTTCGACATCGGGAAGGCTGCCATTTGCATCCAGCAAGTCAGGGGACCTTTTTCAGGCATAAATATGAAGTATTTTTGTAATTTTTGAACTCCAAAAATCTGCTTTTCCCAAATGTGCGTTAAGCTATTTTTATCATTGGGAAATGATGTAAAGTCAATATAATTTTCGTTTTTAGCAGTTTTTTAGATATTTTATGGGATATTTTGTGCCTTGGGCTTTGCAAAGCCTCAAGGACAAGTTTAGATATTTTGACTTGGCCAATGGGATAGCTAGTTGCTCCATGAGGTTTTCCTCTCTCAAGCCTATTTATTCCATGGGTTTCATTGTAAATCAGAGGCTGAACTTGAGAGAAGAATTAATACATTGGTCATATGAGCTTTGAAGAATACACTTGAGTTATGATTTTTGGACTGCCTCTTGGATGTTTTTGAGGAATGATGAAGGATTGTTGATGGATTCCTTGACATGGTAGAATGGTATAGTGCTTCTTAATGTGTTTTGTCTTTCTAGTGTTCATTCATAATCCATATTTCTTGCTGCTATAGATCAGTAGAGATTGATTTTGAGATATTCCAATGGAGGCACCTCAAAATCCCTGATTCTTCATAGCTTGATGTTTTCTTCTCCCTTAGTTATGCTAAAGAATTCTTAGCTGCTCTTTAGTAACTTAAGGTATTGTTGCTAAGTTTTATTCATAAGTTCTATGTATGTTGAGTAGGATGTATGGTTTGCCCTGCCTACCTATAAGCTGCCCATAGTTCTGTCCATAAAACTTTCTCTTTGACTGATTTGTTGATCATCTTGTTGAACCAAGGAGGCCTAGTCCCGATCTAGCCCTTTGCCTAAAACTATGAAAACTTATTTGTCCAAATGCCCAATGACTTAGAGACTATGTTTAGGCGTTCCGGCGTAGTTTATGAGTTGTTAGTTTGTCTTATGTGTTTTCCCCAAAGTCTGATAGCCATTTCCCGAAGTTAGAGGGTCTTATACCTCTATGTATGGCTGGAATGTTTGATTTCTATGTATTAATTAGCTCATAGTTGCATTTAGCATGATTAATGGCTTGCTATAACATGTTTATGTCTACTATTAACTAGTTACACTTGAAATCCCTTGTCTTTCACCAACTTGCTGTCCATTCAATCCATTTTGCCCAAAGATCCCTTCTACCGTGAATCAAATCGGCCCTACAGCAGCTTTACATCATCACCTCATAGCTTCCTTGACCTGTTTGACCCCATAGCCCAATTTATCTACATCTTGTTATCCAGTTTATGTATTTGATCGGTTTCATCCCTCACAAACTTAAAAAACCAAAAAACTAAAAACATACTTCATAACTAGCCTAATATCAGAACACCGCAAGTAAACACCTGAGCATCTTTTACACATATAGAGGGAAGCCCTCTACGAGTCCGGGAAAGGCTAGGTCCTTGGGCTCCAAAGCTTGGTTTGATGTTACATCGTCATTTGGCTAGCCAATCGGCCAAATCACGGGACCCTAACATAACATTAATAATTTAAACTCATTATTTTCATATTTTTAGATTAATTTCCAAATAAAATCATCAAAATATATTAGAAAATTAGAAAATATGATTTGTTTTTATGCTATATCATAAAAATAATTTAAAATTGCTTCAATAATTTTTAACTACTCAACATTTTAAATGTATAAAAACAATTGAAAGCTTTTTATAAAAAAATAAAAATTAAAACTAATAAATTATTTTTCAAAAATTAATACACATTTATAATAATCTTTTAACAAAATGCTAGGCCCATACCTATCCCTGTCCATCTCATAAATAGAGACTCATGTCTATCTCGTCTGATAAACATAAATATCGTAAGACACTGGATCTGCATGATAAAGAATTGGAAACTCATGATGTTTCTTCATTTTAAACTAACCACTCTAACCTTGTCATTTTCATTCCCATGTGACAAATCTTGTCATCTAATTTAAAAAAAATGTCACCTAATTTAAAAAAACAAAACAAAACAACTTGTAATTGCATTTTGGTACATTGTCATGCTTCCTTATCTTGAACTATATTAAGTCCATAGTCTGTTTAAGGAAACATCATTACTTCCAAATTTAATGATAAGTTGTGGAGTGATATAGAGTTAGAGGGGAAAAGAAACTTAAGATACTATAAAATGTAATCAACACCACACTTGCTAACCAGAATTATCTTTCAGTATTAACCAATATGAAGAAGCCAATGAATATTGCAAGGATAGAAACTAATTTTCACAAGCTCCGAAGTGAAAGTGAAATTGGATGTTGGTCTATTCCCAAGATTCTTTGGGACTAAAGCATGTGCCTCATTTGAGATACTAAGAAGGATGAAAAGAACTTTCTCTTGATTGTCTTGCCCTTACTCGTATTAGTTCTCATTTCTATAACATTTGCCTCAATACCAACCTCCTTGACTTGTTGAGTCAAGAAAAACTACAGTGACCTCAAAACATTGCTTTCCCTCCTTTTTTATCACAGAAATAAAATCTTAAATAATCTCAATTAACCACATCTTTCTTAAGGTCCAATAAACTATATTGATCTTAGTGGATATTAATTATCATCATCATTAATAATTATTAACATTTTGATAAAAAAATCTATACATTAAAAATTGTTATTTTTATTCTATTTATATCCCTAATACATCTATATAAATTTATTGCATCTAAACATTATTTAAAATTATATTTTTTATTATCATCCTTCATATTTCCAATTCAAATTTATAGTAATAGGGCAAAACAATTTAATGAATCATATTTCCAATTCAAAAAGGCAAAAAATTTAATGAATTATAACAATCTAATCATATTAGAAAAAAAAAATTACTTATAAAATTTATTTAAATAAACTCGATATAAAAATTATTCGTCAAACACTAATAATAATTAATTTCATTATACTAAAAAAACTCGAGTTTCTCCTAGAAAGGAAGTGTACTTATCTGGTTTACTATGTAATAATTCCTTTGAGAATAGAAACCTCGCCGAGTATGTCATAATTCCTTTGAAAATAGAAAGTGAATATATCATGTCTTATTAAATATTTTCCAACTATCAAGCAATAATTAAATCAACATAAATTTATTTAATATAAAAAATTAATGTGAATAAGAAATTAAATTATTATATATATATATATATATATATATATATATATATATATACATATTTTAAAAAATTAAATTTTTATGAATATATTAGTCTAAAATTAAAATAAATTTATACTAATTTATAAATATTCAAACTTTTTAAAAACATCCTAAGTATTTCTCATCACTATTTAAATATAAATATATTATGCTTTCTTTAAATGTTTTCCAACTATAAATAAATGCAAGAACTTGCTCAATTTCCAACTATAAATAAATGCAAGAAGTTGCTCAATTTTAATAGTACAAATTAAAAAAAATTGTTTATATATAATTTTAATGAGTAGTTTAGAATTAAAAGTAAATCTGTGTTATTATTATTATTGTCATATACTAAAATTAACATTTTGTCTTTTTATAATTAGAACTCAAAAACATAAACTCAAATTTATTATAAAAGCTATTTTTACCTTTTTTTACTTTAACATATGTATTTTTTATTATTTTTTAATATAATGTCATCTGACATAATTTTTTTTGTAGGCTGATACTATATTACATATGATTACATTGTTCACCCAAAGAGGACTTGAATCTGGAAGACCAAAGTCCTCATTCACATGGCTCATACTATATTACATATGATTACATTGTTCACCCAAAGAGGACTTGAACTTGGAAGACCAAAGTCCTCATTCACATGGTTGGCCTTCACTAATCAGGATGCCTCACTTGGGTTGTTATCTAACACTATACATGATAACGTCTTCCCATACTAGTTGTAGAGCACCTTGCTACTCTCAGTGTAATTATTATATATATTTTAACAAAATAGTTATAATTAATTTTATAAGATGTGTAAATTATTTATTATGTATTTGTAATGTGCACTCACATTACTAAGTTTACATCATAAAAAAAAATTACATACTTCATTGACTAAGCTAATTCCTAAGTATCAAGATATAGAAATTACAAATTTGCTATTATAATCTTGACTTTGCAAATGATTAAAGTTCATAACAATTTAGGTTCGATGCCAAGTCGATATATATATATATATATAAACTACTTACATCTTATGATCGGAATATATTTCAATGTAATTCGCATATCATGATTTAATATATGATTGTATCAACATATATGAGTTTGCCCTCATGGTACTTTATGACTTGACTTGGATATAAATGATTTGGGTTGTTTTGATGGCTTTTCGTCTGTGGTTTCACATAGGAAATTAATCACACGAATCTGGCAATTATTGTTGGTATTTAGTATGGGTACGAGCAATGAATTAAACAATGCTTTTCGCACCACAAAGATTACACTTTCTTTTAATTCTTCTAACACGTTTGGGCAAGTGGCTCATCCATCTTCGTTGATTCGCGTCGTGTGTCAATGATGGAGATCTAATCCAGGTTCGTTAGGGTATGAGGCTTACCCTGTACGAACTCCAATTGCCTCATTTTTGCTCCTCCGCCGCTCTGTCTCCTGGTTCTGCAACTTTGCGAATATTGTGCCTTGTTATGGTGAGTTTGTTCTTGCTGATTACTGTTATGAATTAAATTTTATCCCGGCATCAATTGCTATAGGTTTTAATCTCGTCTGTGTTGTGGCTCGATGTTTGGATTCGTTTGGAACCTCTGCATCTCTCTAGTTTCGTTTATGTCTCTGATAAGGCCGTGGAATCCAGGCATCAAACTAGTCTAGTTGCGAGGTTCTAACCACAGAAGAATACCCCTCTCGGTATGCATTCTTCAGGTATACTTCTCCAGCTCAGGGTTAGCCACACTTATGCTCAGAGTTTGAGTTTTATTTCAGTTTCCCCTTCTATCACAGGTATTAACGCTGGCATGCGTGGTTGTAGGTAAATCCGAGAGTTTCAGGCTTACGACATAAACCCCAAGGTAAGTTTTATATTTTATTTTTCTTACAGTCTTTCGGATTCCCTTACCCATGCTCTGTTCTAGAATTTACTGACCCTAGGTTTACTTGCAGATACTCTTTTTCAAATTATATTGTCTTGCTTTTTTCGACAATTGTTTGCAGCCTTTCGTACTGAAAGGAGCTTCTTCGTTTACTTCTCCAGGTGCATGCTTTAACCAGGGTTTCTTGCTTCATCGGCCTCTGTGAACTGTTGAAGGATTTTTAGTTTGTTTTTCATGCTATATCCGTTTGCGCGACAGTGACTATTTAATTCAGTATTTTTGGGTTCGGCTCCAAGGCCTGGAATCTTTCTTTTCAGAGTCCTGTAGTTTCTTTTTTGTATATATGTATATATTTGAATACCTCCCATCTAACAAGGGTTTTTTTCGATTGGTTATAGTTTATTTCCATCATATAATTTTCCGAGTTCATTTACTGCCTGGAACAACGACAATGTAAATTTATATTTACAGTTTTATGATTTTTGTCTCTATGAACAAGACCTTCGGGTCTTTTGACTTGAAATTAAGTTTTTGTCTCTAAATCTCCTTTTATAATATTTGTATATCATCATGTGTTAATTTTATTATGATAGATTTAGACTTTCTCTATATATACAGAAATGCATGTATTTGTTTTCCTATTTCCTGTAACGACCATACTTGCAAATCGTTATATATATATATATATAGACATGCATACAATTTCATATTAATGGTTTCCGCTATAACTATATTTTGATTCAGCCATTGAGATGGTATTTTCTAGCTTTATTGCAATAATGGGTAGACTACTTCGTAGCGTTGTCTAATATATTCTTCTGCAATACTTGCTATCTTTCTTGTTCAGAGTTATGTGTAAATTATGGGTCTGTGAAGGTTCATTTTCTACAGTTTATACTTATTCTAGTGTATAATTTTTACAGTCTTATGCTACATACATATACTATTGTTTGTTCGAAAGGTGACCAGACCACCTCAATGGAACCTATCCCATTGTCCATGTACTAGTTGGATATACTTCATAGGACAGACAGTTTGAAAATCTGAAGGTTTCCTCCTCCCTTGGGCTCATCTGCCAAACCTGTTCTTCTATCATTTACCATAAGGGTTATACTGCCTTTCCTAAGAGTCTTTTATTTCTTAATAGAACTTAACTTAAAGAATTTAACAAATCTAAGAAAGAAAAAGAGGGAAACCCCTTTTATTATCTATTACAGTTTATTGAAATTCTGCTTCCAAAATGATTTCCAGACAAACTCTTGCACTACACTCTGTTCTCTAGAAATCGCCATAAATTTTATAGTAAATTAAACATAAACATAATCTATCATAATTTACTTATCTCACTTAAGTAAGCTAATGGCTTCCGCCCAACCTTGAGTGAGGCGATGACGTTCTCTACTCTCCCTGTGCTCCTCACCCAAGTAGGATTCACAATAGTATTTTACCAAGGAGGTAGACCTCAGGACTTCCAGTCCAGTCTCTTCTCCTATCATGTAATAGAGAGCCACTGGTCTTCTTCCAGCTCTGGTGCTCTGTCCTTTAGTTTTCTAGTTGTATCTCCTTTTCTCCTGCACAGAACCCCTTTCCTCCTCTAGGCTTTTCCTTTTATCCAAGAGGAAAGGTAACTACCAGCAATTGCTTTTGTCAACTATTTTGGGATCTTCGAAACTTTTCCATCAGACTCATGACAACATAATTTTTTATTAAAATTTTATTTACCAGTGAGAAACTTTAGTTCATAATTCCCTGATTAACATACGTGTTAATCAATTAATAAAATAATCAAAATAACTTCAATGTCTAGTAAAAAGTAGAATCTCTTTTAGTGAATGACATCAGGCAAAGATGTTACAATATTATTTTATTTAATATTTATATTTTATATTTAAAATACCCAATAAGTTGAATATGGAAAGAGAAGAAAATAAAAAATAAATAACACATATATATGCTAGGGAATATATAGGACAAAATCCTGCTAGAAGGTGAAGACAATGCCTAATTCTTCTATTATTATCCAATATCCCACTCCCTTGCTTTTTTCAACTATGGAAGAGTAAATCAATAAAAAAAGAATGGAGCCACTTTCTTTCTCAGTGGCCTAGTATTTAACAATATCCTAGTAGTCATATATGGTTAGGGTTATGGTTTTTGCATGCCTCAACTAATTTAATAATATGATATTAAACCCTCTAGAAACTTCTTAAAGTATACACACAATTAGCTCCACATTTGTTAGTAATAGGAGATAATATGGTAACCACTCGATATCATTGTGGTCAACATGATAGGTTAAGTTGCGAGAGGTACAATTCCTCATTTGAACTCTAAATGAGGTGATATGTGTGTCATTGGAAAGCTCTCAATGTTATAACAATTTTAGTGGGATAAAACCTTTTTTTACAAAGTTTTAACCCCCCCAAAATTCCGTTTAATGCCTCAAAAGGGATCCAAAAGTTTTTAGACCCCTAATCACCAAAATAAGACTTACCCTTAAAATGGGCTCTACAAACCAATAACTCCAGTTTCCATTAATAAACTAGCAAAATATATGACAAACTTTATAGTGATCCATTTTAGACAATACCTCCCCATTTCTAGAGGATTTTTGTCCCCAAAAGTGTTTACAAAAGGAGGTGAGGAAAATTTCCCTCTGACATCTTAGTAGAGTACCTTTTGGCTTTTTCTATTCTTTTTGCAAGGCCATGAAAGTTTGGAAGAATAGACAGAGGAATATTTTTCATTTGAACTAATTCAATCTTTATCTTGAATAGTGAATTCATAGGTAATATGTTCCTTTTTCTTAGGTCCAATTACTTCTTCATCCCCCATCATGTCTTTGTCTAAATGTTTAGGGTTTTGAATTCTAATGGAACCCTCAAAACTTTCCAGTTTCTCGTCTAATAGAGTTTCTTCTTTCTTAGATGGTGGTTCTTCTTTATGAGGTTTCCATACTATGCTATATTGGACTTTGGTGGCCTCCAAAGGATCTCTCTTTCCTTTCTCACTCGCCAAAATGTTGTTTTGAGTGGCTCCTAGTACAACATGTGATGCTATATCATACGTTTTCTTTTTTCCACCTATGTTGTTTTAATGCATTTATCATTTCCTAATGCATAAGATATTAAGGACATAGGTTATTTAAAGGGATAAATAAAGATCCCTTTGGTCACTTCTAGCCCTGATATCTTTTATCCTAATTATGTGAGTATTCTTGATTCTTTTGAGTGCCTCCTTGACGATGACAAAAAAAAATTACGGTGTGTTTATATGTTTCTTATTTTAATAGGGATTTAGGTTACACGATGTTGTCGACAATTTTTTCACTCCTAGAGACAGCCTAGAGTTGCTATAGACCAGTGCCTAGGACATCTTAGCATAGCAAGGAGCTCATAATATAGCTTGGGTTGTCAATCCAAAAGCTCTCTTACTATCACTTGTAAAACAAGGAAATTAGTTTAAATGGAACCAAACTCTCTCAGAAGCTGATACACAGATAAGAATAATGTAGGAACAGCATGCAAAACTCCAATACAAAAGCATCAGACAGTTAAGAGACAACTTACTGCAAAGAGGGCCAGTTCAAATAATATGCCACAAAAATCAAATATCAGAAAGTGGATGCAGTGAAGAAACATGAAGAAGACACTAGTTAGCATGAGGCTGATACCCAGATACACAACAAAACCACATATGGGCTTATCCAACTAAGAATCCATACATGACAATGGCGTTTTAAAAGCACCCTCCTCGAGTAACTAATATAGCAGAAAATATGGATGAAATGAACATGGAACAGTATATCATGACTAGGCCTATTTAAAGCGCTTGACTAATCCAAGTATGGGCACCAACTAGGATGAATCCTTACTTAAGACCAGTGAGCCACTCGCATTATAGAACATGATACAAGAAGATCAATGGCATAAAATGAAATATTATATTAACACATAAGAAAAGATTACATACTGTGGGATACCAAAGACCGGAATCCTCATTACAATTATAACTCCTCCTCACTGAGACCCTACGGGCTCTGAGCCTTTACACAAAAGCTTTACAAAATGTATACAAGAACTTATCACTGCACAGTTTGCTGATAGAAATCTGGAACCTTTACAATGTCTTATTTCTGGGTATTTATAGAAAGAACAGAAAAATCTAGAAAAACAAGGTTGGTCATGTACATTTAATTTGCCTAATTTGAATGGATTGGCGGAAAATATTCGCGCCCATACCACTCAATTAATGTGATGTGCTGTATGTACTCTGGGGTCGGCTCTCTGAAGTAAATGCTGCAGATTCAAATTCCTTCAGGGATAGGGTCTGAAGAATAAAATATGAGACATTCTGTACTCTTCTGGGATGAAAATCTGTTGAAGAAGAACCTGGAGGATATGATTTTATGCACCTGTACCCTTTGCCTTCTGGACGCTAGATTTCCTTTATCTTCAACTGATATTCTTTGTTGTGGAATTAATGTCTTCAGCTACCAGAATCTACCTTTTGAAATTCTCTGAGGTGCAAGACAGATTTATGTCTTGTTTCATTAATGTAGGTCATGCCACAGCAACTACTCCGGGTTTGTCTTCTTAAATTTTCCCTTTGGAAGCTGCCCTTCTAGTACATCTTTGATTTTTATAATGGAGGCGGAGGTTAATGGTGATTTCTCGTTGCTGTATCCTGCAAAAATCCACAAACATGTTAAAGGAAATCTGGTACAGGGACAATGGCATGACGGGATCCATGAGCGCGGTGGTGAAGACTTGTAGGCATGGCGAAACAATGGGGAATGATGAAAAAAACAGAGGTATGGTGATGGACAAGCCGGGCGGAAGTTTATATCGTAAAACGCTTAAATTTGAACGAAAGGTGTAATAAAAAATGAAATATGACAAATGCGCGGGGGTGATAACGTGGAGGAGTACGGGATTAACAGCGTGGTAGGGGAATGATCTGTGCCGTGCATTCTTGAAACAAGATTAACGGTTACAATTGCATCGGGGCGATGGAACGGTGGGCCATGGGCGCGATAGACACGGATTAAAACACCTGCAGCTTTGGAGGATAACCACCGTTGGATGAAAGGCGCAGGATCAGACGGCGATGATCGATTCCGCTGCACATCCTTTGGCCGAAATTTAACGCGCGAAATGGGCGGTTTGGAAATCGTACATGGGGACACTTGTCATATGTTGAATGGAATCGCTGGCTCCATGGAGAATACCGCCAGCCCGTCCAAAGCGGTGCGGAATGAAACAACCGGTTTTGAGTAGTGAGCGGAGGCGCGGGGACCACCAAGGTAAGCAGGACTCCGCTCCGTCGATTGGTTTTTGATCCGACGGCTCCAGACGCGCCCAAAATTTTGAACGTCAAGCCCCTTTCTTGCTGGCACACGGTTTTGCACCCGGATCACATGAGAATCAAAACAAAGGGGGCTGCGACCCCAAGGGCTGGGCCCGATATAATTTTAATTGCAGGTTTAGACTTTGAATAACGTATTTTTGCGCGCGGGAAGGGTAACGATAGACAGAATATGAGGGTTTTTGGCCACGATAACTGATTCAAAGGGTTCATGAGGAGCGTTAGGCCAAAAATTTAAATGAGGGGGAAACTAACATCGGCTCCAGCTGGGGACGGCGTGTTCATTCTTGGACACGTCGAGAACCTGCAGACCACTGATCATCTTGTATGTAGATTCCGCTCTTCAACCCTTTTGCTTTTTCTTCAAAACTCATTAGCACACATCCCTTATTAAAATAAAAACTGAAACAAAGTCTATATACAATATAATACAACAGGCATACTCTGCCCGAATCAAAATTGAAAGTAGGGCTTTAGGAATTGGTCGTTCACAGGGGCATCTAACAAGTCACCCTGCAAATTTTCTAAAATAAATGTATTATTACCTTTTAGCTCCATAATCTTAAATGGGCCAAACCAAAGTGGATCAAATTTAGCATGTTTTCCCTTTTTAGCCCTCCGGATATCCCATCTGAGAAACAAATCACCAATTTGAAATTTCCTGTCTTTTGCATGCTGATCAAAGATGTTTTTCATTTTCTCCTGATACTCCGCTAATCTCTGATTCACTTGGCTCCGTGTTTCCTCCAATTCTACCAGTTGGTTAATTCTTCTGACCATGTCATCTGGTTCTTCCTGACTTTCCTGCATGAAACGTGCCACTGGCAAAGCCAATTGCACAGGAAACACAGCTGCTCGCCCATATACCAGTTCATAAGGAGATTTCCCAGTTGCTCTCTTGCTAGTTACTCTATTCGCCCACAGAGCAAATTTCAATTGGGAATCCCAATTCCTTTGATTCTCATTAATTGTCTTCTTCAAGGCCCTCACTAGAGTTTTGTTGGAAGATTCTGCCAGGCCATTCCCCTGTGGGTAGTAAGCTGTAGAATGATTCAATGTAATATTGTACTGCTGGCAGAAATTTACAAATTTATTAGACTTGAAGGCCTGTGCATTATCAGTCACAATCCTAGCAGGACAACCAAACCTTGATATGATATTTTCTTCCATGAATTTCATGATGACTGTATCTGTAGCATTTCTTGTGGGTATGGCTTCCACCCATTTCGTAAAATAATATGTGGCTGTCAGTATCCATTTGTGTTGGCTACTTGAAGGGGGATGTATTTCTCCAATAAAATCTAATCCCCATTGCTGAAATGGTTCATCTATATGAACTGGAATTAGGGGCAAAGCAGGTAGCTTTTGTCTCTCAGCAAATTTTTGACACTTATCACATGCTCTAACCTAATTAAAAACATCTCCAAATAATTTAGGCCAATAAAAACCAGCTCTCAGTATTTTATGAGCTGTAATGTCCTCCACAGATTCCTTCATGGAATTCTGTCATTATATTCTCCACCTCATTTTCTGTAAGGCATAATAGTAATATACCTGAAGGATCTCTCCAGTATAGCTGTCCATTAGCAACTATGTATTTCTGTGATTTCATTCTTACAGCTCTGTATTTTACCTTATCACAACCCGGAGGACAGCTGAGTGTTAAGAGATATTCAATTATTTCTTTGTACCAAGGACTAGTGAGATATTTCATGTGTATCTTTTGAGTGGCCAGCTCTAGTCCATGCTGCTCTTCTCCTTTTTCAGATTCTTCATTTGCTATCATGGATAAATTGATGCCTAGAGCTTGGTGATTTGATTCAGACAAAATTTTGGCTAGCCCTTGTCCTTTAACCAGCTTAGTGGGTCTTATGTATAAATCGTACTCCTGTATTTTTGCAGTCCATCTTCCTCTTTTGCCTTCACTATCTCCTTGGACGAGGATGTCTTTGACAGCTGCTGTAGGAACATATGCAGTAATGTGGGATTGCAAAACATATGTTCTAAAGGCTTTGAGGGACTTCACCAAGGCATATGCCTGCTTTTCTAATATGTTATACTTCAATTCTGCATCATGCAACACCTGACTGAAAAAGGCTATTGGTTGCTCAAATCCATCTTCATTTTTCTGCAACAAGACTCCAGCTACTGTATGAGGTGAAGCAAATGAAAAGATCATAAAAGGCTTTGTATAATCAGGTCCGGCTAGCGCAGGAGCTTCAGCGAATGCCTTTTTTATCCTTGTGAATGCATCTCGAGATTCTTGGGACCATTTCACCTCATTGTTCTTTTTCAACATATCATTTATATGCCTAACTATCTCAGCATAGTTAGGAATAAACCTTCTCAGGAAATTGATTCGGCCTAGAAACACCTGCACTTCTTTCTTATTTCTGGGGAGAGGAAATCCATTTATGACTTCAACTCTTTTAGGGTCTATTTTCACACCATCTTTAGTTACAATGTGCCCTAAGAGTTTTCCCTCCTCTAATGCAAATAAAGATTTTTGAGGATTGAGGGAAAGACCATACCTTCTGCATTTTTCAAAGGTTCTCTGCAAGTGCTGAATGTGTTCAGTATCATCCTTTGAAACTACTGTGATATCATCCAGATATACCACCAGAAACTTGTCCTGCTCTCCAACAAAAGCAATATCCATAGCCCTCTAAAAGGTGGCTCCTGCATTGATTAATCCAAAAGGCATCCTGGCATACATGAACGTCCCCCATGGCGTGGTGAAGGCAGTCTTCTTTTGATCTTCTGGGAACACAGCCACCTGATTATAACCAGAAAAACCATCCATCATTGACATTCTAGATGCTCCCACCACTTTCTGCAGGATGTGGTCCATATTAGGCAGTGGATAATTATCCTTCAAAGATGCTGTTGTAGCCGCTACAACACCACCCAAAATTTTGGGTATATTTAAAATTTTGGGTCCCCTTATGCTCGCTTAGTTGTCAAGGTCTTTCACCGAACCCACGAATCAACTCCATCTTAGCGACCTATCCCCAGCCCCTCATGAGTTGTCTCGTCACCATGACTTGATGCTGTCGCTGCAATCACGCCATGTGTGGGAGGGATCATCCGACATGCGACCGAACACTCGTATCACAGTCGCGTCATGTGTAATGAGCTTGCCATACATACTTTTAAATGGGAAAACTTTTGTTTGTTAACGATTAAAGGCCATGTCACTGTAGGGCATTAAGCATGTGGTTTGAATACCTCTGTTACATTTGCTAATCTCATATGTTTTATCTGTGGGCACCATTATCAAAGAATAATTATGATTGTCATAATGCTCTACACAGGTCGACCCCACGGGTAACAGACTCCTCAGTCGTGTCGCGACATCGAGGGAAATGAAATTGAGCTCAACAACGAGGCCTAAGTTGCGGAACATGGAAGGAGGAGGAGCAAGTGACCAGTACTGTTAAAAAGAGAATAATGTGATATGTGTCGATCAGAGAAAGAATCTTTTGTGTCACCAACGCAGAAGGTGTTCTTCATTAGTGCACACCAGAATTATGGAGATCCTGCACAATGCCAGCTCCGTGTCGATGTCTGTATACAAAAGAACATTTGTCGCCATTTCGACAAGTCTAGCATTAATTATGGCTCAGTGAACAAAGCAAACTCAGGAGATCTCCCTGAGGAGTGACATTCTCATTCAAGGCGTTCTCGTGCCAAGTGGAAGCGCGAAAGCATATGTGTTGGTGTGGCAAGCCAACAACAGAGTTTTCAAACACGTGAGCGCACCCTTTGGAAGCAACGTTTATGGATCTTAAGCTGCATCGTGTGGAATTAATTACGCTGCAAGGAGTACAACATGGAGCAATAAAATGGCCTTACAGTCATAGTCGCCTTTACGCTTCCATATCCATAAAGTTTGTGTATGTGGGACCATATGAGATGGAAAATGTTAGATTGGACCTAAAGGGGTCATGTTGAAATGCATATGCCAGTGGTAGCCGGGTAGAAAAGGCAAATGTGAAAAGGGCTATCAATGTGGTCTGATAAGTATATTTTGACATTCGATCTTCCAAAACGAGAAGCTTTCAAATTATAAGGAAAAGTAAATGATCATATTGAGCGCTAGACTATGCATATATTATTACAAAGCGCAAGGTGATGTTATATGTATTAATACAAAGCACTAGGCCACGCATATATTAATACAAGGCGCAAATACATATGAAGAACATTACGATTGGGCTCGAATGTGTTTATGCCGAGTTGTCCCACTTGTGTTAAAAAAGCTTGGTGTAGAACATGGCACGGATTGCGTGACATATTTTGATAACCATGGCACGTTGAAGTGAGTGCAAAGTTCGATGGTTATGAGTAAATAGTTGCATTGGGAAATCCAAGGTTGGAGTGCGAATGGCACATTCTTAAACATGTTTCAAAGGTTAAAGCATGAGGCGGAGTTCGATTCAAATATCGAAACTTATATTTAAAGCATGGGGGGCGAAGTGAGTCTTTAGGGAAGATATAAAACATTTGCTCGAAAGGTTTTTTTTTAAAAACGCGAACACAAACGTTCCAATGGTGCTTTTTCAATCTACCATGGAACATTTGGAGCGCACACATACAATTGCCAAAGTTTATATTAAAGCATGGAGCGGGATGTATGACTAACCTTTTGGGGCGTATGGTGAAATTAAAAATGGGCGAAAGGGTCAAAGACCAATCTCAATCTTGCAAGGCACGGAGCATTCATTTCATGAGGTTATGACCTTGGTGTGAGTATTTTATTTATTTGCACTAACATATGAGGAAAAGCGAATGATCCATGTATATAGTTGAACTAAGGCGCCGAGCAGATAAATCAGTTCGTTTTCAAACCGTGTGCGATGGTAAAAGGTGTGAAGCAGATATATATATATTTTCTATGATCCGACGATAGTGCATGGAGTTCAACGTGGCGTGCTGCAGTCATGCATGGATACGTGGCATGGAATCCAACGTCAATGAAGGTTTTGTTTGGCATACAACGGTTTCATTTGTAAAACGTGGAGCGGGCGCAAAGGGTTTAGCAAACGTTCGGTCAACAGTACGTTGAAATCCTGGTGCAGAATGTTATGAATACACATCGCATGGAGTCACACATCGACGTGCACGTGGCATGGAGCCCGACGTTCGTTAGCATGGAGCAAGATATGCAACGAGTGGTCAAGCCTGCGTTTTATAACGGATCTACGATGGAAATGTCGTAATAACTATTGGCAGGTTTAATGAAGAAGAATGCCGAACTATACGAAGACATCAGCGCAGTTTCTGGATATACGTTTGGAGAACATACACATATAACAGTCATAATAACTATGGTGCAAGGGGATGAAGCCATACGTTTTAAACCGCGAGAGGTAGTGTAACACGTGGCTTTCGATGGCAGGGCTCTCAACTCAGCAATTGTTTATGTGGCAGTCAACGTTACGTGGAGACGTGGCGCAGAATCGATTTGCAGCGCGTTCATATGCTTCTACGCCAGGAGCAGAACTGTGATAGAAACTTTATAATAACCACAGTGCAGAGCAGTCGAACAAAGAGTCGAATTTTCCACACGGTAGATGCAGCAAAGCTCTCTAAGGTAGTCGTTGAATATTCAATTTTCCCACGTTCACAGCATTCAACGTAACCCTAGAAAGTTTGAGAAAACACGTGGCAAAGATAACGTTGTTAATTCGTGTTGCCATAAGATGATTTGGTCTGCTTTTACTTAACGCTGAGATGGAGCGATTTCCTCATTCTTGTCAGCGACAGTCGTGATCATTAGCTGTTTCCCGTTTTGGGTTTGATCTCCATGTTGGGAGGCGCACTCCTGGCCGTGATTAAGGCTCCGCATGGAGGGTTATTTTCCTGTTACCACCCCCATTTTGCGCGTACTGTTACAGCGGTGGATTTAATTATGGGAAGTGCAGTTTCTAATGCCGAGCATCGTTTGGCTATTCTCCAGCGTAGATTTAGCCGGGACAGCACGAAAACGGCATGTAATTCCTTTCTGAACGCATGCACATGGATCTAGCCGTGGCAGCTTTGTCATTGCCATAGACTATTGATTTGTGCAGGGAAAAGCAGGAACGCTCATTCGAACAAACATACAGCAACTGTGGAAAATGGTTTTCACAAAACGATGGGAAAAAAACCATGGCTCCTACACTAGATAGCTTTCTCTCTATCGTACCTATGGCCTCTGCATTGGAGTTAGAATCGATGGAGCCCACAGAACTGTGATCTGTCGTCTGAATCGATGGAGCCCAAAGAGATATGACCTGGAGTCTTAGTTCAACGCAGAAACCTTGAGTCCTGCCTTTCAGCGAGTGAATTAAAATTGATGGAGCCCAAAGAGCTGTGATCTGTCGATGCATTTGTCATAGCATTTCATAGATGAAGTTTCAGCCATGGTGCCCTGGAGAGATTGCACGAAGCTCTCAACCACTCGACTCTTCTAAGAGGTTTTGAGACCAGCGCAGGTTTATGCTCTTGAAAGTTTGCTGCAAACGCTATAAAGATCCTGAAACGCTGAACGTGTGTCTGCCAACTTTCTGCGTAGCCAATATGTAGAACGCTGTTATCCAAAGTGAGGCAGAACATGCAGTGGAAGATGGCACAAGCAAAGCCCTTGCCTCATCAATGGGTTTCCACTGCAAACATTCGGATCCCAAGAGAACCTGATAAGGACCACGCCGATTACGTTACCGACTCGTCAGGTCCAAATCGATTTTAGATAGATTATTGCATTTTTTATATTGATTCCCTAACATTCATGTATAGTTATATATGTATGGCTAGTATAAATTCATTTTATCCAAGTTGTAAGGAGAAGAGAAAGGACTATGTTGATTGATTCTGCTTTTCGTTATGTAATATATCATTTCATGCAATTTCCCTTAATGCAAACAGAAATAACCCCGCCGACAGATAGAGGCCGCCGTCTCACACAAGGTTGGAGCTGAAGCCTTCTGAGAGCCAGGCTATGATATCTTTGAAAGACAAATGCAAAAGTATAAAACCCCAGGTCGCACATCGCCTGCAGTCGTAGATCCCACTGTGTCGCATGCCTTCGGTTTTTTCACCTTTACGACCCCGCGACCCAGCGACCTAGTCGCAAGGTCGCAAGGTCGCATGCCTTCAGTTTTTTTCACCTTTGCGACCCTGCGACCCAACGACCTAGTCGCAAGGTCGCAAGGTCGCATGCCTTCGGTTTTTTCACCTTTGCGACCCTGCGACCCAGTGACCTAGTCGCAAGGTCGCAAGGTCGCATGCCTTCGGTTTTTTCACCTTTGTGACCCTGCGACCCAGCGACCTAGTCGCAAGGTCGCAAGGTCGCATGCCTTCGGTTTTTTCACCTTCGCAACCCTGCGACCCAGCGACCTAGTCGCAAGGTCACACCTTAGCTATTTTCTTACAACTTGCGACCCCGCAACCCAGTCAAGTCGCAGGTCACAACGACAACCCAGGTCGCAGGTCGCAACGAAAGCCCAGGTCGCAAGTCGCAAAAGGAATGGGTCGCAAGGCAACCCAACGGCCAGGAAGGTGAACAGTCAAGGAAGCCCAACGGGCAGTTTTCATATTATAAATACTCCTTCGGGAGCTTGTAAAGGGGCTTTTTCCTTTTGGAAACTGAAGAACTACATGGCATTGTATTGAAGGATTGTACCCTTACGCATCTGAATATAGAGATACTTGTTAAAACACCCTATGGTTATGATGTGTTTTGCTGTGCAAACACTGTGTGTATTCTTTGTATAGTTTCAGAACATCCTATGATTAATGAAGCTGCATTCTTTATGTCATCATTTATGCGTCATGACTATCTGTGTTGTATCAATGATGTTTATTTTATTATCTATTCTAATAATGAATGTTAATGGACTATTTTGTTAGCATTTCGTTTCATCTTTCAGAAGTAAAAGGATATCTCATCATAAAGGACTATTCCTTTTGTGGTCAGAATACCTTATAAGCATTACCCCCAAAATATGTGTTGCTAATGACATCTCTTGAGGTGTACATGCTTTATTTATAATCTTGCTACGCATAGTGTTTGATTCGGGTTTAATACATCAATCCTGTATTCTGTATCATGTGAATAAGTGTATGTCCGCTGGTTCAATCAGGTTCTTTTGAGACCTAAGGGAAGGCGTCTTAAGCGGTAGCCGGATCCACACCCCGGACGGGATCCCTACTCCAAACGGTTCAAGGTCTAATTGGGACTTTCTACTGGGGAGATCCCCTACTGTTGGCTGGACAAATTTTCCCGTCAACAAAATTGGCGCTAGAAGGAGGGCCTGAACCTCCGACCAGATGTTTAACGAAAAGGGGAGGGCCAGATGACAAGCTGAGCCCTTAGAGCCTGCAGTTAATCTCATATCTGTAATGGCTCGTCCCCAAATCACTCTCCCGAGATGTTTGTCGGAGTTTTATAAGCCTAGATACTACATCTCCGATGAATTTATTTATCACTTGTCCCAGTTAAAATTTGATGGTGAAAATGGGGTGTCCATAACCCAACACTGTTCAGATTTTTGTGACTTTGGTGAGTACTATGAAATTGACGATGAGGGTTTGTTTTGTTTGCTTTTCTTCCTCACCCTCGGAGGGCGCGCTAAACAATGGTGCCGCACATTGCCTGAAGCTTCCATCCACTCGTTTGAACACCTCGCCCATAAATTACAACAAGCTTTTCACAGTTATAATCCTCATGACATTGTAATAAAGTTACATCTCATCAGAATGGAACCTCAGGAATCTTTAGGTGAGTTCTTTATCAGATTCATTCATTATTGTTTTGAGTTCCCTGAGAGGGATGTTGATTGGAAATATTTAGGTGAGCAGTTCAAGTATGTTATTTCCCTTGAGCAATTTCAGTTAGATCCTAGTGTTCCCTATGATGACCTGCAAGTTACCGATTGTTCAGACTTTGTCCCTAATGCTTCCTTGTCCATCTCCCTGAGTCCGGACCTCATTCAGGCCTTCAAGGAGAGTGTTTCTATTTGTGATATTCTCGCTCCTCTTCCTGAGTTGTCTGGGAGTGGAGTGGTGACCTTGAAAGCCCTGAGCAAGGATCGACACTGGCAGGAGGATAGAGCCTATTCCATTACCTTGGAATCTTTCACACACCATGTCGAATCAAATTTTGAAAACCACAGTGGCTCATTATCTCTTTCGGCTCATCAAACCTACCCCGAGCCCACTCAATGTCTCCCTGGACTTAGTCCTGAATCTGGTCCACATTCAGATTATGAAACTGGTTCACAATCGGATTATGAAACTGGTTCATATTTGGATTATGAATCTAGTTCACATATGTATTATGAATCGACTCCTACCTCGCATAAAGTTTATTCCCTTGCAAGGCCTGTCAAATCATTGTGTCCTTTGAATGACACGGGTGTGCGTGTTGAAAAGCCTCGTGTGGTTAACGCCCCTGCGATTCAATATTTTCGTTCATTATTTCCTAGTTTATTTCGTGATCCCGCCACACCATTAAATTTGTCTAGGCATTCAGAGTTTTATTACACTGGTATTGGCGAAAATCATAAGCAAGCAGGTGGTGTTTCACAATCACAGTCCAAAATCAATGAATCTGTTACATCTGACTTTTCTCACGTGGGATCTTTAGACAGCCATAGGAGCGATTCCCCGTCTGAACAACTTCAAGACGTTCCCTCTATTGATCCATCCCAGTCGGTAACTCTCGGGGAGCCTGACATCTCAGGTACCGAGCTTGACCCAACCGATGGTTGCAGCGATCACTCCTTATCTGAAAACATATTCAATCATACCGCTGACGACCATCACTCAAATCTCTTTGCTGACCCTATGAAGACACCTGAATTTGACGATTCGCTTTCGGAAGATTCAAGTACCCGCCAGAAAATCGAAACACTTCAGCTTCCGCTGACCGTTTCTGAAATTACAATTCCCCAGTATCATGATCCTTCCAGCATAAACGTATCGAATTCACCCCATCCTGGAAACTATGGAGAATCCTACATTTTCGATTATCAATCTGTCAGTGCGCAAACATTCGACCAAATTGATACAAAGCCCACTGACATCTCTCAAATCACTACCATTGATGATCACGCCCATTCGCCTGTTAATCTCGCTAAGCAGTCAAAGTTGGAGAGCCCCTTGCCGGAAGGTCCACAGTTTGTTCAAAGCAGTGAATAATTTCAGGTTCCTTTAAACGTGGATTCAGATCCCCATACCCTTAACCAAACCCAGGAGCAGCCCCGGACTAGGGTTTTCGAAACTAGAATTTCTACGCTCGGATGTGCATGCATCTATAATTCGCCTAGCACTTGCGTATCGTTTCCATTCCACAAAACTGATGGTCCCCAACACCATGATGAGATTGTCGATCAACTCAACCAACCCCATTCGGTGAATGTGCTTGCAAATAGGAATTGGCTTACTCATCACCCCTCAAATCCAGGATCATGCATGAATGATTTTATGCCATTTATCCACAATGTTGAGTTTCAAGAACATACTGCTGGTTATCAAGATAAGAATGGGATTCAGCTTGCACAGTCTGTTCTGGCATGTTCTTTGGTAAGTATCTCTGATCATCTTACCGTGTCACCTGCTCCTCAGGTAAGTTTTGTTGCTGCTGCACTTCTATGGATACTAGCTCTTATCTTGATTATTTTTGCTCTTGCAGGTCCGGAACTAATGCGGTGGTTGCACTGGAAAACTGATTTTACCTAACGACCGCATCATTGGTTAAACTAGGGTTTAGGTGTAGGCTAGCTAGGACCTGCAATAAAATTTTTAGTTTAGAATTAATTAGGTTTACTTGCAAAATTTTTTACTTCATAGTTAAAAGTGTGTTTGTTGTTTTTGTTTACGATTTATATCTCAGGCAACATCATGTTGAAATTATTTTCCTTTCAATTCCTTTTCAGTTGCTTTTTGTTGCATAAATAATCACTGCTTGTAGTTGCACTTACAACTGGTTGATCGTTCTCGCACATGGCGTTGCATTGCACCTTGAGCCTCACTCATTACATTGCGGCATACTCTCTCTCCCTCACATCATTTTTGTCATATCGCCTGCCACTTCATCAGCCCTCATTGCAACCCTATCACCTTGCAGTCTTGTTTTGCCCTGATTGCTGAAGCAGTAACCCCATTGTTTTGTGTGAGGTTGCGGTGGCTATCTCAAGAGGCAGCTTTCTCTTAGGACCAATCATCGAAGTCACATTATTAACAAGATGCCTATGAGTCTAAACCTATTATCTGGGGAGATACGAGTCGGTTGTCTGTGGGAAACCTGATGAGTTGAAATGGCCCATACCCGTAAGCCTAAGCCTTGTGCCCAGCATTAGTCTTGGACGTTTTAATGTGCTGTTTTGCACGCTGCGCCTATTGTGGTGAATGAGATGTGAAGGTTTGGCATAAGGGCAAACCCAAATCAGGATATCTTTCAGTTTCTGTAACACAAGAAACAACCTCTCTTGCTCGTAAAATAATTCAGGATCCCTCATCCGCCCATGAAAAATAAGTGCCATGAGCACATGAAAATAAGTGCCAAGAGCACATGGAAATAAGTGCTGTAAGCACATGGAACAAATAAGGGTAAAGGATCGAGAAAGGCTTCCTACGCAGAGAGGTAATGCGACGACTCCGCCGGGGTACTGACCAGGCTCGCTGGCATCGGAGCAACGTTTGTGATTTCTTGAAGTGACTCCGCCGGGGTACTGTCCAGGCCTGCTGGCAGTGGAGCAACACCAGAAACTTACTTTAAAAATCCTGAAAATAATAAGCCCATTGCCTTGCTCGTCACATCATCAACAAGCTACCGGCGTCTGTGAGTTTTCTCTTTGATGTGTTTCTGATTAGCGGGACTTAGCGAGGCACAAGGATTAGGCATACTCGTAAAGGGCCAAAGTAATACAAAGGGTACCCATGCAGCTGGTTCAATATTCCCTTGCATCATTATCCGGACTCAGACTATTGTGGTGATGTTGACAGAGATGCTGGATTCTACCAGTGGTTCGCCATTTGTTGTAGCCGCTACAACATCACCCAAAATTTTGGGTATATTTAAAATTTTGGGTCCCCCTATGCTCGCTTAGTTGTCAAGGTCTTTCACCGACCCCATGAATCAACTCCATCTTAGCGACCTATCCCCAACCCCTCATGAGTTGTCTCATCACCATGACTTGATGTTGTCGCTGCAATCACGCCATGTGTGGGAGGGATCATCCGACATGCGACCGAACACTCGTATCACAGTCGCGTCATGTGTAATGAGCTTGCCATACATACTTTTAAATGGGAAAACTTTTGTTTGTTAACAATTAAAGGCCCTGTCGCTGTAGGTCATTAAGCATGTGGTTTGAATACCTCTGTTACATTTGCTAGTCTCATATGTTTTATCTGTGGGCACCATTATCAAAGAATAATTATGATTGTCGTAATGTTCTACACAGGTCGACCCCACGAGTAACAGACTCCTCAGTCGTGTCGTGACATCGAGGGAGATGAAATTGAGCTCAACGACGAGGCCAAAGTTGCGGAACAGGGGAGGAGGAGGAGCAAGTGACCAGTTCTGTTAAAAAGAGAATAATGTGATATGTGTCGATCAGAGAAAGAACCTTTTGTGTCACCAACGCAGAAGGTGTTCTTCATTAGTGCACACCAGAATTATGGAGATCCTGCACAATGCCAGCTCCGTGTCGATGTCTGTATACAAAGGAACATTTTTTGCCATTTCGACAAGTCTAGCATTAATTATGGCCCGGTGAACAAAGCAAACTCAGGAGATCTCCCTGAGGAGTGACATTCTCATTCAAGGCATTCTCGTGCCAAGTGGCAGTGCGAAAGCATATGTGTTGGGGTGGCAAGCCAACGACAGAGTTTTCAAACATGTGAGCGCACCCTTTGGAAGCAACATTTATGGATCTTAAGCTGCATAGTGTGGAATTAAGTACACTGCAAGGAGTACAACGTGGAGCAATAAAATGACCTTACAGCCCTAGTCGCCTTTACGCTCCCATATCCAGAAAGTTTGTGTATGTGGGACCATATGAGATGGACAATGTTAGATTGAACCTAAAGGGTCATGTTTAAATGCATACGCCTTTTGTAAAATGCAGAAAAGGCAAATGTGAAAAGGGCTATCAAAATGGTCTCGATAAGTATATTTGCAATCATTCGATCTTCCAAAACGAGAAGCTTTCGAATTATTAGGAGGGAAAGTAAATGATCATATTGAGCGCTAGACTATGCATATATTATTACAAAGCGCAAGGTGATACATATGTATTACATAAAGCACTAGGCTACTACAGAGCAATACAAGGCGCAACACATATGAAGAACATTACGATTGGGCTCGAATGTGTTCTATTGGGCTCGAATGTGCTTATGCCGAGTTGTCCCACTTGTGTTAAAAAGTTTGTGTAGAAACATGGCATGGATTGCAGACACATTTTATGTACCATGGCAACGTTTAGTTGAGTGCAAAGTCATGGTTATGAGTAAATAGTTGGCATGTAGTCTGGGGCAGTTTGTTACAATGGCACATTCTTAAACATGTTTCAAAGGTTAAAGCATGAGGCGGAGTTCGATTCAAATATCGAAACTTATATTTAAAGCATGGGGGGCGAAGTGAGTCTTTAGGGAAGATATAAAACATTTGCTCGAAAGGTTTTTTTTTTAAAACGCGAACACAAACGTTCCAATGGTGCTTTTTCAATCTACCATGGAACATTTGGAGCGCACACATACAATTGCCAAAGTTTATATTAAAGCATGGAGCGGGATGTATGACTAACCTTTTGGGGCGTATGGTGAAATTAAAAATGGGCGAAAGGGTCAAAGACCAATCTCAATCTTGCAAGGCACGAAGCATTCATTTCATGAGGTTATGACCTTGGTGTGAGTATTTTATTTATTTGCACTAACAATATGAGGAAAAGCGAATGATCCACGTTATATAGTTGAACTAAGGCGCCGAGCAGATAAATCAGTTCGTTTTCAAACCGTGTGCGATGGTAAAAGGTGTGAAGCAGATATATATATATTTTCTATGATCCGACGACAGTGCATGGAGTTCAACGTGGCGTGCTGCAGTCATGCATGGATACGTGGCATGGAATCCAACGTCAATGAAGGTTTTGTTTGGCATACAACGGTTTCATTTGTAAAACATGGAGCGGGCGCAAAGGGTTTAGCAAACGTTCGGTCAACAGTACGTTGAAACCCTGGTGCAGAATGTTATGAATACACATCGCATGGAGTCACACATCGACGTGCACGTGGCATGGAGCCCGACGTTCGTTAGCATGGAGCAAGATATGCAACGAGTGGTCAAGCCTGCGTTTTATAACGGATCTACGATGGAAATGTCGTAATAACTATTGGCAGGTTTAATGAAGAAGAATGCCGAACTATACGAAGACATCAGCGCAGTTTCTGGATATACGTTTGGAGAACATACACATATAATAGTCATAATAACTATGGTGCAAGGGGATGAAGCCATACGTTTTAAACCGCGAGAGGTAGTGTAACACGTGGCTTTCGATGGCAGGGCTCTCAACTCAGCAATTGTTTATGTGGCAGTCAACGTTACGTGGAGACGTGGCGCAGAATCGATTTGCAGCGTGTTCATATGCTTCTACGCCAGGAGAAGAACTGTGATAGCAACTTTATAATAACCACAGTGCAGAGCAGTCGAACAAAGAGTCGAATTTTCCACACGGTAGATGCAGCAAAGCTCTCTAAGGTAGTCGTCGAATATTCAATTTTCCCACGTTCACAACATTCAACGTAACCCTAGAAAGTTTGAGAAAACACGTGGCAAAGATAACGTTGTTAATTCGTGTTGCCATAAGATGATTTGGTCTGCTTTTACTTAACGCTGAGATGGAGCGATTTCCTCATTCTTGTCAGCGACAGTCGTGATCATTAGCTGTTTCCCGTTTTGGGTTTGATCTCCATGTTGGGAGGCGCACTCCTGGCCGTGATTAAGGCTCCGCATGGAGGGTTATTTTCCTGTTACCACCCCCATTTTGCGCGTACTGTTACAGCGGTGGATTTAATTATGGGAAGTGCAGTTTCTAATGCCGAGCATCGTTTGGCTATTCTCCAGCGTAGATTTAGCCGGGACAACACGAAAACGGCATGTAATTCCTTTCTGAACGCATGCGCATGGATCTAGCCGTGGAAGCTCTGTCATTGCCATAGACTATTGATTTGTGCAGGGAAAAGCAGGAACGCTCATTCGAACAAACATACAGCAACTGTGGAAAATGGTTTTCACAAAACGATGGGGAAAAAACCATGGCTCCTACACTAGATAGCTTTCTCTCTATCGTACCTATGGCCTCTGCATTGGAGTTAGAATCGATGGAGCCCACAGAACTGTGATCTGTCGTCTGAATCGATGGAGCCCAAAGAGATATGATCTGGAGTCTTAGTTCAACGCAGAAACCTTGAGTCCTGCCTTTTAGCGGGTGAATTAAAATTGATGGAGCCCAAAGAGCTGTGATCTGTCGATGCATTTGTCATAGCATTTCACAGATGAAGTTTCAGCCATGGTGCCCTGGAGAGATTGCACGAAGCTCTCAACCACTCGACTCTTCTAAGAGGTTTTGAGACCAGCGCAGGTTTATGCTCTTGAAAGTTTGCTGCAAACGCTATAAAGATCCTGAAACGGTGAACGTGTGTCTGCCAACTTTCTGCGTAGCCAATATGTAGAACGCTGTTATCCAAAGTGAGGCAGAACATGCAGTGGAAGATGGAACAAGCAAAGCCCTTGCCTCATCAATGGGTTTCCACTGCAAACATTCGGATCCCAAGAGAACCTAATAAGGACCACGCTGCGACACAGTGCCTGACCACACAGGGGTCCAACTGATTTTAGATAGATTATTGCATTTTTTATATTGATTCCCTAACATTCATGTATAGTTATATATGTACAGGGCTAGTATAAATTCATTTTTCTGCAAGTTGTATGAGAAGAAAAAGGGACTATGTTGATTGATTCTGTTTTCTTGCAGGTAATATATCATTTCATGCAATTTCCCTTAATGCAGAAATAACCCCGCTGACAGATAGAGGCTGCTGTCTCACACAGCGAAGGTTGAGCCAGGCCTTCGGAGAGCCAGGTTATGATATCTTTGAAAGACAAATGCAAAAGTATAAAACCCCAGGTCGCACATTGCCCCAGGTCGTAGATCCCAACAGGTCGCATATCTTCGATTTTTAACCTTCTGGCGACCCTGCGACCCAGCGACCTAGTCGCAAGGTCGCAAGGTCGCATGCCTTCGGTTTTTTTACCTTCGCGACCCTGCGACCCAGCGACCTAGTCGAAAAGTCGCAAGGTCGCATGCCTTCGGTTTTTACACGATCCGCGACCCTGCGACCCAGCGACCTAGTCGCAAAGTCGCAAGGTCGCATGCCTTCGGTTTTTACACGATCCGCGACCCAGCGACCTAGTCGCAAAGTCGCAAGGTCGCATGCCTTCGGTTTTTACACGATCCGCGACCCTGCGACCCAGCGACCTAGTCGCAAGGTCGCAAGGTCGCACCTTAGCAATTTTCTTACAACTTGCGACCCTGCGACCCAGTCAAGTCGCAGGCCGCAACGGCAAGCCCAGGTCGCAGGCCGCAACGGCAAGCCCAGGTCACAGGTCGCAATGACAACCCAGGTCGCAGGTCGCAACGAAAGCCCAGGTCGCAAGTCGCAAAAGGAATGGGTCGCAAGGCAACCCAACGGCCGGGAAGGTGAACAGTCAAGGAAGCCCAACGGGCAGTTTCCGTATTATAAAATACTCCTTCGGGAGCTTGTAAAGAAGGGGGGCTTTTTCTTTTGGAAACGGAAGAACTACATGGCATTGTATTGAAGGATTATACTCTTACGCATATGAATATAGAGATACTTGTTAAAACACCCTATGGTTATGATGTGTTTTGCTGTGTAAACACTGTGTGTATTCCTTGTACAGTTTCAGAACATCCTATGATTAATGAAGCTGCACTCTTATGTCATCATTTATGCATCGTGGCTATCTGTGTTGTATCAATGATGTTTATTTTATCATCTGTTCTAATAATGAATGTTAATGAACTATTTTGTTAGCATTTCGTTTCATCTTTCAGAAGTAAAAGGATATTTCATCATAAAGGACTATTCCTTTTGTGGTCAGACTACCTTATAAACATTTACCCCCAAAAGATGTGTTGCTAATGACATCTCTTGAGGTGTACATGTTTCATTTATAATCTTGCTACGCATAGTGTTCAATTCATGTTTAACACATTAATCCTGTATTCTATATCGTGTGGATAAGGGTATGTCCGCTGGTTCAATCAGGTTCTTTTGAGACCTAAGGGAAGGCGTCCTAAGCGGTAGCCGGACCCACACCCCGGACGGGATCCCCACTCCAAACGGTTCAAGGTCTAATTGGGACTTTCTACCGGGGAGATCCCCTACTGTTGGCCGGACAATTTTTCCCGTCAACAGATGCTCTATTTAAATTCCTGAAATCCACACATAATCTTATTTCTCCATTCTTTTTTCGAACAGGGACCAGGTTAGCGACCCATTCAGAGTATCTTAGTGGCACAATTATTTTGGCTTGTAGCAGCTTCTTGATTTCTTTTTCAATTGAAGGGAGCAACAGAGGATTTATCTGTCTGAGCTTCTGCTTATATGGTTTTGCATCTTCTTTTAGAGGAATTTTATGCTGCATTATATTAACATCAAAAGTTTTTAGGTCCTGATAGGACCATGCAAATACATCCTTATATGACTGAAATAGTTTCAAATATTTTCTTTTATATTCCTCTGAAACTTTCTTGGATAATTTTACGATTTTGGGCTCAGTATCAGTGCCCAAATTCAAGTCTTCTACTTGATTTTCTTCTATTACTTTACTGTGCTGCAATGGAACATCATTTTTATCAAATAATCTTTCTAGGGACACCAGCCCTCTAGGGATAACATTTCCTTTCAGCTGCAGCACTTTATTACCTGCTATTTTTTCTTCCCATATGTTTTCTGCAATATTCTCAGTTTCCTCTTCCTCACAGTCATCAATCTCCATATTAGATAATTCTGCCACTGTTTCCAGGAATCTCTTCATCTGTCCTTCATCTTTGAATACCTGCCAGTGCTTAATATTGTCTGGGATGGATGATCTATATCGTACCTCAACTTCATACCTCAAAAGTGGGTTCTGAGGAGGATGGAATGTGCTGGAAACTACAGCAAGAGAACCTGCTATTCTGTTCTGTTCCCGGGGCATGAACTGTATATTAAAGGTCGAGAAGAAATTTTCCACCAAGTCCCAAACTTCATTTTTGTATGCTCTCAGCCGAGGATGCTTGGTTTGGCATTGATTTCGGACTTGTCTTACCACCATCTCAGAGTCTCCCCTGACTTTTAAACTTTGTATGCCCATATTCTTGGCTGTCTACAATCCCAACAAAAGTGCTTCATATTTAGCTACATTATTGGTAGCCTCATATTCCAATTTAAAGGACAGTGGGGCCCATTTTCCTGTAGGAGAGATTAATAATACTCCCGCTCCATTGCCTTCTCTTGAATTTGCCCCATCAAAATGTGAAGTCCAAATTTCTGATTCCTGGCCTTCTGAAGGCTGCTCAGCGTGGATTTGACCAAAGGGGGGCTCATGGGCATAATTTTTATTTTCTTCTAGCATCAAACACGAGAAATCTCCCTCTTTGTTATAAACTGGGGAATTCTCTGAGCAGTCAGCCTTAGTTACCATTTTAACAAATCTAGTTTCCCTGTATAACCTCCTTTCTTGGCCTCCAAAGACTGGGACGGTAGCGTACGTTAAGTCCATTTTGAGTGACCCACCAATTTTGGTACCCCAGGGCCTTGACAGCAACATGCCAAAGCGGGCTGGGATATCAGCAACCACAATGTCCATAACTACACTTTTTGCTGGGATTTGTGCCAGATTGACCACTAAATCTTTAATCATCCCCAAGCATTTAACCCTTTTGGAATCAAATGAGTATAGGTCTTTATATGGTCTTGTAATTTGCAGTCCTAGTTGTTCCATGATAGACAGAGGCATAAGATTATGGGAAGCCCCAGAATCTAACATACAATTGTGTAACAGCAGGTCATGAATAACTAGAGACACATAAAAAGGAGGAGTAGAAGGATCTACTTCCTCAACATGTGGGCCAACGACTACCATGGGTCTTTCTTCTTGAAGGTTTAAACTATCAGGCACAATTGATATTTCAGGAGGGAGCATAAAAGAAGTAACTTGAGACTGATATGCAGGTTGTTTTAGTAGCTCGGTCAAGGGGACTGGAATTTTAATTTTCTCAAGTTATTTTTGCAAACTAAAAGCAGGAGGGGGCTTTTCTATCACAACTTCTTTTGAATCTTTATTTTCAGCGGAAGATGTAATTTCTTTTGACACTGACTCAACATTAGGAGGAGTGACTATTTTTGAAGAAGAAGGAATTTGGTCATTAGACTGCAGAGGTTTGTTTAGAGGGCTCTTACCTTTTTCTGTGTTCTTCTTCATTGCTGACTCCCTTTGAGCAGGTGCTTCCTTTTGAGGGGGCTCTTCTTCTTGATCTTGAGTCCGGGTCCTCTTCCTTGAAGATCTGAGATCATATTTTACATTGAATTGTGCTTGCATGAAATCAGCAAATTGCTTACAATAATGATCAATCTCTGCTTCTTCTTCTTCTTCTTGCAATGGGAATTCCATTTCATCGTTGTTTGAGAAAGCAAAATTTGAATCTTCTAATTGATAAGCAGCATCTTCAGTGGAGTCATCTACTGGGCCTTCCAGGTACAATGGGTGTGGTACCTGATCTTGCTACTCCTTTGCTTCCCTTGGCAATATCTGCAGAGGTGGCTTTCTATATTGAGGATTGTACCCTTTGTTTGGAGCATTATAAAAATTCTTGGGAGCTGGGTTCTTGGCCTCCAATTCAAGCTTGACCATATTCTTTATCATTTTTCTTATTTCCTCCATTTTATCTAAGTCCTTATCCTGGTTGGAAGTGGATAATTCTTCTTTTCCCTTCCTTCTAACATCCTGTTCAGCCTTCCCTTTTAATTTTCCAGAGGAAGCAAAGTTAGCTTCCAATTCAAGAGCGTCTGACTGAGCATCATCTAGGGTGGCAGGCTTTCTTTCCCTGAGGGAGAAACCGAAATCTGAGTCAAAAGTTGCAAAAAAAACAACTTTTGCAGCGTTCTGATGAGGCTTCATATCTGCAGGGAGATTTAGATATAACTTATTAAATCTCTTAATAAACTCCAACACCCCTTCATTATGTCTCTTCTTGAGTGTATTGAACTCAGTGAGACACTGTCCATGATCTTTCTTTTCTCCCCATTTCCTGAGAAAAATATTCTCCATGTCATCCCAGGTGGTTACTGAACGATTTCCTAATGTCTTGAACCATTTTCTGGCCTCACCATCCAGAGATTGCACAAATAATCTTAAGACCACATCCAGGTGTTCAACATTGAAGTTCTCTGCAAAAGAGCAGAAAGTCTCAAGATGTTTCTGAGCATCAATATCATTTTCTCCATTGAATCTGGGAAATATCTTCAAATAATCCTGCGGCATATCATTAAGCACTTGTGGTAAGGCCAGTGGAGCATATTTATTCAGTAGGAAAGCCGGAACATTAGCCAATGGAGGAGGTGGGGGTTGTGTAACAATTTGATGTACAAATGGAGGAAGAGGAGTATGAATAACAACAGGAATATATTGTACAGAAGCTTGAGGTGTAGATGGAAACAATTCACGATTAACAGGGGCTACTTCTGTAACTTATTTAACTTCCTCAGCCTCAGGGGTAGAATGAAAGTTCACCTTAGCTCTAGCACTTCCCCGGGGTGGGCTATCTGAGAAATATTCAGGATTTTCCTCAGTGAAGTCGGGATTTTCTATTTGGATTTCTTGAGAGGAAGAGGATGGATAATCTTCTACAGAATATTCAGGAATTTCAGCACAAACTGATTTCTTCTCTTTCCAAACTCTTCTATGAATGATCTTTTCTAGGTCAGACACGAAAGGTATCTTTGATTGTGATGTATCTGACCTCAAATGTGGCTTACGAGGAGCCAGGACTACCAATAGATTTATCAAATGAATAACAGTGGAGTCGCCAAGGTGAGAGATACGCAACTCTTCAACTCTCTGTGCTCACCTGATTAGAGAGTGAAAACAATTTTTCGAGGCCCAGGGAAACTAATATTCTTAAATTCGTCCCCGGCAACGGCGCCAGAAAGATGTTGTCAAAAATTGTGTCACTCCTAGAGACAACCTAGAGTTTCCATAGACCAGTGCCTAGGACATCTTATCATAGCAAGGAGCTCATAATATAGCTTGGGTTGTCAATCCAAAAGCTCTCTTACTATCTCTTGAAAAACAAGGAAATTAGTTTAAATGGAACCAAACTCTCTCAGAAGCTGATACAAAGATAAGAATAATGTAGGAACAACATGCAAAACTCCAATACAAAAGCATCAGACAGTTAAGAGACAGCTTACTGCAAAGAGGGCCAGTTCAAATAATATGCCACAAAAATCAAATATCAGAAAGTGGATGCAGTGAAGGAACATGAAGAAGATACTAGTTAGCATGAGGCTGATACCCAGATACACAACAAAACCACATATGGGCTTATCCAACTAAGAATCCATACATGACAATGGCGTTTTAAAAGCACCCTCCTCAAGTAACTAATATAGAAGAAAATATGGATGAAATGAACATGGAACAATATATCATGACTAGGCCTATTTAAAGTGCTTGACTAATCCAAGTATGGGCACCAACTAGGATGAATCCTTACTTAAGACCAGTGAGCCACTCGCATTCTAGAACATGATACAAGAAGATCAATGGCATGAAATGAGATATTATATTAACACATAAGAAAAGATTACATACTGTGGGATACCAAAGACCGGAATCCTCATTACAGTTATAACTCCTCCTCACTGAGACCCTACGGGCTCTGAGCCTTTACACAAAAGCTTTACAAAATGTATACAAGAACTTCTCACTGCACAGTTTGCTGATAGAAATCTGGAACCTTTACAATGTCTTATTTCTGGGTATTTATAGAAAGAACAAAAAAATATAGAAAAACAAGGTTGGTCATGTACATTTAATTTACCTAATTTGAATGGATTGGCGGAAAATATTCGTGCCCATACCACTCAATTAATGTGATGTGCTGTATGTACTCTGGGGTCGGCTCTCTGAAGTAAATGCTGCAGATTCAAATTCCTTCAGGGATAGGGTTTGAAGAATAAAATATGAGACATTCTGTACTCTTCTGGGATGAAAATCTGTTGAAGAAGAACCTGGAGGATATGATTTTATGCACCTGTACCCTTTGCCTTCTGGACGCTGGATTTCCTTGATCTTCAACTGATATTCTTTGTTGTGAAATTAATGTCTTCAGCTACCAGAATCCGCCTTTTGAAATGCTCTGAGGTGCAAGACAGATTTACGTCTTGTTTCATTAATGTAGGTCATGCCACAGCAACTACCCCGGGTTTGTCTTCTTAAATTTTCCCTTTGGAAGCTGCCCTTCTAGTACATCTTTGATTTTTATAATGGAGGTGGAGGTTAATGGTGATTTCTCGTCACTGTATCCTGCAAAAATCCACAAACATGTTAAAGGAAATTTGGTACAGGGACAATGGTGTGACGGGATCCATGAGCGCGGTGGTGAAGACTTGTAGGCATGGCGAAACAATGGGGAATGATGAAAAACACAGAGGAATGGTGATGGACAAGCCGGGCGGAAGTTTATATCGTAAAACGCTTAAATTTGAACGAAAGGTGTAATGATAAATGAAATATGACAAATGCGCGGGGGTGATAACGTGGAGGAGTACGGGATTAACAGCGTGGCAGGGGAATGATTTGGGCCGTGCATTCTTGAAACAAGATTAACGGTTACAATTGCATCGGGGCGATGGAACGGTGGGCCATGGGCGCGATAGACACGGGTTAAAACACCTGCAGCTTTGGAGGATAACCACCGTTGGATGAAAGGCGCAGGATCAGACGACGATGATCAATTCCGCTGCACATCCTTTGGCTGAAATTTAACGCGCGAAATGGGCGGTTTGGAAATCGTACATGGGGACACTTGTCATATGTTGAATGGAATCGCTGGCTCCATGGAGAATACCACCAGCCCGTCCAAATCGGTGCGGAATGAAACAACTGGTTTTGAGTAGTGAGCGGAGGCGCGGGGACCACCAAGGTAAGCAGGACTCCGCTCCGTCGATTGGTTTTTGATCCGACGGCTCCAGACACGCCCAAAATTTTGAACGTCAAGCCCCTTTCTTGCTGGCACACGGTTTTGCACCTGGATCACATGGGAATCAAAACAAAGGGGGCTGAGACCCCAAGGGCTGGGCCCGATATAATTTTAATTGCAGGTTTAGACTTTGAATAACGTATTTTTGCGCGCGGGAAGGGTAACGGTAGACAGAATATGAGGGTTTCTGGCCACGATAGCTGATTCAAAGGGTTCATGAGGAGCATTAGGCCAAAAATTTAAATGAGGGGGAAACATGGATAACACACGATACATTTAAATTTCCAAATTGGGGTTGGTAAACTTGTGAGACACTCTATCTAATATACACAAGTGGAAAACTCCTCACATTGTTCTCAATGTCATAAGAAAGAAAACTCACAGGGATACAAACTCAGATGGAAGGTTTTAGTTACATATAGTCAACTACTCGGCTAAATGGTGCCTCATGCACCTAAATTTTGTTTAAGGGTGACTAGCACAATATTACCGGGTAAAATTAAATACAAGAAATTCTTCAACACTTGATTCTGTAACGTCTACTTTTAAAGCAAGCTAGCATATACCCCAATAAACTTGAAATAACAACTAATCTATGAACTTGAAAAGAGAATGAAACCACACAATGTATTTTATGTTAATCTATGAAACTGAATAGAAATAAACTGAACATGAAATATACTTAAGTGCTTGAAAACATAAACAAAGAATCTAATCATATTTGCAAAAAAAAAAATAGAAAATATGTTGGCATATAACCGCACCTTGAGTGGGCCTCTGCTGCCTATGCCTTAACGCTTGTTAAGTGATCAACATAGGATTCAAATTAAATCTTGATTTCATCCACAACAACACATGAAAAGCAGTTACAAAACTCGATAGAGATTACATTCACATATTGAAATCTCTATTTTATATTAAGAACAAAAAAAACAATTATGGAGTTCATAAAACCTGTCATACTCACACGCTATCTATATATCTATATATATATATGAAATAAAGTTTAGGAGTCTAATTTCATATTGAGATAACAATGTGACTCCACTCAGTGGACCAAACAAAAATAAAAATAGCAGTGCAATAACAATAAAAAAATAGACAACAACATATTCTAGTTTCATGGTTAACATGAAAATTATCCATGGCTACACAACCCATGCACTAAGACAACATAAATATTTTGATTTGTTCCTTGCTCAACTATAGATGTGCTTGATCCCAAGAGGCAAGGATCTAGTCAAAGTTAGGGAAATACTGCATGCACAAGATATGAACTTCCCAATTGTTTATGATTGCCCACATCATTGGAACGAATATGCTTTCATGCAACTTGGCACACTAGCCTATGATACTTGGTGCCAACGAGCATCTTTGACATGTCCAACTGTTTATGTAAGATTTATCATCATGGTTGCATGATAATTGAGGTTCCTTTTCAAATTTGGTTGCAAACAACAATATGACCCATAGCAACAAGAGTATTAGGCTCTTAATGAAATTCCTTAGTGTATATCAAAACATTAAGGCCCTTAGAAGTGCTTGGCCTCTAACAGAAGTCCTCAATTCTAAATAAAAATGATAAGGTTCTCAAGTCTTCGATTAGAACTATTCCCTTGGTGCTTGACAAAAATTGATATTACTGTTGATAGCCAACGTGGTGGCTCGGGAGAACCTTCTAGAATTGTAGTTTGTCTATCATTTTATTACATGCACACCAAAATTTAAACATAAAAAAATATATAAAGGATGATGAAGAAGTATAAAAGTGTAGGTGTCATGTAACTATGTGTGTGTGTGCGTGTGTAGATATAGATATATAGATATACACACTGAGTTACATGACACCTACATGTTGATATTTTTCAATATCCCTTAATTCTAACTATAATGAGGAAATAAAGAACTTATCAAGCATCCATATATACTTGTGTGTGTAAGAGTAGTAAATAATGTGTATAATGATCAGAGGTCGAAAAAGAGAGGTAAATTGGGGCAAAACAAAAGTCCCAATCCAACAACTCATCAGTAATTCCCTAATATTTTCTCATTGTTGGATTAATCTAGATTTATTTAATTGTTTCATGTTTTCTAAAGTCAATCCATGATTATATTTCCTCTCTTATCTTTTAGGTAGCTTTATAATTACCATCTGGTCCACGAAAGCCCATCCCAGTCTCATATGGAAAAACACATTTATTTTTACGTTTAAGTAACATGATTTTGTGACTGTACTTTGGGTACTTGACTCAATTTTCAAACATTTAAGTCCATAAATGATTCTTTGATTCTCATAGAGATATTATTTCAGGAAGGCATAAGAACCCAATTTACCAAACTTTGCACTATCACTATCAAGTTGTTTTGGGATTCTTTTGCAAAATTTTGTCCTCTAATACCTTTGCATAAAATTTTGATGTTATGTATGCTAATAAGTAAGACACATCCATTAGTTTCCTAGCTTAACATGGAAGACTCATAGAGTTATTGTTTTCCACATCTACTACTATGTAAATGCACATATATGAGGGTACGCACATATTTTGAAGAATTGTAACAAACCTTCTCCAACAGTTCACGAGGACCATATTACAAAGTATTAATCTTATTACCAAGACCTTGTACCTTTTTTTTGTTAATATGTTCAACCAAATTTTGTCTACCACCTTAAATGTCTTTTTTTTTGTGTTGGGCATGTAAGGCCTTGTCTTTTTCTTATGGCTTATTTAATGTATCATTTACATGCAAACATTTCTTTTCATGTTATATCAATGGATCTTTCATCCTTCAGTACTTCTCCTATTGTTTCTTCCATTGCTTCTCCTTGTTCTCCATATACAACATCTAAGGGTGAAGTTGAGAAATATCCAAAGCGGGTTTGAAAAAGGGTTTTACTAGCGTAATTGTGGATTTCTAAGTTATAAGAGTGTAGTATTTAAATAAAAAATTCATCCTGAGACCTATAATTAGAATCATCAAATATTCTCTTGTACACTGTATCTACTGTAAAATGAGTTTTTACACCTCAAAGAGAACCGTAATAATTGGTTTCTTATAATTTTAAGGCACAAGGTTCATAGCATTAGAGCTCATTATCCTAGGGGCTTGCTAATTCAAACAGGTCATTGTGGATTTTCACTATAACTTTTTTCAATGGGAGTTTTTAAATAGTGAAACTTGGATAATAATGAGGAGAAATCTTGGTTAAGATCTGGTTCAAATTTCAGATCTATCTTCACTATAGTTTCGAAGATATGCTGCAAGGAAGTTAGGGTTCTTGACTGCTTTTTAAATCTATCTCAAATAGGTTAGTTCGACATTTTGGCTATAACTTTCTTTTGGAGGTTTTAGATTGTGAAACTTGGGCCACATTGAGGAAAATTCTTGGTCAACATATGGTTCAAATTTAATTTAATGTTTCACTATAATCTTATATATATTCTCTAAGGAAGTCTAGGTTATTCAAGAGGAATCAAACCTTTCAAAATTGTATTGTTCTTCAACTATATAACATCCATATCTGCTATCTGATTTACAAAATCACCCAAATCTGAATCTAAATCTTATCGTTCATCCCTCCCAAAACAATTTTCTTGATCTATATGTGAATTAGAAAATTCTTCAGTCATTTGAAGAAAAAAAACACTTGCCAATACTTTACATTATCAGGTACTACTAGTCCATGTTTGACGTGTATTTCATATTTACTATTAGGATAAATAGGAATCCTAAATGTACTAGTCGAGATGGCCAATACAGCAGTGATTGCATTCTTTTCTCTAGGAATCAATGACTAATTATATTTAGGAAACATTTGCAGCATCTCTAGGACAACATTTAAATAGGCCCTCATCCGAGGATGTTTATTTTGAAACACACCTTTAATTTCATTAATAACTATCTCTGAATCCCCATGGATTTAAATCCTCTTTTCTCCCAAATATTTTAAAGTTTTCAGTCCTATAATTAGTGCTTCATACTCGGCCATGATGTTTGTGCAGCCAAAGGCTAATTTGTAAGAACATACCCTTGACTTGTCCACCTTCGGGCTCATTATCCACACACTAGCTCCAGCCCCTTCTTTACTGACTTCTCCATCAAAATCCATGTTCCAAAGACCCTCTTCATCTTCATTATGTTCTAATTTTGTTTCTTGCAATTCACATGTATTCTCCTCTTATTTTTGTCCCTGTTTTGACCATTTTCCTCGAAACAAAGATCATTATATAATATGAATGAATCCATATCATAATGCACCAAATAAATAGGATGGTTATTGGGCCTTTCCTTGCCACTTACAATGTACTTCATCAAGGTTTCTCAATACAATCTCCTTGGCTATCCAAAAACAAGAATTGTGGCATATGACATGTCCATCTATAGAGTACCCTTCAATGTTGCAAACTACGATCTTGACAATGACATACTAATGTCAAAAAAAACTATGTCCATTACTAGCCTCTTTGCTAGGATTTGAGTGAGAGAGACCACCAAATATTTGATCAACCCCAAACATTTTACATTGAATCAAAAGAGAAAATATCTTTGTATGGCCTTGTTATATCTAAGCCAAGTTTCTCCATGAAAATATCCAACATTAAGTTAGTGATGCACCCGAGTCTAACATTGAATTGTGTAGAATCAAATCATGCACATTCAAACTAACAAAAAAATGTGGGACATCTCCATCTTGAGAATCTCCATCAACTTTTGGACCAAAAAGAAACTCAGTATGATCACCATTCAAATTGACAGTGTCTGAAACTTCTCCTATATTCAATGCTTTAACAATTTGATTCTTGTATACATCATTCTTAATCAGTTCATTTAATGGAATAGAAATTTTGACTTTTAATATTTTATTTTCTAAACTGAAAGATTATTGAAGTTCTCTACCTCTTTGAAGGATGCACATTTCTTTTCATGAATCTCCTTTGGAGGATAAAATTTCTTCTGAATTGAGGTAGGCACATCAACTTGCCATTTATTTGGAGGATTTATGGGGACCTTTCCATTTTTCAAATTGTATTGCCTTTGTACCTCCATGATGGAATTTTGGTACCCCTTCTTGTAATCTTCTGATTCCATATGCATGATTCTTCTTGTAGCTAAAAAAACATGTCTTGTTCTTCTTTTGTCAAAAATACATTGTCCTCTTCTTCACCAAAATAGTGAATTGATCTTGATCTTATGTTGTCTCCTCGTCTTATGCATAGTTCTCTTGAAAAGGAGGTTTGATTTGCTGCTGATCTCCTTGGTTTCTCTTCTCTCTTTGCTTTATCTGTACTTGGGGCCTCCAAAAATTTGGATTTCTTACTTGAGGTGGAGCTTGTTGATCTATACCGCCAACTTTGTTCTCTAAGGTCAATCTATCCACCAACTTATCTACTATTTTCACCATGACATCCAACTTGTTGTTAGATGAAGATGAAGCCTCCTCTTTAACTCCTCTTTTTTCATCTTTCATTTTGGCCTTCTTGTTCAACAAATTCGCCTCCACTCCAACCACATTTTTCTGCATATCCTCCGAAGTGGTTGGATTCCCTTCCCTATGATGATAGGAAAGCTCGACATCAAAACCATCTAGGTAGTGAAGCAAAGTTAGTCCTAGAGGGGGCTTTAGTTCAGCTAGTATTGAATTGTAGACTTTATTAAATCTGACTGAAAATTCTTGAACAGATTCTCTTCAAGTTTTCATACCCAACCAATATTTTAAGAAGGTTATTTTTTGGTTCCCATATAACAAGAAATATTTTCTAAAGTTGCTGGAAATTGGAAATACTCGCAACTGGAAAACTTATGAACCATTTCTTGACTTCTCCCGAAAAAATCTTAAGCAAAAAGCCTCATTTTTTCATCCTCATGGTCCACCTCTTCCAATTTTATAAAATGATTTAACTTATCAATGTGTTGTTGTGCTGTAATAACCCCTGTACCATTGAACTGAGGAAATATCTGACCATAATTTAGTGGAAAATCATGCAGTGGGCCTTGTAGATTCAATGGAGCATAATGAGCATCCATGACTATCTGAGATGAACTAGTACTGATTTTTGGAGTCTAAAATAAAGATGAGGAAGGTAAGGGGACTGATGTTTTATAAATTAATGAGGGAGGAGTAACAACAATCGACACAATAGGAGTATAACTCAATGAGATGTTCAATGGATCAAAAAATATTGATACAGAAATAGTTGGGACAAAATGTTGTAATTTGGAGGACTTAGTGGCAACTTCCTGCAAAGGATGGAAAAGGTGTTATAGCTTACAGAATTGTGTCGAAATGTCTTTATCATATTATAGTACACCTTCTTTATGAAAAGGAATAGAGTATTTCATTTTTGATCAATCAAAAACTGTTTCTATCACACTATTTTCTTATTTAGATCTAAATAGGCTTTTTTCAAACTTTAAATCAAACTGAATTTGGTCCATTGATTTGGCTTTTCAGGTAGGGAGATGTATATTTTTATGACACTAATATCTGTTTCTTTTGCATGATTCTTCTTTCTAAAAAAATTCTTTGGATTTTTCAAAACCTCAAGTGGATTAGGATCTGGATGATGCCTAGTGTGTACTCTCCTTGAAGCCAAATTTTCTTAGAGGAATTGATTGCAACTGGTTTTTTAAATCACTACAGTTGGGTAAATATTTAGCCTATCGGTCTCTAGTTAACTATCACCGTCAAGAACCAAATTTGTCTCTAATTTCATATTTTTCCTAGGGAAAACCTTTCAGTCCCTGAAAATGACGCCACTATGTTGGCACTCTTTCATTTCTCTACGAGGAGAGAAACTTAGAGGTAACCACAAACCACTTGGAAGTTGGAATCTATCCCTTCCAACTTCAAAGAGGGATCTCTCTGTTAGAAATTTTCAGTAACTTAGATCTTTGGTTAGGTATTGTTGTCAATGAGGTATATGTTTTAAAGGTTTGCTGGCATGAGAGAAGACAGATCCATTGGGCATGGAGTCATGTCAAGTTTATTATTTTTCTAGTGACAGGATGAAGAGAAGAGCAGTCTTCTACAAGGGAAAGGTGGGAAGTCTTGGTGGTGTAATCAAATTAATTCGTTGTAGGAGGGTGAGTATAAGAATAATGAAAACAACATATAGAGCATCAAACTATGGGATGGATTCTAAATGTTGTTTAATAAGAAAAAATAGGTTGTTTGGAAAATTAAATCAGATCATTTTAGAATGGATCCTGAGACAAATTCTAGTTCAACAAAACATGAATACATACATGAACCAAGATCTTTTTCTTATATATGGGCGGAAACGTGAAGCTGGGTTACACTTTTGTGAGAATCGGGGGCCGAAAATTTTTTTCGGCAATAGTTCGGCCGAACTCGTGATTCCGTTTATATTGACGGCACAGTGACGGCGCGGGCAAATAGAATTTTTGCTGGAGATTGGAAAACCGGCAACAGAAGTTCGGCCGAACTTTTACCTTTAAAATAGTTCAGCCAAACTATTTTTTATAAATAAATCGTCTGCGAAGTCTGTACGTTTACCGATTTCATTGTTCGCGCGATTTTTGTTGTCCCTGTCGCTGGTGCTCTGTTCCTCCTAGCCGCGCTGGTGCTCTGTTCCTCCTGGCCGCGTTGTTTGCTGTCACGTCCGCGCTCTTTGACTCCGCCGGGTATGTCCGCGCTCTTCAAAATCTTGTTCTGTGGAGAATGAACGAATGCCTTTTCCCTTGTTTTTGTAGCGTGTTTTGTAGTAATTTCAAATAGACTCATTTGTCAAATTTTCCAGTTCTCTAAAACTCGAAAAAAGAATGCAGAGTAAATTGTTTTCACTGTTACACAACCCTTAAACTGGAAAAGGAATGCATAGTAACTTGGTAATTTGTTTTCACTGTTACATAGATTGTGTTTTACAATAATAGACAATGAATAGGAATGCAGAGTAGCTTTGTATAGTAATTTGTTTTTACTGCTACATAGATTGGGTTTCATAGTAATAGACTATCAAACAGGACACTGGGTGACAAAACAAACTTATCCAAGGATGGATTCAGAACCTCCACTCAAAAATAAGTTTAAACTATCACTCACAGGATCGATTGCGAACTTTCTGCCAAAATATGCACCGAACTTTCAGTGGTCGTTGTTGAGAGTCCCTGCTCACCAGTATAGTACAACGATTGTCTAAATGAAATATGCACCGACCTGGATTTCCTCTTTTCCTTGTTTCGTTTTCTGCAATTTTTTTTAATTAAGTAATGTTTCATTTACATTTTACATTTTCTATATGCAATATTCTTTCCATTACCATATTTGCTATGTTTTTTTTTAGAGTTGTTTATTTCTCAGGACATCTATCTTACCAGAGTAAGGACATCTATCATATAAGCAAAGAGGGGTTTAGGGAGGCTGTGTTTTAAGTTTACAGGTATAATTTGGGTAGTTATTACTACAATAAAACCTTGCTGTTCCTTTTTGTATGTGCTATCCTGTTGATCTGTCTCCTGTCCTCTTCTGGGGCGGGGTTAACAGTTTCGCTATTCTGATTTGGTTTGTTTTGTACTGTGCTATTATCACATTGTCTGTGCTAGCTTTGTGGTGACAACAAGACATTTTCAGTAATTTTCAGTAAACTGTGGTAGTGGTGAGTCACGAAATATATGTTAAGCATCGTTATGTAAAGTCCTTGCTGTTTTGTTCCTGGTACATTATATAAACCAGGGTATTTTTCATACTGAAAAAAATCTATCTTACCAAAGTATGGTACCCAATAACACATGTCCTCTTCTGGGGCGGGGTTAACAGTTTCGCTATTTTGATTTGGTATGTTTTGTATTGTGCTATTATCACATTGTCTGTGCTAGCTTTGTGGTGACAACAAGACATTTTCAGTAATTTTCAGTAAACTGTGGTAGTGGTGAGTCACGGAATATATGTTAAGCATCGTTATGTAAAGTCCTTGCTGTTTTTTTCCTGGTACATTATATAAACCAGGGTATTTTCATACTGAAAAAAATCTATCTTACCAGAGTATGGTACCCAATAACACATGTCCATGTCCTATTGGTAATAGCCTTCAGCATACTCGCTGTCATAATTTCTCGAACAAAACTTATTCAGGGAGTCTATAATTCATATATTCTGGGAATCTATATATAGAGTTCTTGCAAGTTGCAGTTTGGTGTTTGTGTCTCATGCTCATCGTTACAATGCTTCCTGTTTTACAGTTTGTGTCTCATTCTGTATGTACATTTATAATTTGTATGTTGTATGTACATTGATTGAATGTACAATTCATCCCTTATTTACAGATTTTTGATATCAGCCATTTATCGTTGCTCCACTTTTTCACATTGATGAATGAAAAGACTTTTATAGTGGATAGCCCATCTTCTCCCATGTTATTTGGAGCACTTGTTGAGCCATTCGACTCTTTTGCAAAAATTGCAAAAAGAGTGTGCAAGTAGGTAGCCTACTTTGCAGGATTGGATCATCTTCTTTTCTATTCTTTTTTTTCTATCTATATGACGCTTGCCTCTAGCTTCTCCACATAACTCTCAGCTTCAGCATGCTCATTACCCTCTTCTATACCATTTTCTTGACACCATGGAGGGATTTGAAATTTGAATTGTCTCCATGACAACTTGGACATCTGCCTCTCCTTAATCAAATTATAAAAGTCTTGTTTCATGGTTGTAATATTTTTCCAAATCTGCAGCTTAGTTGCAGGTTTTATGATTTACATGTTTCTGGAAAAATTAGTGTTGTTATCACCTTCAGCGAACTAGATGGCTCTACTTTGAAGTCTTCATTAAACTGTTTCCTTTTCTAATAGTGCTTGCTTTCTCCCCTCCAAAATTTTCAAAGACTGCAAGTCTTTTTCAGTAAAAATTGCATTTACATTATTTTCAAAAATCCTAGAAATGAATTCTTCTACTTCTAAAAGATCCTTTTTATCTTCTGTTGCCTTCTTTTTAGACTAGTTAGCAGCCACTTTCTTAACTCTTTTGATATTGTCCACAAAGTGTTTCATTAAAGTTCCCCCAAAGCTTCATCATATTTTACTCAAATGTTTGTAATTAAGAATCCATCCATATCAATAAAGGTATAATACTTTGGTTCATATTGTCCATTATGTTTGTTATTCTATTTCCTTTTGAGATATATTTGAGTAATATTTGTAAGTTGTAACTTTCGCTTTGAATATTTCTATTTGGCACACCACAAATAGGAATTTAAACTATTAAATTAATTAATATAGATTTAATTTGATTTCAGATTTATCAAGAGGTGTTAATATGGATTTAAGTTACTGTAAATGAAATTTATAAAAAAAAAATTTGGTTCATTCCCAATTTTTTTTTTTTAAAGTTAATATTATTTAAACTTTTATAGTATGAGTAACTCTTGTCTTATATTTGACTAATTTTTTATATAATTGAAATTCAAAAACAGATGATTTTCTCCAAGTTTTAATTGTTTAAAATATGATTGTTTGAGCAACTCTTTCTTTGGGATACAAGGAGGCTGAAAGATTTTTTTTTTCTTGTATATTTGAAGCTCTCCATTATTATAGAAAATGATTTTTTACTAGTATATTTTTATGCTCTTTGCCATAGTAATGTCATAGTGTATGAAGTTTTAAATTGTTTTTATTATTTTTATTATATGTTGGATGTGATTTTGATTGAAAATGTTTCTTTTTTATTTATTAATTAAAAAAATTATTAGAAAAATTATTGCTTTAAGCCTTGGAATTTACAATCAAAATTAGAAAATGTATTTATATCTAAACTATTTATGAAAAGTTTAATATTGTTTGATTTTCTCTACCATGTCCTTTTTACATATATCTAGAATAATATTATTTGTAGTTTTCGGTTTTTTGTAACATTTTACTACCATAATCAAAATCTATAGAAATAATAATCTAACATTATAATATCCTGAAATGGAGCTAGCCAACTCAAATATAGTATTGAAAATCCCTGGCTAAGTTAGATGAGGAGGCTATGTATTACTTAGTATTGTATCCATATTGGGGTTGCAAGTTCTATGGGTTCAAAAGAACACTTGCAAACAATTTGTTTTCCATATGACCTCTCTTTTTCATAGATAAATTTCATTCTTTTAGCCATTATGGATTTGAGAAAACTACATCCTGACAGGCCAATAAAAAGCCTTAACAATGAATTAAACATGAACAACTATTAAATATGGGTAACCAAGCAGCATCAAAACAAACAACTAAATCACCAAGGCTGTTAGTGATAAATAATAAACATTCTAGGATACTTCAGAATTCCATGTAAATAATTTTTTACCTAAAATCACTAGATGGTGAGGCCCACAGCAACAACTGCAAAAGCAATGCAATATAACCAATCAAACTACATCAACAAAACATATGGTCTTGAATGAGGTTTTGGACTCTTTAGATATAAATGTACACCGTGGCAATGTATTTTAAATATAAAACTTTAATCCATGTGCTTAACCTTAACATTGACACAAATGGAATACAATTTTACTCACTGCTTTATGATAGAAAAATATGCGGATGAGTATTGCCCACATATCCGAAGTCAAAAGGGATAGATTAAAAAGGGATGCTCCGGTCATCTATAAAAGATTAATTAAAGAAGCATGACATATTAGTAATGACATATTAGAGTTAGTATAAAATGTGACATATAATTTTCCTGCGTGGAAAAACATAGTTACCGAGAGTTCAAAACTCATGCATTTGAATAGAAAGTGGGTATACGAATGAGCAAGTAGATTTTTTCTAGAAATGAGGAAGTGAAGGTTGATAGAGAGCCACACAAAATTGAAAATTCATACCTTAACAAAATTGTTAGATCCTTTTAAAGAAAACATATTTAATCAACTTTCATTAAAATATATGATAAACTCAACCCAATTTTATGAAAAATAGTATACCATTTTTTACATAATTTCACATAATACAAATTTAGGTAAATATTACTTAAGTATTGTTATAAAGATTTAACTACCCATCGAGAGATGGCCAAGTGATTGAGACAGGGCATCATCACAATAAAAAACCAAGTACAAATTGTAGTAATCCTAGAATCATGCTTTACATAAGGTAAAATTGGGGAACTCATGACTTGTACTATAGATAAAAAAACATTTACCCTTACCAAAAAAATATATGATAAAAATTGACAAACTACATAAGCTTAAGCTTAAGGGGATATAATCCTTCTTGCCTTCCATATAGATAATGAAAATTATTGTTCCAAGTCTCATGTTTCTTCTCATGTTATTTTATAAACCTTGATTGGAAAGAAAAATAGGAGGGCAGAAATGTAAGAAATATAAAACATAATGAAACACAACGTAAGAAATAGAGAACATAATGAAACACACACATACATATCTCTAGACAATCAACACAATTATTTTCCTATGAATCTTATGGGAGACAAGCAACCCTAAAAAGTAATGATGCTCTAGACTCCTTTTTCCCTAGGAAATCCTCATGGGAGAAAAACAACACTAAAATGTAATCATGCTCTACTCTCTTTTCTGGTATGGAAAATATGTGAGTACAAAGAAAGAGGTAATCTCTCTAGAGTTAGCTAAGAATTTTAGCGTGTAAGGTTGCTATAAAAACTTAACTTCAGACATTTTTCTCTCTAACTTCACATTCCTAATTGTATTTTCAACTATGGAACAAAATACAATAACACAAAATGGAACTCTTATTCCTCCTAGTGGCCAAGTATTTAACATAGCGTGATAGCCAACTAGGTGTAAGATTTGACTCAATCAACCATTAACGAGGTTTGTGATTTTAGACCTTTTAGAGTCTTGTTAAAATTCCACATGTAGCTAGCTTGCCATGCATGAGTAATGGGGCTAAAATGTTATTCTCTCGTACCATGACCTAGTCAACATGATAGTAATACGTTTTGAAAAATAATTTGTTTATGGATTCTATTTTCCACATTCTCTCAACCATATCAAAAACCTTCTTATAATATTTGAAACCTAAGGTCTTTCCCATACCAAAGTATGTTCTTTTAAAACATGTTTTCTTGGTGATATGGGTGATTTAGAAATGATTGGGAGAGCGAAGTTCCTCATTTAATATGTACAATATGTGTGGTTCATGCCACTAAGCCAAGAATTTTAAATTCAACTGAATTTTAATATAACCAACTAAATCTTGCTAAAAAAGAATAAAAAAATGTATGTTAGGGTTGTGGATTCAGGCATTGAAACAACACACCATGATATTTCAAATTTAAAAATAATGGTTTGAGTCCTAGGTGAATTTGATGAGGTAGTGGCTCTCCTCTGAATACTAGCAATGAATTCAATGACTAGATAGAGCTTTCAACATCCTCTTCTTTTACATTTTCATTAGCTGTATGTTTATTAACATCTTCTTGCAAAGTGGGTGTCAAACTATTCCATTCATCATGAACACAAACTTCACAAGCTTGAGGTAATGAACACGAAATAAAATTCCTTCTTGGAACAGCTTCATGTGCCTCCTTGGCTTTGGAGCATTCTCCATCATGTTTTCCATAACCAAGACCCAAATAATTAGGCCCTTCCTCAACAACATTTGGCTCAACTATGCCTTGTATTAACTATGCCTTGTACATGTTTGCCTTTAACCCTTTACTTTCATAGCACATTTTCATCAAAAATTTGGACCTTATTCCTCTAGTGTATCTCTCAAAAGCACGTACACATTCATTTTGAGAGGAAATTGAAGACATAAACCAATAGCTAATTCTTCTAACTAACATTGACTAAAATGAGCTAAATTGTACTTTGATACCAACTTGATTCGAATATGGACAAACTAGTTTTATTGGGCTATCTCCCTCATTAGTTAAATAAATATGTGTTTAGGATCGTCTAAAGTTAGCCAATTGGGAAGGGGTTTGTGTCAAGCTTTAAGTGTATTTTGTGAGAAATTTATGAGTTAATTAGCTTTTAAAAACTCGTGTACAAATAAAATGCAAAATTTTTATTTAGGAATTTTTTTTCCCTCAATTCAGATTCCGATCATTGGACATGTAAGAGGAAGAAAGAGGGAATTCACTTTTCAAATTCTAGACCTTGTCTAAACCAAAATAAACTAGAGGTTTGGTTTTCAAATACATTCACTTATTTGGAAAAGTTCTAGCTACCAAAATTCCATATGCCAATCTACCTCCCAAGAAATACATTTAGTACACCATTGGTTAGTTTTTTGTCTTCCTATATTCTTTATCAACCTCTTCTAGTGATTCTTGAAAGGTGGATACTTAAATCCTTCCTAAAACTTTGAGCTCTAAAATGAGAAGACATACAAGGTCATTTTAAGTCATTCTTCTATCCAATTATAAAAACCAAGTGAATATTTCTACATATTGTTTTTTGTCCCATAACCTGTACAATATATGTGGAGTTGCCTCGCCCTAAGCGAGATGTTTAACAAACATGATAATAGAGAAACAATTAGTGACGTCACAAAAAGATGTAGCCTCTTCGAGGTATAATATCCTCTCATCAAGGTCAAGAATCTATTCACCAAAAATGTCCTATGGAAATGATGGTTTAAGAAACAAAACTAGACAAAAACCTTCAGTGAGAACAACAAAATCTAAAACCTCTTCGTCTTCAATCTGCTCGTAAAGTTAAATTACATGTCTTGATCAAGTCCAACAACAAAGAAACATTCAGTGACAACACCAAAATCTACAACTTCTTCAACATCTTCGAAACCATCTTCAAAGTCAATATTGTGTGCATCAAATTCCTCAGCAAGGTCATCAATGGAGTCATCAAAACTACTATCTCAAACTTCAATGCCAAAAATAAGTTGAAAGAATTCAATTTCTCCAAAAACTTCTTCTCTAAGAAAAGCTAGCATGATGTCGTCGAGAAATTCAGTAATTCCACGAGGAAATTCTATCAAAGTTAAAACAAATCCTTTTCATCCATATTTAATGCCTACTTTTTCAGGTGGAACACCTCCAAATTTAAGGACCACAATGACATAAAATATGTAACTTTACCTAATAGGTGTAGACCTAGAACCCCAAACTTTGTGTGACATGTACAATTGAAGATCTTATATGGTACGCAGTGTGAGAAGAGAGTCATGGTCACTGAGTTGAGCAAGAGAAATAGTTTGGTATGACAACCTTACTTGTGATAGGTCTAGCTAGCAGGCTACCAAATTACATGGTAATGGCATTAAAAATGTGAAAATTCCCATTTCACTTGGAAATAAGATGGTAGAGAAAGGTATAGATGAAAGGAGATATCCATTTATGGTAAAGAAATCAAATAGTTCTATCAATTCCACCTTGCAACTCTAAGAGACATTGAATTAAATTTTTCATCATTCATAATTCATGGTCATGGAACATGATTGTGTTGCAATTGTGATAACATCTACTGTATGCAGAAGCTAATAAAAAATGATCGAAAATGACATTTTTGCTCTGTTTTTTTGAAGATTTAAGGAAAATTACACTAAGTAGCTTCCAACTTCATATGACCATCATGTCAAACTCAGCTCAGGATATTGTCCAAGTAAGAGCCACTTAAGCAAACAATCTAGTATACATGACTCCAATTTCAATTAGCAGCAATGAAAGTTATCTAAGTATGGTGCAAACATTGCTCCAGATCCTCAATGGGGCATGTTTGATGACAATAATTTGGGGAGTGAGAGAGGGAGATGGTAGGAGAAAAAATTCAAGGAATCCACGGGAAATTGAAAAATATATAACTAGAATAAAGTGGAAGAAATTTGTAACCTAAGAGAGAAACCTGTGAGGAAATGGGTGAAGTTGGTATTACACACCCAATTGGACAACCTCGAGGAGAAAACATTTCTCCCACTTTATTTGTTGGCATAACCTAGTAAGTGTTATTCACTAGCATGTATTTTGTAAAGGCCTTGACCTAGTTTCCATTCAACTCCATCCACCATGTTGTAGAGGATTCCAAGCCTAATTTCATGAAAATTAAGTTGGGGATGATCACATTGACCTGCTTGATGACATGTCTATGAAGATTAACTACCTTGAACTATTTTTTTGCGTAGGGAAAGAGACACATTCCCATGTCTGAGCATGAAAACGTTCTTTGATATTGTTAATGCCTCTAGTGTTTACTTCTACAAGTTCTATAGGCGGAGTCTGTAAAGGGCCAGGTAGCCTCTGGATCTCATCTTTTATGAAAGGTGACATATCTAGTAAATGCCCCTACAGTCAATCTCTGGAATGGATCTAAATAGAAGTTCTTCATTTTAATATCCATAAAACATGACAACTTTAAGGTAAACTATGTACATGTGTCATTTCTCCCACAAACTAAAGTGTATAAGTGGTAAATTTTATACCAAGTGTGCTCCCACCATGTAAAGCTCAATTTGGTGAACTTATCATTTTTATAATTTCTTTTTCGATTAAATTTAGTTTCACACATGATCAATTATTGCTTTGAAAGTTGTGTTCTACATAATTTGTGTACACTAAATTACAAATTGATTTTTTGAAATCTATTTTGTGTAAATGTCGACCAATAGATATATATCATGGAGGATCCAATATGGAGGTTCAGGGATCGGGGGATGTTCACGGTATTTAAATATAATCTTAAATCTCCATACATGTGTGTACATATGGAATTGATTTTTTATTAACTTTGTGAGTTAAATTAGTTGTTAATAAGTTTCATATTTTAATTTTTAGGAGGCAAGAGGAGAAGGGTTTCTACTCCATCCATGGAGCGTGGCTAAGGTTCAACTGGTCGAGGTATGAGTGGTAGCAGGTTGCGGGAAGGGGGTGATATTTATTCCCCCGAAGGCCAATCAACGACTGCTGGTTCTCAACAGGGTCACTGTGGGTCTGGTTCTCAGCGGCGTCATTCTGGGTCTGGTTCTCAGCAGGGTCAGGTTGGAGAAAATGTTAACCAACAACATCAAGGTTGCCATCAATTTCAATATTTTTTCATTAAATTTGTACAACTTTTTTTACATGTGTTTTTTCTAATATACGAAATTATATATATATTGATGCAGAGGCCGAAAATGTTCGAGCTAGTGGTCAAAATAGACGCAGGGCAGCCCGCTACATTCAAGAAGAAGGCTGTCAACCCAGCACAACTTATCCGGCTGAGATTACTGATATACCATGGGAAACCAACATGGCGGAATGCACCTTACAAATGTGTGAAAGCCTTTATGCAAAATTGCAAAGAGATCTCGTGGCTTTGTCTCTACCTGCTGAGAGTCGACAAAGCCTTGAAATAGTTACACATTCATTGGGTGAAATGGTGAAAGTGTATAGAAATCTTGGGCCAACGACTGATTCATTTGTAGAACTGATGAGAAAGAGAAAAGAAATAGTGACGGGTCCCGATAAATGGGAGGATGTAAAACAAAAAGTTACAAGAGAAGTGGCCAAGTCAATGTTTAATTATAAGGAAGGGCCAAAAAGAAAAATGTTGAAGGTGCAGTATTTCAAGCACCCAGACAAAGCTCGTTATTTGTATGATCGGCATCTTGCGGCCTTTGTAAGGCTTCCATGGAACGATGAGGTTCCTGTTTATTTTGCACAAATGTTTTATGCAGAATTTTTTTTGGGTATGAAATCCAACTACAATGACCTTCCTTCAGAATTTTTTGGCCCGGGGAAAGGTCAATTATATGACCGTAAGGGCGCTAAGCGAGATGTGGAGTTGCCTCGCCCTGAGCCGCCATTGGTGAGTCGACCGTTTCGAGTCGAAACTCTGCGATCAGAGATGGATGCGACTTCTCAAATAAGTCGAGAAGGAAGGGATGTTATGATCGACAATGTTCATAGCGGATTGAGTGGAGTCGATCTTTTTTTAAATCGAAAAAGAGCACGTGAAAATGCACGTGCCAATTTTGTTTATTATACAGATGAGGAGATTTACAACATGAATGTTGAAGATCTCCGAACATATGCAATAAATTGTCGCAATGGTTTGCAAGAACTAATTTTTCATGAGGAAGAGGGCACCGGAACGGTATGTGTTAGTGACCTTAGGGTTTGAAATTATTTTTACATATACATGTGTACAATTTGTAATAAATACATGTGTATGTACATGTATACATTTATTTGTATGTGTACATTAATCTAACAAAAATGTATGATTATATGTTAAAACACCATTTGTAGTTCTCAGGCATGATGCGTGACGAAAATGTTAATATCACGTTCGGGACCTTCGGTTCAAACGATGCAGATGGGTCTGACTATCATGATATGTTGGCAAATGTTAGTGTTTTTTAAGTGACTCTAAAATAAATAATTGTTGCCACACATGTACATGTATGTATATATATAATTTGATAAAATGTTTTAACAGGTACCGATTTCGTCTGATGTTTTTGGGATGGTGGTACCTTCTTCTTCCTTAGGAGATGTACCTTCTACTTCATTGGGAGATGAGCCACAAGTATGGACAATTTTTCACAAGTTTAAAATTTATGTTTAAAAGTTATATATATATATATATATATATTCTACCTCAAAAAGTTCCATTAAAAATTGAGATATATATATATATATATATATATATAGAGAGAGAGAGAGAGAGAGAGAGAGAGATCTATATTTTGAGTTATTTAAAAAATTTTGAATTTAGGTTCCTATAGAAGATTTCTTTAATCCGCGGACTCTAGCGACGGAGATAGGAACATCCACAGCATTTGAACAAGTTGTTTTTAGTTCCTTTTTTTAATATTAAATTGAAAATAAGTTTATATATGTACACGTGCATTTTCATTTGAAATTTTTTTAGTTTATATATATATATATATATATATATATATATAACTGTATATGTATATTGTACAGTTTACCACTGCAGATGTTCCTATGGGAGAACCTGTTCATCAAATGGAGAGGGAACCTTACGAGGTATTGCATGATTTTTTTGTTATATTTTGTTTTTTACATGAAGTTCTAGATATATATATTCTCATTCATTTTTAAAACATCAAATTTTAATGTTCAAGTACATGTGCATTGTGTATGTAGGTTTCCCATTCATAGGATAGGGCGCGGACTGAGACCCTAGTAGGGAAGACGCTAAATCGGTCTCCATTTGATGGACATGATTTATAGTAGATTTGATTTCAAAATTTAGATGGTTTTAAAATTTGTTAAACTTGATACAGTTTGATACCTGTGATATTTACAATTTTTGGACATATTTTATTACATTGTTATTATATAATTTGTTTTATTTAATTTTTGGATGGTTTTAGTACTTTTGGCATGTGAATATTTAATGTTAAATTTTTTTGTTGGATAGTTGAATTATAATTGGCATGGCATGTGAAGTTTTTAAAAATCAAGTTTTGGATGGTTTCAATCTACATTTTGCATGTGATATTTAATGAACTTTAAATGTTTAATGTTTTAATGTTGCAAAATATATTATATCAAAAGGTTTTTAAAACTTAAAGTTTTGGATGGTTTCAATCTACATTTGCACATGTGGTATATAATGTTAAATGTTTCTATTGGATCTAGTTGAACTATAATTGGCATGGCATGTGAAGTAACGATCTATATATAATTTAAAGTTTTTTAAACTCAAGTTTTGAACGGTTTCAATCTACATTTCACATGTGATGTTTAATGTTTTAATGTTGCACGATATATTATCAAAAGTTTTTAAAATTTTAAAGTTTTGGATGGTTTCAATCTACATTTGGCACATGGTATGTAATGTTAAATGTTTCTATTGGATATTTGTTCACTATAATTGGCATGGAATGTCAAGTAATGTTGCACAAATCCCTTTTGGATGGTTGAAGTACATTTGAAGTTTTAAGATTGCTTTTGATCTCTCCATGTAGTTTTGTTTGAATGAAAAAATTTCCAATATGAAGAACATAGCTTTTCAATGCAACTAACCATCTATCAATTGAGCTCTAATTGAAAATAGAGTTTAAAGAAGTAGATATATGTACAAATTATCCCTTTAATTTTGATTGGAAATATAAGTCTCTAGTACATATATATGTTTGTTGAATTTGGGTCAATGTCATTAATGCACTCAAATAGGTAGCCTTGTCGATTTATTTACATTGTTGAAACTTTTTACCAAAAAATCCAACTAGTTTTTCATCAATGCACATAGAAAAACTACTTGGAACAATTAATTTTGCATTCTAGAACATATCTATCCAAGACAAGTAACATTTTTCATCAATGCACATTGAACATATCCGACCATTGGACAAGCATATTTTGTACGAGATTTTCAATCAGGATTAGAGATGTGGGTCAAATCCCACCAAAAGTCGGAGAAGTGCTTTGAGTCTCTTGTCTGAAAGGAATTTTCGTACAAAACTATACTGCAGATGATTTATTTACATTGTGTCCATACTTTTTACCAGAAAATCTAGCTAGTTTTTCATTAATGCACATAGAAAAACTAGTTCCATTTAATTGCATTCTAGAACATATATATTGAGTACGTAAATAATTTTTCATCAATGCACATAGTAAAACTAGAACAATTAATTTCATTCTATAACATATATATATATATATATCCAATAAATATAACATTTTTCATCAATGCACATGTATGTATGTAAAACTACTTTCAGGTGATATTAGAGCACATGTTTGTACCCAAACAATTTGTACATGTGCAAACACTTGCACAAATAACATAAGCAGCTCAATTTTTAGTTGAGTACTGGAAGTTCTAAAACATATTTAATCCAAAGATAATAAGTTGTTGGAAAATTCACTCAAAAAAATTATAATGGAATTCCATCCTCAATAATCCGTTCATGATCGGATTTTGGCATTTTCCATCTCTTAATTTTTTATTTTTCCTTTGATTGAATTTCTATCAACTTTATGCGTGCTGCACACACCAAGTGACTATATTGACAACTTATGGAATCAGGTTCATAGTCTTCAAAGTAAACAAAGTCTCCACTTTGATGAGTTTGTTTGAAAAAATAACCTTTCAGTATAATAGACCCTCTGTCATACTGAAATCCATGATCATCATAGTTTTGTAATAATTTCATTTTTCGTTCAGTGCAACGCATCAAATAATACTTCACATTTTCATCGTTGTCAATAGGTGCAATTACAGCGAAAACATCTCCTGCACAATAAAATGAATTTAACAAAATTATGCATATTTAAATTTATTTCTAGATCTTTAAATCATTAAAAAGTAATTCAAATGTTACCTTCTCTAACAAGATCAGAAACTCGATCACCATCGGATGATATTGTAGTTTCCTCTGATTGCATTTCTTCAAACATTGCAACAGACATTTTTCCCTTTGTATTTAGCTCTGTATGTTTCCAATCGCTCACATACATTTTGTTTTCACAGACGTCATTGGATTTTGTGTTTTCTATGCAAACATCACAAAAACAAGAATATTTTCTTTTATCCAATGCAAACACATTTGTGGACAACTTTGTTTGAATTGAATGCAATTTTCGAGTCCCTTTTATTGTTTCAACATCATTTCCAATTGATCTATCTACGTCTTCGATTCCAATATGCCAGAAAAACCTTTATATGGAAAATTAGAACAAGAATTTGTAAATATGATATCAAAATACAATCAAAGATAATCATTGCATGATAAATGTACAATGTTTAAAATTAGATTTCCAATATAAATTAAATTGAATGTACCTTCGCACTTCTCTTGATGGGTTTCTCTCATGGTTTAGAGCAGCGATGCACCATTGAACAACTTCTTCAGCGTTCACAAGTCGGCTTGCAGAGTGGTTCATTTGATATCTTCGAAGTACTCATTTTATGCATGCTCCTGCACCGTCATGTTCTCCTTTTCCATGGCCAGTTTCAAAGAAATTCCAACAGTGTTTAATGCAGGTTTTCTTATGAAGACAACACAACCAAAAGAATGATCGTGCAGATTTGAAATGCCCTACGCATCCGTCTGACCATATCCAATGTTCATTGAATGTTATTCCACGATTTTTCAATGAATCATAAATTTTTCCAAAACAATGTTGTACAAAACATGTATCATGTGTACAATCGTCACTGATATAAAAGTGATATTCTTTAATGATATGTCGATTTTCACTCGTGCTTTCTATATGATCGACATTTTGTTCAACATGTCTATATAGAATATGGACGAGCATGGAGACTTGGTCAGAATGATAGTATTCACTTTGAATTTCTTTTTGTGGAACAAATGTGTAGTTTTCTGCAAAATCAATCACTGACAAAATGGTCCCTGGTGGAAAAACTTCACGAGATTTTTTGAATTGCAAGTCTTGCCATCGAGCTCTATGGGAATGCTTGGTATATTTGTAAATTTCTGCCTCAAACTTTCTCAAAAAGTTTATCAGAAAAATTTTGTTTTCTAGTAATTCAATTCTTTTAACACTATTTGCACCTTTAATCGATGTATCGATATATTCATATCTCTTCCATTTCACTTTCATGTTGGATAATGATTGATCATTTATATCAATACGATATTTGTTTTGAAATTTAGTCAAATGTCCACAATCATCGCATTTTTTACCACCAACACATTTCCTTTTGTAAAATAGTTCATCACTTTCTCTTTCACATAGAATTTGAGATATGAAATCACGAATAGTGGAAGGAGGAGGTGAATCCTTCCATAATGTTCTACCGAAATCAAGGAATGTGTCATAATATAACTCAAATTCCACATGATAACGACAACAACAAGTGTCGCGTACGGTGATAGGTTTTACATACCATGGTTTTTGTTGAACAAAAGCACCGAGTGAAACATGAATTTGACGATTCTCTTCTTTGAACTTGTTGAATAACTCTATCTGAGTGGTTTCCAAGAGACATTTTTCATGTTCTTCGTACTGATTTTGTGCTATTCTTCTTCGCATTACATGTCTTGCAGTTGGTGAAACACGCGAATTGTTCTTCCAATATTCATATATTATTTTTTTAACATTTTCTCCAAGTCTATCTTTGTATGGTTGCTTACAAATAGCTCTCCAACAAGCGAGTTCATCATTTACATCTATTTGCAGCCGAAATTTCCGATGTTTGTGCAAAGTTTTTCGCGAGGTTCCCAGTGCTCATGCCATAGATGTTACCAAACGATTCTCTTGAGTACTTGAGGAAACCATTTCCATCTGTATTCCTCTACGTACAATTGAAACATCTTTCTCTCTAGATCTCTTAATTGACTTTATAGCACTACTCATATTTTTTATCACTTCTTCCTTCATTTTTTTATCTTTGGTTGATTTTCGAATACCCAATAGTGTCGTAGCCTCTTTTAATTTCCTTGATGATAGGAGACCTTTCAACATTTGAGCCTAAACTGTCACTCGCTCATTTAAGAAATACTTTTCAAAAATGCAGTTAACACGATATCGTATAACATAGTCAGGTTTTTTATCTCCATATGTGTGAGTGTCAACATTTTCTAACATCAGATTATCGATAGTGATTTCATCTGTACATATTCGAAAAAATAGTACATATTCAATAAATAACTAAATTAATAAATATATCTAAAATTTCAAATATTTTTCAAATTAGTTCATCAAATAAAAATTAAGCTTCACATTTTACATTAAGAAAATTTTAAATGTATCAATAGATCATAATATTTACATTTACATACCTGCTTCCATTTCTGCTTGAGGTTGATTTTCTTCTTCAATATTTTGAGGAATATCTCTGTTTTTTTATATTAAACAAAATATTTTTCAAACTAGTTCATCAAATAAAAAATTAAGCTTCACATTTTATATTAGGAAAATTTTAAATATATCAATAGATCATAATATTTACATTTACATACCTGCTTCAATTTCTGCTTGAGGTTGATTTTCTTCTTCAATATTTTGAGGAATATCTTTGTCTGTTTACATTAAACAAAATATTTTTCAAATTAGTTCATCAAATAAAAATTAAGCTTCACATTTTACATTAGGGAAATTTTAAATATATCAATAGATCATAATATTTACATTTACATACCTGCTTCAATTTCTTCTTGAGGTTGATTTTCTTCTTCAATATTTTGAGGAATATTTCTGTCTGTTTACATTAAACAAAATATTTTTCAAATTAGTTCATCAAATAAAAATTAACCTTCACATTTTACATAAGGAAAATTTTAAATATATCAATAGATCATAATATTTACATTTACATACCTGCTTCAATTTCTGCTTGAGGTTGATTTTCCTCCTCAATATTTGAGAGGGCTTCTAACTTTCTTTTGCGAGATTGTCTCGTTTCTTCTCTACGTGCCTCAGGGTCTCTTTTTCGATCATATTTTCTCACACAAGTTCTTCGATTTCCCATGATAATAGGGTATGAAGTTCAAAAATTTTCCTTCAAAAAATTAGACAATAACTCAATTACAAAAAATATCACAAAAGATTTAATTTAAAAAAATTCAGTGTAAATTTTTTGCAAAAAATACATACTCCAATCCAAAACACTTTAAAAAATTCGAGAGAAAAATGTCTTATAAAAATGAAACGAAGCTCAAAAGATTTACTTCACTCAAAACATGTACATACCTCCAAGAAATTTCTTTTGAATGTACGTCCAAGAAATTTTTTTAAGTTCAAAACAATTTTTGCCAAAATCAGGCCCCCTCCAAGAAATGTCTTCCAAAAAAATTCTTTGTAAAATGAATTTGCTTCCAAGAATTGCTTTTAAACCCAAACTTTGAAGATAAGTTTTTGAACCCAAACCAAGATATTTATAAAATGAGATGAAATGTGTGAAATGTGCGAAAATTGTGAATCATTTCGCAGCAATTTATATTGTCGCGAAATGTGTTTTTAGTAGGGGCTCCGCAAAACTTTTCGGCCGACGGAAAGTTATACAATAGTTCGGCCGAACTTTTTATTAAAAGTTCGGTCGAACTATTAAGACGTTAGATTTAACGAGCGTATGACGGAAAACATAGTTCGGCCGAACTAACGCGTCACCAATTACGCAAAAACCAGGTTCTGAATACGGTTCTGCAACTTTGCACTGATTAAAGTCCATGAAAAGTTGTTAATTAACCGTCGGAACTAAGACAAGCATTTTCAGAATTGAATCTACTTTCAGGAAATATAACTTTTATGGAATTTCATAAACGTTTATTAATTTTAATTATTTTTCTAATAAAATGGGTGCAAACAATTTCTGAGGGTCATTGTGATTCAGTGAAATCAAAATTTTGTATCTCCCAAAATACATTATAAAAAAAATTGAAAAAATTATGGGGCATCACAATGGTCCGTCGTCTCTAATGGGTAGTTTTTAGATTTTTAGTTTATAACTTATATGTTAAGAAATGTTTTGCGACGCGAAACATATCTAAAATACGTAGTTTTTCGTATTAGACCAATTCAAAAAATTCTAGTAATTATGATATGCATCCATTGGCTTTGTAAATATGATGAAAACAAAGTAGACTTTGTCTAGATTGTTGTAACACATTTTTTTTTTCAAAAACACAAATTTTCAATGAATACAACATTGCGTCATAACATGACTTCTTATGAATCCTTTGATTGTTAAGAAACACACACTCAAAGAAACGCTAAGTTGACATATCAAATCTGCATAAAAAAATTTCAAAAATAAGTAATAGAAAGCTAACAAAATTTCTCACAACTTTTATTTTTATCGCAAAATGAAATTCTACACAGAAAAATTGTTATAGTTTGCAGAAAGTTGAAGAACCGAAAAAAAATGAAATTTTTTTCTCAAAAAAGGGCAAAAAGTGTAACCCAGCTTCACATTTTCACCTATGCATTAAAGAATTACATATAACAAAGCACTTAAAACCATGAAACAAAATCAAATAAAAAGAAGAACAAAGAGGCCATAACATGCATGAGATCATGACACCAAAAATTGATTACGGAGTTCGTCCAATTCGAACTACGTCTCCGGCCCTGCTCAACAGTGGGGAGGCCTTCATTCATGAAGTGGCAAGAAGAAGAAGAAGTATAAGTGAAATTACATAAATCACCCTTATACCTCCAATTTGGAAAATGTCTTAAAAATGGAGAGCTTTGATGCAGAACAATACATCACCATTGGACGTGTAAAATTAACATAAAATTTGTCTCAAATGGACACTGGCAAGTTCTGCACCCCAGGGAATATTTTGATGCCCCTCAATATTCCTTGAGCATGGTTCCACCCCTCTAGCCCGCTCGTGGTTCCGCTCTTGATCCTCCTGCTCTGCCTTAGGTGCACTGCAGAAAATGAGTTTTTGTATAACTTGGACGGTGGATTTTACAAAGCGCCCACCTAGCACAATTAGTAAAAAGGGTAATTTGTTAAGGGGAGGTCGAGGGATCAAATCCTGCCTCCCCCGAAAGTCCGCGTATTTTTTGGACCGTTTTTTATGTTGGCATTCGCGTTTGGTGGTGAAATTAATTATGGTGATGCTTGGTTTTAATTTGGGTTGCGGAATTTAAATGTTGGGCCGCCCGTGGATCGGACCGACCTACGTGGCCGTGCGGGTTCGATTCTCGCCGGCCCATATATATATATATATATATATATATATATATATATATATATATATATATATATATATATATATATGATTGTGAGTGTGTGTGTGTGTGTGTGGTCCAAGAGTGTGGGCGGTGTCCCCGATCAGAGTCGCGAGCCCCGGCTCCACGGTTATTTTTATTGTTATATATAATATGAGATTTGGTATATGGATCCGACGAGGTGGCGGGGTCATGGCCTGCCACCCCTATTTGTTTTAATATTTTTTTATGTTATTTAACAATAAATAGTCGTTTTCAAATTTTTCCGAAATAAGGGTCATCGAGAAAATTAAAGAGGTCATCATTTCGCCCATTTTCGGGATCTAGGTTCCTTTTCTGTTGACGGTGAATTTTTGGGACACTTAAACCTAGCCCACTATCCAAATTTCACCAAAACTTTGAATCACTCTAACTTCTCCATGCAAGCTCGGATTGGAGATCCGTTCGCACCATTGGAATTAGGGCGGCGAGTACTTAAACCTGAACCTAGTTCGAGAGCAATATGGCCATTTTGAATTTTGAGAAATATTAAGCCACTTGTCCTCTGAGATCCTCCTAGATCAATCCTCCCCATTAAGGAGTTTTTGGACCACCAAAATCATTAACACATCCAACACACTGCTTGTGTCTTCTCCAAACCATACTTTCAATCACTTGCACACAAAGCTGGTACATCTTTTGCAAACCACAGATGACTCAAAAAACCCCTCACTTGCCAAGAGTTTATAGCACACATTCATTGGTCAAGGATTACATAATAAAAACCCAATACTTCATATACTCAAAAGGCCAAAAATATCATCATTGCATTTTGAAGCGACGGAAGACACATCATCACTTTTACATTTATTCGCAATGCATGATTTACAAATTGTGTCCATAACTAGATACTACCTCTAGAAAAACCATTTTTTACTTTATAAAGTAAATGGGTCCCCTCCCTATGGTGGATTTGCTTGTGGAATGTCCTCGATGAATGGATTCTTCATGGGGGGATTTTGGTCCTAAAGTGTTTTACATGTAGATCTATGGTGTTCATCCTTATGGCAATGATCCTTCCTCTTCTAGACTTTCCGGATTGTCTTGGAACGTTTCCCCCTGACGTGCCTCTGATAAGTGCTCATGGATCCCTCAATGTCCCTAGAATGTGATGAGGCACTCATAATCTGTCGCTGGTGGTTCGTTGGTTGTCTTGGAGTATTCCTCAACTTCCTTCCTGACATACCCAAGTCCTGCATGACGACGCAATTCTTATACTTTGATAAGGTTTATGATTCCTTGGCAATTAATGTTGAGGCCCTTTCACTGATACCCCATATTCTTCAATAGTTTGGATCTGATACTTGCAGTATGTTTTTCAAAATCAGTGAAATCGTCATCATGAAAAGTATGTGAAATAGAAGAAACACTTTTTACCTCAAGGGGGTTATGTTGCAGCTTCTCTAATGCCTCATCCTTAGCTCGCAACTGGTGTAGCAACCTTTGTTTCTCCTTTTCTTCTTCTTGTAGGAGTCTCCTCAACTCAGTATTCTTTGCTTGAATGCTTTGATTGATCTCCTCAAGTTCTTGTATCCATGCTGCATTGGGCGGCCTTTTCATCTTTGGTACACTATGTATTGAAATTTTTGTTTCATCATCCGAATCTGAACCCAAATCGATGGGTCCATCTGCTGCAATTCCAAGAGTTGCAATCCTCCTTTCATCACCGGAATCTAATCCCAAGTCAATTGGTCTACCTCGTGCAACTCCCGTAGCCATGATCTTCTCATCTTCCTCTGATTCAGACTTTTGATCTTGTTGCATGGTGGAAACTCTCTTCTGCCTCTCCTTCTTGTTATCCCTCTTAGGCCTCAGCTTAAGGTGCAGTTTCCAACAATTTTCTTCATTGTGTCCTTCTTTCTCACAATGGGTGCAAGAGGTCTTTGCTCCTCTTTTCTTTGTTGTTGTGGCTCTTTTTGGGTGGTAATTTTTTTCATGTCTCCTTGTTTTCAAGATGCATGGTCTTCACACTAGCCAAATCGATAGTAGCAGGCTCAAACAATAATAATGAATGTATTATGTAACTATGTAAAAAACCGATATACTTAGTTACAATATTTGGTGAATCTAAAAGAATGTCTAAGTTCAATGCTTGTTTTCTAAATTATTCAGTGAAGTTTTGCACATTTTGGCATTTGCCTTACTTTAGGTGTTTCCATTCCATTAATGTTTATTTATTGTAGCCCAATGGGTAAAATCGAGTTTTCAATGAAGAAATAAAATTTGACCATGAGGAGAGAAGGTGACCCAGATTGTTGTTGCGTTGCAATTTTCTCTCCCACCAAACGAGAGCGGTGCCACCTAGTCGAAGGGATGCCAACTGGATCTTTGCCTCGTCTTTCTTGCTCTGTTGAATCCGGCAATAGACCTCAATCTATCTAATCCAATTGTTGAGATTTTCCGCGTTACTTTCTCCTGTATACATAGGCAAGTCAAACTTTACATATAGTTTAAGGAAAGGTTTCTTAGATGTATGCCTATGATGTCTATGAGAATGATGAGAAGAAGAAGAGGAACTATCACTAGAAGATGGAGAGGGAGGTGTCTCTTATCCACCATCTCCATGGTTTACTGATCCCTGGTCATCTGCATTTTTCTTCTCGGGCTTGACGGTCTTCTCATACTTTGCAAATAGTTTATCTACTTTCTCTGCCAAGTTGTATAATGAACTGTGGTAATTCTGCTCTTCTTCCCAACGAGCTTCCTCATCTATCATGTTTCTTCTTCATAGTGCACATCCTACTTCGGGATCAAAATACTTAAGCTTTCATTCGCCCCTTTGCAACTTGTTTTTGGTTAGCATATACTCATGCAATTCACATCGAAAAATACCTTCTCTGATACCACCTAATCCAAGATATTTTGCTTATATATGCATTAAATAATTACATATAATAGAGCACTTCAAACCATGAAACATAAGCACATAAAATGAAGAACAAAGAGACCATAACACGGATGAAATAAAGACACCAAAAATTGATTATGGAGTTCGTCCAATTTAGACTACGTCTTCGGGCCCTGCTCAACAATGGGGATGCCTTCATTCATTAAGTGGAAAGAAGAAGAAGAAGTGCAAATAAAATTACATAAAGCACCTTTATACCTTGAATCAGGAAAATGCTCAAAAAATGGAGAGCTTTGATGCAGAAACGGACATCACCATTGATTTTTTGTCGCCGAGAGGTGTAAAATTGACATAGAATTTGTCTCAAATGGACATTGATAAGTTTTGTACCCCAGGAATATTTTGATGCCTCTCAATATTCCCTGGGTATGGTTCTGCCCCTCTGGCCCGCTCGTGGTTCCGCTCCTGCTCCTACTCTGATTTAGGCACATTGTTGAAAAGTGGCTGAAAATGAGTTTTTATATAGCTTGGATGGCAGATTTTACAAAGTGCCCACTTGACACAATTGGTAAAAAGGGTAATTTGTTAAGGGGAGGTGGGGGGATCAAATCCTGCCTCCCCTGAAGTCCGCATATTTTTTGCCCTGTTTGGTTGTGTTGTCATTTGTGTTTGGTGGTGACATTAATTATGGTGATGTTTGGTTTTAATTTGGGTTGTGGAGTTTAAATGTCGGGCCGCTCATGGATTGGGCTGACCTACGTGGTCGGGTGGGTTCGATTCCTGTCGGCCCATATGTATATATATATATGTTCCAAGCCTGTGGGCGGGGTCCCGGGTCAGACCCGCAGGCCCCGACCCCATGGTTATTTTTATTGTTACATATAATATGAAATATGGTATATGGATCCGACAAGGGTGGCGGGGGTCATGGCACACCACTCCTATTTTTTTTGTTATTTAACAATAAATATTCGTTTTCAATTTTTTCCAAAATAAGGGTCATTAGGCAAATTAAAGAGGCCACAATTTCTACCATTTTCGGGAGCTAGGTTCCCTACCAGTTGACGGTGAATTTTTGGGACACTTAAACTTGGCCCAATGTCCAACTTTGACCAAAACTTTGACTCGCTCTAACTTCTCCATACAGACTCGGATTAGATATCCATTCACACCATTGGAATCAAGGTGACGATTACTTCAACTTGAAGCCGGTTTGAGAGCAATCTAGCCATTTTCAATTTTGAACAATCTTAAGCCACTTGTACTTTGAGATCCTCTTGGATCAATACATTCAAAATATGGATATAACATAAGGAAAACTTACAACATGCAAAAATCACATCCCATTAATATCTGACATATAAATCACACCTTTGTCTTTTCATTGACTCGAAAATAGATATAATACAATACACACAATGTTGTTTCTTCTCAAACTTGACCAACCCTTTGCTTCATAAAAATTACAACATAAATATACTAAAAAAAATCAGTGCCCACCTCTAGGAACTGATTTCCTTAATAGGATTTTTGTTTCTAGCTAATGCATAGACTACAGTGTCGAGGCCATCATACATAGGGATTTCAGTCATACAGCAATGTGAAAAATTATAGAGAGACCATTACACCGATAAGCTACCAATCATACCAATGCGAGATCATATTCAGAACAGTAATGTGAAATCCAAAACATAGATGTGGCACTAATGTGGAGGAAGAGCTACGTCACCAATATGTGAACATATCCTGAACTGAGATGCAATACTAATGTTTAAACAGAGAAGTGATACCAATGTGGAAGAGAGATGTGAGTGCCTCATACAGGCGAGAGTATAGATATATAAGTGAATCTTGTGCCATGCGGGCGAGCGGTAGTATAGCACCAGAAAGTGAGATACCTACAGCAATTATGAATCATAAACCCTTACAAGAATCCACAGAGAGAGACCATCAAAAATCCTACTGCCATCCAAGAGAGTCGAAAATCTTGAGCATTTTCGAGAGATGAAAAACCTCAAACCTACCGAAAATCTTTGACCAATACATGCATTTGAATTATTGTCTTTTGGACATCAACTCAATAGCATATTTATAGTTATTTGTCATTAACGAAGGATCACAACCCTTTGGAGGAAGTTGACATGACGCCAACCTTGAACTTCGACGGGAGACTTAAAAACCGAATTTATATATATATTTTTTAATGTAAGTGTTTTCATTATTATTTTCAAAATAGTATTTGTGACCAATAATAGTAATTTTTTTCTCAATTTTGAATTTTACCTTTGGGGTTTAATGGATTTCTCAAGGGAAATTATTCCTACCGTTGTCTCATATTTTAACAAAAACCCTAAAACTTATTTTTATGTTGAATATACACCTAGCAATTTAGTTAATCATATGGTGAGCTATCCATATTTTATATTGCTATTATTCAAATTAGGAATGAATAAGAAGCTTGAAAGATATTCTTTTATTTTATAAGAGTTCAACACAATTGTTAATCAATTATCTAACGATGGATGGTATTTTTCTAAAAATAAAATTAAAAATTACTATGTAATTTATAATATCTATTTTTTAAATTTAATATAGTAAATAATTATTTTTATATTATATATATTTTATGATAGGATATTTTTCAATCATTTTAAGAAATATATTCAATTTTAATTTAAAAAATTATAAAAATATTATACATAAATAAATATGTATTTTTTAAATGATATTTATGTTGAAATTTGGTTACCGGAGGACAGGTGGTTCCCTGAGGCTTTGATCTTTGGCCTAGGGAAAAGTGTCTAAAAGAATTTAATTTTTCTCCGAAAGTGACTTTTAATTAGTATAAAGTCAAATCTAATTTAAAAGTGACTTTAAGTGATAAAGTTACTAAAGTCTAATTTAAAAGTGACTTTAAGTGATAAAGTTACTAAAGTCTAATTTTAAAGTGACTTTAATAAAGTCAATATAAAATTAGAAAGGAAAAGTGACTTTGGAAATAAATGACTAAGTGGGTTTTTATTAAAGTGGGGTGAATTAAAAAATAGAAAGTGAGATTTAAATGAACATTTAATCTCAGCCCTAGATCTCAATCTATTTCTGCCATTGGATTTAGGGATTCCCCAAAAGTCACTTAGGGTTAGGTTAACGGAGGGAAAGGAGGAAAAGGTCATTCATTCTTTCATGAGCAGATTGAGAGAGGAGGAGAAGGAGAGTTGGAGACTTTTTCTGAAGAGAGCTTGAGAAGGTGAAAGAGAGGCAAATACAGCAAATTTGTACAATAGCAAGGAGGGCACGGTTTTCGAGGCAGTAAGAGGCTGCATGAATATCGAGGCAGCAAGGCCGTACAACAGCACGAAAACTGAGACAGCAGTCTGTACAGCATTCCGTACAGCAATCCGTACAGCTTTTTTGTGGCATGTTTTTCGAGGAGAAAGGAAGCATGGTTTTTGAGGAAAAGTACAGCAACAAAGGGCTCGATTTCCAAGGTTGTTGGGCACACTTTTCGAGGCAGCCAACACACTTTTCGAGAAAGGCAGTTTGCTGTAATAAATTTCTGTTTTGAGTATTTTGCTGTTCTGGCACGTTTTCCAAGGCGGAGGCAAGCACGGAAAACCAGATAAGTCTGTAATTAATTTGCTGGAATTTTTCTTGTATATTTCACCTGTCTATAAAAGCATTTTCCTGAAATAAGAAGGAGCTTTCAAATTGGTTTTCCCCAAGAGTTGTAGGGGGTTTTTCGAGGGTCATGTTGACCAAAAATCACTGTGTTATCATGTGTTGAATGGCTGTTTGTATTTGCTGATTTTTATTTCTGCATTTTCCAGCATTCTGTAAATTTTCCAGAATTTGTGTTTTCAGCAAAAATTTATTTTCCAGTTTGTTGAATGTAAGGATATGGGAAAGGGCATTTAACTATTTGGAGAAATAAGGTGAAACTGAAAACCGGGGTGGGAAACAGGAAATTTCTACATGGTATCAGAGCTTGAGTGTTGAAAGTGCAGTTTGGGACAGCAAGGAGAAAAATGCAGCCTGCTGATTTTTCACAAACATAATTTTTATCTTTACTACAGCAGTGCTATTTTTTCAGTTTTAGGACAACAGGATGTCATTAGGATTGAGGGTGGAGGATAGGTTGGATGGGCATACCAATTACAGCGTTTGGAAGGAGAGAATGCATAATATCTTTGAGGAGGCAGAAGTCTGGGATATCATGGTTCATACCCAACAGCAGCCTGTTAATGTGCCTACTGATGTTGTTCAGTTGGTAGCATATAATAGAAAGAACAACAAGGGTAAGAGACTGAGATTCTAGACGGAATCAAAGACCATTGCATTCCTCATGTGAGAGGAAAGAGAAATGCTCATGAGATGTGGACAGCATTGTCCAATCTCTACCAGAGTACCAATGAGAACCGGAAAATGGTCCTGAAGGAGAAGCTGAAAACCATTAAGATGGGTAAGACTGATAGTGCAGCTGGATATCTCACAAAGATTACTAATGTGAGAGATGAGTTGGCAGCAATTGGAGAGGTCATTCCACCCACTGAGTTGGTGCGGATAGCAGTGAATGGCCTCTCCAGTTCATGGATGAACTTTGCCGATGGGGTTTGTGCACGTGAGACCCTTCCCACATGGGAGAGGTTTTGGGATGATTGCATTCAGATAGAGATCAGGAAAGGTCAGCTTGGGGCAGCCAAGCCAGTTGAGCAGGATGAGGATGTAGCACTGTTGGCAGGAGGCAAGAAAGGCAAAGGGAAGAAACAAGCTTCCACAAGTAATGGTGGGGGCAAAGGTAAAGGTAAAGGTAAACAGAGTAACACACAGAAGGACTATTCCAAGGTGAAGTGTTAGAATTGTCAGAAGATGGGACACTATGCAGTTGTGTGTCCGGAGAAGAAGGGGAAGAACCAGAGCATGGCAGCATCAGTAGAGGTTGAGGACTTTGCAGATCGCTTTGACCGGGAGTTTGGGTTCATTGCGTGTGAGTCCTTCTATGTGATTACCGCTTGCCGCAGGTTCGTAGAGTATGCATTTCCCTCGACTAGCCGAGCATCTTCGAGTGAATCCTATGTGGTCGTTGGGCTAATTCCCCATTCATATGACAAAAAGAGTCTCGTGAGTACTTCTCAGAGCTTTCAGAGAGTGGCACTGATGTAGAGGTAGTACTCGGTGATGACAGATTTGTTAGAGCAGTCGGTGTGGGAACATTGACATTTCAGAGGGAGTCCAAACCTCCCTTGAAGGTGTCAGATGTTCTTTATGTGCCAGGGATGAGGAATAACCTCATATCCGTCTCAGCTTTGGAGGATAGAGGATATGAGGTACTGTTCAGGGGAGGACAGGTGTTGATGTATCCCAGGGGCACTCCAGCTGATTCAGCTAGAGTGATAGGTGTACGCCATGCAAAGGTGTACAAGTTTGCATTTCAGTCCCTTTTGGCATTGAGCAGTAGTACCGACAGCAGAGCTAGCAGTTCCGAGCAGTGTGAGATTTGGCACCGCAGGATGGGGCACATGTATCATGGAGCCTTGAGGACTTTGCGGGAGATCACTACAGGTGTGCCAGATTTCAGTATTGATCACTTTGATACTTGCAGAGGATGTGCGATGGGCAAGTTTTCCAAATCCCCTTTTCCCAGCAGTGACAGCAGAGCGATTAGGATACTTGATTTGATTCATTCCGATGTGAGTGGTCGGATGTCTCATGTCTCCTTGAGTGGATATGAGTACTATGTTTTATTCATTGATGATCACTCCAGGAGGACCTAGATTTATTTCTTGAAGACCAAGAGTGAGGTCTTCAAGCGGTTTCAGGAGTTCAGAGCTCTTGTGGAGACACAGACAGGTCGGAAGATCAAGTCCCTGAGGTCGGACAATGGAGGAGAGTACACTCTTGGAGAGTTTGTTGACTATTGTGCGGAGGCAGGCATTAGGAGGGAGTTCATTGTTCCTTACAACCCCCAGCAGAACGGGGTTGCGGAGAGGAAGAACAGATCCATCGAAGGGGCTGCCAAAGCCATGTTACATGATCAGGGGTTGCCATTGTTTTTGTGGGCAGAGGCCTGCAACACAGCTGTTTATTTGCAGAACAGGAGTCCGCATCATGCCTTGGGGCATATGACTCCGGAGGAGGCTTTTTCTGGGAAGAAGCCTGATATTGGTCATCTTCGTATCTTTGGGTGCATCACATACTCCTACATACCCAAGGAGAAGAGGACCAAACTAGAGCCCACCGCAGAGAAGGGTATCTTTGTGGGCTACAGTGAGACCTCAAAGGCATTTCGGATTTATATTCCCGCACAGAGGAGAGTTGTTGTTAGGCGGGATGTGAAGTTCGAGGAGGATAGGGCCTTTAGGAGGTCACGAGAGTTAGAGTATCTAGATCAGCCAGACCCTCAACAGCAGCTGAGTCAGTCACAGGGATCTAGTTGGTAGGGATCAGGAGGATCCGGAGATACAACTATGACGATGTCAGGTCCATCAGTGAGCAGTGGCTCACAGAGTCAGAGGGGTGGTGCTTCGAGTAGCGTGCAGAGCAGTCCACAGAGTAGTTCACTAGGGAGTCCACTGATGGACAGTTCACACGGTACCTCAGCTTCTACAGGTTCAGGTGCAGGCAGGAGGACAGCAGACAGACAGTCAGGAGTTCAGGCTCCTGATGATGATGAGGAGGAGTTTCATTCTCCAATGGGAGAAGTATGCTCAGGGAAGAGGAAGCCCAAGTGGCTTCAGGACACCTTGAGAGAGGCCACATCTGTTGCTGCGCCTAAGAGGCCGGTCAGAGAGAGCAGACCACCTGAGAGGTTTTGTAGCTATATGGCAATGGCTACCAACATCCTTGACTCTGAGCCTTCTAGCTATGAGGAGGCAACTAGCCAGCAGGTCTGGAGAGAGGCCATGCAGGAGGAGTATTCTTCTATCATGAAGAATGATGTTTGGGAGGTGGTGCCGAGGCCTGAGGGAAAATCCGTGGTTACTTCCAGATGGCTTTACAAGGTAAAGCATGCTGCAGATGGCAGCATTGAGAAATTCAAAGCGAGGTTTGTGGCTAGAGGGTTCTCCGAGGTAGAGGGAGCTGATTATGAGAAGACCTTCACTCCCGTGGCTCGATATACTTCGATCCACTCCATTATATCGATAGCAGCAGAGATGGGTTGGAAGATCCACCAGATGGATGTGAAGACCGCATTTCTCAATGGATTCATACAGGAGGAGGTGTACATTGAGCAGCCACAGGGCTTTGAGGTGCATGGGAAGGAGTCCCATGTGTGCAGATTGAAGAAGGCCCTTTATGGCCTGAAGCAAGCTCCCAGAGCTTGGTACTCCAGGATAGATACATACTTGCAGGGGATGGGTTTCACAAATAGTGAGGCAGATCCGAACCTTTACTATATTGTGATAGGTGAGGAGCCTCTCATTCTGGTGCTGTATGTGGATGACTTAGTCATTACAGGTGCAGAGAGACTCATAGAGCACTGCAAGAGAGATCTTGCGGCGGAGTTTGAGATGAAGGACATCAGCTTGATGCATTACTTTTTGGGTTTGGAGGTGTGGCAGGAGGAGGGGCATTTCTTCCTGGGACAGGGGAAGTATATTGTGGACATCCTTGGCAGATTCCACATGGAGGATTGTAGACCCATGTCGACACCGATGATCAACAACTGGAAGAAGCTTCATGCTTCGGATTCCGAGTTGGTGGATCCCACATTGTACAGACAGCTGATTGGTTCCTTGATGTATTTGGTCAACACTAGACCAGATATTTGTTTTGCAGTCAACACGATGAGTCAGTTTATGTGTGAGCCTAGGAAGGTTCACCGGGTGGCTGCAAAACACATTTTGCGGTACTTGCAGGGGACAGTGGATTATGGTCTGGACTACAGGCAGGGGGATGGAGTGAGATTGGCAGGTTACACTGATTCTGATTGGGCAGGTTGTGCTTCTGATAGGAAGAGCACTTCAAGGTGTTGTTTTGGGTTGGGTTAGGCAATGGTGTCATGGTTCAGCTAAAAGCAGCAGTTAGTAGCATTGATTTCAGCGGAAGCAGAGTATATGGTAGCCAGTCTAGCTAGTTGTGAGGCCATCTGGCTTCCCAAGATGTTGTTTGGCTTATTTGGTCAGCCGTTGAGACCTTCAGTGATTTACTGTGATAATCAGAGTTGCATTAAACTCACGGAGAATCCAGTATTTCATGACAGGTCAAAGCATATCGGGATCAAATATCACTTCATCAGAGACTATGTTCAGAAAGGAGCTGTGAAGCTTGAGTATATTCCCACTAATGAGCAGGTTGCAGATATTCTTACCAAAGCCTTACCATGGGGCAAGCATGTCTACTTCAGAGACAAGATGGGTGTGGTGAGGAACACCTTCCTCGGTAAGAGGGAGTGTTGAAATTTGGTACCGGAGGACAGGTGGTTCCCTAAGGCTTTGATCTTTGGCCTAAGGAAAAGTGTCCAAAAGAATTTAATTTTTCTCCTAAAGTAACTTTATAATTTTTTATAAAGTTAAATCTAATTTAAAAGTGACTTAAGTGATAAAGTTACTAAAGTGACTTTATAAAGTTATAAAGTCAAATTTAATTTTAAAGTGACTTTAAGTGATAAAGTTACTAAAGTTAAAGTGACTTTAAATAAAGTCAATGTAAAATTAGAAAGGAAAAAGTGACTTTGGAAATAAAAGACTAAGTGGGTCTTTATTAAAGTGGGGTGAATTAAAAAATAGAAAGTGATATTTAAATGAGCATTTAATCTCAGCCCTAGATCTCAATCTATTTCAGCCATTGGATTTAGGGATTCCCCAAAAGTCACTTAGGGTTAGATTAAAGGAGGGAAAGGAGGAAAAGGTCATTCATTCTTTCATGAGCAGATTAAGAGAGGAGGAGAAGGAGAGCTGGAGACTTTTTCTGAAGAGAGCTTGAGAAGGTGAAAGAGAGGCAAATACAGCAAATCCGTACAGCAGCATGGAGGGCACGATTTTCGAGGCAGTAAGAGGTTGCACGAATATCGAGGCAGCAACGTCGTACAATAGCACGAAAACTGAGAGCAGTCCGTACAGCTGTTTTGTGGCACGTTTTTCGAGGAGAAAGGCAGCATGGTTTTTGAGGAAATGTACAGCAACAAAGGGCTCGATTTCCAAGGTTGTTGGGCACACTTTTCGAGGTAGCCATCACACTTTTCGAGAAAGGCAGTTTGTTGTAATAAATTTCTTTTTTGAGTATTTTGTTGTTCTGGCACGTTTTCCAAGGCGGAGGCAAGCACGGAAAACCAGATAAGTCTGTAATTAATTTGCTGGAATTTTTCCTGTATATTTCACCTCTCTGTAAAAGCATTTTCCAGAAATAAGAAAGAGCTTTCAAACTAGTTTTCCCCAAGAGTTGTAGGGGGTTTTTCCAGGGTCATGTTGACCAAAAATCACTGTGTTATCATGTGTTGAATGGCTGTTTGTATTTGCTGATTTTTATTTCTGCATTTTCCAGCATTCTGTAAATTTTCCAGAATTTGTGTTTTCAGCAAAAAATTATTTTCCAGTTTGTTGAATGTAAGGATATGGGAAAGGGCATTTAACTATTTGGAGAAATAAGGTGAAACTGAAAACCGAGGTGGGAAACAGAAAATTTCTACAATTTATTTATAATTAAAATTTAATTCAATTTTAAAATTTAATAATTAAAAATTTTAATCACATAGCCATCTTTTAATTATAAGGCTTGCTCTAACACAAATATACAATCAAACTTTAAAAAAAAACTCAATAAACCCAATCATATACAAAACTCTCCCTATTAGTCCTATATATGTATCATGTAAATTAAAATTTAAAAAGCCTTTAAGAGTCTGTAACTTAGAACTTAAAACAAAGGCGTTGGGATGGTAAAGCCACTATATAGCGGTAATCTTTTTTTTAAAACGCTTGTGGAATGGCTGCTTCTTGGCATAATTTTGTATTGAGTTTTTATTGATTTAAACACTTTGAAACTTTTTTAAAATATGGCATTTTCATGGATTTAAACATTCTCAATTTTTTTTAATAAGGTATTCAAAATTGAAATGAAATTTAATAATAATTAAATAAAAAGTTTGTGCATTGGCTTCTTTTTTATATAGTTTATATGGTCTTTTTATTAAATTTTTGGTTGATAAAATTAAAATTAAAAAATTATGAAAATATAAATGTTCATATTAAATGATATTTAAATTAAAAATGTGTTTAATACAAATATATATTATGTATTATCATAAAATTAGATTGTTTACATGTAAACTCCATTGAAATAAAATAGCATTCACATTTTTAGAAAAATTGTACAAAGAAAAATTGAGAATATTCTATTTGAGTTAGAGTTCGATATTTAGAATCAATATAGACTTTGCATCTTGTAATAATTAAATGATCAAAATTATCTTTAACAAAAAAGTGTCAAATATATCTTATAGCTTTTACCTATTTTTTTTATTATTAAATAAATTTGTTTATGGTCATTTTTTAACCTCTTATAATTATAACTACATAATTGATATAAACCAGCTCTATATATATATATATATATAATGATATATATATATATCATTATAACTACATAATTGATATAAATCAGCTATATATATCACTGTATGTTTTTGTGTGAGCTGTTTTATTCTTGAGATATGTGTGTGAGTGCGTGTATTTTTATTCTTGGGATATATATGTGTGTGTGTATTTGTATTCTTGGGAGGTGTGTGTGTGACCTTCTCATGTCTAGTCCCCAATACTTTTAAAAATTGGTCCAAAAAATAGCAATGTGGCTGAACTAGATGCATAGAGTGGTCCTTATCAAATCCATCCTCTCCTCCCTTCCTTTATTTCAACTTTCTGCAATGTTGGCTCCCTGAGGCTCCACCTCAAAAATAACGCAGAATATAAAGAAATTTGTATGGCAAGGGGGCAAAAGGTCTACCAAAAAGTTTCATTATTTCTTATTTTCCATAGAGGCATGGGAATACGGGATATATATTTGATGAACTAAGAAATGGGAGCTAAATTGATTTGGAGATTTCTACAACTTCAAGGAGTGGTGGAAAGGTAGCAATGAGAAAAAAATAGTGGGAAAAAAGGTAGCAAATCTTTCCTCATCAAGTGTTGGCTTGACTATGTGGTATGGGTTTGATGGAAAACCATACCATCATATTCTGGTGGGACTCTAACAATTGTATGTGTGTATCAAAAAATTGAGATCAAATTATCATAAGAGACTGTTGAATCATAAATAGGATCAATAACCATTGCTCACAGTAATTCTACAAATACTGAAGCCAAAAATAGCACTATTGATGGTATGGTACCTACATTTACATGATTGTTAATGTGTTTACAGCCTGATCATGCATCTTTGACTTCCAATTATGTGTGTGTGTGTGTCACATTCACACTCTTGACGGTATGGTACCTACATTTACATGATTGTTAATGTGTTTACAGCCTGATCATGCATCTTTGACTTCCAATTATGTGTGTGTGTGTCACATTCGCACTCTTGACGGTATGGTACCTACATTTACATGATTGTTAATGTGTTTACAGCCTGATCATGCATCTTTGACTTCCAATTATGTGTGTGTGTCACATTCCCATAATAATAAGTAAAATAAAATATTAATGAATTTGAATTAAATTCAAAATGTCCAATGGTGAGTTGTGATTATTTTATAAAGTTACATGTTGCTGCAGATATTCATTAATACATGTAATCAAATGTTAGATATGAAAAGGAATGGAAAAAGAGATCTTGATTTTTTTTAGCAATGACATATTATGTATAGAATGAATTAATTATATGGTCAAATAATATAATTTTAATAAATAAAAAGTAAAAGGAATGGAACAAGGGATTTTGACATTTTGTAGCAATTAAATATTATGTATAGAATGAATTAATTATATAGTAAAATAATATAATTTTAATAAATAAAAAGTAAAATTTTAATTGTGTTTAAATAGATAATTAAATGAATGGATGATTATGTGATGAAGAAAGGAATGGATGGTGTGGATATCATTTCATTTTGAGTAAATTTTAAATATTCATACATTCATTTTAATTAATCGGTATATAAATATTATAGAGATAAAATTTTAAGTGAAAGGTTTAAATAAATTGGCATTAATATGTAATGATCACAATTAAAGTGGTTCAATGAATAAGATTATCTATATATGAAAAGCTGTCTATAAAAAAAATTATTGTAATATATGGTATTTGAGTATTTTTCTCATGATTGGTAGGGATGGTCACAGAACCTTGATGTTGAGTCTAAGCGCTCTCTTAAATATCAAACAGAATATGGCATTAATATTACTTATAATGTGACAATTTATCTAAAAGATAATGCTATTATATCGAATTGAAGAAAAAACTCACTTCAAGGTTAATTTCCATGTTACTAAAAGTTTTTAAAGTGTATAATTCCATGTAAATTAATTTGTTTCACAATTCATATGTTAAATTATTTTATAAAAAAATATTATTATATACCTTTATTTTCAAATGAAAAATAATGGCAAGTATAATTTGATACTCGATCAATTTATCTATATTTTAAACTAAGAAGCCTCTTCCCATTATCTACACAAACTTATAAAGAAAAATTTAAAAACTTGTAAAGGAAGACAGGAACCTAGGAAAAGAAGGATAAAGAAATTTCAAAATATAATTTTCCATAGATTAGGCATTTCTAAAGTAATGAAAGTCAATATTTACTTAAATACATGATCATTTTTAAAAACACAAGTATTATATATTTTTCAATTCATGAAAATGCACAACAATTGAATCATGTGATAGTTTTTTTGGATTTATGAGAAATGCACAACTAAATCATATCAATCGTAAGAGAGAGTAAGAGAGGTTCGTATTTTTTTCACTCAACAACAACAATTATAGTACATTCAACTTATTCTATGAATTTGAATGTCAAATTGTATGACCAAATCTAAGAAAATTTTGCACAAGAAATTGATTATCAATTTTAACACTCCAAACTTCTCTTTAGTGAGTTACAAGTGATGGAATATTGAATGTCAAATTGTATGACCAAATCTAAGAAAATTTTGCACAAGAAATTGATTATCAATTTTAACACTCCAAACTTCTCTTTAATGAGTTACAAGTGATGGAATTAGATAGAGAGGTGGTATCATCTTTGTGAGAATAAATTGGTGGGCTTCACATTGTATATTATCTCAATAGTGAAAGGATGCATTTTACTATAAGAAAACAAAAATTTATGTGGTACTGTAGGCCAACCAACATGTTAAGTGATAGTTGTTTTATATTCTATATTATTTGTCAAGTTCGATGGATATGGTTGGATCTGAGCCATTCATTAAATTTTGTCAATCCTCTGATCAACTCAATCAATAAAGGGGTTAAAGGCAAACCAACATTCAAATTGCTATATTCTTGAAACTTAACGTTGTTTCCTATCAGAAAAAACAAATGATTTCCAATAAAACACTCTATTTTTAAATATTCCAATGGATAAAAGGCCAGCCAAGTAGAAAAATGACCACCTCTCACTGTAGTGAAAAATGTAATTGATGCAAGATAGTGCAGAAATAATCTTCCCATCTCTTTTAGGGACGCAATGGTAATGAGAATATTCTTTGCACCAGACACATACTTCCAGGTGGAAAAGTAACCCAGGTAATCTTTCCAATAATATAAAGAACCAAAGTTACTGCTCTCCAAGTTTGTTCACTTATTGATTGATCGATCTCTCAATGAAGCATTAAATAATCAGCCTTAACCATTGACAACAGAGAACCAATTCCAACAGTAAATGGTAAGTTCTTTGAAGAGAAGAGATGTCAAAATCACAATCATCAATTCAAATTTTGAATGGTGTTGACTACCAAAATGGACTGTTATGGAGCGTGTCCATTATCAAACTAGACCGCGCTGCTTGAACACTTCTAAAATACTTGTGCCAATTTTTGCTGGAGATTCAACAACTGTGACTCCTGCTTCTCTTAAGATCCGAATTTTGTCTTGGGCTGTACCTTTTCCTCCAGATATAATTGCTGCAATTCAAACAAAAACCATCAGAGATTGTTAAAGATTCCTGTTTAAAAGTGTTGATTAAAAAGTAAATACAATTGGACAGGTACTAAATTTAACAGCAGAAAAGTAACATCTTATTTCAGAGGAAATCATCACCAAAAACAGAGCAGAATGAAATATGAGCACCTTCATGTAGAAAATATGCAACAAAAAAACAATCGATTCTCTGTACAAATTCATCAGTTGTATTATGTGTATTACTTATAGCATATTTATTTTCCAAGCAAAACTTCATGGGAAAACCCGTAGAATGATTTCCCAAATTTGTGAGCATCCCTACTAAACCCACCAGCCCATACTGCTGCACCTCACCCAGGGAGATTTGACCCAAGCACCTGCTGCCACAGAACTAGCCAAATGCCACAACATTGGCAACAACCAGTTGAGGTAAACCGTTGTGCTATATATTATTTATATGGATACTACAATGGTTTGGATAAACAGACCTGTGTGTCGATCATTTGGGGCTCGAAATATAGCAGACTAGATTTATTTAGCATATATTTCCTTGCCTATTCTCAAATTAGGTGCCTGGTATTTGATTTACGAGATTCAACACACTTTTTACACCCACATGGCCACAAAAACCATACCTCATTATCATCATGGACGTTAAGCTACATGGAAAATTATAAAAACTGACATTAGTCTCTCGTTTAAGTCCAAAGCCTCGTGAATGTATCCACCTAATGATAATGGGAGTAAAACTTGCAATCCCTTGCAGGACAATTATAGTCAGTGTCTATTGTTTCCTGGACAATTTTTTTTCAAAAAAGCAGTAATGTAGATCTAACTTCATTGAGAATATAAATTACTAAACCAAAATTTTAGTTGAAAGCAATTATAAAAAACTAATCCAACAGGCAACCATTTGTGATTGGTGCAGTATAGGATTATATATGCAGTGGAATCCATTACAGAACGAACAAGATGCCTCACACATAGATCTTTGCACGAATTAAACCTTCAATTAACACATACCAATTTTGAATTGTTTAAGCCTTGCATAAATCTCATAAGAAACCAATTTGAACAATTTTTTTAAGGTTCGCCGAATTTGAAATCTCGATGTTCAAATCCGGTGAACCCTGTAACACAGGCTTACATAAATCTCGTAAGAAACCAATCTATGGGTCTGATATCAGAGACCATTTCCCACAGAAAGAAAGGAAGCTATATCAATAAATATGGATGACCAAAACAGACTAGAGGATACTGTCAAAAATATGACACAGAAATCGGCAAGCTAGGTTCAACATAATGAACTTTGGAATTACAAACGACTAAGCATATGATGCACTAGTTGCTTGTGAATCACTGGCAATAAATTGGCATGGTCTGGACAAAGAAAGTCATAGATTTCATTTCCCAAGGACTGTTAAATATTTGAAACAAAGGGTTCATTTTTTTATGCATAGTGGTATGCAAACCAAGAGAAGACAGAGTGGAGAATAACAATTAAACTTGCTGTTAGAGATTGGTTGGTGATTGATCCTTAATACATAGTTAGCTATAACATATAGATTAAAATAAAAATGTGAGACAGTCAAAGATGGCATACGTATTACGTACACCTATATAAAGGAGGTTATTCTATGTTAGGGGATGAACTATGAACAAAGGAATAATACCTCTCTTGTTTTTAAACCTTAAAGTTGGCACCATTCAGTGTCGCTCAGTATCAGAGCCAGCGTCTGCAGCTACTACAAGGGATCCGTTCCATTCTTCTTTAGGCTTTCATGGCCATTACGGTGCTACCCCTCATATTGTATTAAGAATTGTCCCCAGTTTAAGACCCTGCAAAAGCAGAATGCATTTGTGGAATTGTCGCCTTCAAACCAAGATGTTGGCATTTGATGGAATTGGCTTATTTGTTGTCACCATTTTGTTGGGAGTTTGCATTTGCACATGTGGAATTTTTGGTGCCTTGGGTTTTCCCTAAGTAGTATGGCTAATTATTTGATTTAATTGATCATTGAGGTGATACATCGGTTAGACTAGCATGGGTTCTTGCATGTGTTGGAAGGAAGCATTCATCAACTTAGGGGTTCCCAAGTTTTGACTGTAATTATTTGAGTTTCTACACCCTTTGCAACTCTTTCCTATGGCACCTACCTTGGGATTTACATTGGTATAATTGGATAGTTGAGATTTCTTCTTGAGTGTTCCACATGTGCACAATCTCCTAGGTCATTGTTATGGTTTGAGTTTGGTAGCCCTTACACGTGGATCTATGCCTTTGCACATGCTCCTAGCACATCCTTATCTTGGTGGTTGTCATAACAATCGAAGTGGACCTTCTTGCACACATTTCTATGGTATTTCTTGAAGGATGAATTGGTTGTTGCATGGGAGAAAGCATTCATGATCCATAAACTGCCATGGATATTCCACTGGACAGTTCATCACAACAGACCTAATAATAATATATTAAAATACTGAACTTTTACACTATTACAATTTTATTAAAATTCTAGATCTGTAGATTTAACTGTAATTAGTGCAAGCATGCGAATAGAAATTATGCAAAAAAGTTGAGCAAAATAAGCTCACACACATAAGACACAAGATATGCTCTCTGGGAAACCGTTTCGGGAGAAAAACCAGTTGGAAGGTGAGGCCGCTTCGTTCTCCTTCTCTGTCTGGAAATATAGCTACAGGTACAAAGAAGTAATCACTATGTCTCGTGGGCTGCTACAGTGCACAAATCCTCTTTGTGTGCTCTACCTCCTATCTCTCCTGGCTATCTTTGCTCAGCTATGGAACAAAATGTTGTCGAAAGAATGGAATGTTTCTTCCTCCTAGTGGCCCGATTATAACCATAGTTTTAAAACTCGGTCGTCCAGACTTGAAACTGGCCGAGTTGACCGAGCCAAAGGGATGGTCGGTCTGACTCGGTGGTTAAACCGGTCCGGCGGTCAATTTGTGACCGAGCTGGTCAAGCCGTACATCGACTCGGCCGGCTTGGTCACAAACTGGCCGGCTCGACCGGACAGCTCCCAGCCGGCCGCAGACCCCAAAAAATCCAAAAAAACGGACTTCAAATTCGTTTTAATTTTGCTATTAGGTTTTTTTAAACTTATCTAATCCCTCTCCATCCTATTTAACCTACCCAACCCCTCTCAATACCTCACATCTACCTCATTGAATTTTCTTGAGCATTTGTGAGGATTTTGTGAAAAGTTGTGGAGTTGGTTTTGGAACAGCTTTGAGGAGTCTTTTGGGCAAGCTTTGGAGCAGCAGTGAGGAGCTTATTGGGCAAGCTTTGGAGCAGCAGTGAGGAGCTTATTGGGCAAGCTTTGGAGCAGCATTGAGAAGTTGGTTTGTTGGAGCTGCATTGAAGAGGCTAGAGGCTAGAGATATTTATTTTTTCTCTTCTAAAATCTGCCTTTGCTTGTTTTATTTATTTTGCAAATCTGAAAATGGTAAACATAGTTTTTGGTGAAAGAAATGAACATAGAATGAATAGTTTTTTTTTGTTTTCATTTTCAGATTTAAACCCTTTCTTTCCAAGTCAAAAACTCAGTCCAAAATGGCCCCTAGAGTGAAAGACGTTGCTTGGGCATATGCTGAAAAGGTTGATGATCAAATGTATTGCAAATTTTGTCAGAAAAAAATTAAGGGGGGTGGAGGGGGCATTCATAGACTGAAACTACATTTGGCTGGTCTTAGAGGCCAAATTACTCCATGTGAAGCACAAAACATTGGGGAAATTAGGAAGGAGTTGAAAGAGCAATTTCAGATGTTTGAGGAAGACAAAATTAGGCAAAAAGAAATACAGGCTGAAATTGGGAGGAAGAGAAATCTACAACATATGATGGCTGCCAACCCAAGTTTTGATTATGAGGGTTCTTCATCTATCCCTTGCACTGATGCATCAAACCCCTTTCGTTATGTTCCTCCCTCTATGGGGTCTATTTCTGAAAAGGGTAAGGGTGCAATGAGAAATAAGGGTACTATCAAAAGTTTTTTCGTGCCCCTCTTCTCCCTTTGATAGTGCAACTGCACATGGTCCTAGTCCTCCAAGTAGAGGTCAAGTGCAGCCCACTTTAGATGCTCATTGGAAAAAAGAATTGAGAGATGTTGCTTGTGATTACATTGCTAGATGGTGGTATGATGCTGATATTCCCTTCAATGCTACTCGTTCACCATATTATGAACCTATTTTTTATGCCATATAAGCTGCTAGAAAGGGCTTCAAAGGCCCTACGATGCATGAGTTAAGAGGATCTCTTTTGCAAAAAGAGATTATGTCCATTGATGATTATTTGAAAGAGTTCAAAAGCTCATGGGCACATACAGGATGTACCATCATGTCAGATGGATGGACTGATTAGAGGAACCATACCATCATAAACTTTCTTGTCTTTTGCCCACGAGGAACCATGTTTCTAAAATCAGTTGATGCATCTGATAGGGTGAAAGATGCACATTTCTTGTTTCATCTTTTGGATGAGGTTGTTGAAGAGGTGGGGGTGGAAAATGTTGTTCAAATCATCACAGACAATGCCTCTAACTATGTTCTTGCTAGTAAATTTGTTAAATTTGGACAAATAGGTCCAAACTCCGGGTTGTGCTGCTCAGATGACGATCGCAATATTTTTATTGGATTCCTCTTTCGGAGAGGTGTAAGATTGATCTAAAGATCATCTCGATCGGATGAGCAGAACATATACTTTGAATTTATTCCACTTATGTGCTAGGTCGGCCTAGAATAAAATATTGACTTGAATGTCTTAAAGGACGTGTCACACACCCCCAAAGATTCCTATATATTGGAGAGACTTGGAGTTCATTTGACACACATTGGCGTGGAGGAATTCTCTCTCTCTTGATGGCGTTGGAACAGCGTATTCTTTGTTTGGGTTGTTCTGGGGTTATGTGTGACACGCTTGGCTGAATGACCTATTGAAGACTTTGCTGGTAGAAGCATCCTGCTGATCGCCGTAACGTCACCATTTTCCTATCTCTGTTTTGGCTTGTCTTCTATCGATCTATTAGTATGTTCTATCTTCTTCAGTATTGTGCCCTAATCTGAAATGGCATAGAACATGAGCAGAAATTAACATGGTATCAGAGCTATGGAGAAGACAACGCCCAAAAGAAAATAAAGGTGCCGTTAGCTGGTAATAGCGTGGGCAGATTTAGGACTGCTTGATGCCCTAACCTTCAGCGTGAAGAAGTCTGTTTTTTTTCAAAACAAAGCTGGAGAGGAGGCCGAGGAGCTGTAAGTGACAGCGGATTTGTTGAGGCCTAGAAGAAAGTTCCGGAATCGCATAACGCAATAAGCGAAGGAAGAGTTTAAGAGAAATCTGAATCGGAACTTGTGAACATTGGAGACCAGAATTAAAATTCGGATCTGTGTTGTAGCCTTAGTTAAAGGCTCGGATCAGTTAACATCACGGCTCGGATTAGTTTAAGGCTCGGATAGGTGTAAAAGAAGACCACTAACATTTGCCATTATTCCGTCTGCTTTCTCGCCGGAAAATGCTGCACATCCGTGGCCCTGTAGAACTCGTAAATTTGATGTTCTTTTTGCTGTGGTCGATAATAATTTTTTTTTAATTCGATCGGTCTGTGTTAGAATACCTGGAATCTAAGTCATCCGAGCCCGATGAGATTTTTTTTCTTTCCGGAGAATCGGTGCCATGAATCACGCTACAGCGTAATTACTTCTTTGAATGGTGGCGGGTATGTCACTTCTCTAACGCAAAGGCTGAAACTCGAAGTATCTTTGAAAGAGAGTAGTCTCACGTAATTACAGTGGTTAAGATGCCTGTGGAAGGACCGAAATCGTCTTTCTGTAGTCAAATTGCACTACAGAAAAATCGAATTGCCTTGTGAAAGCCGAGGGACAGATAGTGGTGGCAGGAAATCCAGGGAAAGTGCGGAGGATCAAATGGCGTTGCCTCGCATCGAAGCATACTCTCCCATTCTCTTACCGAGCATCTGAGGCTCGATCCCGTGAAAATGCAACAGATGAGAATGCTGTGTTTTTTTTCCGGACAAAGAAGAAGAAGGAGCCGAAGACATAGCAATGCCGGGAATCAGAGATAGGGCGTCTCGATTTTTTTGGAAATGCTATGCCAAAATAACGGGAGATGTTGCTGTTCAGGATATCTCCACTCACGTCGCAGACTGTTGCCCTTCGTTGAAACTCATATTAAACGCTTGTATCCCCGCCGCAGCATTAAACGTCTGCGAGACGTTGCCAGAGGTCAACACCACGTTGGCAGGCTGAGTCAAGAACGTTAACTTTTCTCAATTATTATTTCAAATATCCTATTAATTCAGGCAACGATATCTTAAGATGAAACCATGACAATGGCCTCTGATTTGGAATTCCGCTTCGTCGTTTTTCCGCAACGACATTCAAAGCTTGTCCCCGCTACGTTATTGTTATCTTCATAGTGTTGTGCAGGAACGGAAAGCTCACTCTACAATATTAGCACCTAATTCGCGGCACTTTCACTCAAAACAGAGGACAACACCACGTTGGCAGGCTGAGTCAGAACAACAGTCTCGTACACGTCATCGCTCAGGGCATCAGAGTTATGCGCTCGATACAACACTATTTATGGTAAGGTCCTTCAGGGGACCCAATGGGCTGCTCGTGCACAGCGGTATGTCTGTTGGTCAGACTGCCGATGTCAATAATTTGTCATCCTTAATCCACATTGTGAAAGTGGCCCTTGACAAAACGGTGAGAAATGAGCAGGATAAATTGAATGATCACCGTATTGATTTGCAAATTTGCTTCACCACTTAAGCATCACATATTGATGCGTAGAGTTATTGATGAATCGGAACGTATTCATTCGGATACATATCAGAAAGCCGAGTTATTATGTAATTGAGGGTCATTAGTTTGTCCGAATGATATGTGAATATTACTGAAGATTTGGGCATATCAGTGTACTGCACCATTATTAAAAGCAATGTAAAGTCGCCAGATGATATTGCTGGTTGATGAAGCAGAGTTGATTTCTTGCATTTTTTCCAAACCGCCCTTCAGAAGAGAGGACGAATGCTGTACGTGCAGGATCTTATTCATAATTTCTTCAATTGCAAGGTTTGTACCGCTGAAAACTTACTTGCCCGATGGTGCCATTAATCAGACAGCATTTTATATGCATAAGAATCTGAAGGATACATGGGCAAAAGCAGTATGAAATGTTCTTGAAAGAAAAATGAATATGCAGAGTTTCATGTCAAGGAAGTACACGATATTCAGGCTGAATTGCAACACTGCCTTAACAGTTTCCCCATGACAGTTGTGTTAGTATCTCTATGATGATTTAAGAGGCAGTGCAGTGCCTAATTGAACAATATTATGATGTTGTTGTCTAGTGACAGTGGTTGTAACTGAACTCATCCTAGTGGCAGTGACCCTAATCTGTGAAATCTAGGAGAAAAAAATCGCAAAACTGAGATCTGCAGTCTTGGGCAGATATGTAAATAGAAGCAGTTCTGGATGAGATGACAGATGTTGTAGATGAACACCTCAAGTGCAGAATAAAAGGCAGATTGGATCCTTAGCTCAGTAAAGAAAGTCTTAGAGGGCTGGTTGAGGAAGCTACAGCAGATCTCCACAAAACATCAGGTAATTGTTGTAAGCTTGAAATCTTCACTATTGTTAATGATGAAGAAAATTGTGATGCAAGTTCAGAAGGTATCTCTGTAATGGCCGTTTTGAGGAGCTAAATCTGTGAGTCTATGTCACTGTCATTATGACAGTGACATAGACAGACACCCTTGTCTACGAGATTCATAATAACTGTAAGCTTATCAACTTGAAGTGTGAACTGGGAAATTTTTTTGCAACTTTCAGCCACGTTGTTGGAGTCTTGAACCATGATCAGCAAAGCCTGTTTGGATGGCTTTGACTATGGGAGAATAAGACCCCTTTTTGAAGTTGGTGTCTGGGATGCCCTCATTTAAAATAGATGTCTTCTCTCGAGAGAGAAGCTGGCATTAAGAGGGAGATACATCTGTATATGCTCCTGAGCAAATATCATTACTGAATGAAAGAAGATCCTCATGGCTCAAAGACATATGGCTTCAGAGGGGGAAATTCTGGAAGAAATCCAAGAAGCCATATAAATACCAAGGGTATCTAGCAGCCTTGAGTACTATTGTACAATCTGACCTTGGATCCTTTAAGGAAGTCGTAAAGCATCAAGTCTGGAAATATGCTATGAAGAATGACGTCTGGGATGTGGTTCCGAGACCTTAGGACAAAGCAGTTGTCACCTCGAAATGGCTCTACAAGATCAAGCATGGATTTGTTGGAAGTGCTGAAAAGTTCAAGGCAAGATTCATTGCCTGTGAGGAAGATATAGACTATGATGACATATTTGCACTTGTGGCTCGAGATACCACCATTGGATCTATTATAGCCCTTGCTGCTACGCAAGGATGGAGTCTTCATCAGATGATGTGAAGACCGCATTTTTCTGCATGGTGTGATAAAGGAAGAGATATATGTGGAGCAACCTTTGGGGTTGGAAGTCCAGGATCGGGACACCCATGTCTGCAGGTTGAAGAAAGCCCTCTATGGGCTGAAACAAGCACCTTGAGATTGGTACAAGAGGATAGATAGCTACTTGATGAAGCTGGGCTTCACTCGAAGTAATGTTGATCCGAACCCTTACTTCAAGGTTGTCAAGGGAAAACCTCTCATTCTGGTGCTGTATGTGGATGACCTCTTCCTGACAGGTGCTGACCCTCTCATTCATCAGTGCAAGAGGGAGCTCGCTGATGAGTTCGAGATGAAGGACCTAGGACTGATGTCTAGGCCTGAAGGTCTAGCAGAGACCTGGCGAGATTTTCCTTTCTCAAGGAAAATACATTATGAATTTTCTGGTATGATGGACTGTAAGTCCATGGAACTCAACTTTAAGAAGTTGAGTAGCAGTGTTGCTGGGCCTGTCCTACTGAGTATCGTTAACTCATAGGGACCCTGATGTTCTTAATGAACACTTGTTCGAACATATGTTGTGCAGTGAACACTTTGAGTCAACACATGGTTGATCATAACATTCACTGGGTTGGTGCCAAGAAACTCTTGAGATATCTCTGAGGCATGATAGACCATGGGCTGAGATACACTGCCGGGAGTATGACACTCCGTGGATATACTGATGCCGATTGGGCTGGCAGTGTGGTGGATCGTAAGAGCACATCGAGATGCTGCTTCAATCTTGGTTCTGCTTCGATCTCATGGATGAGCAGGAAGCAGAAGTCGGTGGCTTTGAGCACCGCTGAGGCCGAATACATTGCAGCAAGTATGGCCTGTTGTGAAGCAATTTGGTTGCGAAAGCTCTTTAGTGAGCTGTTTGGACATGTGCTAGATACCACTGTGATACTCTGTGATAACCAGAGTGGGATTCGTATGACTGAGAATCCTGTGTTCCACGATTGATCCAAGCATGTAGATGGCTGGTACCACTTTATCTGGGATATGGTACAGCGAGGCGCCGTAAGGCTCGATCATATAGGAACTGATGAGCAGGTCGCGGATATTCTCACAATGCCCTTGGGGAAGGTCATGTTCCCAACCTTCGGTGAGAATCTTGGAATCATGGAATCGACCCTATTCTGAGGGTCCTGTTGGACGATGAGCTCTGGGAGCTCAAAAGGGGGTTTTGGGGATAGCTTCTCGGAGCTATAAGCACTTATGGTGCTTCTGCCCCACCGTTGTGATTATTGAGTTGGTTCGCCTCTCATTTATCTGTGCCCCGTATGCATCCTACCCATTGAGTTCAGGGCTCATGGGAAGTACCTCTCATTTGGCCAATGAGGTGGGAAAAGATAGAGACTAGTAGCAAATACTGATGGACGCATCAGAGATTGCCGTACTCTCTATCTAGGATGGCACAGTCCAACCACTTGATCTGGGATCAAGTTTAGTGAGGTCTGGGACCTCTGCCTGACTTCGGGTCAGATGAACCAACTTCGGGTTGGTTGGAGACTCTTTGTGAGTCGGATAGAGGTTTCGGACCTCTGGGCTGAATCTGTCAGCCGGGTATGATGTCTTTGTGACTGACCCACTTTTGTTCTGAAATAAAGAGGCCAGCAAAGCAAGTTACGGCGGGATGACGCACGATGTTTGGATTGCACTTGTGGACGGAGTTCTCCCTAGTTGAGAGGGAGCGTTAAAATTGGACAACTAGGTCCAAACTCCGGGTTGTACTGCTCAGATGACGATCACAATATTTTTATTGGATTCCTCTTTCGGAGAGGTGTAAGATTGATCTAAAGATCATCTCGATCGGATGAGCAGAACATATACTTCGAATTTATTCCACTTATGTGCTAGGTCGGCCTAGAATAAAATATTGACTTAAATGTCTTAAAGGACGTGTCACACACCCCCAATTCCTATATATTGGAGAGACTTGGAGTTCATTTGACACACATTGGTGTGGAGGAATTCTCTCTCTCTTGATGGCGTTGGAGCAGTGTATTCTTTGTTTGGGTTGTTCTGGGGTTATGTGTGACACGCTTGGCTGAATGACCTATTGAAGACTTTGCTGGTAGAAGCATCCTGCTGATCGCCGTAACGTCACCATTTTCCTATCTCTGTTTTGGCTTGTCTTCTATCGATCTATTAGTATGTTCTATCTTCTTCAGTATTGTGCCCTAATCTGAAATGGCATAGAACATGAGCAGAAATTAACAAAATTGTTAGAGGAAAAACACCCAACCATATTTTGGACCCCATGTGTTGCACATTGCATAGACCTCATGCTTGAGGATATTGGCAAAATAGACTGAATCAAGAACACTATAGAGCATGCCAAAAGCATCACAAAATATATTTACAATCACTTATGGATTCTGAATCTGATGAGGAAAAACACAGGGGGAAAGGAAATTATTAGGCCTGCCATCACTAGATTTGCAACACATTTTTTGACATTGCAATCTATGCTTGCCCAACATAGAAACTTGCAAAAGTTGTTTTCTAGTGATGAATGGAATGAATATCAATGGGCTCGCAAACATGATGGCAAAGATGTGAAAAGGAAAGTCAATGAAGAAGTATTTTGGAAAAAGGCAGCAAAGATTGTGAAACTTGTTGAGCCACTGGTTAAGGTGTTGCGCTTGGTGGATGGGGAAAGATTGGCTATGGGCTTCATTTATGAGGCTATGGATCAAGCAAAGGATCAATAAGGGCAGCATACAAGGACAGAGTGGGTAAGTATGGGCCCATTTGGGCAATCATTGATCAGAGATGGAACAATCAACTCCATCACCCTATACATGCAGCTGGGTACTTTCTGAACCCAAGATATCATTATAAAGCTCAGGAAGCAAGAGCTTTGAATGGGGAGGTTAGAGATGGATTGATTGACTGCATTGATCGCATGAACCCCACAAAGAGTGAGCAGTTGAAGATACACAATCAGATCACTGTGTTCAGCCAAAGCCACAGGTACCTTTAGCAAGAACCTTGCAAAGATTGCAAGGGAATCAGATGAGCCAGGTAAACAAAGAATTTCAATTTTCAAATTCATATTTTATTATTTTATATAATTGTTTATAATTTCAATTTCAAATTTGGATATAAATTGTTGAGCTAACTGAAACTCATTTTTTGCAGCACAATGGTGGGAGGCATTTGGTAGCCATTGTCCTGAATTGCAGAGGTTTGCAATCCGCATTTTGAGTCAAACTTGCAGTGCTTCTGGGTGTGAGCGCAATTGGTCTGTCTTTGAGAGGATTCACACAAAGAAGAGAAACCGTTTGGAGCAAAAACGGTTAAATGATCTAGTGTATGTCCAGTACAACCTCCGACTAAGACGCAACCAAATGTTGAACAAAAGACCTGATTCAAATCCCATTGTGTTGGAGGATATTGATCCAACATCAGATTGGGTAGTGGAGACTCGTCCACCAGAGTTTGACTCTGATGAGGATATTGGTGCGGGGATGGACTTCGATACACAGGTAGAGCCAGAGGCTATGCTTAATGCAGATCCACTAATAGCAAACCCAGTCCCAAGCCCTCCAGTTGCAGGCGTAGGGACTTCCTCTAGTCAGCCACGACGGAGGCGCATAACTCGTCTATCTCAGGGTGGTAGGGCTATAGTTCCAGTTGAGGATGTTGATTCAGAGGAGGACTCTGAGGAGCGAGCGGTTTCCCCCTCTGGTTCAGAGTTTGAGGAAGAGGACATTGGCTTGTCAGATGTCTAGCTGCTAGCAGTAGTGATTATTCATGTTTTGTTGTGGAGGCCATTTAGAACCTCCTTGTTTATGTTTTTTTTGTTTTGATCTCTATCTCATCATCATGTATTGGACAGTGCACTGGGTGCAATTTTGATATAATGGATATATTCATGAGCCTACTTTGAACATATGTTGTCTTTTGTCTATATTGTAATGATTTGTGTTTGGAAACATGAATAAAAATCTTTAAAATTATGTTTTTTTACAAAAAAAATAATATTTAATGTATTTTTTACAAAAACCGAGTCATTGAAACTGAACCGGCCAACTCGATACCGAGTCGGAGTCAGAGTCAGAGCCGACCCTCGGCTGAATCGGAACCCGAGTCCGAGTTTTAAAACACTGGAGAAGACTAGTGCTTAATATAGATCCTATATCCTCTTATAGCAATAGTTCCTGGTCCAACATCTTTCAATCCAACAGATAAAGTTCCAACAAATTCTATAGTCGATCTAGTTGACTCAGTTGATGGAGATGGATTTTATAGTCCTCCACGTAAGTTTATGGAGAGTTGGAGACCAAGAGTGGGAATTATTTGATTCATTGGTATTACCTTTTTGTGAAAGATCGTTTTTGGGAGCCATGTGGAATCACCTATGGACTCCCTTGAGACAATGTAAATAGATTTAAAGCTGATATCAAGGGTTGTCCACCACAAATCGTCGAAAAGTATAGTAAACCAACAATCCATGTTTGTTTATGAAGATATAATGCAAATAAAATGTATTGATAAAATATATATTGATAGACAATTGAATGATTGATGTTACAAATGAGGGGCCTCGTTATAAATATTAGGCAAGGTACCTTCCAATATGAAGAGTTGTGACTTGTGGATAAGACACATTTACACATTTTCATATATTTTATTTATTTTTATTATGTTTGTTACATTGTTGCCCTGTTAAGTAATGCTTTGTCCTCAAAGCATAATAGGTGGGATTCTCTCTAGTTGTGCATGTCGCTTATCTATCTCATGGGTTTGAATTCAACATGTTGGGAGTTAGTCATCTTTCTTACAATTGCCACATTTTTTTGAATATAAAATATTATTTCTTATAATTGTTATTTTATTTTACCTTGTTTCTATTTATTTATTTCTTGTTATTATTATTATTTCTATAAATTAATTAACTTTTATTTAACTAGATATATATAATTTTATTAACTAACTCAAATCCTTTGTCCCCTTATCATACAGACATGACTTTCACTGTATAGACACGATTTCTTCACTTATTCGGTAAGATTGAGCCAGTATGACTCTATTCCACCCATGGAAATATGCAATCCTCGTGGAAAATATGCATGCAATCCAATTCATGTGCTTCCTCACCCAACTTAAATGGATCTAACCAAATTGTACAGTTGGCATTTTCATTTGAAAAAAATTGAAACACGAACCAATTGTTGTATGGGGATTGTCTCAATAGATCTGCTACTTTCGATTTGTCTATGTTGTGCCTCAATGTCATGCAATATTCTAAAATGAGCATTTTCATGCAAACATAGTTCTTCAATTGCATTGCGAATAATTGTTATGCCATTCGAATTCCAAGAGCTCATCCCATCGTGAGTGCCAAATATGACTGGTGTATTCTCTTCTCCATACAAATTTATATTTCCATTTAATCTTCTTGATATTGATCTTGCAATTCCGTTGTCATACTCATCATCAATGAAATTCCCATTTCCATCTAATCTTCTTGAAGTTCTTCCATTGTTGTAGTTGTCGCCGGCATCACCATCGTTATCATATTTACTATTATTATTTTGCATTAAGCAAGACGATTGTGTTATCATTGATGTCAACCATGGAGTTGACTGGGTTTGACTTTGACCAAAAACACCAGTCATTGATGTCAAATGGTTAATGAATGCTTATTAGTAATTGTCGGATTACATCAAGATGGCAGCTATATTGTTGGATGGTTGAAAAACCAAGTCCTAAGGTTTGGGTTTCCTGGACTGAGCATGTACCCCGTCTTTATCAATGGTTTTTGGTAGGTCAAATCATTGAGTTTGGGTCGGAGATCTATGTCATTAGATTCTTCTCAAAAAGATGTCTCTGTTTGTTGAGAATTTGGTAGGGCATTGATTAATTCAAATTTTCTTCTTGATAATTACCTGTGAGCTTACTACTTTTACTTGTGTCTTTTCTTCTTAGCTTATCAAGTCTTTTATCAAGTCAATTACCAAAAACACAAGAGACATAGATTTAGGCTTTTCAAGCCAGGGCCAAAACCTCTCCCTCTTAGAGAGGAAAACCCACAAGAAATTCTTCTTATAGACTTTCAGATGACAAGTACCATGACCATAACACAGAACCTTAACCCTTGTATGCGTCCAAGACCTTGTCACTGCTTCTTCATTGACTCCTTGAGTTGATCCTTCTTTCCTGCACCATCCTGCACCGATCTACACAAACTAGAGAGCTCAGTCTCTACTTGGCTCCTTACTAAAGATATTAGCACCGTGTCATAGACTGTCTTACTTTGTACCTTCACTTAATCTTGTTGACTGTACACTTCACTTATTTCCTTTCAATGAGCAGTCCACCTATGATGATATCCTTACACAACATAGCCCTCACTCTAGCACAGTCCTTCTTGCACTTATTGGAGTCCTTTCTCATACTAAACACAGTCATATATCTGCACTTCAATACCGTCCATTGCACTTCAACGTTGTTCTATTTTCGCACTTTAACACAGTCACATACAGTCCTTTAACACAGTCCTATTTATGCATCTTAACAGAGTTATATATCAAAGTTTTTCTTGCAATCTAGTCTGGAATTCTTCACATGTGTTTATGATATTATGTCTCTCCTTCTTCACACTTCCTTATTGTTTAACCCTGTTTCTTATGTCTGTAATCTGCAGTCCTTTCACCCTGAACCTTGTCCGAAAAACTCGAAGGAAATTCGAACTTTATGTGCTCTGTTCTATGCAGCCTAGATGGGTATATATAGTTGTTCCAACATGTAAATTAGTCGACCTAAACATAGGTTATGAAGCCGACTTGATCAAGGGTTTATGAGCCGACTTGTCCATTGTTCATAGGGTGTCTTGAGGAGATATTTCAATGCTGATCTGGAGCATCATTTGTGTCATGTCTTCAAGCTTCATTTGGCAAGGTCTTGAGGCATACAAGTGTGACTTGACTTTTCATAAACATGACTCTTTAATTTGTACATTTATGACCAAAAGACAAATCCCTAATAGACATCAAGAAGAAGCCTTTTGACCTATAATAAAACCTTGCTCATGAAACCCATGAAGCAAGCATACCACAAATATATATTTTATTATCTGTCTTCTTCATTACATAAACATACAATTACATAGTCAATATGAAGATCGATCCTAGTTACACTTCCCAACACTCCCTTTTAACTAGGGAGGTATTCATAACGGTACATGGTCACTTTCAATCTGAAGAATCTCATAAGAAGAATCGGATTGGTAATCGCATATCTATAGCATCATATCAACCAACATTGTCCTGGTGCAAGGCCTTGACTAACAACCCCATCTTTCAACAAGACAATGGGCTACAATGCTAGTGAGACACGTGACTTATAGACACCATAGTCATTGTCTCTCCAAGGTACATAATCCACCCAAGTGTTCCCAGATTATGACCTTCTTGGACTATTCTTTTCTTGTGTAGCCAGCCCTCAAAGAATATCGGTCCCCGACTACTCTTATCTTGAATTCCCTATCTCATTCTCAAAGAGTATCGGATGCTAGATGATTACCCAATCCTCCATTCTATCTTCCAGGTGAAGACCAGAATGATGTGTCTATCCATTCTCTCCCCATGGCCTTCACTAAGACTTACGGCGGTTACTCCTGGTCTAGTGCATGACACATGAATTAGAGAATCATATACGTCACTCCCTTTTAACTCAGGAAGCACATACTTCAAGTTTCTTCCAAGTAAGAAACTTACCACCAGGCTCCCTCTTAACCAGGGACCTGCAACAGCAATGGTGAGACACCCAGCTGTTCATGAAGAATTCCTCCCCTCGATGTCATGTATTTCGATATTGAGGAATCTTCAACTTTTGGCTTCATAGAGCAAAGATCATTAATGAGTCATGTCATCCACCTGAAAGTGATTCTCAGTCCTTCTCATCTGGTGCACCATTATGCCATGCTGCTTTCCTTCAAACCATCTCCCAAGGATCTTACATCCTTCCACATGATTGGTAGCCCTGCATAAACTTATCCAGATAAACATATACATAAGAACTTTTAGATCAAAAGTTACCTCAGTGATGATCTTTTACCATGACATCTTCCCGTAGGCTTCGACATCCTTTTTTTTCTAGATTGACACATCTCCTAAAGACATGTATTGTCAAGGGTCTCCCTCTTTACCATACTTCTATCAGAGTCCACATATCTTCCCAGGAGATCTCCTAGTCACATCTTCTTAGCTTCCGGAAGATAACCGCCTCTTTACATGGTTGCACTTCATGATCTCTTCCATTCTTTCTCCACACAGCTTCATCCCCAGGAACTTCAAATATCCAATTCCTTGTTTGTATACAACCACCTCATATTCCATATGAGAACATATTTATATTCATCAGTTAGTGGCAACTTGTGCACCAAAAGAGATCCTTCTTACATCATACTTCTAAAGATAGAAGTCCATCACCTGCAACAATATGACATGACTTTACAGCATCTAGTGTCAGCATATAGATATATGTACCTCATCCTTTTCCTTTTTGAGTCATCGTGCAGTAATTTTACTAGAATGAAGAACTTCATTCCCTTGACCTGCTTCATCAATATGTCATCCTATCCTAATCCTAGAATTTTGTAACATAGAATTCTCAACGAAACCTTTTTCTTTCATTCTAACTAGTGAATCCATAGAGAACTCCATTAGAAAATGTCAACACATGTTTCCATATTGATTATTGAATGATGACCCTTGATCTTGACTACTGCCTTCCATCAATGTTGTTATCAATGAGGTTTCCAGGAGCTACTTCTTCAAGTGCTCCTTCCATGCTTCTATCCTGATGCTATTAATATACATTGCTTCCTATCATACTATTTTACAACCAACAAAAATCTCCGGAGAAATATGATCTCAATCATAATAGAGATCTTTCACTTTCTTCTTTCTTAGATTTCTTTGCATCAAGTTCTTCCCTTTCATCTGTGACATGGGCTTCTTCCTTTTTCCTCTTGTCCTTTATAGATTTAGGAAAATCCCTTTTATAATGCCCAAGTTCATTACATCCAAAGCATCGTACTTTGTCCATATTTCTTCTTTTATTTTGAGGACCAAATATACCGAATCTTCCTTTCTTCCTAGACATGGCTGCAAAGTCTTGATTCCCTTTACTTGATCTTGAATTAGTTTTGGCTTTCAATATTGTTTCATCTATCTTACATATATCCTGGAATGGTATTGCTTCTTCTTTCCCATCGATGCTAGAAGTGAAACTTCCCCATTCTGTAGGTAGAGCATTTTGTACCATACTGAAAATTTCTCCATCAGACATTCCTTCTCCCAATTTCTGCAGTTGATCTCGTATTGCAAAAATCTCTATCAGATATGGAATTATTCCTTCCTTTCTTCACATTCTCAATTTGTATAATTTTTGTCTCAGGGATATTATTTCCCCTGCAAAACCTTTCGAAAACATCTCCACCAATTTATCATATATTTCTTTTGAGGATTCTAGATTTGATACATAGGGAATGAGAGAGTCCTTTATGGATTCTTTAAGAATCCTTCGGGCTCTTATGTCTCCCTTCATGTATCTGATATATGCTAGAATGTCTTCTTTTGAAGGTTGAATTCTAGATCCTTCGATGTAGCCCATAACTTCATTTTCAATTAGATTCAAATATGTCCTCTTCTTCCATGCACTAAAGTTTGATGACCCAACCAATTTGTTGCTCTCTATACAATAAGTCATTTTGACAGATTTAGATAAGGTCATAGATACTTACTTGAGTAAGGTGACTTTCTCCTTCCAGCAACTTCCTTGATGATGATGAAGATGAAGCTAGGAACTCCCTCTTAGATTGAATTCTCAAATGTAGATGTCTTCAAAGGTATTGGATAAAGTTGGATGGTGCTTGATGATGTGTCTTCCAATAATGTCTTCAATGTCATAAATCTTTGATGGAAAAGATTATTTCCTTGATGAGTGGATTCTTCGAATGACATTGAAGGTCGTCTTGAAATGGCTTGAGAATCTTCTTCGCAAACTGATTTGACTTTTCAACGCAAGCTCTGACCTTGACTTTGATTCTTGCTTCCTTGAGCGCCTCCTTGCTAAGTAGCCCTTGTCTTTAGGACCTTAGCTCCGATACCATGTTGAGCATTTGGTAGGGCAGTGATTAATTCAAATTCTCTTCTTGATAATTACTTGTGAGCTTACTTCTTTTACTTACGTCTTTTCTTCTTAGTTTATTAAGTCTTTCATCAAGTCAATTACCAAAAACACAAGAGACACAGATTTAGGCTTTTCAAGCCAAGGCTAAAACCTCTCCCTCTTGGAGAGGAAAACCCACAAGAAATTCTTCTTATAGACTTTTAGATGACAAGTACCATGACCATAACACAGACCCTTAACCCTTGTATGCCTCCAAGACCTTATCACTGCTTCTTCATTGACTCCTTGAGCTGATCCTTCTTTCCTACACCGATCTGCACCAAGACTAGAAGCTCGGTCTTTACTTGGCTCCTTACTAGAGATATCAGCACTGTATCATAGACTGTCTTACTTTGTATCTTCACTTAATCTTGCTGACTGTACACTTGACTTATTTCCTTTCAATGAGCAGTCCACCTATGATGATATCCTCACACAACGTAGCCCATACTCAAGCACAGTCCTTCTTCCACTTATTGCAGTCCTTTCTCATACTAAACACAATCATATATCCGGACCTCAATACCGTCCTTCTTTGCAATTCAACATTGTCCTATTTTCGCACTTTAACACAGTCACATACAATCCTTTAACGCAGTCCTATTTCTGCATCTTAACACGGTTATGTATCGAAGTTTTTCCTGCAATCTAGTCCGCAATTCTTCACGTGTATATATTATATTATGTGTCTCCTTCTTCGCACGTTCTCCTTGTTGTTTAACCCTGTTTCTTATGTTTCTAATCCGCAGTCCTTTCACCCTGAACCTTGTCCGAAAAGCTCAGAGGAAATCCGAACTTTCCGTGCCCTGTTCTGCGCAGCCTAAATGGGTATATATAGTTGTTCCAACTTGTAAATTAGTCGACCTCTCCATAGGTTATGCAGCCGACTTGATCAAGGATTTATGAGCCAACTTGTCCATTGTTCATAGGCTGTCTTGAGGAGATATTTCAACGTTGATCTGGAGCATCATTTGTGTCATGTCTTCAAGCTTCATTTGGCAAGGTCTTGAGGCATACAAGTGTGACTTGACTCTTCATAAACATGACTCTTTAATTTGTACATTTATGACCAGAAGACAAATCCCTAATAGACATCAAGAAGAAGTCTTTTGACCTATAATAAAACCTTGCTCATGAAACCCATGAAGCAAGCATACCACAAATATATATTTTAATATCTTTGTCTTCTTCATTACATAAACACATAATTACATAGTCAATATGAAGACTGATCCTAGTTACATTTTCCAACACTGTTGATATGTGATACACCCCGAGAGGCCTCCGAGTTTGAGAGAGACTCACAATTGAAGTCAATGACCCAATTTATGGGCTAAAACCCTAAGGGGTAGTGACATGACACCTCCTCCTACGGTTGTCAACATATGACATTGTTTATCACATATAAATCAATAAGACAATAAATCAATCATTGACTTAATGCACTCATGTGTCACCTACAAAACACACCAAAGAAGGTTAGTGTACAACTACTTAGAATTTAATAAACAAGTTATTAACAATTACTAAATTAAATTAAATTTATTAAACATAAAAAGTATTTTTATGACGCCTAACACTCACCTAAATGAAGCCCTTCTATCCTCAACAAAACACCCCTCCCTAACCTATAAAATAACACTCATACTCCTACCCAAACCATATCACACTCAACAATTCAATATTCTTTGAAATTTTCATTGGAATCTCTTTGAATTTCCGTTCTACCTGAAGCATAAAAGTGAAAAATTCCGGAGGCAAATAGGACAGCGAAGAGGTAAGTTGCAGTGTTTTTTGTGTGTTTTGTTTTGTTTGGACCAAGGTTACTTGGGAGCGAGAGCGGGAGCGAGAGCGGGAGCGACATTTTCAGAAGCTCCCGCTTCGGAAGCGAAATTTTATATAATATATATTTTTTTATATTTTTATGCATATATATCAACAAAACATGTAGAATGATGAATTAGATATAAAAAAAAAGCATAAAAACATAGATAGAACCATATAACATCAATCATCTAGAAGTTATAATCTTCATCAACCACATCCACAAGTTAGTAACATACAACATATTGAGTCTCATGATTCATCAATCTTAAAGTTTCAAGCTTTCAAAATTCAATATATAATATTTATCATCATTGATCACCAAAGTTGTACTTGTAAGCTAAGTGTAACCATTACAACAAAGAATATCTAACATGAAATGAAAAGTTATGAATGAAATGAAATGAAACAAAACAACTTTCAACTTTCACGAAGCATCTTATTCATAATTCATTGCCAATGAGTTATAATTGCTAGCTTCAAACTTCAAACATAAATTGTCATATATTGTTTACAAAAAATATCATAATAAATATGAAAGAGTCAACAATTATAAAAACTACTAGAAACTAGAAAAGACAGGTAAATCTATTATCTATAGCTAATTCTTGGGCCTCTTGCTGCCACGAGATATGTCTAATTTTTTATTCTTGTTGGAAAATCGGGGTATTTGTCATTAATATCACCCTCTAAGCATTAATATCCAAAAGTATCTTTGTCATTACCTCTGGATCTGTATAGGGATCTCTATCATTAATATCACCCTCTAAGCATTCACTCCGGGAGCGGGTTCGAGGGATCGGGTTCGAGAGGCGGGGGGGAAGCCTCTCCCCCGCAACCCTGGTTTGGACCTGATTCCCTTGAAGATCCTCGGTTGTTTTCTTTTTGCTAAGGCTAGGCCGCAGGCTTGTGTTAAACAGCCTCTTTTCTTTGCGGACTAATGTTTGACAACCTTCAATCTCATCATCCTAAACCAACCACAATCCCTCTCCTTGCATTAATGTTTGTTAAGTCTCTGGCTCAGGCATCTTTGTAACTGAGGTATTCTTTTGTTTTTGGGGCATTATGTTAAACATTAGCCTTGTATTAGTTTCTAGCGTAGCAAGTAAAGTTTTAGGTCTCTCTACAGGGCTATGTGGCTGTCCTTATATTAAAAAACTCGTCCTTCAAAGGCTTCAACCCAGACTTCATGTATTATGAACTAGGCTGGTAATATGACCTTGAACTGCGACATAGTAACAGTTTAAGAGAGTGAAGTAATCCTCTCTGAGTTTAGGGCATCAAGATCTTCTTCTGTGGACTGTTGAAGAGTATTCTCTGTGGTATTGTCTTCTAACTGTATCTCATTAACCTCTCAACTAAAGTCTTGGATCAGAAATTTTGGATGGCTGTTATTTTTTCTTGGGTTTGCATTTATAATGACCAATATGCTACAGTGTAACCTACAGCACTTGAATTATACAGTGACATGATTTTTGACTTAAAGAGTTGTAAACATGACGTTAAATAGTGACTACACGTGACCTCTGGTTGGCTACAACACTTATGTAAACTAAACTATGCATTATGCAGTGACTTCAACTGAAGCAATCTGACAGAGTTGTTGGCATCTTTGACTTGACATAGTAATCTTGTAAGACAAGCTATAAAGTAGTTTCTAAGCATAGATATGCACATGTGACAGCAGCTCTTAGACTTGACAGCCAGACAAACACATTATCATGACAATATCCTTGACTTGACAAGTTGTGAACAGGTCTTATAATATGAACTTGAACAGTGGGTTGACAACTGTTAGTTGGGTACCCCTCACACTTATTTGACATTAAATGACCATGACAGCATTTTGGACATTGGTAAATTGGCATGGCCTTGTGTTAATGTGATAACTAGAGAGTACAGCGACTAGAATGCAATGACTAAGAAAATGATAAACTTGACTAGTGAAATAACATTGACTGAAATAGTGTATGAAGCAATAGCAACTTTGGACAATGCTGTAGTATAGGATATTGAGCTATGAAAATATGAAGTGAAAGAACTAACATTGATGCCTTAGCATGACATGTACTATGATGAGTTGCTTGCTTTGACTTAACTCATTTGACTGTCACATTGATAGTGACAGCAATTTGTAATGGACAGCAAGGTAGTTGCGAACAGTTCCTATGACTGTCTCAACAGTGAGATTTCATGATGATGTAACACTTGCCTTAATGTAACTTCAGACGTTAGAGTTTGTATTCAATATTCCTTTTGATGACAATAATGAGATTGTGATCTCCTATACAGTGAGAAGGTGATCTACAGCAAGTGACACATTGACACTTACATGACCTATTGTCTTAATCCTTAGATTGGAACAATGACTTTACATTTAGTTGACAAGTGTCATGACATTGACTACACTTGACTAAGACACTATACGACAATGTTGCATTACTATTGATTTGACATCTTGATAAGATTTGGACATGACCTACTGATTTGACATTTTGATTGTCTTAACCTATAGCCTGAGGTACATACACCTATGACAGTGATGACCTAGGGATTTGTGTACAGTGACACAATTGTAATCTTGCAGGGAAGCAAGTGTTGAAGACGAATACATTTAGTTGTGCAACGCATTGAAGAAAATGGATAGCAGGGCTTGACCAGTCAAATAGTGTGTTGACATATATGCTGGTAGCTCTTTGGGGACCAAACTTGAGAACACTGATTGCACTGATTGCAGGGCATCAGGATGACCTGAGACACCTTGGGTTGTGTCATTATTTGATAGCAGTGCTAGATGGTTCCAGTATTGTGTGCAGCCTGATGATAGCAATGTTTGAGCATTGATGACGATTCATATGTGAAATGACATTCAGTGGTAGCCAGCAGTTATGCAGTAATTTCCAGTGAAAGTGATTTGCAGCAACAATAATGACAGGTGTGCAGTGACAGTGATATGCAGCATGTAGTGACAGTGATGTGTAGTTATACAGTGATAGCTTTATGTGTAGCATTGTGCAACGACCAGTTTGTGGGAACAGTGAGCAGCGGCTACCAGGATTCGATATCTATTATACATTTTCCTTACAGCTATTCTACATTGATTCAGAGTACAGGGGATCCAGTGTGAAAATTGTGAAATGTGATCTACTGACTCTTCTGAGTGATTGGCGTCACCTTCAAGTTGTGGCCTAAGAACACTTCAAGGTGGGAGGGTGGTGCTAGGGAAAGTTGTAAGCCATCTCTGAAGAGTAACTAATGCTCTGAAGAGTCAAATTGGTAAGCCATCTCATAAGCTATCTATTCAGCTTATATCAGTGCATCTCATCATATCAACAAACATTGTCATATAGCAAGGCCTTGACTAACAGCTCTATCTCTTCACTAGATTAGAGCAGAATGTTGGGGAAACAATGATTTATAGACACCTTCATCATTGTCTCTCAAGGCACATGCCCCATCCAAATGTTCACAAGGTATACCCTTTTAGGACCAATCCCTTCTTGGGTTTACACATCCTCAAGGAAGTTCCTCTTCAACTACTCTTTCCTAATGGATGCCCTACCTCATCCTCAGAGTATCAGTATTGGTCTCAGATGCTTACCCAATCCTCCATTCTTTCTTCATGACGTGAAGACAAGAATGATGTGTCTATCTCTCCCTCACAACTAGGGAGGATCTACTCATTCCTTTACATGAAAGGAATATACCCAAGCTCCCTCATAACTAGGGACTTGTTTCCAACAACAATTATTTATTTTTTCGTGGAGATCATGGTACTATCATTTGCTTGTAGGGCTACTCTTTTTGCATCATGTCATGAATAAACTTCAACTTCTACATCATGGAGCCATCTTCTTCCATAACTTCTTCGTCGGGCTTCAGCCATCTTCTACATCACTTTCCCTTTCTTTTTAAGGGAACATAGTGTTGAAACAAGTAATGCTAGTCATGTCATCCTTCTTTTTGTCAGAAAGTGACCTTCTTTGTCATGATTTGGCTATCCTTCATACTATTACCTCTTCCAAGTCATGTTCTCTTCAAAAGCATCCATCCAAATTTATGTGTACTAGTTGTAGGTGAATTTCTAAAACATTCTGTCAGTAGCCCTGTTTCAATCCAACCAAATGCTTTTCTTTCAAAAATCAAAAAGTGAAATTTAAAAATAGAATTACCTTTTTATGATGGCCCTTCATCGTAACATCTTCTTCTGCAACATCAACATTCTTTTGTATACTATACAAATCCATTTCCAAGATATCCATTATCAAGGTTCTCCTTCTTCGTCAAATTTATCAGGGTTTTCATAACTTCTTCATGGAAATGTCATAGCCAATCCCTTTTATTGTTATCAGATGTTAATTGATCATCTCATCTATGTAGCTATAGATACATCTTCATGAACTCTCCTTTCAACTTCTTCACATACTGCTTCCTTCAGCGTCTCTTTACATGGTTCCTTTTTATTAGAAACCTTACGGCCCGCCTCCTTATATTATTCAAGAGGTCATATAGTATGTTGATTGCATCATGGCTTTATGTAGTATGCTAAACTTATGCCTTCCATGGATTCTTCATATGGAAAAGTGTTTTCTTCTTCAATCATGCTCATGAGATAGAGAATTCTAACCATTCTATCTGAAATTATGTGATGACATGACTTTATCTATCTATTAAATGTTACCAAATATATGCATACATTTTCCTTCATGTGGTCATCTAGACTTCCTTTAGCAGCTTACTTTTCCTTGCTTGAAGATGAAAAAAAAACTTCAACTAAATTATCATGCTCCACATTTTTGTCATCATACCTTCATTCCTCCAAACTGTGGATCCCACACAAGGTGGAATGTAGACTATCTATGTATCACTTGCTTCTTTAAGTAGAGGTGAACCTTTTCAACCAAGATTCTAATGGAGGATCTTGATGATCCTTTTCTGGAAATGCTTCTTTCTGATGATGATAAGGTGTGATGAGTTCTTATCTTCCAATCTTGCTAGATGACATGCTTCATCCATGCAAATTGCTATTTTGTTATCCTTTTATGCTTCTAATGTGACGTTGTCCCAATACTGCTACAATGCATCCTATCATTACTGCAATTCTTTCTACCATGACTATTATCTTGAAAATGAACTTAATGTATAAGAGACCTTTAATAGTACAGGTCTTTCACTTCTTCTTTCTTTGTTTTATTCTCTTTCAGTTCTTCTACTTTTTCGGTCACATGGGCATCACTTCTTTCTTTCCTTTTCTTGTTGTCGTTCTTAAGTTTAGGACAACTCCTATTGTAATGTCCATATTCATGTTGAGAAATCTATGGCAGCTATTTAGTGGTGATTTCTCTAAACTTGATAACTGCTTTGTGATATAATTAAACTTTTTCTTTATAAGATTTACTTCTTCTTGTAGCTCTTATTATGGTGTTCTTATCATCAAAACAATTAACAAAGCATGAAGATCAAAGTAGACAACTGACACAAGATGTAGGCTACTAGCCAAGGCTAAAACCTCTCCTAGAGAGGAAAACCCACAAAGAATCTCTTCTCTTCTTATAGAATATTCAAATGACGAATTCCAAGACCTTTAGACCAAAAGCCAAGACCCCTCCAAGACCAAGTCAACCTTCCTCTGATGAGATTCTTTTCTACAAAGTCAACTCAGATGAAATCTGCTTCAAATCCTTCACTACGATCTCTGCAACAAGTTTTTCGTCCTCTACTCATGTTCTGCGATTTTTCATCCTTCTTGCAGTAGCTGCAACCTCACACGTGTGGGAGAAATATGGTAGACGAGTGTTCCTTCTTCCTTCACTTAAGGTCCTTTCTTTTTAGCAATTAGGCTTCCAAACTTGATCCGTTCGACACCAAACTTCAACCTTTTAAGATGACTGCAATTTTTGACCTAGCTACAACAAATTGATGCCCTAGATCTTCGCATGTGTGAGTGAGATGGATAGAGAAACATCAGATTTTGGTTCTTCTTGTTATCTTCTAGTCCTCTTTTATTCTTTTCTTTTCTTCTTTGATAAAGATCAAACTTGCTTGAATTCTCTCCAAAATGAGGTCGAATGCTATTGTATATATACACTTTCATGGAGCTCGAACAGCCCTAATGAGGCCTCTTACCCACCACCTGTGGGTAGTTTCCATTGGAGAAATTATTTCTCCTAGATGGTCCTCAGTCGACAGCCAGCAGCCCCTTGCAGCCATCAGATAGCTCAAAGTGCCAATATAACTGCCACATGAGCTAGCCATGTGGTCCCTCGTCCATTTGTTATTATCGTATGTTTGAAGGTGGGCGTCCCAACCCCTAAGGTATGTCTTTTCATTGTGTGGTTGGGTAATTTTGTGTACTTATCATGGACACTTTTGGGCATGGATTTGTGGGGGAATTCGATGGAAAGAGTGGGCTAGGTTTGTGCTCTTGTCTCCTCTACCTGATTTGATGGTTAACCTTGTATCTTAGTCTCGTGGGATCTCCTTTACTGGCAACTAGCTTTAGGGTTGGCACTACATGGGAAATCTCGAGTTTGGTTGCGTGGTCCCACTTCTCGACACCATATACATCACTCCACTCCACTCATGTTAACCCCATTCATCACTTTTCTCATCCGGGTCCACATTTGTCCATTAGGTCCACAAGGAGTTAGCTTCCCCCTCCCCTTGTCCACACTTCGGTTCAGGCTTGGCACGATGCCTCGGAGGTTGATACAGCTAAAAGAAAAGGAAAAAGAACAATTTGGCCACTCTCAACAGGAAATGTACCATAAAATGCAAAAGATGGTCGGGACATACGCATTTAGGACATGGGCAAAAGCCAAACATGAGCTCTACCCCTATCATTATGGCCATCACCATGGTTCCTAGTGTCCCTCATATTGACCCCGTGTATCATTAAGGAACTCATGATTGTCCCAACCCCTGGTGGGCAATGACTGCCTCACCTTAAGGGGGTAGTCATTGTTATATCCTACACATCATGCTCTCATCCTTTGGATCTGTGACCAGTTATGAAGAAAAATCAATCGAAGGAAAAAGGCATATGAAGAAGGGTGGAAAAACAAAGGTCAGGATAACTCATGTACCGCGATTGCTTCCTCCTTCATTCATATACCCAAGAGTTGGCTTCCCCTATTGCAGCTACCCTTGTACTATGGCATGTGGCTTGGAGCCTTCCACTCATGCCCCATTATGTTCCACCATTACATCGCATGCCACCTACCACATGATGGATGTACCATGGACATGTTACCCACTTTATAGGTAGAAACCACTTAATAGGGTACTTCGTTAACCCCCTTATTGAGCTTGGAGACACCTGCACATGATAGAGCCCACTATGGAAGGGCATGCCACTATGAAGTGTCCATTTGATTCCATGAATTGTAAGCGCTTTTACTCGATAACTCTAATGATTTGTTGTATTGGAGGTGAGGGGACGCATTGGATCTTATGCAGGATTGCAGGTGGGTCTCTATTTGGGGTTTGGTCTCCCTATACGGGGTCCAAGCCCTCCAAAGGTCCATATTGGCACTTGTAGGGTGAGCGTTGAGAGTCATGGTCCTCCACCATAGAAGATTTCCACTTCATGGATAAATTAGCACCATTAGTTGATTGCTCGTGTTCCACCTTTTGGATGAGGATGATGCAATTGGACCACCATGCACAGTCGGCTTCACACTTGCACCACACACTTGGCAGATGTTCCAAGGCCCAGATGAGGATGCGTCTCACCATGCGAGAGAGAAGGAGGGCTTATGTCATCATTCTAGCCCTTACAAATGGTATACAAGCATTATCGATCCACTTGGAGAGCCATGAGGATGCCATTGCCCCCCCACACCCATTTGGGGACACCACATTGGATTTGCTTGAGTATCAAGGGGGACACCCCGTTGATCCCTATGTTTGGAGCCTATTTTCTCACATTGACACACTTTGGACTCCACTAGGCCTCTTCAATGGCCCAAAGACTCATTGTATCTACTATTTTTCCCTCTTGAGAGGCTTGTCTTTGTATTATGGAGATATCTTGGTGGTCTTGTCAGCAAGCTTTGTTATTCTTGCACATTATTTTATTATTAAGGGGCATTATTAGGCTAATAGGTTATTCGAACCACCTTATGGATTGTATAAATAGATGAGAGGCTCATTCATTACTCTCATCATATTTTTGGATTGGACTATCTCTTCTTGAGAATTTCGGCTAGCCTTTTTGATGGATGAATTGGATTTCTAAATGCATTTCGATGTTTGGAAAGCTTATCTTTTGTCTTGGAGCTTCGATATTTTTGCACATTGATGATTGGAGGATTTTCGCTATATTTGTGTCATTTTCATGTTCTACTTTACATGTATTGTCACTTGTGTAATGTATGAATGTTTTTGCTCATGAAGCTGGTGTAGTTGCCTTTAAATGTGAATTTGTTAAAACTTGCCTTTGTGAGGGCTTTTCATATGTTTCATGCAAAAGTATGGTGAACAAATGTCCTAGAGGTATATGATTGTTCATTATTACCTTGATAAGTCATCAATTGCAGCATTAAAAAATTTTAAACTTTCCTAGTGACCTATTTGTTGCCTCTAGGGCTATGCAAAGTTGCTAGGAGACTATTTTACTGGTATAAAACGTCTCTAAACCAATGTTGCGAACATCGACAACGGGATAAAAACGGTAAGGGTCTGGAAAACCAAAAAATCGTAAAAATCAGGAAAATATCGGTAAAAATCGGCAAAAATCGGCAAAATTAAGATACCATAAAAATATTTTTAAAAATCGGTAAACATCGGCTAGACCAAAAAAACTTGATTTTGAGATAAAATCGGGATATTATCGAGATGTTCGCAACACTGCTCTAAACATTGAGTTGCATTGACTCCATTCTCCCAATTGGCTAAGCACTAGTCTAGTCCTAAGGTGATCATGAAAGAATATTCTTCTCACCTTACCTTCCTCTTTCTAAGCACTAACCTAGTAGGCTTCCTAGGGCATCATCTTAAAATCACTTTTAACCATTGAAAATCTTTGAAAATTGGTCCACTACTGCGTTGGGGTCTTCTTGAGAGGTCCTCCAAATTTGAGGTCGATCGCGTGGTGAAATCTCTAGATATTCCAAGCCCTAGCTTGAAGATCTTTCTCTCCCCTAGGTTCCTTTTGGTCGGTGGCTCTATTAGGATCATTGTATTCTAATTCCAAGAAGAATTCCATCCCTTTGATCCTATTCTCCTATCAACTTGGTCAAGATCATCAATTCATTGCTACAAACCAAGCCCTTGGCCTTGTTCGAGTAAACTCGAGCTTCTTTGTGGTCTCACAAACTTGAAACTCCAATTTCAAAAAGGACACTTGAAAACCCCTTTCTTTAGATTCCTTGATCTTGGGTACCCTTTTCAAGTAACACCCCTCAAACCCTAGGTCTTGGTAATCCCCTAGCCCTTCTAAGGGAGCTTTTCATCTTGCTTCTAAAACAAGTAAGCCCATTATCTGAGCCTCTCTTGTGAATAGGTTTTAGGAATCACCCCATATCCTATCATTGATCCATCTATTCTTGTGATTCCCCTCATACTGGGACTCCTCCCATCGGTGAAAATCCATAAAGAGCATGGAGCTTTAGGTGAGGTGACAATGGAGTTATTGCTCCATCGTTTCCCCTTGACCTAGTAGTTTCTCTATATGAGCCCCTCCTAGGACCCCTGCTAGTTTGAGCGGTAACAAGGCGCACTTTATCTCTGCTAGGCCAACTTCGTCTTGGAAGGGTACTTTGACATATTCGACTCAAAAATAATTCTTTTGACTTGCTACAAGATGCCCAATAGGGTCTATTACATATGACAATGACTCTTTTCACTCTATCTACTAATCAAAAATTCTAGAAGCACACAATGGGTTCTTTGACTTAAAAATAAATTGTACTTGAGCATGAAACCCATGTTATAAATAACAATAATAAAATTTCTTTCTCTTTTTCATCAAATACATAAAATCAAGAATACATAGGATATTATGAAGACCGAACCTAATTACACATTTCAACACTCCTTAACTAGGGAGGTATTCATAATACATAGATAGTACATGACCATTCTCATACTGAAGATTTCTAATAAGAAGAATTGGATTGGTAAGCCATTTCATAAGCTATATATCCAGCTTATATCAATGAATCTCAATATATCAACCAACATTGTCATATAGCAAGGCCTTGACTAACAACTCTATCTCTCCACAATGTTGGGGAGACAATGATTTATAGACACCTTCATTGCCTCTTAAGGCACATACCCCATCTGAATGTTCACAAGGTATGTCCTTTTAGGACCATTCCCTTCTTGGATTTACACATCCTCAAGGAATTTCCTCTTCAACTACTCTTGCTTATTGGATGCCCTACCTCATCCTCAAAGAGTATAGGTATTGGTCTCAGATGTTTACCCAATCCTCCATTCTTTATTCATGATGTGAATACAAGAATGATGTGTCTATCTCTCCCTCTCAACTAGGGAGGATCTACTCATTCCTTTACATGAAAGGAATATACCCAAGCTCCCTCTTAACTAGGGACTTGTTTTCAACAACAACTATCTATTCTTTCGTGGAGATCATGGCACTATCAGCTGCTTGTAGGGCTCCTCTTTATGCATTATCAAGTCATGAATAAACTTCATGTTCTGTATCATGGAGCCATCTTCTTGCACAACTTCTTCGTAAGGATTTTGGCCATCTTCTGCATCACTTCCTTCTTTTCATCGGAAAGTGACCTTTGTCATCATCTAGCTATCCTTTATATTGCTACCTCTTCCAAGTTGTGTTCCTTCCATTTCATAAGCTATATATTCAACTTATATCAGTGAATCTCAATATATCAACCAGCATTGTCATATAGCAAGGCCTTCACTAACAGCTCTATCTCTCCACAAGATTAGAGCACAATGTTGGGGAGACAATGATTTATAGACACCTTCATCATTGTCTCTCAAGGCACATACCCCATCTGAATGTTGACAAGGTATGTCCTTTTAGGACCATTCCCTTCTTGGATTTACACATCCTCAAGGAATTTCCTCTTCGACTACTCTTGCCTATTGGATGCCCTACCTCATCCTCAAAGAGTATAGGTATTGGTCTCAGATGTTTACCCAATCCTCCATTCTTTTTTCATGATGTGAATACAAGAATGATGTGTCTATCTCTCCCTCTCAACTAGGGAGGATCTACTCATTCCTTTACATGAAAGGAATATACCCAAGCTCCCTCTTAACTAGGGACTTGTTTTCAACAACAACTATCTATTCTTTCGTGGAGATCATGGCACTATCAGCTACTTGTAGGGCTCCTCTTTATGCATTATCAAGTCATGAATAAACTTCGTGTTCTATATCATGGAGCCATCTTTCATAACTTCTTCGTAAGGATTTTGGCCATCTTCTGCATCACTTCCTTCTTTTCATCGGAAAGTGACCTTTGTCATCATCTAGCTATCCTTTATACTGCTACCTCTTCCAAGTTGTGTTCCTTCCAGAGTTATCCATCCATATTTATGTGTACTAGTTGTAGGTGAATTACAACCTTTTTCCAGTAGCCCTTTTCCAATCCAACAAGATGCTTGCTTTCAAAAATCAAAAAGTGAACTTCAAAAATAGAATTACCTCTTTATGATGGCCCTTCGTCATAACATTTACCTCTACAATATCAGCATTTTTTGTATACTATACGAATCCATCTCCAAGACATCTATTACCAAGGTTCTCCTTCTTCATTATACTTATCGGAGTCCTCATAACTTCTTCATGGAGATGTCATAGCTAATCCTTCTAATTGTTATCAGATCTTGATAATCATCTTATCTAAGTAGTTGTAGATACATTTTTATGAACTCTCCTTTCAACTTCTTTATATACTACTTCAACGAGATCTCTATACATAGCTCCCTTTGCATAGTAACAATTGTTCCTCACCTCCTCATATTCTTTAGTGAGTCATATAGTATGTAGATTCCATCATGCCTTTATGTAATATGCCAAACTTATGCCTTCATGTATTTTCTTTCTTCTTTAATCATGGTCATGAGATAGAGCATTCTAACCATCCTATTTGCAGCTAATATGAATTTATCTATCTATTCAAAGTTACCAAATATATGCATACCTCCTCCTTCATGTGATCATCTAGACTTCCTTTAGTAGCTTCCTTTCCCTTGCTTGAAGATGGAAATATACTTTAACTAAATTATCATGTTGCACTTTTTTGTCATCATACCTTCATCCTTCCAAACTGTGGGTCCCATACTAGGTGGAATGTAGATTATCTATGTAACACTTGCTTTCTCCAAGTAGAGGCGAACCTTTTCAACAAGGATTTTGATAGAGGATCTTGATGATCCTTATTCTACAAATGCATCTTTCTAATGATGATGTGTGATGATCTCTTATCTTCCTATCTTGCTAGATGACTTGCTTCAACCATGCAAATTGTTGTTTTTACTATCCTTTCATGCTTCTAGTATGATGCCATCTCAATTACTACTATAACGCATCTTATCATAACTGTAATGCTTCCTACCATGATTGTTGTCTTGAAAATAAACTTAATGTATGAGAGAGCTTTAATAGTAGAGGTCTTTCGCTTCTTCCTTCTTAGATTTCTTCTCTTCCAGTTCTTCTACTTCTTCGATTACATGGGCTTCACTTTTTTTCCTTTTCTTGTTGCCCTTCTTGAATTTAGGATAGTTCCTCTTGTAGTGCCCATATTCATTGCATTCATAACATTGAATCTTACACATGTCCACTTTCTTTTGAAATTTCTTTCGAGGCTCAAATCTTCCTTTCTTTCTTGACAGAGTTGCAAATGCTTAAGTCTGCTCATTTGATTCAGCGTCATTCTTTGCTTTTATCAATCTTACATAATTACAATAGATCATTGAATGTTGTAGCTTCTTTCTTTGCATAGATGCTTGATACAAAGTTGCCCCATTCATTTGGTAGTGCATTGAGTACACAACAAAGATGAAAAAATCGTTATCGGGATATTATCGGCGAGGGGAAAAAATCGGAAAAAATCGTAATTATCGGGAAAAAATCGTAATTATCGGCAAAAAATCGTCACATACAAAAATATTCATTTTTTTTCAATCTTTTTAATATCTAAAGCATCTACAGCATAAAATAAATGCATTGACACATAAATATGAAAAAAAAACTAATATATAAGATGTGTAATATCATGTCTAGTGCTACATCACACATAAAACTGAATCCTGTCCTGAATACTAAGTCCTGAGTCTCAAGAGTCAACTCAGCCTCAAAATATCAACAAAAAATATAATAATGTATCTCATATCATGAGTCATAATGTCAACAGTCATATACAAAGGAATGCCAATGCACCAGTGACCATATAACCTATGGTCCTATACTATTGATCAATGATTTCCTCTGCCCCTCTTGCGAGAAAATACAATAGCTTTGCCTTTCTCTCTAGATGAAGATGCTGGTGGGACTGGCAATGGGCTCTGTCGTGCTCTAGAAGAAAAAAATGAAGCACTAGAACCGGAACGGGAACCTGAACCACTAGGAGCTAAAGGAGGCCGACCACGTCCTCTACCGGTAGTAGTGGTAGGTGGTGTCACCTCCTCCTCCTGCTGCTCCTCCTCGTCCTCCCCCTCCACTACCTCCTCCTCTATCCAATCAGGGGCTGACTCCATGACAGGCCTCTCAGCCTCAACCCTCCATTCAGTAGTGGTGTCAATCGCATCTAAAGAGATGGCCTCCATATCAGGGGTCCTCTCAAGTTGTCTCACCCACAATCTAAGATTGTAGTAGACGTAAACCATGTCATTGAGCCCCTGACCCTCCAACCTGTACAAGGGTCATAAATTAATAAATTAAATATTTAAAAAAATATATTTAATGAATTCAAAAAATCAATTCGAAATTTGAATATGTTAAGTGTTTTACCTGTTGCGCCTTTTGGTGTGTATTTTTTCAAATACACTCCAGTTGCGCTCGCATCCTGAAGCGCTACATGTTTGGCTGAGTATTCTAATGGCAAGTTTTTGGAGTTTTGGTAATCTGCCACCGTAGCTTCTCCACCATGCATCTACAAGTTACAAGTTACAACAAATAAGATAAACTGATAAAGTTACAAACATAAGAAAATTTTTAAAATAATGAAAATCTTACCTGGCATTTTAACAGTCCTATCCTGGACTGCCATGTCGAAGCTCAAGGTGCCACCTGCCATTCTGTATACCTCCATCTCTTTGGATATCTTTGAACGTTCTGATGGAGTTGGCACCATCTTCTGAACACAACTGAAAAAGCCATCCATGACCTCAACATCAAATAGAAAACCACATGAATAAGCAAATGCGGGGTTCAGGAAGAGCCCTGCAGCATGAATGGGACGATGGAGTGTGTTGTTCCATCGATCATCAATCACTTCCATAAAAGAAGTTGTCTCTGAAACCCATCATCACCCTTATCATCATAATAGTTGCGAACAGCTTCTTTGGCCCTATCCATGGCCTCATACAAGTAGCCCATTGCGGGCTTCTCTCCATCCACCAATCTAAGAACCTTTACCAAAGGTTCACTAATGCTGCACACCTCTTCCACTCCAACCCAGAAATCTTCCTGATATGACACCAACCTGCAGATGGCCTGTCCCTCTGATTTGCGGCTGATAGTCAAAGCACACCACTCATCTGAAAGAAACATTCTCTTTAAATCCCACTTAGAATTCAAGAGGGATTGAAAAGAGATGAAAGTAGTGGCAAATCGTGTAATAGCAGGCCGCACCAACTCCTTATTGTTGGTGAATGTCCTCATCAAATGAAGCACAGATCCATGGTTATATATAAATTTTGTGATTCTCTTTGATGATTCTACAATATCTTTGACAAAATCAAGCTTTCCGATGTCCTCCAACATCAAATCAAGGCAATGTGCAGCACAAGGTGTCCAAAATATGCTCGGATACCTCTCCATAAGCATCTTGCCAGCAAAAACATAGTTTGTAGCGTTGTTCGTTATGATTTGGACAACATTTTGGGGCCCAACCTCCATAATGAACACATCTAATAAATCACATAATAATCTTGCATCTTTGACATGTGCAGATACATCAACAGATTTTATAAACATTGTCCCCTTGGGACAACTGACCAAGAAGTTAAGAAGGGTCCTACCCCTTTGATCAGTCCAACCATCTGACATCACAGTGCATCCTATGACTTCCCATGATGCCCTTAAGTCTTCCAATCTCTTGGTGCAGTCAGCTTTCTCATTTTGCAAAATGCGCCCTTTAAGGTCATGATATGTAGGGGCTTTGTATCCTGGGCCAACAACAGCGATTGCATCAATCGTAGCCTGATAAAATGGATTGTTCCTGGCAACATTGAAAGGAATATCACTCCAAAGAAACAGTTTGCCCAACAACTTATCAGCTTCTTCCTTCTCCTTTCTTTTAATAAGGGAGGAGATAGATGGTTGTGCCCCGGGAGTGGTTCTAGGAAAAAAAAATGAGGAGGCAGCTACGGGGCTGCCTGTAGAAGAGGCTGATGCTGAAGAGCCACTAACACTCTCACGGTCAACTCCAAACTCTGATATTTGACTTTTCAGAGCTGCTTTGCTGAGTTTAGTGGTTTCGATTTCTCCCAATGAGTTCATGGTTCTTTTGATTATTTCTGAATTTGTGTTTTTGCAAGGGCCTACTTCATGCCCAGGAATTTGTGCCAAGTGGTATTTCAACCTGTATATCCCCCCTGTCATGTGTTGACCACATAATTTTCAAGTCAAGTTTGATCGGTCAAACCCCCCATCAGGTTCACCAAATTCCCATAAAGGATCTAATTTCCTTCGCATGTTGGAAACTTTGAACTTTGAATGTTGAAATTTGAACCTAGGGCACAAGAAAAATTGCCAGTTAAAAAATAAAATAAAAAAATTACAATTTTACATGCAACATTTTGATTTTTTTCACAAAAAAAAACCCTCAACTGAATGCAATAATAATAGGAAAAAATACATGTTGAAACACAAACAAAAATAATGGGAAGAACCTAAGAGCACAAGAAGAAATATAAAAAACAAAATTTAACAAACAATTTTTTGCATTTTTGACCAAAATAAACCCTCTCCTCTCAATAAAACAAAAACAAAAAAAAAAACACAACCAAATGCAATCACAAATGATGAAAAATACATGGGTAATAGAAACCCATGGAAGAACAAGAGAAAAACAAAAAAAAATGGGTCAAATTTGATGCCCATACCTGGAAAAACGTTTTGCCGGAGACACTTGGTCCAAATTCAATTTTTGTTCACTTGGCTTGCAAGAAATTCTTCACTTTTGTCCAATCTTGGGCTTGTAAATCACCTCCTTCCCTCCTTGGCTCTCCTCCTTTCCTCCTTGGCTCTCATACCCCACGCTGTCAAAGTAAAAATGAAAAAAAAAAACCCAAAAACCGGCATATAACCGCGTTGTCCGAGCCTCCCACGATAATTTCGGTTCGAATCGCAATAATTTTGATATTATCGCGATAATATCGCGATAACGATAATTTCAATTTATCGTTTTAAATTATCGCCGATATTATCGTTTGGCTGAAAAACTCGCGATAATTTCAAATTATCGAAATTATCGCGATAATATCGCGATTTTTTCATCTTTGGTACACAAGTGGTCATCTCTGGGTCTAACATTGTTTCTCTTAGCTCTTGTAGTTTATCTCTATTTTGAGATACCTTCATGAGATATGAAGCTACCCCTTCTTTTGATACTTTCATTTTGTATAATCCGGTTCTTAAAGATATTATTTCCCCAATTGTACTTACATAGTACAACTCTACCAACTTGTCATAGATTTTTTTTTATGACTTCAATTTTGATACAAAGGGAATGAGAGAATCCTTGATAGATTCAATGACGATTCCTTGAGCACTTATTTCTCCTTTCATATACTTTGACAATGCTTGAGATTGTTCTTGAGGAAGTTATGTGATGGAGCCCATGACATAGTCAAGAACTTCATTTTCTGCCAGAATTAAATCTATTCTCTTCCTCCATGCAAGGTAGTTTGATGTGCCAACAAGTTTATTGTTCTCCTTGCAGAAAGCAGTCGTTTGATTTGTAGATTGAGAAATGAATATAAAGAACTTACTTGACAAATGAAGATGCGTTCTTAATGATGATGTCTTCCACTAGATGCCTCCTTGATGATGATGTCTTCCTGTGAGCTTTATAAGGAGGGATCATCTTCCTTCTTCAAAATGACAACGCTTCTTCTTCAAGATAAGGAGAGATGTTCATCATCCTTCAAAGATGTTTGAGATGTGCTCTTTTCTTCAATATGAGGGAGATCACTTTGATTCCTTTGATGATGATGAATTATTCTTCTCGCTTCCTTTGGATGATGATGTAGAATGTGAACCCTCTTTCAAGGCTCAAACTTTCCATACTTTCCTTTCTTCCTTGACATAGCTGCAAATGTTTGGGACTGCTCATTAGATTCAACGTCATCCTTTGCTTTTAATCTTGATTCTTCAATTTTGCAAAATGCCCATAGATCATTGAACGGTGTAGCTTCCTTCTTTGCATAGATGCTTGATACAAAGTTGCCCCATTCATTTGGCAGTGCGTTGAGTACACAAGTGGTCATTTCTGGATCTGACATTGTTTTTCCTAGCTCTTGTAGTTGATCTCTAATTTGAGATACCTTCATGAGATATGAAGTTACGCCTTCTTCCTTTAATACTTTCATTTTGTATAATTCAATTCTTAAGGATATTATTTCCCCAGTTGTACTTACAAAGTATAGCTCTACCAAATTGTCATAGATCTCTTTTGATGACTTCAATTTTGCTACAAAGGGAATGAGAGAATCCTTGATAGATTCAATGAGGATTCTTTGAGCCCTTATTTCTCCTTTGATATATTTAGATAATGCTTAAGCCTGATCTTGAGGAGGCTTAGTGATGGGGCCCATAACATAATCAAAAAACTCATTTTCTGTGAGAATCAAATCTATTCTCTTCTTCCATGCAAGGTATTTTGATGTCCCAACAAGTTTATTGTTCTCCTTGCATAAAGTAGTCATTTGATTAGTAGATTGAGACATGATTATAAAGTACCTACTTGTCAAATGAAGATGCCTCCTTGATGATGATGTCTTCCACTAGAGTGTGAGCTTCAGAATGAGGGAGGGATGATCTTCCTTCAAAATGACAATGCTTGTTTTTCAAGATGAGGGAGAGATGTTCTTCCTTCTTCAAAATGCTTGAGGTGTGATCTTTTCATCAATATGAGGGAGAGATGTTCTTCCTTCTTCAAAATTCTTGAGGTGTGATCTTTCCGTCAATATGAGGGAGATCACTTTGATTCCTTTGATGATGATGAAGTGCTCTTCTTGCTTCCTTTGGATACAGGCTCCAACCTGGTCTCTTGAGGACTCCTATCCTCTAGGGCTCCAACCCTATCTTCCAAGGCACCAACCTTGTCTCTATGAGGCTCCAACCTCCTACTTCATTTCGTCAAGATATATTTGGTTATACTTACGGCTCCCAATGTCTTCTTCAACGAGCCCTGACAATCTTCAGCTTACTCTTCACTATAATCTACACATCACGTCATCAATGACAACCTTTTCTTCGTAGAAGGTGTCACCGCTGCTCTTCATCATACCCAAACAATTTCTCCAAGTTACCTCATGATGGCTTCATCAATGCATCATTGTCTTCAACATTATCTCCACAAGATCTTCAATATGTCTTCAAGTTACTCCAAGATGTCCTTCAGGATTCTTCAAAAGTGTCTTCACAAGGTGCTCCAAGAGTGATGTTAATGTGCTCCAAACAGATCTTCAAGACAACGTTCCTTCAAGATATCTTCAATAGGCTTCTATAAAAAAAGTGTTTCAACAAACTTCAGTAATATTGCTCCAAGGAATTATTTCTGCTTCTGAATCTATCTTAGGTATTCAAAAAGGATGTTGAAACACTGTTGCAAATTCCCAGCTGATGTTTAAAATTTGTAACCTTGGGAATGCTCCAAAAGATCCTTTTCAATAGGATAGGTTGCTTCAAACAATGTTGCTCCAAAGTGTGACATCAAAGGTGCTCCAAGTTTTGCTACAAGTCAACACAAAGGTTCTTAAAGGGCTGCTCCAGTTCTACTCAACCAGCTGCTCCAAGTTCAGCCAGATGCTTCCACAAGACAGCCCAAAATTACACTTCAGGACTACCATTCACACCTTGAAATAAGTCTCAAATAAAGATCTAAAAGCTGTCCTTAGCATTGTCACAAAAGAGGGTTGAATCAGGCCTTAAAAAACTTATCCACAAATTCACCAAACCATGCTTCAAGAATAGCTCGAATATGCCTTTGGAATCACCACGAAAACAATCCTAAAAGGGTTCAACTGTCTTCTTCAAAACATGCCTTAGAAGAGGCCGAAGTAAGCTTCAGCTACCACAGTATGACAGTGTAATACTTCAGGTCCGAGTTCTAAAAAGATGACTAGTCTGAGCTATCCACACAGTCTACAGCAGTCCAAGCAAAGAAAAAGCAAGTTGATAATCCCAGGTCTGCAATATATTAGAATTGTGATAGTCCACCACACTGCTGTAATTTGAGTTTAAGGTATCCCAAACACAAAAAGTATTTGCTCAAATATATCCTTCTCAACCTCTTTTACTTATCTGTCATCTCACTGTATTATCTCTGAATTTCTCACCGAAAATGATGTTGAAATGAGGAGTTCGGACTCCAATATATACTGGTTTTGATTACAGACGAAAAGACACATCTATTGGCCAAGGGACATGAGCCTACAAGTCGGCTTAGGTCGGCTGGCGAAAAATAATAAATTTTCTAACTTATAAATTCAATTTCTCACAAACTATTTGGAGTTTTGGGGCGTGTAAGGGCTCATTAGAAAGGCAAAATTATGCCCTAAAAGATGGTATAGGAGTCAAATTGAGAAGCTGCCTCTAGGGTAGTGAAAATTATTTTTTAATGATTGAAATTTAGTGCAAAAAATATTTGGGACAGAATGAGGAGTGATTGGGACAGTCATCATGAGAATATCCAACAAAGTCATCATCATAGTGAATCCATAATTTTCCATATGGAGATCTTCAAAGAGTCTTCCAACCACCATCTAGATCATTAAATGAGATCTTCCAAAAATGTCATCATATGCCATCAAGTGTTCTTCAAGTCCTTCATGTGATCATATAGTTTCCAACCATGCCATCAAGACCTTCACCGAATGACATCATCAAGTGTAGTCTTGTAGGTTACCAAACAAGGTACATGATTGACACTTGGCACCCTTATAGTTAGTTCAAGGACTTGTTCAGGCAAGACTTCTTCATTAGTGGCTTGACATCTTCATTGATGGCATCCTTAGCACCTAGGGATTGCATGACGTTGATTGACATCACAAGAATATTTGCCATCTCAACTATTAACATCAATGACAACCTTCATTAACAGCATCGTGCTGCCAACTGCTACACTGCAACTCAATTGCTGAGAGAAACAACTGAAAACTCCTACCCAATCTTTGACAAACAAGTCAGTTGAGTTGCATCCTCATCAATGAAACTCCATAGGCTACTACTCTGCGCTGTCCTCCTGGAGCCATTGCGTTGCTGCAACTCTACTCTGCGTGAGCCAACCGGCATTGCATTGCCACACTGCTGTTGCATCTGCACTGCACTACTCCCCTCGAGCATCCAACTCTGCCTCTGTTCCATCCGTGGTTCTCTGCACCCACTAATCCACTTGTTCCGCTATTATCTTAAGGCTCCCGTAGCATGGATGTGATCCAAGAGTTGGGCTACTCAAGAATCTCGCCACCACTCTAAAGCTGCTCTACAGATCATGTCGCCCAACTTTTGTGGTTCATGAGCGCTCATGGCCACGTCATCTTTAGCACCATCGTCTACCATAGCAACCTTGGAGGTAGAAGCTTCCTTGTCCCTCTTCTTTTGAGGACAATTGCTAGCGAAATGTCCTAGTTCGCCACACTAGAAACACTTGATCTTTGATAGATCACGCTTCTTCCTCCCGTGTTGCCTCTTTGATGCCAAGGCTGCATCTTCTTCCTCTTCCTTCATCACTTTACTTGATCCATTGTTGTACTGTCTCTTGGTGAACTGACGACGTTCTTCTTCACAGAGGATCGCCCGTATGTTGTCCCAGTTGGGAAGGTCCACTCTGTCAAAGATACTTTGGACAAAAGTTTCCCAGTCCTCTGTGACCGCATTGAGTGTAGTCCTCACCATCACATCCTCCTCCACTTTCACCCCCATGGCAGTCAACTGATCCCTGATCGCCTGTAATCTGAAAAGGAAGGGTTCGATCTCTTCTCCCTTGGCCATCATGAATAACCTCATCTGATTCTCCTAAATCATTCTCCTCTAGATGGATATTCCTTCATATAGTGAGGTCAGGGCCACCCACATATCATGAGTCGTTGTCTTCTCGGCTATATGTGAGGGACTACATGATCTTTGACCCTGTCCATGATGAAGTGCTTGGCATGTGCCATTGTTTCTTCATGCTTCTCCAGGAGCTTCGCGTCGGTTGGTGTGGCCAAGACTTTCTCAGCATGCTCCCTCAGACCGTATGCCTCCATGACTACCAGGATTATGGCCTCCCAAACTGCAAAGTTGGACAAGCCGTCCAACCTATCCTGATCACGTAGTCCTTGAGGTGCCATCTACTCAATAAATCTGTTGGAACTAATCCTTCTCTTTATGCTAGAGACTTGGATCTAGGGTCCTTGGTGAGAAAGGCACCCTCTGCTCCCTCTAACAACTGACTTCCTCTCTTGGAAGTTTTCCAAATCACAACGAAAAAGCTATCTTCGATCCTCTAATCGATCTGCAGATTTATTTGGCTGGAAGTCCTCTGAGAAGTTGTTCTCCTCCCGCTCTTTGTCAACTAGTGCTAAGGCTAATTTCTGCACCTTCATAAATTTAACCCCACCAGCAACCACTGAAGCTCTACAGCACTACTTTCGGCACTCTAAATCAGCAATAGCGTCAGCACTGCGTCACCCTGGATGCGCTCTACGTGAGCAGACATTTCCAGCACAACCTCTGTGTTGCCTCTGCGCAATAAGTATCAGGGTCTGCGTGGAGATTGTGTCATGCTGGCCTCTGTGTGGCTTGGCTCCCCTCTACTGCTACGATGTCCTTTCTGGTCTGGCTTTCTCCGGCTGCTGCTGCAGGATTCTTCAGTCTTCTTGCTGATGATTCAGCTAGATCTGCAATCGCTTTGATTACATGTGAAAAATTTTGAATATTACTTATGGAGAAACCCTATTGTTAAATCTGGTTATACTTCTCCTACTTAATCAAGTTATTAATCTGAAATTTCAACATTAACATCGAAGTAAACACATTAACAGTCTTCAGAGATATAGATCTAAACTGAATACATGCACATAGACAAAGTGACACACACGATTTTCTGGACAACTGTCCCCGGAAAAACCCAATGCGGAAAAACCGGTCTTCTGGCTGCTAGAGGGTTTATATTATTAAGTAGATTCTAAGTACAGCAAATTTGGGTACCTTAATGGTTGACCTGACAGAGAAATACAAAAATTTGCAGCAATGCCTTTGTTCCGGATACGGACAACTGGACTGATTCACACCCTTAAATGAGATTTACAGAACTCAGCCCCTTTCTGTCTTCAGGAACCCCAGTGCTGCTTTGTAGCCCTCTGCGTCAGCTCTGCTAGCCTGTTGGTGCCCCTGCACTACTCAGGAGAGGCCTGCATAACCCCAGACTGGGTGACGCAGTCCCTACGCTTCCCTAGTTGGGCCTGCATAAGCCCTGATGGCCTCCTGCTGCCTCTGCGCTGCCCTTTCTGGGCCTGCGTAGCATTGAAGCCCTCGCGCTACGCAGCTACTGCGTAACTGTTGCGTAGTTGTTGCCCCCTCTGCACTGCTCTCACTGCTGCTTCTCTGCTTCTTGCTGACTCTTGGCTCTGGAATCAGATCATCCCCTTAGCCAATACTACCCCTCGCTGCAGCTGAAACACTTCTGGAAATTCTTAGCAAACTACGTCCTAGAATTCCAGCTTAGTCTCAGTGCTCTGCCTCCATGTGTGTGTTCTCCAACTGACCCCAAGCCTTTCCTTTATACTTTTCTCATTGAGAAACCAACGATCGTGATCTAATCTTGATCCGACGGCTAAGATTAAAAGAAGGCTTAATCCATGTGATTTAAGTCATTTCCATCACATGTTTAAATTAATTACCTTTAATATTTTAATTTTCCTAAGTTAGACTCAGGATCCTTAATTAAAAATATTAATTAATTAATTTTCTCTTAAACCAGATGGAATTTCTCAAATCCCTTTCTAGGTCTTGGAGATCTCATGTACTCTAGTCCCTCCACAAAGTTTGGGAGCTAGAGCACATCCGAAGCTAACCCAACACTCAAAATCTCAACATTGAGAAGGCTATAAATGGAAGCAGTTCGACATCGTTTGGACACACTCACTCACAAGTTCGATCTATAGAAGAAAGTGTCTGATCTGTAGATGGGAAGATGGGAAAAGAAGAACCAAGTTCTAGGAGAAGTTGGGAGGAGGGAATTTCTTGTTTTTAGGATCTATCTCTCTCACACATGTGAAAGTTTAGGGTTTTCTGGGTTGGAGAAATAGGTCAAAATTGCAAGATCGAGTTGCCAGAGGACGAAGTACAAAAATTATAGCTGGAAGTGGGAAAACCCTTGTCTAAACCTCATTGACCTTGGGAGAGTTGTCTTGCTCTTGGTAGGTCTCATAAGGAGGTTACATTAGGGTTTCCAAGAAGCTGCAAGGACGAAGTAGTTGGGCCAAAGTTGCATGTTGAGTGGTTGTAGCTAGGAAGACAATGTTGCAGGTCAAGTAGTTGTGTTGTTGCAGGTCAAGTATTTATGTTGTTACTGGCAGGTTGAAGTCATAAGGAATAAGCAAAGAAAGGACACGAGGAAGGACTGACTTGGTACTAGGAGAAGGACATGGTCTAAGGATTGGGTCATTGTATCTCTTTTGAAGCAGATTCTAAGAAGAGAAAAGTTTTTGGGTTTTCCCCTTGGAGGGATTTTGCTTTAGGTGAGAGCCTATATTTGTGTCCTCTTTTGTTGTTGTTGTTTCTTGATATTGTTTGATGAAAAGATATAACTAAAGAACATAAAGAAGATAACTAAAGATTCACAAGCAAGTCTCAAGGATAAAGAAAATATGATATAATAGTTGCCACTTTACATTTTCTAACAGAAGGTAGCCAGTCTTCAGCAAGGACAAGCAGCTAGACAGCAACAAGGAAAAGAGCACCCATACAACCTAGCAGAGCAAGTCATACAATCATCTGCACGAATTGGATGGCACACTACCTCGATTTCTTTGCAAACTGGAATTTTAAAGTCTAATGTTCATTTGATTAGTTTCTCAAAGTCATTTCCTTACTAGGGAGCTCTTGTAAATTGTGCAATGAGTGATTTCTTTTCTCATTTTCCACTGCATGCAAGAGTTAATAATTCCAGCAAGTAAATAGATCTAATCAGTTTTCTGAGATAGTTGGTTTTAGAATAATTTAACATGGTATTAAGGCAATTGCTCAGAGAGAAAAGCAGATCTATTGTTTTCCAAGTTACTTCAACAAGCTTGAGAGATAGATCTCAAGATATCATATCAGTAACTAGCGTGAAAGTTGAGGATTGACTTGATGAGGTTTCGAATTTATTTCCATTTAAATCCATAATCTCAACGATCTTGAAGGAGCAAGACTTGTGGGAAGTCATTTCCAAAGCTCCTCCAGGTCCAACGCAAACCTTAGGTAGAACGCAGACACCAGTAGTAGTAGACCTTGCAGTGCAGGCAGCGTGGAATAAGGACATAAAGGCACAGAGGGTGATCCTTGAAGCTATTAAGGATCATTGGATTATGCATGTTGCAGAAAATACCATATCAAAGGAGATGTTTGATGCTCTGGCATCGCTTCTCAAAGTGATAACAAGAGTCTGAAATTATTCTCAAAACTAAGCTCAAAGAGTGCAAAATGAACCCCTCCGACAATGTGACCAACTTCCTTATGAAGATCACAAAGATTTGTGACCGGCTTGGAGCTATTGAATAAGTTGTATTGCATGCAGAGCTAGTGAATGTTGCTCTAAATGGGTTCACCAAGGCTTGGGAATCATTCATCATGGGCATTTGTGACTGGGAACATCTTCCCAACTATGAGAGACTTTGGGATGATTGCATCCAAGAGTAGACTCATAAAGGTTCTAAGACCAACAAGCAAGGAGGAGGAGAAGATGAAAATTTGGCCCTAGTCAGCAAGACGAAGAAGACTAGAGGGAAAGTTTACATCAAAGAGGATGACAATCAAGGGGAGGGCCAACAATCTCAACAAAAGAAAGATAAGAACAAGATCAAATGTTGTATCTACCATAGGAATGGACATTTTGCTTTTCAGTGTCCACGGAGGAAAAAATGGAAAAGGGAAATCATAGATAGTTGTAACAACAACAGAGACACAATTGAGCGAGCGTGCTTCCAAGTGCGAGAGTGACTTTTCAATCGTGTCTTGCCCTTATACCAACATTATGGCCATGCCTCCTGCTAGATGACAGAGGCTAGAGAGTTATTCAGTAGTTTTGTAGACGACGACTCAGGGATCCATATTGAGCTTGGTGATGATGTCAAGTATGTAATGAGGAGACAAGCCACAATTTAGTTCCAGCTTAAGTCAGGAGGGTCCTTTGATGCACAAGAGGTACTCTATGTACCTAGCCTCAAGAAGAACCTTTTCTCCCTCTCAATCACGGAGGACAAAGGTTATTAGGTTAAATTCTGGAGGGAGAAACTCTTCATCTGCCTAGAGGGAGCCGATGTAAATACTGGAGTGAGGATTAGGGTCCGAGAGGGGAACCTATATAGACTTCAAGGTCATCCTGTGAGAGCATGTGCGAGCTTTTGCACAGAATGGGACAGCTCCATCATAGAGCTCTACTATTACTAAGATGGACGATCACTGAGCTTCTAGAGTTTAGCCTGTAACCAACAAGGGGTGTGCAAAGGGCATGCACTTGGCAAGAATGTCAAGGCATCTTTCCTTAGCAACGAGACTCAATCCAAAGGCATTTTGGATCTAATTCATTCTGAGTTAGAAGGGCCTATGTTAATATCATCAGTAAAGGGTGTATCTTACTATGTGACCTTCATTGATGACTTCTCTAGGAAGAGCTATATATACTTCATCAAGACCAAGGGTGAGGTCTTCAGTCATTTCAAAGATTTCAAAGCTCGGGAAGAGAACATGACAGGAAGGAAGATCATGGTGTTGAGCATAGACAAAAGGGGTGAATAAACCTCTAATGAGTTCATTGATTTCTACATGGAGGCAGGGATCCAGAGGGAGAAGATAGTGTCCTACAACTTGCAGCAAAATGATCCATGATCCATGATTAGAGTTTGCCAATGCTTCTATGGGCTGATGCATGTAACACAGTTGTATATTTGCAGAACATGAGCCCACAATGAATTCTAAAGGATAAGACACCAAAGGAAGCATTCACATGCAAGAAGCTCAATATAGGACATCTTAGGATATGTGGTTGTCCAATTTACATCCACATACTTATGGAAAAGAGGACAAAGCTGCATACCTCAAGTGACAGGAGCATCCTGGTGGGATATAGCGAGGATTGGAAGGCTTATGGCATCTTCCTAACAGATCGATAGAAGATAGTCGTGATATGAGATATCAACTTCGAGGAGAACTTGACATCTAAGAAATCTTGTGACCTACCAATAATTGTAGCAATGCCTCAAGAGGAGGAACCAAGGGAGCGAAGAGTAGAGACATCTAATAGTAAGGAGAGCCAACCATCAATGTTGGATTAGTTAGCTCCTTCGACATCAGTCAGGAGGCCCATGTAGGGGAGCCAGACCTTGTGGGATGCTCAAGAGCATGTCGAGCCTCCCATGACAACTTTCAAGTAGAGCAGACCTTTTTGGAATTTTCTCACATAAATGGCATTGATAACCAGCATCATAGACTAAAGACAACTTTGAGAAAGCAGGCAGCTAGTAGGTGTGGAAAGATGCCATGGTGGAGGAGCACAACTCCATCATAAAGAATGATGTTTGGGAGATCGTGTCGAGACCAAAGGGGAAGTCAGTTGTGACTTCCAAGTGGCTTTACAAGGTAAATCATGTAGCAGATGTCAGTATGGAAAAATACAAGGCCAGAATTGTGGCTCAAGGGTTCTCTCAGAAAGAGAGAGTAGACTACAAGAAGACATTTGCTCCTGTAGCCAGATACTCCTCTATTCGAGCAATTCTTTCAATAGCTTTTGAGATGGGTTAGAGGATCCACCAGATGGATGTGAAGATTTCCTTCCTCAATGCCATCATTGAGGAAGAAGTCTACATTGAGCAACCACAAGGGTTTGAGGTCCATGACAAACAAACACATGTAAGTAGGCTTAGTAAAGCACTATATGGACTCAAATAGGCACCCAAGGCCTAGCATGCAGGTTTGTTGAAATTGGGTAGCTTGGGAGGTACTCCTACAAGCCTTGGGTGCTAGGTTTATGAGGAGAAAACCCACAAAAGAATGAGTTTGTGGGCAAAGTACCCAAGTTTGGGCATTTTGACCCAAAGGAGTGGACTTGGAACCCAGGGAAACTAATTTAACATTCTAATTAATTTTTGAGTGGTGTGGTAGGGTCTCTTGAAGAACAAAGAGGGCTCCTAAGTCACCTAGTGTCAAAGTATATATATGAAGCTAAAGGTGTTAGGTCCCTATATTACTATTTTAGACCCTTATTGTTATCACTATAGCCCCCTTATTGTTATTGTTGTACCCCTGTAACCCCAATATTGTTATTATTGTGCCCTTAAATTATTATTGTTAGGTCGGCTAGGATTATGTTATGGCCCCATGGACTCCTATATATAGAAGGAGGTTTTGGTCATTTGTAGCATCCAAGAATTGTTCATTTATGTAATGTATTCGAGGTTTCCCCCTCGAAGTGGCCGATTTCTAAGGCGTTGATCTCTCTTTTCTTCTATTTTTGGAGTTGGTTTCACAACATTTGTTATCAGAGCTTTGGATTCTAGGGTTTCGCTACTCCAAACAGGTTATCAAGGCATTTTCGCTATAACTTTTTTTCTACGAAGGTTTAGAAGCTGAAATTTTTAGAGCAGGAAGCCGAAATCCTGAGGAACATCGTCGCAAAATTTCAGAGCTTGGTTCGCAATATTTTAGGAGATATGATCTGTGAAAGTTAGGGATTTTTGGAGGCTCCTGAATTTAACCTAAACAGGTCATCGCGACATTTTCGCTATAACCTTTCTTCTACGAGGTTTCAAAAGCTGAAATCTTCACAGAGCTAAGCCAAAATCTAAAGGAACGTCGTGGAAAAATTTCAGAGATTGATTCGCATTATTTTGGGAGGTAGGATCTGTGGAAGTTAGGGCTTTTTCAGGCTCCTGAATTTCATCTCAAAGAGGTGATCGTGGGAAAATATTCATAACTCTCTCTCTGAGCATCGGATTGGAATTTTGTAAAGGGCGGCCGCAAGTACAAGGACTGTAGTTTCCTGTCTATCAATTTCTGAGCCGAAGGATGAAACAGTGACACGTGGCAAGTTGTACAATTTCGCTCTATTGAACCAGTCCATAATTAGGTCATTGTGGGAGATTGGACATAACTTTGCCTTGAAGAATCCAAATCATGTCAGACCTGTGGCATTTGAAAGAGGATTCAGAGGGCTACCTCAGGGCCAAATTTCAGATATTGAAGATCCGAAATCACAGAGATAATTTAGTTTCAATATCGAGCTCCTCAAAAGCAAGAAAAATGTATGTATTTTTTTTTCCAAATTGCATAAGTCTTGTGTAAAAAATCAGTTTGAAGTGATTCCAAGGGCCTATTGAGCATATATTTTAGTATTGGGTTCTAAAATGCCTCCTAAAAAGAATTCAACACCCAATAAGCCCTCAGAATACTCTATTATGACTCATGAAGATGAAGAATTGCAACATGATCTATCAAAATTACAAGAGCAAGTGCACCAAATTTTTCTCTCGCAAAGAGCAACAAAAAATGAAATGGAAGTTTTGAAGAAAGGCGTGGAAGCGAAGATAGATGGTTTGAAGAATAATATGGATGGTTTGAAGAAAGGCGTGGAAGCTAAGTGTTAGGATATTCCAACACATAGGAAATACTTAAGAATAACTTAGTCTAGTGTAGAGTTAGGTAAAGTGTGTTTATTTACCATGTACATTTGTAACTTATAATCCGACGATCACGATTTGTAGTGATCCGACGATTATCTCTCTCCTCGGTATTAACGACACTTGATCCGTGGCTTAACACCCGATTAGTCCATGATCTCTATTTAAAGAGCATGGAGGGTCATTTGTCTTGTAACCGTTTATGAGAGAAACATATGTAACTTTTCTTTTCATAATATTAAATTGCCTGAAGTGGCCACGTTGGCTCAGGCCGTGGACTGTTTCCCTCTTCGAGGGTTTTAACCACGTGATTCTACTGGTGTACTGATTTATGATCTGTTTGTGAGCGGTGACCTTTGGTTCTTGATCTAAGGAGCTTACCCTGTATATTCCTACATGGTATCAGAGCTATTTTGAGAGTTGCATCCATTGTTGATCAAAATCTGAAGCCGGTTTGACTGCATGCGAATGTCGTTTTGTAGATCTACTATTTCTAAACATTTTTGGGCTTTGAGAACTGCTTTGTTGTGTCCAGAGCGTCTGTTACAGTGAGGAATGCCTTTCGTTACATGCGAAAAGGTTCCCGGCTGCCCAAGTTATGACAGTTTAGATCTAGAGGTATAAAGCATCTGTTTTGCAGTTATATTTGTTAATAGTTGTGCTTATTCCGGTTCCCTTTGTTTATTTTCGTTTTTTAAGTTTTATTTATTTGTCGGATCTATACCCTCTTCTCTGTGTATGCTCTTTGCTCTGCGCTGCATGCGATCTCGGCAAATCATAAACAGGAAAAGGTTTTTTTTGCTACGTATGTTCTTTCCCCGCGTCTTTGTGTGATCTCGGGAAATCAGTAGTAGTGGAAAAATAGATAGTTGCTGGTAAGGCTAACCAAAAATCTAACAATCTGTCGTAAAGCTTGCAATTCGTTTTTTTTGCTCGGATTTTTGTGTTTTTTGTGCAGGAAAAAGCATGCACACCGAAGAGTTAAAAAAAAAAAAAAAAAAAAAGCCCTTCTTCCTTTCAAACAATTACAGAATCCTTTTACTATCTCACTTGGTGAGAGGTTAGTTTATGAGAATAGAGGTCTTGGGTTCAAGTCTCTTTCTCAAGCTTCTTTTGTAAAAAGTTTTTGTTAAAAGGGGCGGAATTTTTTTTTAACAGTCGCACTTCATCCCGTTCCCGTAACTATTCGGCATCTTCAACTCGTTTTCTCAAAAGGCATAACTTCTTCATCCGGAAGCCGTTTTTCGAGCCGTTTTTTTTAAACGGCCTAATTTTTCGAGATCTTTCCATTGGAGTAGTTAATTTCAGCTTTTCTCAGCTTCATTTTAAAAATAAAATTAAAATTAAAATTAAAAATAAAATAAAAATAAAAATAAAAAAATAAAAAAATGGAAAGTGCATGCCCGATTATTCTTAACAACACCAATTATTTCCAATGGCTTCCTCACATGGTAGATATATTTAGAAGTAAAGGGCTTTAAAGAATAGCCACAGGAGTAGAAACTAAACCTTCTGATGATGATAAAGTCGCTAAATGGGAAAATAAACAAGATCAAGCACGAGGGTTGATAGGAATGTCCATTGCTCAAGATCTTCGATTTCATATCCTTGACATTGACACCCTTTATGAAGCCTTGGACAAGCTAAATACTGTCTTTGGCATTCAAAATCAAATCAGGGTCCATTAGCTTGAAAATGAGTTGCATACTTTGGACCCCAATAATTTCTCCTCTATTGAAGCCTTTTTATCCAAATTCAAAACCCTTAGACTTCTTTTAGAAGGTTGTAAGGTAAAAAAAGGAAGATAGTAGCCTCATCTATTGCATTCTTGCTAAGCTTGGCCCTACATTCTCTGTATTTGTTTCCGCCTTCCATTCCACTAGAGAAGCCATCATTTCTTCAGGAACCACCTACAAGAATCCCTCTTTTAATTCCTTTTGTGATTCTTTGATAAGAGAACAAGAAAAACTCTTACACCTTGGTCTTATCACTCCTAGAAACGCTTCTAAGAAAGCCTTACTGGCCCAACAACAATCATATCAAAAGAATCCCAAGAAGCAGTGTCCTAAAAAATATGGTCCGAAACCAAACAAGGGTCCTAAGCAATTTCAGCCACAAATTGAAAAAGCAACTCACCAAAATGATAAGGCAAATAAAAACAAAGGGAAGAACACCGATAGACATTGCAACTTTTGTAATCGTGATGGCCATATAGAGTCCAAATGTTTTAAGAAGATGGAAGCCTTAGAAGCAGCAATGAAGAAGCACAACATCAATTTGGAGCACTCTTCACCTTCATCTTCAGGAATGGCACTTTCTGCTTGTGGTTGTCAAACATCAAGATCTAGTTATGCATTAAATGTATCTTCCTCTTCTCATTCTCATGAGTGGCTCATTGATTCTAGAACTTCTTATCACATGGTCAAAAATAAAGCCATGTTTTCTTCTTTAAATGATTGTAACACCAAACATATTTATGTTGGTGATGATAGATCTCTTAGTGCTGTAGGATCCGTAACCATTCATCTCGATAATGGTCAGTTTAATGATGTACTATGTGTTCCTACCTTGTCATGCAACCTTCTCTCTGTTTATCAGATAACTCATTCAGGTGAAGGGAAAATAGTAGAATTCTCACCTCATGATGTTGTAATCAAGGACCTCAAAGATCCTAAACATATTTTTGCTACTGGCATTGTTGATGATTCCACAAGGTTGTATAAGTTTGACAACTTTGGGTCATCATGTCTTCCCTACGTTTTTGTTGCTCATAACGATGAAGTGAGCAAACTTTGGCATGAGCGATTTGGTCACTTAAATTATCGCTCTCTTCAAACTCTATGTAAGGAAAATATGGTGACGGGTCTTCCTATGGTATCTTGCCAAGAAGGTGTTTACTCCAAATGTGTACTCGGAAAACATCATCGGGATAGTTTTGACAAACGTGCCTCTTGGCACACTTCAGCGCCTTTGCAGCTTGTGCACAGTGATTTATATGGTCCACTTCCTGTTGTTTCTTTCTCTGGTTGCAAGTACTTAACTTTCATTGATGATTTTTCCAGACGCACTTGGGTATACTTCTTAAAACTCAAGAGTGGAGTTTTTAACATGTTCTTGGCCTTTAAGGCCTTTGTTGAGAAACAATCTGGACATCAAATTCTTAAGTTAAGATCAGACAATGGAGGAGAATATGTTAACAACAAATTTATCAACTTTTGCACTGAGCATGGCATTCAATTGCAACATACCGTTCCATATACTCCACAATAAAATGGTGTAGCTGAAAGGAAGAATCGCACCTTAAAAGAAATGGCTAATTGTATGCTTCAATCTAAAGGACTTGGTCTCAATTTTTGGGTAGAAGCCATTAACTGTGCAAATTACATAGTAAATTGCACTCCTACTAAGGTTTTAAAGAATATAACTCCAGAAGAAGCTTGGAGCTCAATCAAACCAGATGTAAGTCACTTTCGTGTTTTTGGAAGTGATGCTTGGGCCCATATTCTAGATGTGAAACATAAAGCCTTAGAACCTAAGAGTGAAAAATGCATTTTTGTTGGATATTCTGAAGATGTCAAAGGATATAGACTTCTTCAACCAAAATCCAAAAATATAATCATTAGAAGAGATGTAAAATTTGATGAAAATATATTGGCCTGCGAGCCTAGTTCAACGGGTGTGTCACCTTTGGCCTGCGAGCCTAGTTTAGCGGGTGTGCCACCTTTGGCCTGCGAGCCTGATTCGGCATATGTGCCACCTCTCTCTCTCTTCTATTTTTAATAGCATTCCTTCTAGTTCAGATGATGACAGCAAGGATGACAATCCTCCTCCACCTCTTGAAATTGTTCCTTTTACTCCACCGCTTCCAAGATGGGTCCGCTCTACTCGGGATGCAGCAAGTTCTCTTGCAAGTGACCCTACCGATCGACGACGTACACGTTCTCAGTTCGAAAGAGCCTCTTCCTTATTGGCTCAAATTCCAAAAAAACTTGATCCAAAGACCTTTGAAGAAGCCTCTGGTCATCCAGATTGGGATGAAGCTATGAATGAAGAGTATCGTTCCTTATTGGTAAACGATACTTGGGATCTTGTTCCTCTTCCAAAAGGAAGAAAACTTGTCAGATGCAGATGGCTTTACAAAACCAAGTTTGGAGCAAATGGAAAAGTGGATAGACATAAAGCTCGTCTTGTTGCTAAAGGATTTTCACAAGTTGAAGGCATTGACTATACTGAAACCTTCTCCCCTATTGCCAAAATGAATTCTACCCGCCTTGTTCTTTCCCTTGCTGCCTCCTTTAAATGGGAAGTCCATCAGATGGATGTTAAATCTGCCTACTTACATGGAGATTTACATGAAGAAATCTACATGGAACAACCCCCTGGTTTTATCCAAAACGACTCTAGCCTTGTTTGTCGCCTTAGGAAGTCTCTCTATGGTCTCAAACAAGTTCCTCGGGCTTGGTATGCCGAAATGGATAGATTTCTATTAGATAATGGCTTTTCTAGGTGTCATTCTGACAACACTGTCTACACCAAGAAAGTGGGTAAGTCCTTTACCATCCTTGTTCTTTATGTTGATGATCTTATCCTTACTGGTAGTAATCCAAACCATATAAACAATGTGAAGTCTAGCCTCAAAAAGAAGTTTGAAATGACAGACTTAGGACACTTGCATTATTTCCTTGGTCTTCAAGTCTTGCAATCCAAGGAAGGCATTACCCTCTCTCAGTCCAAGTATGCTTGTGATCTTCTACACCACTTTCACATGGAAGACTGTAATCCAACCCCTTCTCCCTTTCAGTTTGGAGTCAAATTTTCAGTCACTTGTACTACCCCTAAAGTTGATGCTACCTTGTATCGTCAACTTGTTGGTAAACTTCTGTACCTAACCCATACCCGTCCTGACCTTTCCTTTTTCATTGGTCTTGTCGCTCAGTTTATGCACCAACCTCATGAAAGTCACTGGAAAGCAGCTAAAAGAATACTTTGATATATTCGAGGTACAGTTCAGTTCGGGATTCATTACAGTGCAGGAGCATCTCCATTGTTGATTGGTTTCACTGATTCTGATTGGGCTGGTGACCCTGATGATCGAAAGTCTACTACAGGATATGTGTTCACTCTTGGTTCAGGACCTATTACATGGTCTTGTAAGAAACAAAGTGCCATCTCTCTTTCTTCAGCAGAAGCAGAGTATCGCGATGCAGTTGAAGCTAGCAAGGAAGCCATGTGGCTTCGTCAAATCCTGTCTAAATTTGGTCTCCATCAACAGCGTCCAACTACACTTTGCTGTGATAATCAGAGTGCCATTTAGCTATGTAAAGATCCAGTTCAACATCAGCGTATGAAACACATTTAACTCCACATACACTTCATCAGAAAGTTCATTCATGATCGTATTCTTGAAGTGCAGTATTGTCCAACCAATGATCAAGTAGCCAATATCTTTACAAAGGCTCTTACAGAAGCGAAGTTTACCAAACTTCGATCCATGCTTGGAGTTCAGGAAAGTTGTCATTAAGGGGGGATATGCTCTAATGCCTCCTTCCTTCTCCTATTGTGTCACTTTTGTAAATCCTTCAATCCTATCCCAATTTGTTCTTAAGGGGAGATGTTAGAATATTTCGACACATAGGAAATAGGCTCCTTTTGTGTCACCTTTGTAAATCCTTCAATCCTATCCCAAGTTGTTCTTAAGGGGGGATGTTAGGATATTCTGACACATAGGAAATAGTTAAGAATAACTTAGTCTAGTGTAGAGTTAGGTAAAGTGTGTTTCTTTACCATGCACATTTGTAACTTATAATCCGATGGTTATCTCTCTCCTCGGTATTAACGACACTTGATCTGTGGCTTAACACCCGATTGGTCCACGATCTCTATTTAAAAAGCATGGAGGGTTATTTGTCCGGTAACTATTTATGAGAGAAACATATGTAACTTTTCTTTTTATATTAATAAATTTCCTGAAGTGGCCGCGTTGGCTCAGGTCGTGGACTGTTTCCCTCTTCGAGGGTTTTAACCACGATATTATACTGGTGTACTGATTTGTGATCTGTTTGTGAGCGGTGACCTTTGGTTCTTGATCTAAACAACTTACCCTGTAAATTCCTACACTAAGATGAAGGACATGGAAGAAAAAATGAAAGACAACATGGAAAACATGAAGAATGATCTAAAAGCAGACATGGAAGGTCAAAGTTGATACAAGAAATGATTCCTAATGTCGAAAAGATAGTAGAAGAAACTCATGATGAGAACAAAATAGATGTTAATCGTGATTTCATAAACTCTAATGTTGGATGGAAGAACCACCATATTCCAAAGATGGATATGAGGAAGTTTGATGGCAAAGATCTCTTAACATGGATACTACAGATGGAGCAATATTTTGATCTCAATAATGTGCAAAACACACAAAAGGTATGCATTGCAACTTTACATTTAGAACAGAATACATTTGTATGGTATCGATGGCTTTGCTCCCGTAAAAAAATTGTCACTTGGTCAATTTTTACAGAGGAAATGATAGCACATTATGAGGATACAAAAGCAACACCACCTTTAGCCAATTGATAAATCTCAAACAAAAGGGTTTAGTGGTGGAGCACATTGAGAACATCCAAAAATTGAATATAAGGGTAACTGATATTTCAGAGGAACACGGGATTGATGTCTTCATAGGGACTTTAAAAGATAACATCCAACATGAAGTTCGTGTTTGGGAACCTGATTCATTAGAGAAGGCATTTAGGTTGGCAAGAAAAATTGAATGTAAAATTATGGCGACAAGGAAGCCTACCACTCACATCTATAAAGATGGAAGTGTTCCTACTCCTAGACTTCCACAACCTACAAGGTTGACACCACAACAATTGGAAGAAAAAAGAGCAAAAGGGCTTTGCTACAGTTGTAATAGCAAATACACTAAAGGTCATAAGTGTCCTGAGAAGAAATTATTTTACATAGATTGTGAAGATGAAGAAGAAAATGAACAAGAATCTTCAAAAGAAGAGGATATACACCAGGAACCAACCCTAGAAGAGGAAGAAATGAGTCTGACCATATCGTGTGATGCATTGGCAGGAATTACCACTCCTCAAAATCTCAAGATAGAAGGACATATCAAGAAGAAAAAGGTAATAGTGTTGATTGATTTGGGTAGTACCCATAATTTTATTCATTGTAAGGTAGCCAATGAATTTAATTGTTTCCAATACCCAGCACCAGAATGTCAAGTGATGGTTGCAAATGGAGGAACTATAAATTGCTCTGGAAAATGCCATAATATCAAGCTAACCATGGGGGAATATGTATCGAATAGTCCAATGCTTTCCATTCCAATGGGAGGTGTTGATGTTGTACTAGGAGTACAATGGTTACAATCTTTGGGGACGGTAAGTTTTAATTTTCAAGAACTTTTCTTGAAATTTTTTTCAGAAGGAAAGGAAGTCGAATTACGGGGTATCGCAAGAAAGCCAGGAAAGATAATAAGCTCTAATGTCATGACAAAGCTTCTGAAGAAAGAACAACGAGGCATAATTGCACAATCATGCTCACTAGAAGTTCCAACATCAAAAGCATCTATTTTTGCAGATCTCCAAAAAATCTTGGACAATCATTCCAAGGTGTTTGAAACTCCCAAAGGACTCACACCTATTCGTGATCATGATCATGTTATTCATTTGATTCCAAGAAGTGTTCCTCCAAACATGAGGCCTTATAGATATCCTTATGTCCAAAAGAGCGAAATTGAACGTATGATTGCAGAAATGTTAGAGGCTGATATAATTCAACCTAGTCAAAGTTATTTCTCTGCTCCAGTAGTATTGGTGCACAAGAAGGATGGATCATGGCGCATGTGTCAAGATTATAAGGAGCTCAATAAGCTCACTATTAAAGATAAATTTCCCATTCCTGTGATTGATGAATTATTGGATGAATTACATGGAGCAATTTATTTTACCAAGTTCGATCTTTGTTCAGGATATCATCAAATTAGAATGAAGACCAAAGATATTCCAAAAACAGTGTTTCAAACTCGTGAGGGTCATTATGAATTTTTGGTCATGCCTTTTGGCCTTACCAATGCAACGATGAATTCCATTTTCAAACCCTTTCTTAGAAAATTTGTGCTAGTATTTTTTGATGATATACTAATCTACAACAGGTCTTGGAAGAATCATGTTCAACATGTTGACAGGGTGCTCAAACTATTGAAGGAGAAACAATTATATGTAAAAGCATCCAAATGTTTCTTTGGAGTACAAGAGGTGGAATATCTGGGTCATATTGTATCTCACGAGGGTGTTAAGGTAGACCCTAACAAAATTAAAGCCATGAAGGAATGGAAAGTCCCCACAACCATAAAGAAGTTGCGAGGATTTCTCGGGTTAATAGGGTATTATCGCAAGTTTCTTAAGAATTATGGGAGAACAGCAACACCTCTAACAACATTATTGAAGAAAGATGCATTTTCATGGACTCCTGAAACAACTAAGGCGTTTGAACATCTTAAAGAGGCAATGTGCCTAGCACCGGTCTTAGCTACACCAGATTTCACAAAAACCTTTATTGTGGAATGTGATGCCTTGGGAAATGGAATTGGTGTTGTTTTAATGCAAGAAGGAAAACCCATTTCTTTTAAAAGTCGTCTAATCAAAGGAAAGTATTTAAAGAAAGCTATTTATGAGAAGGAAATGTTAGCAATACTACATGCACTAAAGAAATGGCGACCTTACCTAATGAGAAGACACTTCAAGGTAAAAACAGATCATGATAGTCTTAAACATTTTTTGGAACAAAGACTATCTTTAGAAGAGCAGCAAAAATGGGTCACAGAGATGTTGGGTTATGACTTTGAAATAATCTACAAAAAGGGGAAGCTAAATGTTGTTGCAGATGCACTCCCAAGAAAGAATGAAGAGGTGGAAGCATTGCTTTGTGCCATTTCTATTATCCAACCGGATTGGATAACCAAAGCAAGGGATGAATGGAAGAAGGACGAAGAAGTGTGGACACTCATTCAAAAGTTGCAGCAAGATCCTAGTACATCTGATACATTTAGTTGGAAAAATGATTCCTTATGGTACAAAGATCGTTTATATCTTTGTAAAAGTTCCCAACTAAAACAAAAGATTCTTTTGGAATTGCACACTTATCCTTTAGGAGGTCACTCGGGATTTTTAAAAACTTACCACAGGGTGAAGAAATATTTTTTTTGGGATGGCCTTAAATCTAATATTCAAAAGTTTGTAGCGGAATGTTTGGATTTTTGCATCAAAATAAAGTTGAGACAATTAAGACCCCGGGTCTTCTACAACCTTTATCCATTCCAAGTCAACATTGGGAGGAGATTTCAATGGATTTTATCACAGGTTTACCCAAGTCTGAAGGAAAGAGTGTCATCGTGGTCGTAGTTGATAGACTTACCAAGTATGCACACTTTTGTGCATTATCTCATCCATTTAAAGAAATTATAATTGCTACTACATTTATGAACACAATTCAAAAGCTACATGGAAACCCAAAGATTATTGTGAGCGACAGAGATTCCATTTTCACTGGAAATTTTTGGACGGAGTTATTTTCTTGTTTGGATACTCAACTAGCTCATAGCTCATCTTATCATCCTCAATCCGATGGTCAAACTGAGATAGTGAATAGATGTTTGGAAGGATATCTTCATTGTTTTGTATCTGATAAACAAACAAAATGGGTCAAGTGGTTACCTCTCGTTGAATGGTGGTATAACACTTCCTTCCATACTGCAGCAAAAATGGCCCCATTTATGGCACTTTATGAATATCATCCACCGTCCATCACATCATATTTAAGAGAAAATTCTAAGGTACAAGCAGTGGAAGATCACATCGAGCATCAACAAGAAGTTCTCCAACTCTTAAAGGATAACCTAAATTTTAAAATCAGAAATTTCTGCTTTAAAATCCCAAGTTGCTAAGCTTGAAAAAGGGAAACAGGAAGTAGCACAGCCTATTTCAGGCCATAAAACAAATTATACACTGCATACTGCTCCCTTTTTTGAGTCAGATATTGAAATTTCAGAAGGACAAAAAGATCCCACATTGGGATTCAGAGAGATGCGAGTTCTTGCTATTGAATACCAACAGCATCATGTCAAAATCAATGTCTGTATTAAAGGTGAAATGTTCTTCCTGACTGCATTATTAGACTCAGGAGCAAATGTAAATATATTTAACAAGAAAGCTATTCCATCAAGATATTGGGTATCAGCCTCAAGAAAAATAATAGGGTTAGGAGAGAAAACCCTAGATTATGAAGTTCCTCGAGCTGTTGTTTGTTTTGATACACACTGCATTAAACTTAAGTTTGCAGTAGGAGATATTCCAGTTGACTGCATCTTAGGTAATGTTTTCCTTGGAGCAGTTGAACCCCATGGCTCTATCAGAATGGAAAATAATAGAGCAGGGTATTTTATTACTGTGCCTACCTCTAATGGGAAAAGTAAAAGAATAGATATGCCTTATGTTTCAAATCCCAGAGTTTCCACAATGGTACAAACAATGCAGGAACTAAAGAAAGCTGAGAATAAGCTTGTAGAGCTCAAAGACCTAAAATCTACAATCCATATAGAAGAACAATTGAGCTCTCCAGAGGTTCAGAGAAAGATCTCTGAAATAAAAACAGTTTTAGAAAAGGAATGTTGCTCAGAAGAGCCTAATGCATTTTGGCATAGGAAGCAGCATAGTGTAGAGCGGCCATATAAATCTAAATACACTGGCAGACAATGTAAATCCAGAGCAATCCCAATGAACAAAGAATACAGGGACCTCTGTGAGAAAGAAATAAATCAGCTACTAAATAGAAAGTTGATTAGAGAATCCAACAGTTCCTGGAACTGCTATGGGTTCTACGTTAATAAAAGATCATAACAAATTAGAGGTATTCCAAGATTGGTCATTAACTACAAGCCTCTGAATTCTGTTCTTGCAGATGACACCTATCCAATTCCCCATAAAGGAGATCTATTAGGAAGGATCTCAGGTGCCAAAATATTTTCTAAGTTCGATTTGAAGTCTGGCTTTTGGCAGGTAGCAATTGCTGAGAAAGATAAATTTAAAACCGCCTTCAGTATTCCGACCGGACATTATGAGTGGAATGTCATGCCCTTCGGTCTAAAGCATGCCCCTTCTAAATTCCAGAGAGTCATGAACTCTATCTTCAAGCCTTATGCTGATTGGCTCCTTGTATATATTGATGACATTCTAGTATTTTCTTAGAATCTCCAAGACCACTTCAAACATATCAAAATTTTTATGAAGTTGATCAAATAGAACGATCTGGTACTCAGCAAGAAGAAAATGGAACTTTTCCAAACCTCTATAAAATTTTTAGGGCACACAATCAAAAATGGGCAGATTGCCCTCCAAAGCCATACAATGGAATTTGCTGATAAATTCCCAGATGTTATCCTAGATAAAACTCAGTTACAAAGATTTCTAGGATGTTTAAATTATGTTGGCAATTTTTATAAAGATTGTGCTACTGACAGATCTCTGTTGAATCAGAGATTGAAAAAGAATCCTTTACCTTGGTCTGATGAACACACAGATGCAGTCAGACAAATAAAAGCCAAGGTTAGAAGCCTTCCTATTTTATATGTTGCTGATGAGAATTTTTTCAAGATTGTTGAATCAAATGCCAGTGACATCGGTTGGGGAGGTGTATTGAAGCAAAAACTAGATGAAAAGGACAGCAAAGAAAAGGAGCAGGTAGTGCAGTTTGCTTCTAGAACTTGGAGTAAATCTGAAAAGAATTACTCAACTATAGAAAAGGAGGTAAAAGCTGCATGGAACTGTGTTGATAAGTTTTCTTTACATCTGGTTAATAAATTTTTTCTGTTGAGAACTGATGCTTCTGCACTAGCTAAAGTTCTCACCAAAAATATTAAAAAGCCCGAAGAAGCAAAATTTGCAAGATGGCAAGCACTCTTTGCCAACTTTGATTTTAAAGTTGAGCACGTTAAAGGAGTACATAATTATTTGCCAGATTTTCTCAGCCGGGAGTACATCCAGCACCAAGAACAGCAAGGAGACCAAGTCATGGTTATTATGACAGAATGGGACCAAGCACACCAAAGAGAAGTCCTCGGGACTATTCCAGATGACAAAGATTGGGCCACATACAGAGATGAATGGAAGGCTACCTGGCAGCTCCGGAATACAAAAGTACTTGATGCAAATCTTCAAAATCACACAGATATCCAGCATCTTGTACCAGAAAGGAGAGTGTACCCAAAAGGCAGTCGCTGGACACACGACATGGTATACTCTAGGAGTATGCTAGCTTCTTTCCAAGCCGAAGAATCTCTGGCCAATGACTTTATGGATATCTCTGTCACTTGTACAGGCGGAAGTGATAGACAAAAGGTCTATTACAAACACTTGGCCATAAACAAAACAAGAGAACCTGCATGGACGTGGACCCATTTTAACCAGTGGCCAGGTAATAATCCTGACTTTTTATTCCCTGACACTATTTATAAATTTGCAGGTTACAAAAAATTGTGGTGGGACCTTGTGAATAAATACGGCAAACATGAGACTCATTATAACAAGGTCAAGTTTGGCGCCACATGGATCATACAAGGAAATCAACAACCAGGATGGCTACAAGATTGGTGGAAAGATTATGGTTTGAATACAACCGCCACGGATCCTGTATTTTATGAAAACTTTTATCAAAGCCAATGTGATTGGTGTATTGATAACGAAGTTGGCGAATGTATCCATGCACCATTCTCCAAAGTTAGAAATCTGCTTCAAACAAATGACTCATTAATTCTAATGCAACATATGAGGCAGCACAATTATTGGATTGTAATGACCAAAATCAAACACCAAATCGTTTTGAATAAACCAATGATTGTAAGGAGGATCTATACTAAAGCTTGGGATGAAAATTATAAGTATAGATTCCCTGGTATAAAAATCCTTGATGATCCTGCAGAAAGCAGTAGTGGTTCTCGTGGACTCCACTAAACAAAAAAGTATCCACTTTGTACTGTCTCCTAGTCACGTGATTAATGTGACCGGATTTTCCCGAGGACTTTTCCCGGTTAAAAAGCATCCTCTGTGTAAATAAACAAATAGTTTTCCTCGTGGGCCTTCTGTACTAAAAGGCATCCACATTGTACATACACATTCACATGTTAGAATCCGGAGAAAGGAATCTCTGTGCAGATGTCACTTCAGTGTTACCCGAAAACAATGATTCCTCCTCCACGTCATAGTCCTTGTTAGATCCGAATCGATTGGTTGTCCCCCTCTCTCATCCTATATAAGGAGGGTAAGGCTCACTCATTCAGCATGGTTGGTTTATCGAGTCTTAGAGGCTTTAAAGTTTTTGTGTTTGGAGTCGGAGCCTAAGTTCTTCCTGCTCTGCATCTGCGAGTTCAATCTCGATCTGCTTGCATCATGGAGATCAGTCTCAAGTCTAGAATTCGATCTGAGAAGCCTGCGCATTAGGGTGTATAAACCTGGTGTGAACCTAAAGTGGCCAGATCATTAGATCAAGTCTGTGTGCTATAGTTTTGTGTGTTTTTATTTCTGAGACAGAGTCTGTTATCAGCCAAGAAGCCTCCAGTGCGCTATCTCATTCATTGAGAAGCCAAGTCTGGTATATGCTGAAACAATCTATCTCTGGAAAGAAAGATTGAGTCCAGAAGATTGATGTAATACATTTCTGAAATCAATAAAGAGAAAGTTTTCCACATTTGAGTACTTGTCACTCTGAGCTATTTTAATGTCTGTTGAGGTAGTATTTGTCTCTCTCTTATTTACTTGAGGTTCGCCAGAGGTTCGCCAAACCACTCAGGGACGCCAACGCTGTTGAAGGCAGGAGGCCATGTTTAAGCCGTTAGTGCGAGACAGTGGGAGTAGGTTCGTGTATGGGTTCGTGTAAAGAAATCTGAGAGAAAAAAGACAAAGAAGAGACTCAACAAGGCCAGTCAGCCTGTTGTAGTTGTTGCAGTGCAAGCTTTATAAGAAGGCGCTCACCCTCATTGTAATCATCTCATATCAACTAAATATACACTATTCAGTATACAATTACTTGACCTACAATGGATGTCTTTGTCTTCGAAGTATTGTGATGATTATTATTGCATATACGAACTTTGTTCGTTAAATTGGGATTAGAGCCACGTTCTCTGATCACCGGCCTTTGGCCATCAATTTTTGTCAACCTTGTTGTCGTCATAATCTAAGCGTTTCGCTACAAATTTAGGAGATTCTCCATTTCGACGTGAGGCCTTTGGCCATCTTAAAAAAAAAACAAAAAAAGTAAAATATATATATATATATATATAAAGATAAAAAAAATTATATAAAAAAAAAAAGAAAAAAAAATTATATATATATATATATTTCAAAAAAAAAAAGGAATATTAAATAAATAAATAAAATCAAAAAAAAAAAAAATATATATATATATATATATATATTTAAAAAAATGAAAAAAAAAATTATAAAAGAAAATAGTGGAAAAAAGGGGCTATATATAAAAATAATTATGTATTAAAAATAAACAAATAAATAAGAATATTATAAAAAAACAAAAATTATAAAATAAACAAATCAAAAAACAAAGTTCAAACTGACCTAGTCGCCATTGATGTCGAGCCTATATCTGTCATTGTCTCTGAGCCCACCAACTGTGTTCCATTGCAGCGACTAACCAAAGACGTTGAACCGTAACCTGTCGCACAGACACCGAGCCACCACTATCCAGTCAGCCGACAACAACTTTGCCCCTTTCGTGCCAGACAACCTAAGTCGCTCCCCACGAACTCCAATGATCTGCCCACCGCTCCTACATCCACAAAGAAGACCAACGCCACAAAGTCTCGCACTTAAGCTACAACCTCCACCGGTCCAGCTAGAACCTACCACAACAGGATTTTGCTTGTTGTCGCTCTACCCTCTTGCTTGAAACATAACATTGCTTGTTCGACTGCCTTTAGCCACAATCAGTTTTGTTCGATCCGCCCATATGTCAATCCAACCACCATTAAGACACAACAAGATATACGCTAGCGTCCATTAAAGGTGAAAAGGGGATCTTAAGGGTCAAGATTATAATAAGCCATACTCTTCCAAGGTGACTTATCAAAAAAACCTAAGACCGATATTAAAAGCGTAATTTGAGAGAGTTAACACATTCTTTTTAAAAGTCAAATATTTACTTATTTCTAAGGGCTTCTTGAGGATACTTTGCATATATATCCACTAAAAATCAAGAGAGGGAATTTGCATATATATATCCACTAAAAATTAAGAGGATAAATTAAGAAAAGAATAGTAAGGGGAACTATTTATAAAGAGGAATATTATATAAAGGGGATATATCTAAGTTGCATGAAACGGGGAAACGGAAACGAGTTTCCGAAACAGGAGCGATACAAAACGCGACCTCCCCAAATTTTGGAAACAGGGAAACGTGGTATATATATATATATTAGAATTTAGGACATTTAAGAAATGTTATGTGAAATCATAAAAGTTTAAAACATACATGATAAATCATAAATTCAAAGCATAAACTATTACAAGCTACCACACATTTACTCATGAATGATCATTGATAACAGACACATAATGAAAATAGCAATATCGGAATATCCAAAAGACTAATACTCATTATCAGAATCCTCATCATATATAGCAGCAGAAGCATGCTCAACAGTGGATGGTGTCGCTGAAGAAAATGTTTGGCCAATTCCACTTCTATGATCCTAGTCCTCAATATTCAAGGCACCAAGAGAGAGATCCGAATCAAGATTTTTTGAATCCACATCACATTCCTTAGAAGGACCATTGCCATATTCTGGACCCCTACGAGATGCAAGGCGAAGGTTGGAGTGCACATAAACAAGATCCTCTGCCTTCTGTGAGCCCAACCTGTTGCGCTTCACAGAATGAATAAAACCATAAGTGCTCCAATTCTTTTCTGCTGATGAAGAGCTTGTCACTTGTGAAAGGAGGCGAATGGCAAGGTTTTGCAAATGTACACCATTTTCTCCATGACAAATCCACCACCTAACTGGTTTCATGGTGCTTCTCTCCTCCAAAGATGATATATCTAAATAATCACCTATTCCTGCAACAAAACTGGCAAATTCTTCCTTCACCTCCCTGTGTAGATGAGTCGGAAAAATTCTCATAAGGGATTTTTTCACCACATTAGCCACCTCTCTATCCTTACGGGGTGCCTTCCTCTTCCCATTTCTTTGAGCAATAAGTTCCTCATCATAAAATCTTGGGTTCAAGGCATGTGCTTAAGTATGCAATGGAGTGTTGAAATTGTTCCACCTATCAACAATGATTTTCTTTATTAATTCGGCAAAATGATCATCTACAAACAAAAGCTGTGGAGACTCTTGTGAAATGATTTCCATAGTTTTCTCAACCATGGAATCCATGCCATCATATACCTCTCCTAAGAATGGTTGGTCAGTGTCAACATTCCGAAGAAGCTCAAATGCAGGGGTTGTGAACATTAGCAAGAAATCTATCTTGCTCCACCATACACCTTATCAAGGCATAATCTACGCATCGTAGATCCCCGCTCTGAATCTACCTGTCTCCACTCAGCCCAAAGTTGACTCACCACCATAAACACTAATGCTTGCTTAACCTCAACAAGGCAGCGCAACATTATGAAGTTTGAGGCATATCTTGTCTCAGCAAATTTTAACAACTCCAATTTGGAGTACTCTCGAAATATTGCTTGAGACTGGTGGTGGTTGGTGATGAATTTAAACATTTCCCTTACTTCCCCTGTGAGTTCCTTTATTCATGGAACTTTATTTTCGATCTCCTCTAAGATCATATTCATATTATGGACAATGCAGGGTGTCCAAAAGATGTGATCGTACCTCCCCTCAATAATCAAACCTGCAACTTTGCATACTGGTGCATTATCCGTGATAACTTGCACCACCCTGTTAGGACCAACTTGTTCAATAGATTTGATAATAACATCAGCAATGAATTGTGCATCTTCTACCTCTCCCGAGCAGTCTTCCACCTTTAGAAACATTGCTCCTTTTGGTGAAGCGGCAATGATATTAATCAATGGTCTACACCTTGTATCTGTCCATCCATCTGAGACTATGGTAACCCTAGAGCTACTCCAAGAAGAACGAATTGGTGATAACACATCCTCCACAAGATCCTTTTCATTTTTTAGAAGTTGAGTTATAACTTTCTCATAGTTGGGCCCCTTGTACCCTTGAGGAGCTTTGTTAACTGCCCTTATCATATCTTGCCAGAAAGGAGAGCGAACAACATTGAATGGGAGACCACATGCATAGATGCACTGAGCCACTCTAGAATCAGCTTCTTCTCTTCCTTGCACATTCATCAATTTAGCAATTCTGCTATCTTGAACTGTATCGGATGCCCCTGTGGATGGTGGTTGCTCTGGTTGTTGAATGGCTCTCCTCTTCCTTGCTTCAACTACAATCCGTCGCTCAATGTTTGCTGGATTTTTACCTTGACTAAGATCATCATGCTTTATTTTAATTGCATCAGCCTGATCTTGCTCTCTTTGATATTTCCTCCTTGCCACAGGGTTTGATGCTTTCGTGCAACCTGCAATCCCCTGTCCTCCTCCATGCAAAAGATATGCCTTCACTCTTGGGTAAGAGCCCTTGTAAGAATTATTGCAAAGATTACACTGCCATTCCCATGAGCCACCACCTCCACATCTTTCCAGCTTCTCAACATGCCTCCAAAAAGGATAATATTCAGCCCTTGGGTTGGCCTTGGGGTTTGCACTTGAACCTTGGATGGAAGAAGCCATTGCTGCAAAATAATTAAAAAAACAAATCTATAAATAAAAAAACTTTTTTATAATTTTGGTAGCATAAACCCTCGAAAAATAGATGAAACAATGGGAAAGAACCAAGAAATTGAATGCTTCTTACCCAAATTAATTTTGTGTAGCTGAAGCTACCCCAAAATGCCAGAAAAAACCAAAAACCAAGAATTCTGTAGCTGGAAACTTCACACTCCAAATCCGTTTTTCAAATCTCTTTCTCTTGTTGTTGAAATCTCCTTTGCTCACTAGTGAAAGCACCCTAGCTGAAGCACTACTCTCTTCCTCCTTTCTCCTCACCAAAATCGCTCTTCTCCAAGTGAAACGACTTGCTCAATTCGTGTGATGAGAGAATGAGACGAATCATCTTTTTATAAGTTTAGAAATCCATCTAGAAGCATCCAAGAGACAAATAGAACAATTAAAATAATTAAAATAATATTAAAAGGCACGAAAACCGAAAAAATATATAAAAAAACTCAAGTTAAAACACAATTTGGAAAGGAAACATGGTCGTACGGCCGGAAACACATTTCCCAATCGTACAGTACGCGTTTCAACATTTTCATTTCGTTTTTTCTTAAAAACAGGCCCTAGACCCTCGTTTCCTGCAACTTAGAATTTTTACCTTGGGAAAACCATAACTAGGGAAAAACCCAGAAACATTTTCTTAGAGAAATTGTCCAATTCAATAAGAGATATAATCTTATTTTTCTTAGTCAAACAAGGCCAAACCAACCAACATTGGTCAAACCCGATCAGACTACCCACAAATATCCTCAGTCAATCCCACGATCAACTACCCAGACACAGGTCAAATTTCAGCCTCTTGCTTATGCCCAGAAAAACTCAATCTGCTACCCAGATTGCTCTGCTGCACAAAAGATTACTTGGTCAACACAAGTCAAACTTCATCCTTTTTCTCTCTCTCCTTCACATGTGAGAACAAAAACAAATGATTTTAGTTTATCCAAATTGTTTCAAATGGGTGAGGACTTTGACTTCTTCAAATGTTCTCTTGTTGAAGAAAATTCTCCATCCCAAGAAAAGGTTGAATAAGCTCAACTATGTTGAAGAATCCATCCACTTCATGTTTTATTCCAAAGCCACATGGAAAGCATCCTACATTAGCATCATGCAAAGGGATCTACTCACCCACTAGTTACACACACCCTTTGCAAATAGATCTAGTCACCCACTAGCCAAAACCTATGGAAATATGGTCAAAACCTTCTAATTGTAGTCAACAAGACTAATTCTGGTTCACCAGCTCAACAAGTCGTCACTTGGAGTCATGTCAGGAAACCCCTGAAAAATGGCAAAACCCTCGACCTATTTACCATTCCCACATGTCGTCACATGTTATTGAATGGTAAAACACTTGCATGATGCTATAAGACACTCACTCAACCAACTATCCAAATAACCATTTTCAATATGGTCACGTAACCCTTGACCAGGGGAACATTATGGGCCTTGATGTTATCTGGTCCAAACTCCCTAGTCACGTTACATGGCTCATGGTCAATAACCACAACTTGGTCAATACCCTTGACATAGGGAGAATCTCCACCCTTTGATGCTATAATATCAACACCCCCTTAAACAAAGGAAGCATTCTCAATCACTCTAAGCTTGTCCCTGAATATACAAACTTCATTCTAGGACAGAGATTTTGTGAGAATGTCAGCAACTTGCTCAACCATAGAAATACATTGGATCCTCACTGCTCCCTTTTGTAACATATCGTAGATGTAATGGTACCATCTACTTCGACCTACCATCACAATCATCTCATGCATTTGATCAAGCAATCCTGCGAACAGCTTCCAAAGCCACGTTGCTTCATAACTTGCCAAAATAGTTGCAATATGCTCGACCTCTCCAATCCTGAGTGTCACAGATGTCTGCTTCCTACCCATTCTGGATATCATAGAAAAATCTAAATTGAATCATCATCTTGTTGTGTTTTTCCTGTCTTCAGCACTCTGCCAATCCGAATTTGTATACCGCTGCAATTGTACTTTATCATATCTCAATCCATATCTAACTGTACCATGTAAGTATCTCAACACATGTTGTGTTGCATGCCTCGGCTCAATCATAAATAGATCGACTTCCTTCAGTGGATCCATCACCACAGTTGCTTTCCTGTCACCCCAACATATCCTATTGTGGCAATCCCGGTTGCTCCTTCTACCACTTAACTTCTCCAAATTGGTAACCATGGGAATGGCCATGGACTTGTTGTCCATCATCCCAAATTTCTGAAGAATCGTAACAACATACTTCCTTGTGACCAAGTTAGATCTCACTAAGCTTTTGTTTGTCATACTTTTAGTCTAAGAAGTAATGTATCCAACAAAGATCTTTCATCTTGAACTCAGAGATCAACTCCCTCCAACATTGAAGCAAGGCTTCCTGTGGAAATCCCAACTACTCCCTCTATCACGAAAGCAAATCCCCCTACCACTGTTACTCCCTTTGTCATGTGAGTCCTTCTGTTCCCATTAGAAACAAGTCATATAATAACAAGATCAACTAAGACATATCCGCCAATCCAAGAACACAATGCCCGAGGTTTGTACAAAGCTTCCTTTAGTCTGCAAACATGACATTCCTTCTTATGTACCTCAAAGCCCTAAGGTAGCTCTATGTACCACTTCTCCCTCAATTACTCCATCGAGGAAAGCAGTGTTTACATCCATCTGATGTAACCTCCAACAGAAGCAATAGAGATAATAGTTCTAACAAAAGTGTACCTGGCAACTGAAGCAAGTATCTCCTCATAGTCCTCTCCCTCTTTCTGGGATAATCCTTACAAATATCGCTTTGTACTTCTCTATGTTTCCATCTGCCACATACTTGATCTTGTAGATCCACTTGGAAGTCACCACTAACTACTCTTCAACACAATTTCCTCCATCATAGCATTCTTCAAACTCGATGGCCTACTTGCTCCCTCTAAACTAGGAGCACTCTTCTAGTCATTAGGAACGGTTCTAGATGTCAATACAATTTCTCCCTCTTGAACACAAATCACTCTAGAAGAATCCTCTTGTTACAAGCTTTGCTTCATTCTTAGCAATGCTTAAATCTGTTTTCAGAGCCTTGGCAATCTTTACGATGTACCTGCAACCCTCACTAGGAGGTCATGGAAGAACAATTATAACCCAACTAAAAAAACAAAGACAAAAGGCTAACTAATAATAAAGCAATAATAATCAAGGAAGGGAGAGATACAAAGTACTTATCTTTTGTTCAGTGGATTGGAGGGAATTGTCAACTCCCTTTTGATTTTTCCATTTTGTAGAAATCACTGAAATCCATCTACAATCTCTAGAAATGTTCATCCTCATCCTCACCATATAGCTTTTCATTCCTTCCTTATATGAGCTAGGGTTTCTTCTTTTAGCGGATTCATCAATTATTGGTCTAGCTTTAGGAGTTTATCCCCAAACCCTAGGGCTCTCTTCAAATCATTCCTAGGGTTTACAAAACCCCAAGTCTATTAGCTCTTCCAATAAGGGATCCTCTTTTGCTTTATATGAGAGAGTGTTTCCCCACAACTCCCTCTAGCATTGGAGTGACTTTCAACCTATTCTGGCAAGGCCCTAATCACAAGTCTCAGCCTAACAACATATACAAGGCATGAGCAACACTTTTGATTATGTTTCTTGCTAAGCCGATTTCAACTTTAACTAGTCCTAAATCAAGGATGTCCATCTCTGTTAAACTACCAATATCAGTCCAAGCAAATGTATCAAGATCAATGCCTTTATGAGGCTTGTACTCTGCCTCCAGCCCTATAACGAAATAATACTCTCCAACTACCATGTCAACAAAGACGTGAAAGTAAGATGACTTTATCAAAAAGGGAATATGGTATTCCAATGTCTTTTACAGAATTTTCCAAGGGATCTTTCTCCATCAACCAATCCTTATGTAGACAACAACCTTCAAGTTTTACCTTGCAAACTTTCAAATTCTCTTCAAATACGTGTTTTGATGGCCTTCCTTAGTCTTGAGGTATCTCAATCTTGTTCTGTGACCTTTTGAGAAAAATATTTATACCTCACATTATCAATACCACAGGGGCCCAACTTTATCATGGTTTGTTTCAAGTTTACAACAAGGCTTGCTTCATGCTTCATTGTTTGAAGATTTTCAAAAGATTTCCTCCAGAACATGTAGACAAGCACAAAGGGTATGCTTCAAAAAATTAAGTATTAAAGTTTGCTTTGTAGACAGGCACCATGTAACGAACAAAGTCTGTATACGCAGCAATAATCTTCAAAATACTTCGAAGATAACGACATCCATTGTAGGACAAGTATTGTATATTAAATATTATATAAAAGCTTTGAAGTGATGATTACAATGGGGGTGAGAGCCTGCTTATATACCCTAGGCAGGTACCTCTTCACAACGGTTATGTCCTTAGGGACATACCTCTTCATTACAAACTATTTAGTTAATTAATCATTAATTATGATTAATATTGTTTACATTATTTTATGTTATTTTACTATAAATTATATTCATAATACTGCCTTCCTCTTCAAAAAGTTGTGTCCTCAAAGTTGATTGATGAAAGGGTTTGATCTCTTTTCTTGTTTCGAATATCTTCTCGTCTCAATACTTTCATCTTCATTGATACAAGACGATATGATCCTTTAAATGAGAAATAAAATTGTTGAACTGAGAATGGATCAGACCATCCTAAATTAACCTTTTGTGCAATCTTTCGTTCTCTAGAATTTTGTAATGAATTGTTATCATAGGATTGGATTCTGCAAACTCTAGTGTTCCTTGGAACACAAATCTATTGTTTTCGTTCTAAATGGTTCAAATATATAGACTGAGTTAGTTGTCTGCTATTATGGCTCGGATGTCGATAAGGAGTTCTTCTGGTTGGATTTTCTCTTATCATGTCTATGGCAATTTCCTAATTTACTTCAGGTATTGTCGTTGTTGAATTGGCTACTAAATCGTCACTTGGAATTTCCCTTGTTTGAACTGCAACATCTGAATATTTTGAGCTTCTATTGGTTTCTCATCTTCTTGAGTTATGAAATTGACTAGATCAGTATTTGTTCCTTTATCTTCAACTTGCACTGTTACGACTAGAGAGTTCAATACTTCTTCTTGAGTAGATGTTCTAACTTGTCATTTAGTGCCTTCCTGTCACTTTTAAGTTTCTTTATTTGTGTAATAAGGTTTTGGTTATGTTTCCTTAGAGGTAAAAACTCTTCGCTTTCTGAATTGTTGACTTTATTCTTAAGTATTCTCATCATATTTTAAACTTTTGATTGGTTTTAATATCTTTGATTAAGGTCTTTAAGCGCAAATTTTCTTCTTCTTTCTCTGATAGATTCAGCTGCAAAGACGGGGTATTTTGTTGGTTACAACGAAACCTCCAAGGCATACAAGATCTTCATTCCAGGTAGAAGGAAAATCATCGTGAGACGAGATGTAAAGTTCCAAGAGAAGAAATCCTTCAGGAGATCTTGAGAGTTACCAACATTTGATCAGAATCAGCAAGCAGAAGCTCCAAGGGATGAACACGGATCTCGGGATCAAGGCACTAGTACGAGTACAATGACTAGTACAGAAACAAGTACAAATGCAAAGGAGACTTCACAGCATCTGGAGCAACAACAGCAGGATGAGGAGCTTGAAGCTCCACCCACCACACAAGTGGGAGAAGGAATCGTGAGGTGTTTCAGATGTCGAGAGATGCATAGGAGTTTGTGGGAGCTCCTAGATCGAGCACCAGGGACTAGATACCATCAAAGAGATATTCAAGGTACAAGGCATTGATGAGTGAGCTCATTCACAGTGAGCCTTCTAGTTATCAGAAGACTACACAGCACTATGTGTGGAAGGATGCAATGATGAAGGAGTACAAATCCATCATGTTGAATGATGTTTGGGAGGAGATGCTTAGGTGATAACGCAATGGTTGGTTCCCACTAGATCTATAAGATCAAGCACGATGTATATGGCAGCACAGAAAGATTAGCTCGACTACAATATCTGCCTACAAATCAGCAGATGGCAAACATTCTGACAAAGGCCTTGAAAAAAGGAAGTTTGTTTTCTTCAGGGATAAGTTGGGTTTTGTGGAGAACACCTTCCTCGCTAAGAGAGAGTGTTATATTTTGTAGCTTGGACAGGTGTTCTAGTCTTAAGAGGTGTCACTAAAGCTAAAAACACGGAGGATTTAATCATCTCCAAGCCCATGTAATTTTTCCTAAGTTTCACCTAGGGAAAATATCTTAATTATTTCAATTAGTGATTTTTTTAATATTTCCAAAGTCAAAACTTAGGGAAAGTGAATAATTAAGAGACATTAGTTGGGATAAGATCGATTTACCTCTAGAAGCTTGTAGAAAGTTTCTAAATTGATCTTAGCCATCGATTGGATCAAGTGAACTTCTTATTGTGGCCTTTCATTCGTGAATGAGAGATTATAAAGGGAGATTGATGCGCAGCATTGCAGACAAATCAACTGTTAGAGATCAATTTGAGTGGGTAATTTTCGGAGACACCAAGAGGGTTTCAATGATTGGGAAGAAATTGCCAGAGTTGATTCTTCACAAAGATTTCTAGTTTCTGAGTATCAAAAGGAGAGCGAATTATTTCTGCAGATGAAAACAGAATTTGCTGGTTCAAGTTTGCTCATTTACCAGTGTGGTTTGCTAGACCAAATTCCCTGAGGTAATGCGAGTTCTCAAGAAAGCCTGATGAAGATTTGCAACGGCAATGCAAATTGCAAGAAGAGAAGTGTGAATGCAGGAAAGAGTAGTGTGAATTGTTGGAGGCTGCCAATGCGAGTTCCAGAGGAGGTGTGAATTGGGAAAGGACCAAGTTAATTTGCAAAGGGAGATAGTGAAGTTTCCCAGATCGATTTGTTCAAAAGTGGAAATACAAATATTGTCGAAGCTTTGTCAATGTCAAGTAAACAGTTGTAATTTCCAGTGTTGCGAACATCTCGATAACATCCCAATTTTATCTCAAAATCACGATTTTTTGGACTAGTTGATGTTTGCCGATTTTTACTGATATTTTCCCAATTTTTACAAATATTTTACTGATTTTTACGATTTTTTGGTTTTCTGGACCCTTGTCGATTTTATCCCGATGTCAATGTTCGCAACATTGGTAATTTCTCTATAAGAAGTGTTGTTGAAGATATTAATAAAAGCCCTAAAATTTGAAAAATGGTTTTCCCCACATTGGGGTTTTTCCAGGGATGTTTTTGTCCAAAAATACTGGTGTAAATTATGCGATTGGTTGCTCGTATGTTTCCTGTAATTTTATTTTTTGTTATTAGTGTTGTTCATGCTATTATTCGTTACTTCCCACAAAATAATTAATTTGCATTGAATAAGTAACAGGAAATAATTAACTCGGTTAATAGCACTTTCTAGGTAGCCAGAAATTTCACAAATCCCATTCTCGTTCTACAAGATATAGAGAGTAAGTTGAGATAGACATCGATAGATTTTTATCCCATTCATTCTTCTATCTCCATACTTCTCTTCTAATACTTTTCAGGTCAAATTGATTGAGTGAATTTTGCTGATTTTTGTACCCTAGGAAGGTCTTATGCATTGGCTTGGTGTCTTAGCATGTAGAAGATATTTGATTGCCTCTTTAGGAGTTTGCTTGGTGGAGTATGTGATTTTATGATTCTTTTCTGAAGGTTAACTTACGAAAAGCACAATAATTTAATTAATGATTGTGGACTATTGCACCAAAGCACCAAGGAAAAATAATAAAATAATTTACTTGACTTAGATATAATCTCAACCGTTGATCTCAAATGAAGCTTAGGATTTAATCCTAGCCAATAATCACTTAAGAGATTAGGGTTAGGAATTTTGACTTAATGAAATTTTAAAATAAGCCTATGGGAGAGGTGAAGACACACAATTGTTGAGGAAGTGATTTTCTCAAGAGCAAGAGGCTCAATTAGACTGAAGAGAAGTAAGTTAAATTACAAGAAGGAATTTTGCGAGAAAAATTCAGGAAACTCAAAGCTAGGAAAGAGAGAGGTCGGGTCAACTGAAGAGAAGAGTTGAAATATCTAGAGGCCAAATTTCTCAAGTGCACAAGGGCTATAAGGGAAAAGAAAAGGGCCGAATTGCTGGTCAGGGAGGCTAAATTTTCCAGATGTCAAGGTTCTTTAGAAATGCCAGTTTCTAGGGCCATATTTCCCAATGGAGCCAAGTTCCAGGTGTTGAGCCCCAAAGATGTCCTTTCCTTTCACCAAATTTCACTCTGTTTCCTCTGTCCCTTATCAATTATAGGCTCAAAAGATCAATAGGATTGATTAAAGTCACTTTAGGAATGCATACAATGACTGACTTGCTATATTTTCGTGGTTTTGTTGTTGTAGTAATTTTTGACTAGACTCGGTCGCCTATTCCGCAACTATCTTCATGTTCACACAGGTTACAGGTGTCACTTAAAGGAAAAACGCATATGGTTGAATTCCACAACACTCCTACATCATTTCTTGCCCTCTACGAAGTCTGAGCAAAAATCTACAGGTGGTTATGCACGTGGAGGAAACCAAAACTAAGAAGCAGATTCCTACCAGGACAATGACTCTACAGATGTCTTCAGCAAAGTACGAGGCCTCCACAAGAGTTCTAATTTGATTTTGATTGAAAAGACACTTGTCCCTATTTTTTCTCCAGGGCAGTTATGTATTTATCTTATAAGAATAACTCGGGAAACCGAGAGACAGTTAGCTAGATTGATGTTTTGTTGTTAAATCTCAAAAGACCGTAATACTCTGTTTCTGGAGTATTTTTCCTTTAATGAAAGAAGTACAACTTTATTGCATGATCTGAAGCAATCTTGAGGAGATTTGTATGCTAATCCGGTGGTAGAGGGCCCCTACTGCCTGAGAAGCTCTGTGCATCTTGTTTAGATAAGTAACTGTAACTCTGTTTCATTCCTAATTTAAGCAGTTTTCTGAACTTTATGTTTTACGCTCACTTACATCAGATGTTACAGCCAGTCTTATTCTTATGAATTGTTCCAAAATATCACTAACACTGAATGAGATAGAGCTGTAGTATTTCAGAGATTAGTTGCATTTTAGTTCAGTTGTAATACTTCGGAGGTTAATTGCACTCTAGTTCAGTTTTGTTCACTGTATTTCAAATTTGATTGGTTGCATTCTAGTTCAGTTCTATTCATTGAATTTCAAGTTTTATTAGCTAGTTGTACTCTAGTTCTGTTAAATTAGACTTAAAGGCCTTCATTATTTACAAACTACTCTTGTTCTTAATCTCTACTAATACATCATTATCATAGGAACAAGAATTGGTAATGTCATTTTGAAGTCTTCACTGTTCTGCAATTTCTCATAATGTGACAAACTGCCTCTTTCTAAAACTATTCCAAAAGATTTCTAACCCTTGAATGAGGCTTAATGGTGACATTTTGAGTTGTAGAATGGATTAATTGTAGTGCCATAAGTCAATTTAAAGTAGGGTTCCTTACTATGTTGCAGATAATCTTTTCCAAATGTGTTCCAACAAATTTCTAACCATGGATGAGGTTTTCTCTGTGATATTGTAGGTTGTTGTTTACTTCGAAGAACTTCATTGCATTAAACCCATCATTTTCTCAAGTTGTTCCAATATACTTCTAATGAATGAATTGGACTGAGTTCATGTTATGAGTTATTTTTCTTGTCAAGTTTTGCATTTTCTGTTCTTAAGTGCCATACATAGTTTAGAATAGATCTTGCTCTATTTTAGTGTGACCAACAACTTCTCTTTACCAACACTTAGTTCTTTTCCTCTTAGCATAAAAACACAAAACCAAAAACACTAGAAAAACACTAAACACAACGAAGTAGGAAGCATATACCTAGGCACATATAGTGCACTTCACTTCAACAGTTTACTAGCCCTGGTTGACAATTTATGACATCAATTTAGGAACAATAAGTTGAGCAGACACCAGGTTCCCACCAATTGTATTTTTTTATGTATTCTATGTGCATCTAGGCCCAAATTTATTCAGCTGCATTTTATTTTCTGAGTTAACATACTAGTGTGTTTATTTTATCAGCGATTTTCAAGAAATATTTTAGATAAATATTTCCTGGGATTTTAATAAATTGTTGAAGTAAATCCGATCCAGTACAAAAGATTTAACAAATTTGTAAGACTTGGAAGTCACTACCATTAATATAACAGAGTGTACATCACTTTAATCAAAAAAGGGTGTCTCATATGTGCAGCTGTCATAGTCTGTAGCAGAAAGCACAAAGAGAAAAAACTCAAAAATCAGGTTGGCTCAAGCCAAAACCCCTATACATAAAGCATAACAAATAAAAAAATCAAAAGGCCTAAGCATTGAAGCAACAACCACTAAAACATAATACCCACAGCAACTGGGAGCTCAACATAATCATTCTGGGTCAGTCCCTTCTAGTAACAGTCAGAGGCTCCTCAAGGGGCAGATCCCATCCATTGCCAACATTTATAGACAAACTTGATGATTTGTGTGGACTTTCCTGAATTTATAACACCTTCCCAATCACTTTTCTCTTACATTTCAACTCCATGCTCATTGGATTTGATGTACAGGTTTTCAAAACAAGTAAAAAAAATCATTTTATGTGCAAATGTGGTCTATTCTACTTCCAGATATGCCACATTTTGTCTGAGAACTGAGTTATATTATTGCAGATTTACCAAAGATTAACACAGATTTTGATATTATGACAACTAAACATGAATTGTACTCACAGGTACCAAGCATTAAATAGCAGAAATCTGAACTGTCATAGAGATTTCAGCAAGCATTCTTTATAAATGTGAATTATTTTCAGGGCAGAGGTAATGAATTTTTATTTTGAATCAATAGAGATTCCCTCTAAGGATATCAAGCACTACTGCAAAGCTAGAGACATTGTGTTGTTGAAAAATGTAACTAGGTTCGGTCTTCATAAATGTATTTGAGTCACCATGTAATGTAGTTGTTAAAAGAATGAAAAAGAAAAATTTTATTATTATTACAATGACTTATTAAAGCATGGGTTTCATGCTTGGATCATCTTTTATTAGTCAAAGACCCCATTGTGGACTTCTAGGATTTATATTGAGTCATTAAAGTCATTGTACATTTAAAGAGACCCTTCTTGGGCTTTTGAATCATGTAAAAAGAATTATTTTTGAGTCAAAAATGATTTGTCACCTCCACACCAAGTCAGCCCTTGCTTGATGAAGTCGGCTTCAAAGGGGGCAATTCGACCCACAAGAAGTCTATATATACAGTGCAGTTCGATTCATTTGGATATTCACTCAACAAGTTCGACACAGATAAGAAACAGTGCAAAAAGGTGCGAACTGCAGGAGGAAGAAGTTCGAGTACAAGATCGAAGTTTTTGGATTCTCTCTCTCTCTTTTCTGCGAATATACTGGGCCATTACAGGATTGAAGTTGCTGAAGTTGCAGGGTTGAAGTTCTGCTGCAGTAGGTCGATGTTACAATAGGTTGAAGCTGCACAAGGGTAGAAGTTGTTGGAGTCGAAGTGCTACTACTGCATAGGCCGGAGTGCTGCATAGATCGAAGTGTTGGATAGGTCGAAGTAAGCTGCTGCTGCATAGATCGAAGTATTGTTGGTGCAAGGTCGAAGGTCTATATCGGGGTTGCTAGAAGGAAGGGCTGACTTGGTGGTTGGAGGAGGTCTGTGTCGAGGTTGAAGACTCTCAGGAAAAACTATTGAAGGAAGAGATTTTGACTGGGTTTTTCCCTGGCAGAGTGCCTACATCTTGTGTCTCGTGTCTTTGTGATCTTCATACACACATAATTTGGTAATTGCTTGATGAAAGATAATATAACAAAGAAGTAAAAGAAGCCAACATAATTCACAAGTAATTATCAAAAAAGAAGAATCAAACCCTACATCTAGTTGCTTTGATTTCTCAACATGTGTGAGGTGGCAATGGTACTCTCTCTAAAAGCTCATTTGATCCCCTTGAGACTAAATTCCCTAAATGGTAATTTCAAGTAATAACAAAAGCAAAAGGTGATATGTGACTTAATTAATGACTTCTATCGGTTTATTTAGACCACTAACACAAAATTATTATCCTGGGTATAATCCAATATAATAGGACCATTATAATACATTAACCCTATCATCAGGAGCACAACGAAAATCAATGTTGCTTTCATGTTGATTTGTTAATTTATTGGGAAACAACCAACTGAACATAACACAGCTTAGGGCATTTTTAATCACAGGCGTACTAGTTGAGGCTATTTATCATGAAAACATGAATTAGACATTTATAGTCAACAACCAATGCATCTTGCCAAAAACTGTGCTTTACAACCAACTAGTAGTTATACCCAACACTACAATGGACTTCATTTATAAAAGATTATACAAACGTCAATGAACAATACAAGGATATACTAAAATAATAAATTTCTTAATCAATAAAATTTACCTCCAGCGTGACCCATGCGACGACCAGGCGGTGCTGTAAGTCCAGCAATGAATGAAACAATAGGTTTTTGTGTTCCGCTTTCCTAAACAAGATGAAGCCACCAAAACAATATGAAATTAGTATACACGAAAGGATAGACTACAAAGAAAAACGTAAATAGTCTTCCAAATCCTCTGTAATTTTGTAGAAAAATATATGTAGTTATATTTTTCAGCAGGGAGAAACACATCGCACTAAAGATTAGATAAATCTACATAAACAACTTCAGTCATACAAAAACACTTTAAATTGTAAATGAAATCTTTAAGAGAAAAATTAAAACAAGGTATTTTAGACAAAGAAGAGCAAATATTATGCAAAAATTACAAGACACTGCAATTTACTGCAGAGACATAATTAAGGAGTAAAAACTCATTGTTCCACAAAGTGTTGGACATGCAAGGACATGGGGACATGAGGAGGGATCCCCCCGCATTTAAGGAGGGCTTCCCTAAATAGACTTCTCTTTGAGACATGTGCCCTTTGAATAATAATAATAATAATAATAATAGATGTACTTTATGTTTGTTACATTGCACAACCCCAAACTCCCTCTCCTCCACCCCTTGAAAGATGCTTTGTCCCCAAAGCATAATCTAAAAAACTATGTTTTTGTTCGAGTATGTAATGCTTTGACCTTATACTCCACTTCTAATGTTGTCATACTTGAAGAAAGAAGGCATTACGATCATGCAAGCACTAACTAGAAGTGTTGTATTGTTGATGGGTCAATCTACCCTAGTTTGATCCTCTTTAGACTTGTGTGTTTATAGCATTCTTGAATAGAACTTTTTGTATTGTGATTCTGTTATGAATATAATTCATATAAAAACAATCAATATTAATATAAATATAATAATAATAAATAATAAATAATTAACTAATAGTTAGTTAGTTAGTAATGAAGAGGCATGTTTTAGAGACCTTGTTGAGAATTTGGAGGGCTTCAAATTAATACCAATTCTCTTCTAGATAATTACTTGTGAATGTTCTTATATCTTCTCTTCTTATGTTAACCTTTCATCAAGTCAATTATCAAGATCCAAGACTAGTATTTAAATAACTTGAACTGTGAGAAGGTAAATCTATGATTTACCTTTCTCACTATTGCTCTAACTTCTCTTTAAGATCACTGACTTTGACACGAACTTAATATATACATATTTCCGCACTTGTGGATTCCGCATTATTCTTTTGTAACACGTTGTATAGTGTCTGCAATTCACTTCTGCTGTGATGTCCGCATAATCTTCAACTGTGGTGTCCGTAAATATATATACTTCTTCTTCGTTGTGATAACCGCAGATCTTCGTACACTTATCCTCCTTCTTTATTATAATAATCGCAGATACTTCATATACTTCTCTTTTTTCTCTATTGTGTTAACCACAGACACTTTTAAGCATATTTTCTGTCTTTTCTGAGATAATCGTAAGTCTGTAGACTTCATTCGATAGTGTGTTATATGCATTACATATCCGCATTTCCTTTTGGTAATGTCCACATTCCTATTAGACTTGTCCGTCCTACTGTTTTGATGTCCATCGAAAACACTTTATTATATTGAGGCATCATCAAGTGTACACGCTTCTGATTCAGTATTAAGTCTGTGTTATATGTTGTCCAAAGGTCCGCAACTAAACTCAGAGATTTCCGCAAATCTTGTTCTCCCGATGGGCCGCAGAACAGTCATTTATATAAATGACTTGTCCAGCTATTGAGCCGACCAATCAGCTGGTATTTAGGCCGACTTGTAGTTTATGTTCTTCGTCATTTTATGAGGCATTACTTCACATAAATTCCAACGTTGTTTTCACTGTTATAGGAGCTTGTCTTCCAACATATTTTGAAGGCTTGTTGAGAGCTTCTTTTCTTATTTACATAGTCAACATGAAGACCGACCTAGTTACATTTTACAACACTCCCTCTTAACTAGGGAGGTATTCATATAGTTACATAATCACTTTCAAACTTAAAGAATCTCATCAGAAAAATCGGATTGGTAATCGCATCTATATAGCATCATTTCAACCAGCATTGTACTAGTGCAAGGCCTTGACTAACAGTCCCATCTCTTCAACGAGACAATGGGCTTCAATGCTGGCGAGACACATGACTTATAGACACCTTCGTCATTGTCTCTCCAAGGTACATACTCCACCCAGGTGTTCCCAAAGTATGACCTTCCTGGACTATTCTTCTCTTGGGTAGCTAGCCCTCAAAGAATATCGGTCCTCGACTACTCTTATCTTGAATGCCCTATCACATTCTCAAAGAGTATCGAATGCCAGATGATTACCCAATCCTCCATTCTGTCTTCCCAAGACCAGAATGATGTGTCTATCTCTCCCTCTCAACCAGGGAGGACCTTATTCCACAAGGGAATGTACTCATTCTTATACAAAGAATGTACCTAAGCTCATCCTTAGGAATTACCAAGTTTCTTCCAAGTAAGAAACTTACCATCAGGCTCCCTCTTAACTAGGGACCTCCAGCAGCAATGGTGAGACACCCAGCTACTCATGAAGAATTCTTGTTCTCGGTGTCATGGATTTCGATATTGAGGAATCTCCAACTTTTAGCTTCATAGGACACAAATCATCCATCACTTCCATCCTGAGTCATGTCAGCTATCAGAGTGATTCATCAGACTACCTTTATCTGGTCCATTGTGATGCCATGTTGCTTTCCTTCGAATCATTTCCAAGGATTATACATCCTTTCTTATGATTAGCAGCCCTGCACAGATTCATCCAGATAAACATATTCAAATTAACTTTTAGAACGAAAATTACCTTAGTGATGATCTTTCACCATGACATCTTCATGTAGGCATCGATATCCTTTATACATATTGACATATCTCCTAATGATATGTTTTGCTAAGGGTTTCCAGACTTTCGTCAGAGTCTACATATCTTCCTAGGAGATCTTCTAGTCACATCTACTTTACCTCTGAATGATACCTACCTCAAGACATGGTTGCATTTCATGATCTCTTCCTTTCTGTACAATTTCCATTTCCAGGAACTTTCGACAACCACCTCATATACCATGAGGCATATTATGTTGATTTCATATGTCCATGTACTGAGAGATGCTCTTTTATAGTTCATACTTCAAACTACATAAGTTCATTACCTGCAGCCATATAACATGACATCACAGCATCCAATGTCAGCATATAATTATATACATATCTCATACCTTTTTCCCTTGAGTCATCCAGTAGCAATTTTAGGAACGAATAGCTTCATTCCCTTGGCTTGTTTCATCAATATGTCATCACATCCCAGAGGTATGTTTCTATGATGACCCTTGCTCTTGATGACTGTTTTCTTACAGTTTGTCAAAGAGGATTTCCCAGAGCTAACTCACCAAGAGTTCCTGCCATGCTTAGATCAGGATGCTACATTGCTTCCTGTCATATAACCAACAGAAATTAATTCCTTATTCATAAGCTTGCGTGATTTTTCTTGAATCCTCTTTTCTTTCTCCTATTGAGATTGTCCCTTTAGGACCATCTTTCTTGTAATTTCCTCAATTTCCCTTTTTCCTTCTGCTAATGTTTGAGTCTTTTATCCTTCAACATTTTTGCCCTTGATTTGTCTTTTTCCATCTAGTATAGGGACCACTAGTTGAATGAGGTAATTTTCTTGTCTATTTGTTATGTTTGTGCATCTTATCGTCTTTTCCAGATCTCACAGTTGAGATCTTATGAAGATATCCCTCCATTCTTTGATACCTCAATTTTTGTGTAAATCTGATCTAAGTGACATAACCTGATTTATTGCATAGAATAGTTCTTTCAACTTATCTTATATTCCCTTGATGTCTCCAATCCTTCATAGGCTTTTCATGACTTTACTTTCTTCGAGGACTGTGACTATTCTCCTCGTGCAAGGACTCTTGGTAACCCAACCAGCTTATAGATCTCCCTGCAAAAACAAAGTCATTTAACCAAATTCGATTATAGAATGAAAAATACTTACTTGATAAGTGAAGATAAAGTCTTCCGCTTGATTTCTTCGATGGTGGAGAAAAGATGTGTTAGTCTTCGGCTTGATTTTTGTTGTAATGATGATAAAGCCTTCTTTTTTGCACTCTTCTAGCCTCGGCCTCTTACAGTCCTCTTATCCTTGATTCCAATACAGTCTTCTTTAGTTCCTTTCTAAGTTATCTAGAATCTGTTAGCTCAAGACCGAGATTTTTAGCATACCTTGCAACCTTTCAATTACCCTTGTCTGCACTGTATGGTAGACTTGTATCTCACTAAAGAAGTCCACGGCCTAACTGCAGTATAGACAGATAACCCTTAGATTTCCTTGACCCAATTACTGTGATGCACGATGCTGAAGTGACTTGTCTTCGCATTGTTTAGCTTCTAATCACAGTCCTGAACTTTATAGATGCTATCCGAGATGTTTTATACCCAAAACATATATGTGTGAGAGTCTTCTCTCTTAGTTGATCTGTCTTTTTACTTTGCACCGAATCCGCAGACCTTATCTTCGCAATTCATTACAAAACTTGTTCGAACTTGTTGTGTACTAATGAGGCTGCTGTCTGTTAAGAATTTGTATCACTGAAATTGCATTGAACTTGTATCAATACCACCGAGTTTGTATCTCTGCAATAGCACCCAACTTCTTCTTCGTAAAAGCACCAAACTTCTTCTCTTTGAATTTGATCTCAGACAGAAACTTTTCTCTAATTTCAAAATCTTCTTGTTAATAAGGTGATCTTCTTTTGCCATAGCTCCGATATCATGTTGAGAATTTGGAGGGCTTCAGATTAATACCAAGTCTCTTCTAGATAATTACTTGTGAATGTTCTTATATCTTCTCTTCTTATGTTAACCTTTCATCAAGTCAATTATCAAGATCCAAGACTAGTATTTAAATAACTTGAACTGTGAGAAGGTAAATCTATGATTTACCTTTCTCACTATTGCTCTAACTTCTCTTTAAGATCATTGACCTTGATACGAACTTAATATATACATATTTCCGCACTTTTGGATTCCGCATTGTTCTTTTGTAACACGTTGTATAGTGTCCGCAATTCCCTTCTGCTTTGACATAATCTTCAACTATGGTGTCCGTAAATATATATACTTCTTCTTCGTTGTGATAACCGCAGATCTTTGTACACTTATCCTCCTTCTTTATTATAATAATCGCAGATACTTCATATACTTCTCTTCTTTCTCTATTGTGTTAACCACAGACACTTCTTAAGTATATTTTATGTCTTTTCTGAGATAACCGTAAGTTTGTAGTCTTCATTCGATAGTGTGTTATCTGCGTTACATATCCGCATTTCCTTTTGGTAATGTCCGCATTCCTATTAGACTTGTCCGTCCTACTGTTTTGATGTCCACCGAAAACACTTTATTACATTGAGGCATCATCAAGTGTACACGCTTCTGATTCAGTAGTAAGTCTGTGTTATATGTTGTCCAAAGGTCCGCAACTAAACTCGGAGATTTCCACAAATCTTGTTCTCCAGATGAGCCGCAGAACAATCATTTATATAGATGACTTGTCCAGCTATTGAGCCGACCAATCAGCTGGTATTTAGGCCGACTTGTAGTTTATGTTCTCCGTCATTTTATGAGGCATTACTTCACATAAATTCCAACGTTGTTTTCACTGTTATAGGAGCTTGTCTTCCAACATATTTTGAAGGCTTGTTGAGAGCTTCTTTTCTTATTTACATAGTCAACATGAAGACCGACCTAGTTACATTTTACAACAGACCTGACCATTAATGAAAGGGCAGCTACCTAGGGTATATAAGTAGGCTCTCATTCTCATTTGTTCACATCAATTCTTTATATAATATTCAATACACAACTACTTGTCCTACAATGAATGTTTACGACATGTCTTCGAAGTATTTTGAAGCTTACTCCACTACGTATACGAACCTTGTTCGTTTCATTGGTATCAGAGCAACGTTATCTGATCCTATCCATTGGCCATTAAAGTTTCGTCAACCTTGTTGTTGTCATAATCGAGGTGTTCCGCTACCCAAATTCTTAAGATTTCCGTTGCGTATACGAACCTTGTTGGTTACAGATTCCAAAGACATTTTCTATTGTCTATTTTATGATATGTTGATTAATTAAAAGTGTCAACTCATGTGATCAAGATGTCAATAAGGTGTCCTTGTATCATTATCTCTCCAAAAAAGTGGAGATATATTTGTTTCAAATTTCAATGCCCTTCCTTTCCATCTATTTGCTACTCGATGGAAATATAATCCAAGTCTTCAATTTGCTTTAAATTTCAATGTCCTTCCTTTATATCTATTTGCTACTCAATGGAAATATAATCCAAGTCTTTACCTTTCTTATTTAATCATTGTAGATGTTTGGTGGAAAAACTATGACAAAGGAGTACCAAATTTGGAAAAACATTCAAATTGGGTACTCAATCAAACTTGCAGCTCTTTAGAGTGCAAGCCCAATTAGAGTGTGTTTCAATAAATACACAATTAGAAGTGTAACATGTTAGAAATGTTCAAATTACAATTTTTTTATTATAATATATTAAGTTATGATCTATCACCCTCTAATTATAATATGACCCTTACACAAGTTAGAATCCTAGTGCATTACTAACATGGTCTATATCTACTACAATATCAAGGTGTGACGGACACAAATTGATAAAATACTTACCGTTAAGGCCATCATTGGGATGGGATTGATACCACAACATAGTGGAGACCATGAACCAATGTTGCAGGAAACGCCCCCCCCCGGCTCCAAGGCAGGAACCGCGTCCCGTACGGAACCGTACGGGATCCGTACCCGGAACCGTACGGGATCCGTACCCGGAACCGCGGTTCCGAAAATTGGAACCGCGGTTCCTAAAAAAATTTATGATTCTTGCCATGTCGGATCCGTACGCAGGGAATCGCGGTTCCATACAGCAGATCCGCGGTTCGTACGGCGGATCGCTGTACGGAACCGCCGCGGTTCCTGTACGGATCCGTACGGATCGCGAACGGTTCCGTACCGCGGCGTACGGATCCGATTATGACACTTAAAAAAAGCGCTTTTTTTAATTTTTATTTTTTATTTTTTGTGTTAGCTTGGTTAGTTAGTGGGTTAGCTTAGGGTTAGGGATGAAATGAAAAGCTTATAAGCTCTATTATTCATCTTATTTGCTCACTTATGTTTTTTGAGAGCTTGGAGAAGAGAGGAGAAGAGAGCTTGGAGAAGAGAAGAGAAAGAGAGGAGAAGAGAGCTTGGAGAAGAGAGAGTTGAGGAAAGCTTGGAGGAGTGAAGGAGGAGGAGCTTGGAGGAGTAAAGAAGGGCTTCTATCTACAAGATCTAAAGAGGTAAGTGAAAACCCCAAACTCTCTCATTTTTTTTGTCATTGTTTTTTGTATTTTCTCTCCTCCCTCTCCTACACTTTCCCATTCTTTCTTCTTGTACATTTATTTGCAGGTTGCCCACCATCTATATTCATACTCAAAGATGATGTTTCTTTGGGTTCTATGTATCATTCCCCTCTTGGTTTTGATGATGGTAAAGGGGAGTAGAAATAGAAGAGGGGAACATGAAGAAGAAGAGGAAAGTGGTTACCATATGAATGACCCAATGTATGATGAGGAGGAAGGCTTTGAAGAGGAAGAAGATGATGAAAACATTGAATCACAAGATGGGAAAGCTGCATTGACACCCTTGTGGAACTATGTGACCAAACTTGAAGGGGGAAAAGGTGGTGGAAGCTACAAGTTTTTGTGCTCTCATGGTTGTCATGGAGGAAAACCATATAGCGATTCATATACCCGTGTGAGGAGGCATCTTTGTGGGGTGATGGACATTGATGAAAAAAAAGGTGTTGTGGGGATAGCAATTTGCCCCAAGGTTTCAGCTGAACAAAGAAGAAAATACATCCAAATAGAGGAGGCTGCACAACAAAAAAATAAAAAACAAAAAACTCAATCTGACTCAAGTGCAACCTCTAAATTTGGTAGCTCATCTGGTCATGGTGGTTCTGCAACGTCTGGAGGTAAAAAAACTATAGCAGATTTCCTTAATGTTGCTGGGAGGGATGATGTGGATGGAAAGATAGTCCGATTTCTTTGTGCTTGCGGTGTACCATTCAATGTGCTTCGCTCTCCCTATTGGCATGAAATGGTAAAGGGCATCAATGAAGCCCCAAAAGGATACAAGTCCCCCAACTCTGAGAAAGCTAGAACAGTGTTATTAGAAAGAGAAAAAGGAAAGGTTCAAGCAGCTTTGACACGTTTTACAAATGAGTGGGTAGATAGTGGGGTATCCATTGTATCAGATGGGTGGACAAATATCAAAAACCAACATTTGATAAATGTTCTTGGTGTTTCTGCTACTGGTTCAGTGTTTATTGCATGTCATGATTCCTCCTCTGTCAGTGCAACTTCCCAAAACATTGCAGATCTCCTATTGCAATCAATCAAAGATGTTGGTCCTAGCAAAGTGGTTCAAGTGATCACAGATAATGCAGCAAATTGTAAGGGAGCAGGTAAAATTATTGAGCGTATTTATCCACACATATTTTGGTCTGGGTGCTTCGTGCACACATTGAACCTTTTGATGCATGATATTGTGAAGCATAAAGAATGTGGGTGGATTAATGAGCTTTACAAGAGAGGGAAGAAGCTCATTAAATTTATCACAGGGCATACAAGGGTTAACTACTTCTATGGCACTTACTCCAAGTTGCAGTTGCTTAAACTTGCAAAAACCAGATTTGCAAGTTATTACCTCACCTTAGGCAGCTAGTGAAGGTGAGACAAGCTCTAACTAATATGGTCACCGCTGAATCATGGGAGGAGATTAACACTGATAGAGATGGTGCTAATGCAGCAAAGGACACTATTCTTGACATGTTTTTTTGGTCACAGGTTAAATATGTTTTGCAATTCACCAAACCAATTTATTACATGATCAAGTTTGGGGATTCAGATAAGCCAATAATTGGGGAGGTGTATGAGCAAATGGATAACATGTTGGGGTAGATTAAAGACATTGTTGAGCCTAGAGATACCACCTTGTACAAATATATTCGTGCAGAGGTGGTAAAGCGATGGGATATGCTAAATATTCCATTGCATGCATTAGCATATGTATTGACACCTAAATATTATAGTCCATCATGGCTTTCTACAACAGCACCTGCGGGGGCGAGCAGGAGAAAACCACACCTAGATCCAAAGGTCCTACAAAAATATATGCTTGCACTGGATAAATTAGTCCCTGATGAGGATGAGGCACACTTGGTACGGAAACAATTGAGCAGCTATACACTTTCCACTGGTCCATTTGGGAGCATGCATGTTATTAGAGATCGAGAGAGTTTTTCTTCTATTGAGTGGTGGAACATGCATGGCGGTGCTACTCCACTTCTACAGAATTTGGCATTGCGGGTGCTATCACAGGTGGTAAACACTTCTTCTGCAGAGAGGTGTTGGAGCTCTTATTCTTTCATCCACAATGTTAAAAGGAACAGGTTGAGTTTAGACCGGGCAAAGAGCTTGGTTTATGTTCATTACAACTTGAGATTGTTGTCCCATTACTGTGATGATGCAAAGAGCAACAAAGACCTTATTGTTTGGGACAAGCATCCAGAGGAGAGAAATTTGGAGGATGGAGTGTTGCGATTAGAGCAATTAGAGGATGCTCTTATCCATGATGATGAAGATCGAGTTGACATGCCACCCCCCACTAGTGCCTTGGTTCCTAGGTCCCATGGTTCAACAGCAGGGGCTTCGTCTTCAGCAACTGTAGTGCCATTGCCACGGCTTCCACAGCCACCATCTTCTTCATTGCCACCACGTGGAGGCTCACCATCACGTACTGTTCGTGGTGGAAGGAGGAGAGATGAGTAGATATTTTCAGTGTTCACAGTGCACACTTTACTGCTTTTGTCATAGATTATCATTACACTTGTAGGCTTGTTGTTAATTTGAACTTTTTTGTGTTGGTGGTGGCCAGGTGGCCTATTTTGTAAACATTATTATTTGAATTTTGGACATGACTAATGTTGACAGTTGCTCACTTTAACACTTATAATATGCTTTATGTTTTATAATATGGTTAAATGCTTTATGTTTATCATTTATGTTTTATAGTATGCTTAATTTTTAAATGTTTTATGTTTTAAAATTTATAGTATGCTTAAAGACTTAAATGTTTTAAATTTTTATCATGCTTAAATGTTTTAACTTTTAACTTTTATGTTTATCATTTATGTTTTATAGTATGCTTAAATGTGTTATGTTTTATAGTATGCAGCATGCTTAAATGTTTTATCATGATTCATGCTTAATTATTTTATGTATGTTTGCAATTGCTAGGATCTAGAATCTAGATTCTAGATTTATGATGCTCGAATAATTAATTATTGATGTACAATGGAATCATGGATGTCATATATATCTTGATTTATGTAAGAATATGCATGTTTTCATGTCTTCTACAACTAATATGGTATTTGGGATTGTTGTTTTGAATATAAATGCAAAAAAATATAAAAAAATATATATATATATACTAGACGCTTCCGAAACGCTTCGCTTCCTAAATTTTTGGAAAATGACGCTTCCGCGTCCCCGCTTCCAAAAAACGTCCCCGCTTCGTCCCCGCTTCGTGCAACATTGCCATGAACCCTATCATCGATGATGGAAGAGGCTCTTGATTAGTTTGAAAAGGATGCCAATGAATCATTGGTGGAAGGGGAGGGGAAGGCAAATTAGGTGGATGTGTGTTTAGCAATGAGACACCATTTGGAGAAGGCCATTAGGAGTACAGCCACTAGTACCTCCACAAGAAAAGTAGCAAGCATTGGACAACTCACTTCCACTCCAAGTTCCACCTTAGTCTCGACGCATTTTACCTCAAAAATAACGAATGCTTTGAAAGGAACATGATAACCTTCTCCCATAAAAAAGGTAGATAAAATAAGATAATATGATTTCATTAATGTCTAATGCATGACCATAAATATGTCAAAGGGGCTCCTAGATACATCATAATCGATACATAGTGGGAGTATGACTTCAACTCCTATAAAAGCATATCTATCATCTAAGGCCAAAGACCTAGAATCTAAAAATCTATCCTCAAAGAAATAAAAAGATCCAAAGTTGGGAATCCCATAGCAGGAAGGAGCCTTCTCAAGAACCCAAACGAAATGTCTTGCCTATTGATGAGGACGAGAGGAAGTTGTTGACCTCTGAATCTATACTGAAAATCAGTGAATCTCTCTTATCATCCAAGGACGAAGTGTAGAAACCCCCTAAAGGAGTCCTATCTTAATGAATTGGACGGTCCAGAAGAAGTGAAAGATTTGGATATAACATACTACTTAGAAAATGTTGCTCCTTGTTGAGATCTAAATGAGTACAAAGAAGGGTGTTTGTTGTGAGCCAAGAGTTGTCTCAGGCATGGACTCGACATTGTTGCAGAGGTCTCATGTAGGGATAATGGGACCATCCTATTAGGGGACATTTCCAATCAAAAACCACGCTCCGAGCAACAGTTCCTGGGGTGTACATTTCCTAAAACACCGTCGTCGAGAGCATTTTAGTGAGCATACTCCCTAGGTGAATGGGACGCTACCCACCCCCATTGGAGTAGCAAGCTCCACCATACACTTTGAAACTCAAGGGGGAAACAAAATGACTTCTCCCTCGCTATTTTCCCCATTTACATTCATTTATGAAAGCTTAAGTTTCTAGTGGGAAGCTTGATCATCCACATAGCTTTTGAGGTAAGTAAATTTGTGAGATCTTGGAGGAGAGAACAAAAGCCACCAGAATCACATTCTATTGCTACAAATAGTTAGAGAGTTAAACAGGTAAGCTAAAAACCCATTGTTTGTAGTGTTTTATATATCCTTCTGTTGTTCGTATTTGGATTTTTACTCTTCTCTAGCAATCTACTCTTTCCCATTTCTTCTTCTCCCTCATTCAGTTGCAAGTTGTTCATCTGACACTTAAGGAAAATGTTCTTCTTGTGGTTTATGCTTTCAATTTTGACTCTCATGGTGTTGGTGGGGAACAGGCATGAGAGGGAAGAAGAGGGCAGCGGCCATAGTCATGGAGACCCATTATATGAACATGAGCAAGCTTTGGAATGGTATGATGATGAAAGTGGTAATGAAGTTAGAAGCAAAACTTCAAAGTTCATTCACACATTTGTGGAAGTACATGACAAAGCTTTAAGAGGGGAAAGGAGGTGGAGCACCTAAATTTTTATGTAGGCATGATTGTGATCAACGAAAACATAACAGTAGCTCATATACCCATATAAAAAGGTATCTTTGTGGGTTTGGAGTGATGATGTTAAAATTGGCAACTAGGACCAAACTCCACCTTGCACAACTCATATGATGGAGATGATATTTTTATTGGATTCCTCTTTTCGAGACGTACTTGATTGATCTAAAGATCATCTTGTTTGGAATCTGGATAAGAAGAAGTGTAATTTTGAATTTATTATTCACACATGTGTAAATTGTCAAGGTCGGCCTCAGTCATATGTAGGCTCATGAAGCCCAACAGATGTGTCTCTTCACCCCCAACGATTGGTATAAATAGGAGTGACCTTCTCCTCATTTGGACATCACTCATCTCATCACACATCTTTCTCACTCCTCTCTTGATTGGTTTGTACAACTTGGAGCAGCTCTCTCTCACTTCGCACATGTGGCAAGAGGCTGAATATTTATGGGCAGATTGCAGGCCAAATTACAGGAAATAGACCAGTGTCGACCAAGGGTCAAAGCACCTCCGTTGACTTCAGTTTTTAGGCAGAAAAATCAATTTTTGAAGGCCGCATTTTTTGGCACTGTTTTTGAGGCATTTGAAGTTGTTTGACCAAGGTTTACTTCAATGTTGACTTCAGGTTTGACTGCAAATTTTACAACAACATTTTATTGGGTTTGACTAGATTTTTTTGGGTTGACTTTGATCCTCTTGGAAGGCCGAATTGGACTGTTGTTAACTGAGCTGCTTGGAGGACTTTTTGGAGCCACTTTGACCAGCGTTGACTTTTTGGTTAGTGCTGCAGTTGATTGTTGTTGACTGTTGATTTTGACAGGAGTGTTTTGGGCAAGTTATTTTGATATTTGTTCTCTCTCTCTCTCTGTTGAACTATTGAAGAATAATAAGAAGAATTTGATCAAAGGGTTTCCCCACATTGGGGTTTTTCCCTGGCATCTGCCAAATATTGTGTCCTCTTGTCTTGGCTTGTCTTCTGCACTTTTATTTATGTTCTATCTGCATTTACTATCAGTGTGAATAAGATAATGTGATTGCTAACTTGGTAATTGATATCAAGCTCATAAAGAACATTGAAGTAAATTTTGCTTAAGCTTAGAACATACCACTGTTAACTAAAACTAACATGGTATCAGAGCCCAGGTGAAGACAAAGCCCAAGCAAGAGTGAGAAAAGCAATCACCAAGATCTGTTGCACAAACTCAATGGCTTCCTCATCTTACTTCAAATCTCAGGACAAACTCAATGATAAATTTGATTATCATGCATGGAAGATGTCTCTAGACTTGACTTTGGAAGAAAATGATGCCATGGACTATGAGCAGAGAAAAATTGTGGAGCCTCCTTCAAATGCATCGGCTGCCACTAAGTCAAAGTACAAGAAAGGTGAGGTCAATAAGAAGATCATCAAGGATTCCATTCAAAAACATTTGGTTGCTTACATTTATGAGCTGGGCACATCTAAGGAGATGTATGACAAGTTGGTGAGTATGTTCAAAGCTAGCAATGCAAATCAAATCCTCTTTCTCAAAAACAAGTTGAAAGATGTAAAGATGGATAGAGGAGAATCCATCCAATCCTACTTCATGAGGATTATCGAAATCAAAAATGATCTTCTGTCTATTGGAGAAGTTGTTGACCAAAAGCTCACTCTTATTGCCCTTGGAGGTCTTCCCCGAACATGGGATGTATTCAATTCCACTATCCTCAACAATGACAGGATTTCGTGTTTTGATGCACTATTGACTAGATGCACTCAAGAAGAAACAAGGATGTTGGAGAGAGACAAGCCCTCAAATGGAAAGGATCCCACTGCATTCTCAACTCATGTGAAAAGGAAGAACAATATTGGTCCAAAGAAGCAAGGTCAAGGAAGGCAGGGATTCAAAGAAAGAAGAAAGGGACGATGCTTCAATTGTAACAAGTTTGGCCACTATGCTAGAGAGTGTCCTAATAAAAGGGATACACCATGGGATGATGATAACAACAACAACAACAACCACAACAATTACAAGGGCAACAACAATCAAAGGAATAACAGGATCAACAACAAAGGAAAGAGAAATGCTCCCGCTGCATATGGAAATGGTCAACCTCCCAAGAGATCAAGAAACTCCATGTATGTACTATGAGGAAACTCATGTTGTAGATAAGCAAAGAGAATTTTATCTTATTTCTTCCCTCACTACTGCCTCTACTCCGGACACATTGGATAATTGGTTGATTGATAGTGGTGCCTCAAGGCACTTCACTGGGTATCAAGAAGCCCTCTCAAATTTGATTGAAAAGGAGACTAACTTGGAAATCATACTTGGAGACAATGCCACCTACCCCATGAAAGGGGTAGGGATTGTCTCAAATCCTTCATCTACAAGATGTATCATATGTACCTGACTTGAAAAATAACTTGGCTTCTATTTTTGCAATGGAAGACAAAGGCTTCAAGGTAGCATTCATTGATGGAAAGCTGCGCATTTGGCAAAGAAACTTCAAAGATGCTTTTACACTTGGATTTAGGGTTGAAGGTCATTATCAGGTTGGAGGAAGTCCCCTGGGAGCTATGACTTGCGACACTTCTCTTCAATCTGAGTTATGGCAACGGAGGTTTGCTCACCTTCATTATAAATCTCTACCTAATGCAAGGAAGATGGTCACAGGTATGCCTGAATTCAAAGTAGAACATGAAGTTGTTTGTCATGGTTGTGCTGAAGGGAAACATACAAGGGGACCATTCCCCTCAAGTTATAGCAACACTACCGACATTCTTCAATTGATCCATTCTTATTTGTTTGGTATGTTGCCCGTAACATCTTTGGGAGGATATCTGTACTATGTTATTTTTGTGGATGACTTCTCTCGCAAAACTTGGATCTATTTTTTAAGGAAGAAGGACGAAGTGTTCAAATGGTTTCGCTCTTTCAAAGCCTTGGTTGAAAATCAAACAAGAAAGAAGATCAAAATATTGAGGACTGATAATGGAACCGAATATGAGTCAAATGAATGCAATGACTATTGTAGAGAAGCTGGCATTAAGAGGGAGACCACTACTGCATATACTCATCAACAAAATGGAGTTTTCGAAAGGAAGAATCGAACCATTATTGAAGCTACTCGTGCCATGCTTCATGACCAAGGCCTACCGAAATTCTTATGGGGAGAAGCTTCCAACAATGTCATGTACGTTCAAAATAGATGCCCACATCAAGCATTGGACTCCAAGACTCTCGAAGAAGTTTTCACAGGTAAGAAGCCTGATGTTTCTCACTTTAGAATTTTTGGAAGTCTCGTGTATTTTCATGTGCTGAAAGAGACAAGAACCAAGCTAAATGCATCTGGGAAGAGAGTTACAGTGAAACCTCAAAGGCATATAGAATCTATGTGCTTGGACAAAGGGAAGTGGAAATAAGCCATGATGTCACCTTCGATGAAGATGTTGTTCTTGGAAAGGTCAGAGATCTTCCTATTCCAAAGAAGGACAATAATGAAGATGCAAGAAAGTCGGAAGAACAAACATATGAACAGATGTCCGATGTTGAAGGTCTGATGGATCCCATTGATCCACCTCTTGGTGAGCTCTCTTCCACAAAAAGGAGACCCTCATCGCTCAAAGACACTCTCGAAGATGCCTAGAGACACGTTGCACCAAGGGGTACATTTCGTGAAAGTAAGAAGCCAAACAAGTACCAAGGGTACTTAGCTTCCATGAGCACCATTGTTCAATCTGAGCCTTGCACATTTGAAGAAGTCGTGAAGCACCAAGTTTGGAAGGATGCAATGAACAAAGAATATGAGTCGATCATGAATAATGATGTCTGGGATGTAGTTCCTAGACCTAAGGACAAGTTTGTGGTCACTTCAAAATGGTTTTAGAAAATCAAACATGGAGTTGATGGGAGTGTTGAAAAGTTCAAGGCCAGGTTCGTTGCTCGAGGCTTCTCTCGAAAGGAAGGAGTGGACTTTGATGAGATATTTGCACTGATTGCCCGATACTCCACTATCTAATCTATCATCGCCCTTGTTGCCTCTCAAGGTTGGAGTCTACATCAAATGGATGTCAAAATTGTTTTCTTGCATGGCTCACTTAAGGAGGAACTTTATGTAGAGCAACCTGAAGGGTTTGAAGTTCTGGATCAAGAGTCACATGTATGCAGGTTGAAGAAATCCCTCTATGGGTTGAAGCAAGCCCCCAGGGCTTGGTATGAGAGGATCAACAGCTATCTTATGAAGTTGGGTTTTACAAGAAGTGAAGCTGATCTAAAACTTTACTTCAAGGTTGAAAATGATAGGCCTCTCATTTTGGTACTTTATGTAAATGATCTCTTTCTTACAGGTGCAGGCCCTCTCATTCATCAATGCAAGAGGGAGTAGTTGGCTTCTGAATTCGAAATGAAGGACCTAGGGTTGATGCACTACTCCCTAGGCTTGGAGATCTGGCAAAAGCCAAGAGAGATTTCCCTTTCTCAAGGAAAATACATTGTGAAGCTACTTGAAAGATTTGGGATGGTGGACTGCAAGTCTGTGACTACTACGATGGAACTCAACTTCAAGAAGCTATACAGAAGTGTTGTTGGGCCCGATTTGGGAAATCCTTCTGAGTATCGACAACTCGTGGGGGCCCTGATGTTCTTGGTGAACTCCCATCCGGACATATGCTTCGTTGTGAATACGATGAGTCAATTTATGGTTGACCCTCATCACATACATTGGACTGCTGCCAAGAATCTCTTGAGATATCTTCGGGGCACAATCAACTATGGATTGAGATACATTGTCAAGAATTTGAGGCTCCATGGATATTCTGATGTTGATTGGGCTGCCAGTGTGGTGGATCGTAAGAGCACATCTAGTTGTCGCTTCTCAATAGGTTCTACTTCGATATCCTGGATGAGCAGGAAGCAGAAATCGGTTGTTTAAGCACCGTCGAGGCCAAACACATTGCTGCTAGTATGGTCGATTGTGAAGTTGTTTGGCTGAGGAAGCTCTTCAGTGAGTTGTTTGAGCATGTGTTGGATACCATTGTGATCTACTGCGACAACCAAAGTGGGATTCGCCTTTCAAAGAATCTCGTGTTCCACGACCGCTCCAAGCAGAGTGATATCAGGTACCACTTTATCCAGGATATGGTACAACAGGGAGCAATAAGGCTCCATCACATCAGGACTGATGAGCAGGTCACAGATTTTCTCACAAAGCCCTTAGGGAAGGTCAAATTCTTAACCTTCCGTGAGAGACATGGAGTCGTGTAAAGACGCTCCTATGGGGGTCCCACATGAGTAGGACACTGAGCTCTGGGAGCTCCTGGGGGCTTGGGGTACTTCTTGGAGCTATGAGCAACCACAAGGTGAGTGGTTCACCTTCCCCTGTGATACTCCATTATGGTTGGCATGTGTGTAGGGTTAGTGTTTCACCTTCCCCTACGATTGACATATGCATAGGATGAGTGGTTCACCTTCTGCTGATGCCCTAGCATACATCATACCCATGTAGTCTGGGACTCATGGGAAGTACCTCTTATGTGGCCAATGAGTTGGGAAATTAAGATAGAGACCATAGCACTACCAAAGGACGCATCGTGTATTGTCATACTCTCTATGCTAAGATGCATGTTGTTCAAATATCTTGATCTAGGATCAATTGAGGTTCTACTGATGATTTTTGGGTAGCATCGGATGTGCTCTAGCTCCGAAACTTTGTGGAGGGGCTAGAACACATGAGATCTCCAAGACCCATAAATCGTTTGGAGAAATTCCACCCAAAGCTTAAGTTATTCAAATAATTAATTATTTTAATGGGGACCCTAAGTCTAACTTAGGTAAATTATATAATTGAAGTGAATTAATTAAAACATGTGGGTGAGAATGTTCTAAGTGACGAGGATCAAGTATTTTCTAATCTTAGCCATCGATTAGAATTTAGATCACGATCGTTGATTCATCAACTGGAAAAATATTGAAGGAAGGCTTGGGGTCATTTGGAGAAGACACACAGAGTGGCAGCACTTGAGCTAAGTCGAAATTTTGGGGCACAATTTGCTGAGAATTTCGGTGTGAGCTTGCAGTGCAGAGAGGGGCAGTTCAGCAACATGATGTTTTCATCCAAGGCCGAGAATACAATAGCATAGAGGTAGATCAGCACCAGAAGGCAGCGCAGACCCAGCAGGGGTGACGCAGAGCCAGCAGGGCTCATGCGGAGGGGACGCAGAGCCAAGAAGGGTGACGTAGTCACTCGTAGAGTTGTGTTGGGGTTTCTGTGGGGCAGATCGGGCAGCCATCTAACGTTTTGATCTCTGAGTCGGGAAGGCTCACGGAGAGGGTGACGCAGCTCCTGGAAAAGGTGACAGTCCAGCTTGTTGTAGCCATCGCTCAGCAGCACTTGGAGGTTGTGCAGTCACCTGTGGGGTTTCTTCATCCAGTTGTTGGATCAGCCAGAATATCTGTATCCGGATACAGGTACTTTTGTCGAGGATTTTCTCTGTTGGGTGAGCCACATTGGCACCCTAGTTTGTATTCAGAAATCTGCTTAATAATAAAACCCTCAAGAGCTGTTGCACCAGTTTTTCCAGGGACATTTCTCCGAAACTTTTGTGTCCTTTGTCTGCATGGTTGCTTATTTTTCAGTACTTGCTCTGTATAATTGTGTAGACTGCAATGTATTTACTTCAATGTTTTCATGAATTATTCAGAAAATACCTTGTTAAGTTAAATAAACAAGTAGGAGAAGTAAATCAGATTTACTGCAGTAGGATTTTTGTTTAGAAGTTTCAGAAATTTTCACATCTACCTTTGGACTGACTTGAGTCAGTGGAGAGTGGCAAGGTCTTGTGACGCACTCTCGATCAATTCTTCTTCATTATTTCTTCATGGTTCAACAGAGCAGGGCAGAGATGGTTCAAGTTGACAGATGGATTGGCAGGTGGAATTCGCCCTAGTTGAGAGGGAGTGTTAAAATTGGCAACTAGGGCCAAACTCCACCTTGGATAGCTCATATGATGGAGATGATATTTTTATTGGATTCGTCCTTTCCAAAGGTACAAGATTGATCTAAAGATCATCTTGTTTGGATAAGCAGAAGTGTGATTTTGAATTTATTATTCACACGTGTAAATTGTCAAGGTCGACCTCAGTCAAATGTAGGCTCATGAAGCCCAACAAATGTGTCTCTTCACCCTCAACGATTTGTATAAATAGGAGTGACCTTCTGCTCATTTGGACATCATTCATCTCATCACACATCTTTCTCTCTACTCTCTTTATTGGTTCGTACAGCCTGGAGCAGCACTCTCTCACTTCGCATGTGTGGTAGGAGGCCGAATATTTCTAGGCAAATTGCAAGCCGAATTACAGGAAACAGACCAGCATTGACCAAGTTGTTGACCAACGTTGACCAAGGGTCTAACCCAGAGTTGCGGGGAAGCTTCACCCCCCCTCGTTCCCGCTCCCGAAACGCACTCCGTTCAGGTGCGTTTTGGTAGCACTCGGAAACGCACACCCGAAAATGCTTCCTGAGGGGAGCATTTTCGGGAGCGCGTTTCCGACCCTGTAAAAACGCTCCCTGCCTTTTCGGGAGCGTTTCCGGAAGCGCTCGGGAGCGAACGCTCCCTGAGCACTTCCGGCGTTTAAAAAACGCTTCGGGAGCGTTTTTTAAACGCCGGAAGCGATCGGGGAGCGTTAGCTCCCGAACGCTCCCCGGCAAAAAAAATGTTTCTCGCTGGCGAGAAAATTTTTTTGTTGAAAAAATTGTTTTGTTTTTAAGAGGGAGGGAGGCTCATTTTGTTTATTGTTTGTAGTTGAGTGAGTGAGAGAGTGAGAGGAGAAAGAGGAGCAAGGAGAGCTTGAGAGCGGAGCTACAGAAGTGACAAGGAGAAAGCAAGGAGCGAGCTGCAAGGCAACAGGAGGATTGCAAGAAAGAGGTAGGTCTTCTAATCTAATTTTGCATTTTCTAGGATGAATTTGTAAGTTGTTTAAAAATGAAAACTTGATTTTTTTCTTGAATGTTGCATTTTATTGTGTTTAAAACTTAAAAATTCAATTGTTTTTTTCCTATGTTGCATTTCCTATTCCCATTTGGCATTTGTCCATTTGTTTTGCAGGCTAGAAACTTGAAAATTGAAACTTGTTTCCATCATGGCTATATGGCTAGGGATTTTCCTCATGTTGGTTCCTTCCTTTGTAATAATGTTGTTGGAGAGTAGAAGAAAGAAGAAAATCAGAGAAGAGGAGGGTTATGGTGGATTTGAAGAAAATCCTGAAGAGGAGGAAGTGGGGAGTGGAGAACATGAGGACACAGATTCCCCAACTAGACAAGACCAAACTCAAACACCTTTGTGGAAATATGTTCAGAAACAGGAAGGAGGGAAAGGTGGTGGAACCACTAAATTTATTTGCCCCCATTGCAATAAATAATACCATGGTTCATACACTCGTGCGAGAAGGCACCTTTGTGGGAAAATGCCAGGGGATGGAGAAAAAAATATAGGAATCAAAATTTGTACTAGTGTGCCAGCAACACAGAGAGAGAAATATAGAAATGAAGAGGAGGCTGCCCTACAGAGATCTAAAAGATCTAGGGGTTTCATTGATTCTTATTCAGGCCCATCACGTCATGGACAAACAAGTCCAACTTCCACCCATGCCAGTGGTTATGGAGGCAGTGGCACACCTAGATTAAGGCGTAGAACAATATCTGATTTCCTGGACGAAGGGTGTAGGAATGATGTGGATTCAAAAGTTTACCGATTTCTATATGCATGTGGGGTGCCATTCAATGTTCTTCGCTCACCTTATTGGCATGAAATGGTTTCTGCCATTAATGATGCCCCCAAAGGATACAAAAGCCTTGGGTATGACAAGGCCAGAACCATGGGTCTTGATCATGAAAAAGCTAAAATAAACCATTCTTTGGCTAGAATGACAAATTCGTGGAATGAGCATGGGGTGTCCATTGTCTCTGATGGATGGACCAATGTAAAAGGAAAGCCATTGATAAGTGTTTTGGTTGTGTCAGTTAGTGGTGCAATCTTCCTGTCAACATATGATTATTCAAACAAATTCAAAACCGGCATTAACATTGCAGAACCATTACTTGATATAATTGAAAAGACTGGGCCATACAATGTCATACAGGTCATCACTGATAATGCTACTAACTGTAAGGCAGCAGGAGCAATTATTGAAGATAAATACCCCAACATATTTTGGTCTGGGTGTTTGGTTCACACAATGAACCTTTTGATGCATGATATCATTAAAAACAAACAACCTCAATTCAAATGGCTTGGTGATTTGTACAAGAGAGGTAAAAAATGATAAAATTTATTACAAATCATAGTAATACCCATGGGATTTTCCGTACTCACTCCAAATTGGAGTTGTTGAAGATAGCAAAGACTAGATTTGCTAGCTATTACCTCACCTTCAGGCGCCTTTTGAAGGTAAGAGAGTCATTGGCTGCAATGGTATCAAGCCCACACTGGCAGGTATTAAAGGACAAAGCAGCGACAATAGTTGACAAGCAAGGTTTCGAACATGTGGAGGAGACCGCCCTTGACCCTTTGTTTTGGGCACATGTGAGGGAAATTTTGAATTTCACCAAGCCCATTTATCACATGATTCGGTTTGCAGATACAGATAAACCAGTGATTGGGGAGGTTTATGAACAGATGGACAGCATGTTGGGCCAAATAAAAGATGTTGTTAAGGATAATGATCCCAACTTGTATGCTATGATTCAGAACTGTGTGTGCACGGTGGAATAAACTCAATGTTCCACTACATGCCTTGGCATATATCCTTATGCCAAAATATTACTCTCCATCTTGGTTGGGCCAACCTGCACCTGGAGGCGGGGTTAGGATCAAACCTCACACAAATCCAGAGGTACAAGAGGGGTACATGAAAGCATTAGACAAGTTGGTACCTAACAGGGAGGAGTGTGCTAGATTGCGCCTTGAATTAGGAAAATACTTCAGTTGCACTGCTAACTTTGGTTCTTTCCATGCAATGGAAGACAGAGACAGATTTGATGCTCTCACATGGTGGGAAGCATATGGCGGCATGGGACTTTTGCCAAAGTTTGGCAAAAAAAATTCTCTCACAGGTTGTGAACACTTCTTCTGCAGAGAGGTGTTGGAGCACCTACAGCGTCATATATAATGTGAGAAGAAACACGCTGAATGAAAACCGAGCTGAAATCTTGGTTTATGTGCATTACAACTTGAGGTTGTTGAGCCATTACTGTGATCGGGCAAATGAGGATCCATCATACAGAGTCTGGGACAACAACCCAGAGGATGATAATTTGGAGGACGGCACGGTACATATGGAAGAATTGGAAGCAAAACTTTTTAGGGATGATGATGAAACATCAGCAACACCGCCACACACAGGGCCAGTCCCACCATCTACTGGTAGCAGAGCGGGTGCCAGTGCCAGTGCCAGTTCTCGATATCAAACTATTGTTCCTTTGCAGATTCAGCCTCCACCTTCTAGTCATGATCGTGGTACTCCTGAGAGTACTAGAAGACCACCATTTCCTCGTGGCTCGCACAAATTAGACATTTCTCGTGGGCGTGGCAAGGGGCCAGCCAATAGATAAAATAGATTTGTTGTTTACTAGTCTTTTCTATTTTCTAGTAGTTTTTATCTTTTATAACTGTTGACAATTGAACAGTTGAAACTTGACTCTTTCATATATTTAATGACAATTTAAGTTTGAAGTTTGAATTTGAAAGGTGAAACATTGAAGTTGGCATTTATAAGTTTACAAGTCATTATGAATTATGAATAAATGATGATAAATGTTATATATCAATGATGATAAATGTTATATATTGAATTTTGAAATCAATGAATCAATGATGATAAATGTTATATATTGAAATTTGAAATCAATGAATCAATGATGATAAATGTATATTGAATTTTGAAATCAATGAATCAATGATGATAAATGTTATATATTGAATTTTGAAAGCTTGAAACCTTCAGATTGATGATTCGCGAGATTCAAGAGTCAATATGTTGTATGCTTCCAACTTGTGGGCGTGGTTGATGAAGATTATAACTTCTAGATGATTGATGTTATATGATTCAATCTATGTTTTTATGTTTTTTATGTCTAATTCATCATTCTACATGTTTTTGTTGACATATATGCATCAAAATATAAAAAATATAAATATATATATATAGAGAGAGAGAGAGATATAGATATATAAAAACGCTCCTCGAAACGCTTCGAACCGGGAGCTTCTAAAAATGGTGCTCCCGCTCCTGCTCCCGCTTCCAAGTAACCTTGGTCTAACCAACATCGTTGACTTTTGTTTTGGGCAGAAAAATTGATTTTTGAAGGCCACATTTATTGGCACTATTTTCGAGGCAAATTTTATAGTAGCATTAGACTAGATTTGACTAGACTATTTTGGGGTTGATTTGACCCACTTGAAAGGCCGAATTGGATTGTTGTTGACCAAGTTGCTTGGAGGAATTTTTGGAGCCACGTTGACCAGCGTTGAATTTTTGGTTGGGGTTGCAGTTGACTGTTGTTGACTGTTGATTTTGACAAGACTGTTTTGGGCAAGTTATTTTAATATGTGTACTCTCTCTCTGTTGAACTATTGAAGAATAATAAGAATAATTTGATCAAAGGGTTTTCCCCACATTGGGGTTTTTCCCTGGCATTCGCCAAATATTGTGTCCTCTTGTCTTGGCTTGTCTTCTACACTTTTGTTTATGTTCTATTTGCATTTACTATCAATTTGAATAAGATAATGTGATTGCTAAATTGGAAATTGATATCGGGCTCATAAGGAACATTGAAGTAAATTGTGCTTAAGCATAGAACATACCGTTGTTAACTAAAATTAACAGATGATAATAAGGTTACCATTGAGATCTTAATTTTGCTTGGGGTATCGAAGGAAGACAAAAAAAAATATATCAAGATAGGGGAAGCTCCACAAAGAATGCATGGTAAAATTGACACATCATCTAGATTTAGCCATGCCACATCTATATCCCCTCATGCTAGAGAAACCTTAGGTGCATCTAGAAGCAATTGCAGATTTCCTTAATGTTGATGGTAGGGATGAAGTGGATGCAAAATTTGTTTGGTTTCTCTATGCATGTGATAATATACCATTTAATTTTCTCCACTCCCCATATTGGCATGATATGGTCCATTCCATGAAAAAATCTTGGCAAGAATACAAGAGCATTAAGTATGAGAAAGCTAGAACAACACTTCTAGATAGGGAAAAGCCAAAATCCAAAGAGCTCTGACACAATTCACAGATGAGTAGGAAGATAGTGGTGCATCTATTGGTTGGAAAATTGTGAAAAAATATTTGACAAATGTTCTTGGTGTTTTGGCTAGTGGTGTAGTGTTTCTTGCAACACATGACTCCTCATCAATCATTTCAACTGCTCAAAACATTTCAAAACCCCTACTACAAACTATTAATGATGTTGGTCATAATGCAATTCAAATAATCATTGATAATGTGACAAATTGGGAGTGGTAGAAATCCGTAAGTGGGAACATATGCACATCTTTTGGTCTAGATGTTCGGTACACACATTGAACCTTTTGATGCATGATATTGTCAAGCATGGAGACTATGGACGGATTAATCACTTGTACAAGAAAGGAAATAAACTCACCAAGAGCATATAAGGGTCAATTATTTAATTGCACTTACTCTAGATTGCAACTACATAAGAGTGCAGAGACTAAATTTCTAGCTATTTCCTCACCTTCATGCACCTCTTGAGGGTAAGATAGGCTTTGTGTGTGACAGTGATTGGTATTGAGTGGGATGACATTAGCACTGATAGATATGGTGCTAATGCAATAAAGAACAACGTTCTTGTTAATTTTTCATAGAGCAGCATTTTTCTTTACTTTGATAGTTACATTTCTTCAATAACATGTTAAGTTCACCCAAAATAATTATACCATCGTACAGATATGTATTATTAACCATCACAATATGAAACTATGCAGAAAGAAAAATACCATCATCATCATCTAAGCAGCAGAAAGTAAAATATCAAAGGAAGAGAAGCATGAAAACATAGAGACACAAAGATTGGTCTGAGACCAAGGCAAAACCCACTACGGGAAAACCCTTGCAAATTCTTCTTCTTGGATCGTCATCAAATGATTCAGCAACAAGAGTACAATGATCCATAAATACACATCTTACAATGCAGAAAACAACTAGCATACCCGCAATGAAACCATAACCATAATTCTTAGATCGTCATCAAATGATTCAGCAACAAGAGTACAATGATCCATAAATACACATCTTACAATGCAGAAAACAACTAGCATACACGCAATGAAACCATAACCATACTTCTGCTTGAAGGAGCCTGAATCTGAGAACTGAAATGCACTGACACTGGCTGTAGAAAACTGATGAATACGGTTGATATTGAATGAGGAATGTAGATAAATCTTGTAGCGGAAACAGACTGAACTAATCTACAGATCAGCAGATCTATAATACCAAAACACGGATCTGATGGAACACCAAGTGATCTCAACTCCAAAGTCCTAGATCTAAATCGAGGAGACTGTTCTGGCCCAACTGTGACTGAACAACTGATGTCTTGAGGCACTGCGCAATCAACTGAAGGTGGCCCAACTCAGATATGCTCAGAAAATATCTTGGTCGCGGCCTTAACACGCTCTACCTGCGACTCTGGGATCCTTGGCTGCTACCAGGACACTTTGTGTCTGCAGCTCTCCTTAAGATCGGCCCAATCTGACCTCAGAAGCTTGGTCGCGCCCTTAACAAGTTGTGCCAGCGACTTTGGGGTCCTTGGTTGTGGGCATAACACACCCAGCCTGCGGCTCTGCTCAACTAGGTCGCTACCTCAGCTCTTCCTGCCGGCGGTTCTGCTTCAAATCACCCAGATCTGATGCAAGATCATGTTTGTGATCCTAACCTTTGCGCGAGCCAAGGTTACTTGGGAGCGGGAGCAAAAAAGGAACGGGAGCGAGAGCACCATTTTCAGAAGCTCTCGGTCCGAGAGCGTTTCGGGGAGCGTTTTTTATAATAGATATATATTTTATATTTTGATCCATATATATCAACAAAAGCATGTAGAATGATGAATTAGACATAAAAAAACAAAAAGAACATAGATTGTACCAGAGGTATCTTTATCATTACCTTTAGATTCGTATAGGGATCTTTGTCATTAATATCACCCTCTAAGCATTCGCTCCGGGAGCGCGCTCTGGGAGTGGGTTCGAGGGAGCGCGCTCCGGGAGCGAGTTCGATAGGGGGGAAGCACTCCCCCGCAACCTTGGCGTGAGCTCCTTCTGACGTACCTGTGTGAGCCAACACAAAAAATAGACAAAACAAACAAATGGATGCAAATCATAAATCGCTTGTGCAAAGTGTGCAAATGATCTTGAGGTCGCCTCTATTTATAACTTTGTGAGGGACCACTTGGGGCTTTGACCGAATCAACATGCAGTTAGGCTGACCCATAAAATAATAAAATATTAATAACTTAACTTCCACTTAACCAATTGGGACGATCTATAGGTCGATTTTGATCCTCTCGAAAAGAGGAATCTAATTAAATTATTATCTTAATCATCTAAGCTGTCCAATGTGGAATTTGACCCTAGTTGCAAAAATTAACACTCCCTCTCAACTAGGAAGAATTCCACTTTGCAATCTCTACTTCTAGATCTCTGCATAAAGGTGTCATCACGGCTCAACTCAATCTGCTAATATTTCTTCATCGATCAATATGTCATTTTGTTATCTTCATGCATCATCATGTATCGTCACTGAACATCTCTGTCATGTAGTCGTCATGCTATGAACCTTTCTCATTACAATTCATCAATGTACTCTTCATGCTTCTTTCTGCTTGTCTCTTGATTGTTCCTGCTCATATGCTGAACATTCTCAGATCTAGAAGAAGAATTTGTCACCGAAGGGGACCTTAGGCTACCACCCCTCATCCATCAAGCTATCATCTTGGAATCTCTGCCATCGGACTACTACCCGGAATATCATCAACACACAGCATATCAACAAGGAGTACATCTCAACCTGTAACCGCATCGAGGAGTGCATCTCAATCAGAATCTCATGGGGGAGCTATACCTCTACAACCCCATATCTAGCAATAGGATATCCATCCACGCAGGGGAGACCATCTTGACCCTGGTATCACATCGGGGAGCTTACTCTCAACCCGGAACCGCATAGGGTTATCTCAACCCATCCTATTGCCTATTGATCTTCCCATCAATGACCCTGAATAATTATGTGCTAGAACACCTGCATCATAATCACCTTGGGTTGTACACCCCAAGTACATTCTCAACTCGTTGGCCAAACGAGGAGCAATATTCCCGACAAGCCCTGCTTGTGGGTATGATGCCAACTGGGGTATACTCTGCATAGACCATATAGGGGAGCAACATTCTCCGACCCTATGAAGGTAGGGGAATAGCATTCTCAACCCTGGGTAACAGATAGAGAATACGCCCTATTGTCCAAATTTCCCTCAACCCCAAGAGCCCTCTATCTCAATTCCTCGTTCTGAGAACTCAAACAAAGAGGAAGAGTTGGCTCAGTGTCCTCGATCAGTGCTGCTCTCATCTGGTATCTGTTGCTTCCTGTTCCTACAGGACATCAAATTAAGTGTTATGTTAGAACATACATAATTATGTAAATCACAACAAGATACCAATCATAGCAAGATACCATAACCATCCTCCCTTTCACGGAGGTGTCAATCACACATGGATACTATAATCATCCTCCCTCTCACAGAGGTGTCAATCACAAGCCTAAGCTTGTCTCGAACAATTGCATTGTTTTAGTAAATGGAGAAATTATAGTCCCAACTATTCGTATTTGGGATTCTCTATCATCATAGTGTATCCATGCCCTATCCAGATCATGCTCAGTCAGCTCTCTAAAGAGCTTCTACATCATGCCTCACAGCTAGCCTTGCTAGCAGCATTGTATCTGACCTCGGTCATGCTATGGACCTCTCGTCCAAGATATCATGGCAAATCTCATACTAAGGCAGCATCCAAATGTGCTCATCAATACTAACCCCAAACATGATCAGTTCATTCATGCAACTACATATCATGGGAGAAATATCTCAACCTTTAAGAGTAGAACAAATAAAAGATGTTTGGTGGCAATTCTGAGTGAAGTGGTTGAGTCATAAGTTTAATCATGTTCTATACATATCATATACGGATGGATGTTCAAAACGGAACATCAATGCTTCAACCAATTAAAAGATGCCATGTCACGTTCAATCAACATTTGAACTTTAAATCAGAGTGTCCAAGAATTTAAATTACACAAGACATTTCAACAGTCTTAAAATATGGAATTTCTTTCCCAGAAACCAAAAATAAATTTATCATGCCATGATACATCATTACGATATTCAGAAGCCATCTCCCTCTGAAAGACATTGATTTCATAGTATCAATTCTTTCAAACAGAGACAGGTATAGCACATATCAAGCCTTGACTTCATTTCATGTCAAGCTCTCAAGTCTGTCATTTAGCATGTCATGATAGGTCATTTCTTCATTAGATGCAAGTACACGCACATCAAGGTCAAGTCATGCATGTTCATACTAAGTCACAACAACCATTGTGCTAAGAACAAGGAGGCCAATACAAAACCATACGTCTGTATACGAACATATGACACTAAAGGTCACTACCCCTACACAACATTGTTATCTGGGAAAATCAACTACCACCAGATCAAATCTGACAAATCCAAATGAGTGATTGGATCTATAATTCCAGACATATCTCTATCATTAAGCATCAGGCCAAAAGTTCCAAACACAATTTATCAATATCAATCAGCCAAAACATGTCGCACAATCCTCAAACATAATGACATATCCATATGAATGTCTCGGTCACTTGCACACACAAGTTCGGTTTAAACATATGAACTTTCCCTGCTGACAGATCTTACTGTCGTCTAACATCTTCCAAGCTTAATTAGTTTACAATGGCAAGACAAATCAGAGATCCATGGATTCGGAGTATAGACCGAATTCATTGTACATAACTTTAATTTTGTGTCAATCAGGAATAGTCACATCTATGAGCCTTCCTTTGCATGAATGAGGCTCAAACCTCTGTTGTAGATCAACAATGTCAAACACTCATAAATCATATTTCAATAGCAACATGAGTTAGAATATTTTAGGAGAGTCATTCTCCCTCTGAATGAGAATCTACTTCATTCATGTCATCAACCTGTCTTTCATGGAGTCTTGCAACAGCGGGTTTGTTAGATCATAAACACATATCTATCATGACCATCAACATCATGTCATCAATCTTTCATCAAGGGCTGGACTTGAAAGATCAGGACGACAAGCTGATGTGACAACACAATCTTATGATCCCAATAACAATACTTCAAGTTAGAGCATTTAATTTCACTGCAGATAGTCAAAGGTCTGAAACATCAATCTCATAGATATGCCTCTATCATCACAGTTGCCAATACCATGCATGTCATAATCAATAGGATACCAATAAAGTGCAATCACTCTTTTTCCATGAGCTTTCATCATGCTTATCACAAGCATTATCAATACCATATAAATGAGGTAACTTTTATAAGAGATCCAACAGATCAAGAGTCAAGAATACCATCCACTAGCGTCAGAATCAGGATCTCAAAAACAATGTTATGCCACTATATCCAAGATCAGCAATCACATCACGTACTCTTGCAGAATCAAGATCAAAGCATTCACTACCAGGTGCACCTTCACATAGGGAGTTTGTAGTGCTCAAGTGCCTCTTTACCTTTTCCAGATCTAGTTATCTTCAGCTTTTCCACATCTAGCCATCTTTACCTTTTCCAGATCTAGCCAATCTTTCCTGCATTTCAAAAGATCCTCAAGAGGGATCCACTCATCACATCTCATCACGGAGGTTAGAAATATCCAAGTGCTCAAATATACATGCAGGAAGTAACGACTAGAAACAATAATCATAGAGATCAGATGCATAAGTGTAAACAAGAGTAAGGTTATAAGTCAAGGAATACTTATCTTCAATGACAGATGATCCTCTCCCTCTCGAACAAACCTTCAAGAGCCATCCATAGGCCATAAAACAATGTTGCCTTCAATCAGCAACTTTATCAATAACCAGGTCACCTGTCAAATCGATCCCAAATACTTGAGCATCTTCACAAAGGCCATGCGAGGGTTTCATACACCAAATATCAAGACTTTACCATAAACCATGGTTTCTCTCAAACCCTTATCCACTAACTGCCTAAGGTTTTCTACATACCCTAGAATTATTTTAGGTCTCTACCATCCTTTGCTTGTTTCCATTAAAGTGTCTTCTTGGGGTGATCTTCATGGCTTTTCTTCAATCAGCTCTGATACCATGTTAATTTTTTATAGAGCAGCATTGTTCTTTACTTTGATAGTTACATTTCTTCAATAACATGTTAAGTTCACTCCAAATAATTATACCATTGTACAAATTTGTATTATCAACCATTAGAATATGAAACTATGAAGAAAGAACAATACCATCATCATCATCATCTAAGCAGCGGAAAGTAAAAGATCAGAGGAAGAGAAGCATGAACACATAGAGACACCAGGATTGGTCTGAGACGAAGGCAAAACCCACTACGGGGAAAACCCTTGCAAATTCTTCTTCTTAGATCATCATCAAATGATTCAACAACAAGAGTACAATGATCCATAGATACATACCATTACAATGAAGAAAACAACTAGCATACATGCAATGAAACCATAACCATACTTGTGCTTGAAGGAGCCTGAATCTGAGAACGGAAATGCACTAACACTGGTTGTAGCAAACTGATGAATACGTCTGATACTGAATGAGGATTGTAGATACATCTTGCAGCGGAAACAGACAGATCTAATCTACAAATCAGCAGATCTATAATACCAAAACACGGATCTGATAGAACACCAAGTGATCTCAACTCTGAAGACCTAGATCTAAATCGAGGAGACTGTCAATCACTGTTCGGACGCAACTGTGACTCAATGACTGATGTCTGAAGGCACTAAGCAATCAACTGAAGTTGACCCAACTCAGATGTACTCAGAAAATCTCTTGGTCGCGGCCTTAACACACTCTGTCCGTGGCTCTAGGGTCCTTGGCTGCTACCAAGACACTTTGTACCTGCGGCTCTGCTTCAGATCAGCTTGATCTGACCTCGGAAGCTTGGTCATACCCTTAACAAGTTGTGCCAGCAGCTCTGGGGTCCTTGGTCGCAGGCATAATACACTCAGCCCGCACCTCTGCTAAGCTAGGTCGCTACCTCAGCTCTTCCTGCCTGTGGTTAAGCTTCAGATCACCCAGATCTGATGCGAAATCATGTCTGTGATTCCGACCCTTTGCGCGAGCTCCTTTTGACGTACCTGTGCGAGCCAAGACAGAATATAGACGAAACAAACCAATGAATGCAAATCATAGAACGCTTGAGCAAAGTGTACAAATGATCTTGACGTCGCCTCTATTTATAACTTTGTGAGGGACCTCTTGGGGCTTTGACCGAATCAACATGCGGTTAGACCAACCCATAAAATAATAAAATAATTCATAGCTTAATTTCCGCTTAACCAATTGGGAGGATCTATAGGTCGATTTTGATCCTCTCGAAAAGAGGAATCTAATTAAATTACTATCTTAATCATCTGAGCTGCCCAATGTGGAATTTGACCCTAGTTGCAAAATTATCAGTTCTTGATAGTTTTCTTGGTCACAAGTGAGGTATGATTTGTAGTTCTCCAAGCAAATTTATACCAATTTAGAAATTTAGATCAACCCAAGGAGATGTATGAGCAAATGGACACCATGCTAGGCCAAATTAAGGACACTGTTCAGCCTCAGTACATGCCTTTGCATACGTGCAACATTTATCAAAAAAACTTGTGGAAAAATCCAAGCGGCAATGATATTACAATATTTTTTTTAAATTATTCGAATTATTGCAATAATATGGAAATTACCTCCCTGTCTACATCAATAACACCTTATAATTTGATTCTAGGTCTTTTAATCCTCATTTGGCAAAAGTGAGTTATGGGATTGAGCTCTAAGGATACCATGAGTATTTTCCATTAAGCAAAGAAGTGGAAATTGGTTGTTTTCATTGCCTGACTCATCTCATGACATATATTTGTTTTTGTTTTGATGTGATTGTGTATCATCCTGTCAGGATTTGTATCATCCTGTCAGGATTTATGACTCAAGATGGGTATCATATTTAAATATCATATGCGGTGCCACTTGGCATCTTATTCAACTTATATATCAGTTTTATTTCCATATTTATGTAGCATTATGTTTTTTTTATGTTGTTGTTGCTTTACATGTCTAAAAATTTGAAAAAAAATATATATATTTTTCAATATTTCTAAGTTTCCTGATATTTTAATAAGATATATTCTAGACACTATGTAATAAATTTGTCAATATAACATTGACTTCCAAACTCTTAGCAACCTTGGTCTCATGAGTGAAGGTCAGGAGTATTCCCAACTTATTATGAATTTGGAATCTGAGGTGGTGAAATGCTCTCTGCCTGCCTCTTAGTACCTCTGTGAGGACAGGGAAGGAGAAGGTGATCATCTTGATACGTCCAGTGATGTGAGTGGCCTGAGCAAAGATGATCAAAACCCAGAAGCCTCCCTGATGTATAAAGCCAAGCACCACTGGTCACAGTATCTGAAGATGATTTCATAAGTATATTTATCATTGTAGAATCTAGATAACTCGTGATGATGAATCGTGAGATACATTTTTTATTTTTTGAGGTGATTTTGTATCAGCATATGTGGACTAAGGATGACAACCATGATTTAGTGTCGCTGTATGATGTATCACTTAACACCTTATACACCTTCTATATTAGTTTTATTTTTGTATTTATGTGCAACATTGTTTGTTTGATCTTAATTGTTGCTTTAGATGTTTAAAAAAATGAATATTTTGTATCATTTTGAGTTTGCTGATTTTTTCTCCAATCTTGCTGATAAAGTTATATAACAAACCATCGGTGATATGTTCGTCAAAATGATTTTGCAGCATTGGAAATTTATTAACTGGCAGGTTGCCTATTAATTGCTGAAGTAAAAGTAGACAAGAAAAAAAAAATTAGATGATCATTGCCACTGGTTTGACCCAACATTGCATAGGTATGGAAAGCAACTGCCAAAGAAAGGTGTGTCCATATTTTAAACCTTCATCTGAAGGTCATTAGTTATTCTAGTTCTTCTGAGCAACTCCGCACCCACAACTTAACTCTAATAGGGGTTTGAAAGTCCCCATGGTGAATAGGAATCTCTGGCAAGGAGACTCACAGCACAATTGTAGAGTTCACTGAATACTGAAAATGGAAAAGTTAAGTGACACACCTTCACCAGTATGGTTTTTGTCATATTAGACTAGCAGAGATAAATATTGCACTGCCATACTCACTAATTTAAGACAAAAAATCTAACATATAACTACACCTGTTAGACGGAAGCTACAAAATAATCATTTGTTACAAGCATGAAGGTAGAAAAATAAGATCTTAAAAATTGATCATCCAAAGACTGCATTGAATAATTCTATGGAGGAACTGAACTTCCAAAGGTTCCTTTTCAATACAAAATGAAGCACAACTCCTCAATAAAGCGAGTAAATGGAGCTGCTTGTAAACCCAATTCAACAAAAGTAGGACTGAAGAAAAAAATTAAAGCAAGACAACATGTATTTAACTGAGCTTCAACAGCTATAAGGAGCTACCAAGTACACCCAAATCCCCTTGCATATAATATTATAGTATAAATGAGATGTCCTTGGTTCAAACATGCCAAGGCAATAAATAACAGGGAATGAACCTTGGCACGTGAATATAGTTATTAATCGTGTCCTTGAATGCTACAAGAGAACAACTCATGGAGTTATTACTATTCTGTCACACACTTTAATTTCAGGCACGTTTCAGACCAGACCATTCCAAGTCTATGTCAAAGGTCATAACCACTCATTAGTTCAACAAATTAAGATCGGAGACCAAGTTTACATTTGTTAGTAATAAATGAACCAATTTGTTTTGCTTGATGCCAAACTACTATGTGTTTTGTCATTTCATTACCTGGAAACTGTATTATATAAATTCAATTACAAGCGAGGAAAGAAAAATAAGCATGTAAGGAACACCAATAGTTCGACTTAAAGTATACAACCTAATCCTAGTGCTCATAAATGAAAACAAATTGAAAAATTTAAAGCAGCTTATAAGATATATATATATACCTTAATGAATGCAGCAGCATCCTCCTCTGCGGTTCCTCCAATTTCTCCTATCAGAACAATGCCTGGGAGAATGCCAGCAAAGAGATTAATTCATTCTGTAAAAATGCTACCAGTACCATAATAGAATATTCTCGTAGGACAATAATTCAAATGCAAATATAAGCCCGAGCATAACAAAACTAAAGAAACCATGCCAGCTCTTCACACTATGCTTGCAGTTGTTTTGGCTTAAGCCAAGCCACATTTTTTTTATTTTTGCTACTCTATGCTTATGGAGGTTGCATGTGCAACCCCCTTTTTGTATTAACCCACTGTAAACATTGTTTCTATTCCAAGGAAGACTTAAGTTCAGAAAAATTGCAAATATAAACTCCACCACTCTTCAGCTTGTACATCTTTAAAAATTAAGGGACCACAAAACAAACAAATAGCAACACTCAAGAGGAGCATGATCCCTTCCCAGCTTTATGATGTATTCAGAAGTTATGAAATACATTAAGCAAAAGATGTACAAATACAATTTGGGTTTTAGTTTGAATTTGAAAGCTGCCCACCTCAGTATCTGTTTTTGCATATGATTAACATGAATAACATGATATACTGACAGTCAATAGCATCATTGCAAGAATAATATGATACACCGACCCTTTTTAACTTTTTGGTTAATTTTCCGGAGGAGACAATGTTCATTAAATATGCCGATGCATCTGCACATATCATGTAAGTTGTTGGACGGGTTCTTTCAAGAGTTCGGCCCACAGATGTCCAAGTCATAACAGACAACATTTGCTAATTATGTTGCTGATGGCAAGCTGCTTATGCTGAGGTATCCCATCTTGTTTTGGACTCGTGCTGCACATTTTATTGATTTGATTTTAGAGGTTATGGGAAAAAGTCATTTTACCAAGAACATTGTTGAATTAGCTAGGAGCATAACAAAATTTATATATAATCATGCACCTGTGCTTAGCTTGATGAGAAGATTCACAAAAAACAAAGAGTTTATGCATCCTGTCAACACACGGTTTGCCACTAGCTTCATATATCTTCAGGCTAGCTTGACTTCCATGTGGGAGGTGAAGAAAATGTTCCTTTCATATGAGTGCTTTAACATTTAGCCATAAACCAGAAGGGGAGGCCATATGTAGGCTAGTTTCATATCAAGAGAGCTTTCGAGCAGGAGTGGAGGAGGTGTGAGCCATTAGCAAACCTTTGGTAAAGGTTCCTCAATTATGAGGACAAAGGGGATGATGTGTTCGAGAATTGACTACTGATATGGAGAGTGATTGATGAGCAATGGAACAAACACTCCATCGCCCCATTCATGCTTCAGCGATCTACATCAACTCCATATTTTTTTAGTCTTGTGGTTTCAGATTTGATGTTGAGGTAATGGATGGATTCCACACTTGTGTTCAAAGGATAGTACAAAGATGTCTAAAGAAATGGAGATATAATAAATATAGGATGGCAGGTGAGCATTTGGCTTTGACATGGCTATTCAGGACACGAAGACCAAAATGCCAAGTAAGCTTCATTTTCTTTAAAAATTCATCATCTCTTCTTGCTTTTTTTCAACTTCCAAACTTGAATGTCTTTTCTTATGTTTATCTTATTTGTTGTTGATGCTTGTTGGGCAAATGTTTCTCTTGCTTGTTGTAGAGAACTGTTATAAACATAAATATAAATATAAATAGCAGTCAATTAATTAATTAAACAAAAAGTCAAGGGGCATGTAGCCTTTCACCTTGTAAATAATTAGTGCTATAAAGTAAATCGTCACGAGGGTTATTGTATCAACATCTTTCATTCTATCAATACATTTATACAAATACAAATATATTGTCTACATGCATACAAACTAAAATTGCTCGTAACACTGGTATAAAAGCCACATTTAGGTCACAGCTCTGAGTCCACCATACACATTCTGTGTTGACCTCACGCTTCATATTGTTCTATAGGTCTGTACACTGTGCGCAATTTAGTCCCCTGCTCCTCTGTCGTCTTAATCTGCCACTGCCAGTTCCACTTAAGGCCACTCGTTCCACTGTCATCTTGCTACCTGCCACACCGTTCGCTAGTGTTGCTGACTGAAGATCATCATCCTGCCCTCGAACAAACTTTTTCTGCTCATTGACTATTCCCTCCCTGTTGTCATTCCTACCGCCGCATGAATTCCCCCGTCCCACTTACTATCCAACAGTGCCCTTTCGTCCGTTGTCATTCACTTCCCTATCCACCTATGATGAATCAGTCAACCACAAGATAAATACAGAACAGTCACAGCCGTACAAAGAAGCACAAGTTGACCTTAATAATTCATTATTAAAGTCACTTAATAACTTTGTCATAAAGTCACTTTATTAATTATTAAAATATTAAAGTCACTTTTTTTATTTCACATTATTTCATTCATAAATCAAAGTCGATTTAATAATTTATTATTATAAATCATTTTATTAAAAATAAAAATAGTATAAAAGGGTCCACAAGGAAAAAGGGCCAACCTCAAAATGGTTAGCAACGACGAATTACAGGCTGAAGTCAATCGATATAGAGATGAAGTCAACAGAGTAAGATATCATTTCAGCAACGTTGAAAAGGCACACAAACAGAGTTGGTGAAAGGACAAAAAGAGTTGATGCAAAAAAATTAATAGAAAAAGAAGACAAAATTGACAAATTAATAAAGAATTCTAACAATTGATGGCAAATCACATTAAGAATGAGAAATGACGACAAAGACAAAGCGACAAGGATACATAACTTCTTGGGAGAAAGAATTGACCAGCTAACTGAAAGGGTAGATGCATTAATTGCAGGACCCTTAACCGACTAGAAACCAACACCAAGTCCACAATCACAACATACGAGCGAACAGGACCACCAAGAAGCACCTAAAGTAATTTTTTCAGGCAGTATCACACAAGAATTCTAGATAGAAATCATCAACAAATTAAGAAGGAATTACCGAAGCATGGTAGAAGGGACTGTTACCCACCACTTCGTGGGTGATATCCTTAGGAGAATTTTTTCTCCATGATGGGCCTCAGTCAGCAGCCAGCAGCCCATTGCCATTTCTCCACCACTTGAGCCAACCATGTGGTCCCTCACCCATTTGTATTGATCGTATGTTTGAAGGCGGGCCTCCTGAATCTAAAGGGATACTTTTGGGCATGGATTAATGGGGGGATTTGGCGGAAAGAGTGGGCTTAGTTTGTGCTCATGTCCCCTTGATCTCTTTTGGTTGTTACCCTTGGATCTTAGTCCCGTGGGATCTCCTTTATTGACCATTTGGTTCTAGGGTGCTACTACTTGGGAAACCCCGACTTTGAGTACATGGTTCTGCTCCTTTATCCACATATATTACTCCCTTTCCACTCATTATACCCCCATTCATCGTTTCTCCCACTTGGGTCCACATAGGGTCAGCCTCCCTATCCCCTTGCCCCCACCTTGGATCAGGCCTGGAATGATGCCCCAGAGGTTGAAGCAGCTAAAAGAAAAAGAAAAAGTATAATTGGCCACATTTAACAGGAAATTGTTCCACGAAATGCAAAAGATGGTCGGGACAAAAATAGTTAGCACGTGGCCAAAAACCAATGCATGAGCTCTACCCCAATCCATGCTCATCACTTTGGTTCCATAGGCCCTAGATGGGCCTCCTTAATCATTCAGGAACCCATGATTGTCCCAACCGCTGGAGGGCAATGAACCGCCCTACCTAAAAGGGGGTAATCACTGCTATATCTTGCACATCATGCTCTTGTCCTTTGAGCCCCGAGCAGTCAATCAAAGAAAATTCATAAAAGGAAAAAGGCATATAAAGAAGGGTGGAAAAATCAATGTCACGGCACCTCATGTACCACGATTGCTCCTTCCTACACATTGCATACCCACGTGTGGGGTTCCCCTTATCTAGTTGTCCCTATGCCCCAATATGTGGTCCAGGATTGCCCCTCTCATTCCCTACTCCATCTCACTTATTTATCACTTGCCACCCCCATTAGAAGGATGTACCTTGGACATATTATCCCCTTTAAGTGTTGAAACCACCTAATAAGGACCTTGGTTAACTCCCCTTGGAGTTTGGAGACACTAGCACATGCTAAAGCCCACTACAGAAAGGCATGCCATTGTGAAGTACCCATTTTGTTATCCATGGTTTGTAAACTCTTTTACACGATTATTCTAATGACTAGTTGTACTAGAAGCCTAGGTGACGCATTAGATCTTATACAAGATTGCAAGAGGTTTCCATTTGGGTTTGGTCTCCCTATATGGGGTCCTAACCCCCAGAGGGCTACATTGGTGTATATAGGGTGTGTAGAGAGTCATGGGACTCCATAGCAGCAGACAGCACTCCACAAATCCCCATCGATGTTCAGAGACTACTAGAGATCCACTTTTAGGATGGTGATGATGGGTTTGGTACACTATGCCAAGCATGCCCCACAAGAGCCCCACACTCTTGGAAAGTGTCCCAGGACTTGTACGATGTTATGGCAACATTCATTCCATCACTCGAGACCTTGCAGAGGATCTACCCATGGGTCATCTATCTGCCCCCACACCCATTGGGAGCAACACAGATCTACTACTTGGAGAACAAGGGGCCACCCCCTTGTCCATCATATTTCGAGGAGTTTATTCATTATTATGGCACTTCTGGATATCATTAGGCCTCTGCAGGGCCCCACGACATGCACATATTATTATTTGACCTCCTAAGAGGCTTATTTTTCCATTTATGAGCTAGTTTGTTGAGCTTGTCACCAAAAGGGATTTTATTTGCACATTATTTTATTAGTAGGGGCTAATGTAGGCTCATAGGCTAATTCGAACTCCTAAAAATTCATGTTAGTTGAATTCATTTGTATCATCACTTCACTTGGGATTTCTCTATCTTTAGAGAACTTCGCATTTCTTCTTGGAGGATTATTTTGGACGATGGATGAATTTTGATGTAGGGATTTGGGCCATTTTTTTATCTTGGAGCTTCATTTTTGCAAATATGATGTTGGTTGGATATACTCTCTAACATAGTAAGTAAATGTTAATGATATATTCTTGTTGTTGCATAATGTTGAACTTCACTATAATTAAGGCTAGTTGTTGCATGATTGGAATGTGGAATTAAGTGTCTATTTAGCTCGTTTAATGTATGGGCCATTGTTAGATGAATGAAATGTCCTAGAGATTGTTTTATCTCGATAAGCTTGCACCATTTGTATGAAGTATAAATGCTTGAAGATCACTTTTCTTCTTTTCCCTTAACATTGGACGAAGTTGACTTTCCAAGCCTCCTTGATCAAGAAACCGAATTCTTAATCATTATCATCCTTGACTCCATATCCCCAAGGGAAACAAGCACTAGTCCCTCAAAATGGTGGTCATTTTCCCCTTCTTTCTTACCTTTTTCCCCTTTTCCCCAGATCTAGCCCTAATAGGTCACCTAGGGCATCAATTTCTCGAGAATTCAGCCACATTTGATCTCTTAGAGGCTATTGCGCTGGTGGGTCCCCTCACTCTCCTCCGAATTTGAGGAAATTCCAACGATGGAATCTCCAGGAACCCCAAGCCCCAGCTCTAGGACCAAGTTTTGCCTAGGCATCCCCAAGGCTAGAACCTAGTAGGATCAATTTGACTCATTGAAGCAAAATTTCTTGTTTGATCCTTTCCCCTCACCTTGTCCAGGATAGGAGCATCATTGGTTGTCATATTCCATCCCCGAACCTAGGCTAGGTCCACTTTGTCTCGTGTGGTCCCGTTTTGTCAAAGATTAAATCATCAAGGACTACATTGGGAATCCAAGTTCTTATAGGATTTTAGGGATCGTGAAGCACCTCTACAAGTTGTATCCTTCTCCCTTATCCTCACCGCCTCTCCCTTAGAGGGCAAGTCCCTTGGTTAAAGAGCAAGCAAGTTCCATTCTTCACCTCCTCCTTGGGAAAGGGTTTCTAGGATCACATCATACTTATTCATCGACATATCCTTTATAAGTGGCTTCCCAAAAAATCGAGACTCCTCCCATTGGTAAAAGTCCATAAAGAGCAGGGAATCTTAGCTGTGGTGACAGTGGGCTAAGCATGCACTGTTGCCCTTAGTCTAGCAGTTGCCGTCTTAGGAACCCCTTTTAGGTCCCATGTTGGTTTGAGTGGTAACATTTATGGCGTTGTTGTTAGGACGAGACATGTGTCTAGTTCCTTGACGTGTGTCTAGTTCCTTATATGACATATCGACATATCATTAAAGGTGACTCCATCGAAAGTTCTTCATTAAACTTCAAATTCAATGGTTCTAGGGTGAAGCAAGCATCTATCAAGCCATTTACATTCACCATGGCTACTCCATTTTAACCCTAATATGCAAAATCATAAGAAATGGACTATTGTAAAAGAAAGATTAATCTTGGTTCTACATTTGCAAAACTCACTAATCAAGAGGTTCAGGAACTAGAAAAGAATGCGGATAAATATGCAGAATCTTATCAAAATGTATTGGAAGGTATGGATATGGAACTCATGCTTGGGTTTTATAGATCTCAACAAGTGCAACTCGACATAATGAGGGATATCTATGAGAAGGATCCTAATCGCCCCCTTGACTTGGCTCGCCTAACCTATGCTTTCAATATTCTAACTGACCTAATCAATGATAAATGTTATAGTCGCACAAAGGATGATCAAGTGGATGACATTGAAGAGAGCTCAAGTGTAAGCGAGGATGATAAGCAAATGTCAGTTATGGAGGTGGAAGACAATGGCGATGAAAAAGGGAATATCTCTTCTGAGAATGATGAAGAGTTAGACCCTCTGAGCCTCCAAATCACACAAGAAGGAATGGATGAATATAGTAGGTCATGCAAAAAACAAACATTCCTCTCCCAACAAAGATGAGAACTTTGTGATGCTCTCTACCACTCCCCGAAAGCTTTTTGGCAAGCTCTCTTTCATGTACATCACATCATCTCTCCCGCTCTTGACCCCCATACCATGTTCTCCCAAACCACCTCCCATTATGATATCCCTAGACAACCCCCCACCAATATCCCCTCCCCTTCCACCTTACGCCACCTATTCTCTAAATAGTAGATTAGGAAAGCAACCTGAGCTTTGAGTAACAACACAAGAGTTTATGAGGATGGGTTTCAGACTGAATTCCTCAAGCAATGCATTTAGTCGCTTGAGTCATATATTGCAAATATTTTTAACCATGTGGTTTGTTCAGTATTCCCCTCATCCTGGACAAGATACATTATCCGTCTGATACAAAAATTCGGGAGCATTGTTGATCCAAACAACTATAGAACTATCATGGTGGGTCACACATTCTCTGAGCTTTGTACCACAATTCTACACTACTGAATTTCTGAAGAACTGCAGAAGAAACATCTCACAGCTAGACGACAAGTCGGCTTTCGCCGAGACTACCAAATGATTGATCACATCTTCACCCTAAAATCCATCATTGAGGAGGCTAGTCATCGCTCTTCACAGACATATAATTGCTTTGTAGTTTTTTAGAAAGGTTTTGGCATAGTTCCAAGGGAGGCATTATTCCAGAGACTCCACGACATTGGCATACCAAAGACCCTCTTAACTACTATTAGGGAACTCTGTGAGCCAATGCTAGGGAGCCTAAAGATGGCCCATGGTCTTTCAAACTTCATTCACAGTACCACTGGGGTGAAGCAGGGGTGTCCCCTCTCTCCGACTCTCTTTGGTATTTATATTGATAAGCTCAAGCATTTCCTCCATGAGCACATACAGAGGACGATTGCTACCTACTACACCATGTTTTGATCTCCTTGCTCCTTCGTTGATGACTTGGTCTTGTTGACCTCTACTCCTAAGGGATTACAAAGACAAATCGACATGTTGGCCTGTTTCTATGATCTTTGACAGTTGAAGGTCAACTTTGTTGAAAATGTAACTAGTGTCGATCTTCATAACGTAATAAAAATTGTAATTTTCATCATTGATTATATTCATTATCATTATTTTATTTTTAGTCAAAGCATGTTCTTCATGCTTATAGAGTCAAAGAGTCATAAAGAAAATGTATTTGAGTCAAGTCCCATTTGGACATTTTGTAAAGAAAGGAAAAAGATTTTTTATTGAGTCAAAGTTCACCAAAAAGTTGTCAAGTCAGCCCTCTTTGGGAACAAAAAGGCCTGGGATTCCAAGAGCCACATATTCGACCTCTTGGACAGATATATATAGAGGGCAGTTCAATCACTTTGGAGCACATTCACTCAAAATAATCAAGCATATCTTTTGCACCTAACTAATAAAGAAAAAGAACGAAGTAGGAGAAAAGGAAGCTTGCACATGTGGAGGAATTTCAATGAAGAGGAGGTCGTATTTCAGAGCTTAATGCAAGCCCGAAATTTCAAGTGTTGACCAAAATTGGAACAGTTTGACCATGTTTGACTTTGACATTGGAGGTGACTTGGAGGAAGGTTGGACTTGACATTTTGGTGGTAGTTTTGGGTCTTCATCCTGGTCTTGGATATCTCATTTTGATCTTATCCTATTAGAAAAGGAATTTTTAGGTTTTACCCCTTGTGGGGGTTTTTCCTGGGTTTGGAGCCTAATTTCTAGTGTCTCTTGTCTCATGTGCATTATGTTCTCTATATTTTGCTAATGTGTAACTACTTGATGACATAACTAAAAAAGAAAAAGAATAGGAAAAGAATGCATATCAAACACAAGTAATTACCATGATAACAAATTCTATCATCTTACAAAATTTCAACATGGTATCATAGCTATGGTTAAGACAGGAGCATTGTTAAGGAAACCCTAATAGGGCTAAATCTGGAAGAAGTCAGAGCAAAAAGTCTAACATGCAAAGAAGTCAAAGATCATAAAAGCATTGAGCTCAAGGTATACTACATGTTATCACTCAGTAATTTCTCCAGGTTCAAGAGAAATAGTCTGAGGTAACTACAAACCTACTTTGGAAATTTAGGATCTAGCCTTCCTAAATTTCAAAGAGGGCTCTCTCTTTATGATTTAACTTTGTTTTTGTTTAATGTTTGAGACTAGTTATAATAGTTCAATTTGGTTTTGGTTTTGAAATGTTTGGTGGAAAATAAGATTACTTGAAGACAAATTAAAGAGGGATCTACTAATCCATTGGGCTATGGAGTCAAAGTCTAACAAGCAGAACTAGAAGGCAAGGCCAAGAGGATGCTAATGTATTCAGGGCAAGGTAGATAACCCTCAAAGTTTTGGATAGATTGTTTTGATGAGATGGCTTGCTTCGGGATAAAGGGCAATGAAGAATCCTTTGATCCGGAAAAATAGGAAGGAGGCAAGGGTCAAACGGGACTAGGAGCAATTAAGAATTCCTAAATCTAGAAATCAGCAGAAAACATTTAAATGATTAAGTAGTTAAGACAGAGAGTTCTCACACTAGTCCTGAAGTAATACTCCTAATTAATCATTAAGATTGAACAACATATATGAAATGAATGGAACTCAGAAAGTAAACAATGACAAGATAGATGCACTTTACTCTTCAAATTATCGCATGAATCCTAAATTATGAAGTCCAATTGGCTATTGTCTAGACTGCTGCTTTGAAATCAACACATGTAAGCCTCCAACGTACCAGCAAAATGTCTATAATGTTCTTAGCAATTTTATTCCACACAAAATACTTCAAAGAGTGAAGTATTTATACAAATTCTAAACTAGAATATCTTGAAAAAATATCAAGATTGGTTTACAAATATCTCCAACTGTTTTACATAAATAGAACTTAAGTAAAGGACACTCAAAACTAATGCATCTATTTCGCACTATTTTTTATGGATAGGAGATGACAAAGAGGAGAATTTGAATTTGATCTCAACTCTTAGTTGATGATGAGGCATCCAAGTCACTAACTGTTTCCTTTCTTTGTGCATTCTACTCCAGCAATTCTACAAACTTGGGGTCCAATGATACCTTTGTATTTCTCAATCCGAAATAGATATGTAAAAAGTGAAAGAGGTTATTGTAGATTAATATGTTGGTGACATAAACCTCTCTCAGTTTCCTAAATTTCTGCTCCAGTTGTTCACAATAAGCTCTGCAAAAATATGTGTAAAACAGAGTTTTACAGAGTCTAAAAAATAGGCTGTAAAGATGCACATGTATCTTTCATTCTGTAATAGTTGTGCATAAAGTGAGATAGGTTTTTGTAGATGGCTCCCTTAGTAACAAAAACCTCCTTCAGTTTTGTAAGATGTATTTCTGGTTTGCCACAATATCCTTTGCAAAATGATGACTTAACAGGGATTTTCTACAAAAAGTTATTTCCAATATTGTTTAATATTTCCCAACCCATAATGGCTGTTAGAAAAGTGAGAGAGGTTTTTGTAGCTGGACATCCTAAGAACATAAACCTCTTTCAGTTTTGCAAAATTCATCTTGGATTGGTCACCATAGTTTCTGCAAAACAATGACTTAAACAGGAAATTTCTGCAAAAATGTTCCTTCTTACTCTGTTTTCATCTTTTAACCTTTTTGTTCTTTTAACTGTTTTACTTTCACTTTGGATGTTGTTGGTGAAATTATTTTCATCTCTGTTAACCATTATTGACTCTGTTTTTACTTTTACTGTTTTACCTTGACTGCTCTGTAACTTTGTTTAACTTTCACTCTGACTTTTACCTAATGCACTTTAACTCTGATACTCTTTGACTATTTTGTTTCACTGTCATTGTGAATTCTGATTTCACTTTAACCATTCACTGTGCACATTTCATCATTTTGATCTCTCTCTGACTTGATTTTATTCTTTCTTTGTATACAAACTGTTTGTTGAATGAAGCTTTTTTGAATTAAAATCTGAGAATTTGGAGCAAACAATTTTGTCAACTAGTATTGAAATTGTTGGCCCAATTTCTTAGTCTGATAATAACCTGCAAAAATTAAACAATTTGTTAATGAAACAGAGGTCTGCAAGGAGGTGATTGAAGGCTTTTTGAAAGTCTTGTGGAATCAGATCTGTCTGTGAAGGTTTAACTCTATTTTTTAGGCATTTTTGGGCTACTTCTGCAAGATTAGACTGTTTGCAGGAGTAATTTTCTTTAATAGAGGGATAATTGAGCAAATTTGGTCTAAGGATAGTCTCTTTTGGGTTTTATGCTCAATCAAGTTTTATCTGAGGATGCAAACTGGTTTAAGACAGAAAACGAGGGTTTTCTGAATAATTTGGACTGTAAAAAGGCGTTTTCAAGAGATCTGAAGGCCTGAAACCCTTTTCTGGTGTAAGAATTGATCTTCAGAGGTCGTAAGCTGAGGAAATTTAGTTTTTACAGGGGCTTTTATGGACACAACAATTTCTGGGGAAAATTTGCGAGGGTTTGGCCTGTTTTGGGCATTTTTGGGCAAATTCTCTTCTATGAATTTTCTTAATTTGACGGCTTGGCTTACTTATCAATCGTTTAACTTTGAATTTGTACGTTTGTATGTAGAAAAATACCTTTGAACGCAGCTATTTGACTGTTGGAAGGGTTTTCACACATTTGAGGTCGAATTTGAGCTCTGGTCCGGCTTGTTGGAGTAGAGAATGGCTTTTTAGGTCTTCAAACAGGGGATCTGCGGTCAAATTGGGTTTTTTCTCAAGATATAAGTCTGAAAATTGTGCAGAAGAGCTTTTACATAGTCGGGCGGAGTTTTTATCAGTCGGAATGCACAAATAACACTGAAAAATAACATAACAAAGGTTTTAACCTTTGATATGAATCTTTATTAAACGTATTAAATGTAGGTCTAATCCAAAGGCGGGAGAGGAAAACAAATGTGAAACGTGAAATGAACCATCAGTTTTAACTCGATATTACCCCAAGTTAACTGTGTACTGAGAGGATTTAATAGGAGCTTTTGTAAAGGCTGCGGGGGTTTAAAGTTTAGTTTAAATTAAACTTTATGATAATCTCGGAAGTATTTTTATTCTATTATTAGTTTAACTATAGTGGGGCGGGATATTTATATATTGTTAGTTTTATGCCAAAGGGAGTATATTTTAAGACTTTATTTCAACATGTGAATAATTAACTTTGGCATAAAATCTTATAATAGTGGGTTTTATGGGATATTTAAATAAAAGAAACTATATTAATAGGATAAGGTTTCTTTTAGGGAGTTAATAGAATAAATAAGAAATTAATATGACAAGGAAAATGAAATACTCAAGAAATACACTTATATGACTAAGTAGAGTGAAAACCTTAAACTAAAGTTTATCCTTTGATGATTTCACCACTTTTACTTAGGATATGATGTTTTTTGAGGGTTTGTATGTTTTATGAAATGGAGGAAGTTAATCAAAATGGGATATTATGTATCTTTGAGTTGCGATGGGTGAATGAAAGGTAAATAATGATAATTGGGGATTAATATAGGAATTCAACACTTTTAACTAACAGTCATTGAGTCTTGGGTCCGGTCCCAACAGAAGTCAGAGAAATGCTTTGAGCCCCTTTGACTGAAAGTCTAGAATGCAGAATAACTATAAGGGATGGGAAATTAGTTATTTTTTCCTGGCGATAAATATTTACATGATTCTCCCACTTCTTTCTACCTACCCAACTTTTAATCTAACATTTTTTCTTCCATTTTGCAGGTGCATTTGAGCTAGCAACCTTGAACATTTTATTCTTTTGAAAGCAATAAAAACTATCTAAATCTACCTTATATCATCCGAGGGCTCAGATTAAACTAATGAGTTCCTCTTTATTCTCCACCTATCTACTAATTAGTCAGGATTAAACTGTCTGACTAATTTTTATTCACTATTCTACAACAATAAAATTGAAACATGACAAGTCAAGATTAAGCAGTTCAACTCATCATGGATTATGGCATTTATTGACACTCTGCCATAATCATCAGTAACAAAGTAAAAAGTAGTGGCATTTGGACTTGCACACTTTCATGTTTTATTTCTTTTTCTTTTGAGGTCTATATTTTTTAAGTCCTTTGATCTTTCTTTTAGGACTTTTACCCTTTTTTTTTATTTTTTATTTTTTTATTTTATTTTTTTTCAAAATATGAGAAAACAACTTGCAGAAAGCAAGGTATGTACATATTTACAAGACTATCAAGAGTCAATTCAAAATTATGAATCCTATATTTATAGGACCCTAACACTTCAAATGAATAAGAATCTATGAAGAGGTTTGTTCAAGGCCTATAAGGCATCTGCATTTTGTCTCTTTGTATTTCAGGTCAAAATCTCTGTACTATAGCAAGGTGAGCCAAGATTTTCAAAGAGAACCAAAAAGCTTATGTTATATCAAATATAAAGGTCGAGCTTCCTCATTGTGTTGCGCTAAAAATTAAGGAGAAGTTACACTGAAGTTTTGATGACTGAGTTTCGAAAGCACATGTTAATGAGAAAGTCCCTATGGACATCAGAAATTCCTTGAGATTTGAATTACATTACCTCTCCAACATCCAAAATAAAACCTTTATGAAGAATCAGAATTTCTTTATGACATCTGAATTTCTTTGAACAGTGACATCTAAAGTACAGAAACATCGTATTTTGTAACTTAACTTATTGACAAATTTAAGGCATTTCATATGACAATAATACTTGTCCAAGATCCAAGCTATCTAAGGCATCTGAATTTCCTGAAGTTTAAAGTTGACATGGGAGCATCAAAGTCTAGTATAATGAAGCATTTAAGGATTGGGAGACGAGTTTCATATATAGCCTACATCTATGTTGCAAGAAACGTTGCCCAGCTGGTCATTTCCCCTCTAAAACGAAACGGAAATGCAGAAACCCGTACCATACGGCCTAGAAACGATTTTCCATCTGTACTGGGTCATTTCGCATGGAGGAAAAATGGCCCAGTATAGTCGGAAACGTGTTTCCAGGCCGTACGGGCACATTTCCACGGTTTAATATTATTTATTCGGTTTTTTTTTTATTATTATTTTATTTGGTGAGCAAAGTATCTTTGGGATGCTTCTAGATGGCTCTCTCAATTTATAAAAAGACTCTCCTCATTCACTCGTCACACGAATTGAGCAAGTTGTTTCACTTGGAGACAGACGATTTTAGCAAGGAGAAAAGAGTAAGAGGGTAGTGCTTCAGCTAGGGCTCAATGTTTGCTGGAGCTTGAGGAGTAGCTTGACTAAGCTCTTCATTCCTTCTTTTAATTCCATCTGCCTGATCTTGCTATCTTTGATATGCCCTCCTCACCAATGGGTCTGGTGTTTTTGTGCAACTTGCAATCCCTTGTCCTCCTCCATGCAAAAGACGTGCCTTCACTCTTGGGTAGGAGCCCTTGTACGAATTACTGCAAAGATTACATTGCCATTCCCATGAGCCACCACCTCCACATTTTTGAAGCTTCTGAACATGCTTTCAAAGAGGATAATATTCAACCCTTGGGTTGGACTTGGGGCTAGAACTTGCACTTTGGTTGGAAGCCATTGCTGCAAAAAATAATAAAATAAAACAAATCTCAGATCTATAAAGAAAAAACGTTTTTCATAATATTGGTAGCATAAATTCTCAAAAAATAAAAGAAACAATGGGAAAAAATTAAGAAAATGAATGCTTCTTACCCAAATTAATTTTGTGTAGCTGAAGCTACCCCAAAATGCCACAAAAGATGAGAAATATGGTTGTAGCTGAGCCAAAAACCAAGAATGTCGTAGCTGGAAACTTCACACAAGAGCTCCTACCCAAGAGTGAAGGCACATCTTTTGCATGGAGGAGAACAGGGGATTGCAAGTTGCACAAAAACAACAGACCCATTGGTGAGGAGGGCATATCAAAGATAGCAAGATCAGGCAGATGGAATTAAAAGAAGGAATGAAGAGCTTAGTCAAGCTACTCCTCAAGCTCCAACAAACATTCAACCAAGGATTGTAGTTGAAGCAAGGAAGAGGAGAGCCACGCAGCAACAAGAACAACCACCATCCAGAGGGGCATCCGCTACATTTCAAGGTAGCAGAATTACTAAATTGGTGAATGTGCAAGCAAGAGAAAAAGTTGATTCCAGAGTGGCTAGGTGCATCTATGCATGTGGTATCCCATTCAATGTTGTTCGCTCTCCTTGCTAGCAAGATATGATAAGGGCAGTTAACAAAGCTCCTCAAGGGTACAAGGGGCCCAACTATGAGAAAGTTAGAACTCAGCTTCTCAAAAATGAGAAGGAGCTTGTGGAGGATATCTTATCACCAATCCGTTCTTCCTGGAGTAGCTTTGGGGTTACCATAGTCTCAGATGGATGGACAGATACAAGGCGCAGATCATTGATAAATATCATTGCCACTTCACCAAAAGGAGCAATGTTTTTAAAGACGGAAGACTGCTCGGGACAGGTAAAATATGCACAATTCATTGTTGATGTTCATATAAAATCTATTGAACAAATAGGTCCTAACAGGGTGGTGCAAGTTATCATGGATAATGCACCAGTTTGCAAAGATGCAGGTTTAATTATTGAGGGAAGGTATGACAACATCTTTTGGACACCCTGCACTGTAAATAATTTGAATCTGATCTTAGAGGAGATCGACAATAAAGTTCCATGGATAAAGGAAATCACAGGAGAATCAAGGGAGATTGTTAAATTCATCACCAACCACCACCAATCTCAAGCAATATTTCGAGAGTACTCCAAATTGGAGTTGTTAAAAGTTGTTGAGACAAGATATGCCTCAAACTTCATAAGATTGTGTCGCCTTGTTGAGGTTAAGAAAGCATTAGTTTCTATGGTGGTGAGTCAAGTTTGGGCTAAGTGGAGATAGGCAGATTCAGAGCGGGGATATATAGTGCGTTGATTGTGCCTTGATGAGGATTGGTGGAGCAAGATAGATTTCTTGCTAAAGTTCACAACCCCTGCATTTGAGCTTCTTCGAGATGCTGACACTGACCAACCTTTCTTAGGAGAGGTATATCATGGCATGGATTCCATGGTTGAGAAAACTATGGAAATCATTTCACAAGAGTCTCCACAGCTTTTGTTTGTAGATGATTGTTTTGTTGATTTAGTCAAGAAAATCATTGTTGATAGGTGGAACAATTTCAACACTCCATTGCACACTTTAGCACATGCCTTGAACTCCAAATTTTATGATGAGGAGCATATTGCTCAAAGTAATGGGAAGAGGAAGGCACCCCGTAAGGATAGAGAGGTGGATAATGGGATGAAAAAAGCCCTTATGAGAATGTTTCCAGTTCACCTACACAGGGAGATGAAGGAAGAATTTGTCAATTTTGCTGCAGGAATAGATGACTATTCAGATATATCATCTTTGGAGGAGAGAAGCACCATTAATCCAATTAGTTGGTTGATTTTTCATGGAGCAAAGGTGTACATTGGCAAAACCTTGTCATTTGTGTCCTTTCACAAGTAGCAAGCTCTTCATCAGTAGAAAGGAATTGGAGCACCTATGGTTTTATTCATTCTGTGAAGAGCAATAGGTTGGGCTCACAGAAAGCAGAGGATCTTGTTTATATGCACTCCAACCTTCACCTTGCATCTTGTAGGAGTCCAGAATATAGCAATGGTCCTTCTAAAAAATGGGATGTGGATCCAGAAAGTCCTGATTTGGAGCTCTCTCTTGTTGCCATGAATATTGAAGAACAGGAGCATAGAAGTGGAATTGGCCAATCATTTTCTTCAGCTCCACCATCCACTGTTGAGCATGCTTCTGCTGCTATTTTTTACGAGGATTATGATGATGAGTATTAGTATTTTGTCTTTATAGTACTTGCAACCACATAGTATGTACTTGCAGCCTCATATATATAATAAAGGTTGATTTTGGATATTACGATATTGCTATTTTCATTATGTGTCCTGTGATCATTCATGAGTAAATGTGATGTAAATTTAGAGACTTATAGTTTATGCATTGGCATTGGACAATTTAATCATAATGTTTAAACTTTAAATGTAATAAATTATAATTTATCATGTATGCTCTATGATTGCACATAACATTTCTTAAATGTCATAAATTCTAATATATATATATATATATATATATATATATATATATATATCGCGTTTCCTTGTTTCCAAAATTTGGAGGATTCGCGTTTCGTACCCGTAGCCCGTTTCAAAAACTCATACTTGTTTCGTGCAACTTAGGCCTACATCAAGAATTCTCAGGTGTTTACAATGGAAAAAACAGGGAGTATACATGATAAATCTGAATCAGTGACACATTCAAACCTGTGGTGGCATCTGAACCTCCTGTTGCACTGTGACATAATCTGTGGCATACGAACTTCAGTGACATGTGAAGTACTTCTAAGGATCTGAATTTTTCTGTGGCATTATACTTATGAGACATCTTCTCTTTCTATAGCATGCGAGTTTCCTGTGGATTATGTTTCTGTGATATTACATCTCTGTGATCCAAGCTTTCTATAAGACTACACTTCTGTGGAAACAAGCTTCAGAAAGACCATCACCTTTATATAATACGAGATACAGTAAGACTATCATCTTTGTGTAATGAAGGCAGACTACCATCTTTATGGAACAAGGCATTCTATCTCAGTGAACATGGAATTTAAATAAAAATATGACACTTAGGATACTGGTTCTTGTGCAAGCAAAAAACAACCTACCTCCACAATGATGATCCGAGTACTCTTTGATGAAGAATCATGGAAGAGGTCAAGAGAAAGTATAAAGTACGAAAATCGTTTAAATTCTGGTGGAATGTTGCAAGATCTAAGATCTTGCAAAGGTTTACATCACTTACGTATATGGAAGACTGTACCCTTGGATCACGCAAAGGATCGTGAGACGTTTACATCACTTATGTATATGGAAGACTATACCCTTGGATCCCGCAAAGGATCGTGAGACTTATGCAAAGGACTGTGACAATCATACTACTCTCTATGAATAGTACAAAGGTCTATGATGACTAAAGAACACTTCTAACGCAGCTCACTTAATATTTCTAAGGCAGTACGAAAAACAGACATGTACAAAGGTTTAATGCCCATTAAAGGTTTATGAGTAGATATCTAAGAATTTATGAAGCAGCCATAACTTCCTTCCTATACATAGAAGGACTAATCACATCAATGAAGCCGACCTGTATATGAAGCTTGAAAGAAACCAAAACAAAGCAAGCAGCCCAAAGAAACGTTGTGGTTCGTATCCTAGTACAATGGTTGACAGATTGAGGCATCTTTGTTGGAGTTAGTTGGTACATGACATGTTGGAAAAGTAACTAGGTTCGGTCTTCATAATTGTCTTTGTACTCATGTCATTATCTATATATGATGTAAAGAAGAAAGAAAAAATATTTCATGTTTGATAGGTCAAGGCATCCATTCCATGCCTTCAAGATTTGTTATGAGTCAAAAGGAAGTCAATAACATTTGTAAAACCATCTTGGGTTTATTGTTATATTGTCTACAAAGAGTCATTAGACCTCTAGCTACAAGTCCACCTTAAGATGCATTAACAAGTCGACCTTAAGACCACTATTTAGGTCGGCCTTGATCCTGATCATGTCGGCCCTGTTACAGCCTATTCGACTCATGGTGATGTGTATATATAGAAGAAGGGTCGGATCATTTTGGACATCAAGCAGCAATTCGTTTTCTTGAACGAACAAGTATTATAAGCATAGTAAGAAGCCTATAGAAAGAGGAGGATCCGAAGAACAATAAAAGGAAGTCTGCTTCTTAAGTTATGTTGAAATTTGGTTACCAGAGGACAGGTGATTCCCTAAGGCTTTGATCTTTGGCCTAGGGAAAAGTGTCCAAAAGAATTTGATTTTTCTCCTAAAGTGACTTTATAAAGTTATAAAATCAAATCTAATTTAAAAGTGACTTTAAGTGATAAAGTTACTAAAGTCTAACTTTAAAGTGACTTTAATAAAGTCAATGTGAAATTAGAAAGTGAAAAGTGACTTTGGAAATAAATGACTAAGTGGGTCTTTATTAAAGTGGGGTGAATTTAATAATAGAAAGTGAGATTTAAATGAGCATTTAATCTCAGCCCTAGATCTAAAGCTATCTAAGCCATTAGATTTAGGGATTCCCCAAAAGTCACTTAGGGTTAGGTTAAAGGAAGAAAATGAGGGAAAAGGTCATTCATTCTTTCATGAGCAAATTGAGAGAGGAGGAGAGAAAGCTGAAGAGAAATTTTTGAGCAGAGAGAGAGCAGCAAAAGACACACAGCAAATCCGTACAGCAGGAGGGCACACTTCCCATTACTGAAAATCCGTACAACAGCATTTATTGGCACGGTTACCAAGGCAAAAAAATCCGTACAGCAGTTTGCATGCATTTCGAGGAAAGGACGACACTGTTTTCGAGGAGCAGAATCAACAACAAAGGAGCACGATTTTCGAGGAAGAATTTTTGGGCACAAATATCGAGGAAGGGGCTGATGTCATGTCCGTACAGAATCCGTACAGTCTGTACAGGCAGTTCTAGCATGTTTTTCGAGGAAGCAAGGTCAGCATTTAATGCTGTGATTTTTTTGTAAATGTTATGTTTGCTGTTTGGCACAGTTTTCAAGGTGGAAGGTGGCACGAAAATCGAGATAAGTGTTTTTTAGTATTTGCTGTAATTTTTACTGTGTATTGTTGTTCACTGTAAAAGCATTTATCAGAAATAAGAAGAAGCTTTCGAACTGGTTTTCCCCAAGAGTTGTAGGGGGTTTTTCCAGGGTCACATTGACCAAAAATCAGCGTGTCTAAAATCTGTGTGTCGCTGATTTATTTTTTGAGTTTTTATTTCTGCATTTCAGCATTGTGAAATTTCCAAAATTAGTGTTTTTAGAAAATATTTATTTTTCCAGCTTGTTGAATGTATGGCTATGGGAATGGGCATTTAACTTTATGGGAGAAATAAAGAGAAATTGAAAACCGGGGTTGGGTTATCAAATTTCTACAAGTTACATACCACAGTCACCTAACCACAGGACCAAATTATAGAGGCACCTCAGACACCCGAAAATTGCAGGAAGGGAATACAGAGGTACGAAATCTGTAGTGAGAAAGTACATTGACAGTTCAAGACCGAGATTGCAGTAAGTTTACAGGAGTCTTACAATGATCCGAAATTGCAGTAGTGTTAAAGGAATCCGAAGTTTACAGTTGTGTTGGAGAAGAATTGCAGTGGTACTTCAGAGGTCTGCAAGTTGCAGAGAGGAGGTGGCATCTTGTGTTGACTTGTAGCTAGACAATTGACTTGGTCTTTGGGTCTGAGAAGTCTCATTTTGATTTGACTCTATAAGAATGAAATTGTTTGGGTTTTCCACAAGAAGTGGGGTCTTGACCTGGTGTGAAGCCTACATTTGGTGTCTTGTCTCTTGTATTTACATTGTTGATAATTGCTTGATGATAAAGAACTAAATTAACTAATAGGAAGAAAACAAACTTCACAAGTAATTATCAAGATAAGTAAAATCAACATCAACCTACATCTACCTTGATTTTCCAAAATGACAGACTCAAGAAAAGTCAAAGGATCAGATCTCTGCAAGGATGGACAGTTCACATTAAAAGAGGTACGTATAATCTTTGCAATCAACGACCTATGCTACAAATATTGTTAAACATGTTATCACTCCATCGGATCTCCGAAGGCTGAGAACGAGACCAGCAAAGGTAACCACATACCACTTTGACCTAGTAGCTAGCCCTACTAGGCAGGAGAGGGCTCTCTCCAAGAGATCACAGCCAAGATGACTGGATAATGAGGATTTTAGGCTAGGTATGGTAGCACTAGGGTTTTGATTGATTGATTTTGAGTGTTGGATGGTGAATAGGTTAGGGAAGAACTAGGTCAAGGCACAGAGGATCATAATTGCAGAGATCTGATGGGGCAAGGTAGGCATATGCTTTAACACATTTAGGTATCTTGATGGAGTGGATTAGACTGATGGGGTTTCAGAAAAGAGCATGGAAATCATGAATTCTTTTCAATCAGAAGAAAATGAAACACAACTGTAATAATTCCTCCAAAAGATAGCATCAAGTAATGAATTTTGTCTATCTAACTTAGGAATCATTTACATTCAGAGATGGCATGAATTTGGATAGCATATGTTAAGTCCCTATTTTAATAGTGTAGCCCCTTATTATGTTAGTTTAGCCCCCCTTATTGTTATTATTGTACCCCTGTAACCCCCATATTGTTATTATTGTGCCCTTACATTATTATTGTTAGGTCGGCTAGGATTACATTGTGGCCCCACTAGGATTACATTATGGCCCCATGGACTCCTATATATAGAAAGGAGGTTTTGTAAATTGTATCATCAAAGAATTGTTCATTTATGTAATGTATTGGAGGTTGCCCCCTCGAAGTGGCTCATTTCTAAGGCATTGATATCTCTTTTCTTCTATTTTTGGAGCTGGTTACACAACATTTGGTATCAGAGGTTTGGATTCTAAGGTTTCACTGCTCCAAACAGGTCATCATGGCATTTTCGCTATAACGTTCTTTCTACAAAGTTTCAGAAGCTGAAATTTTTAGGGTGCGAAGCTGAAATCCGAAGGCATATTGTCTAAAAATTTCAGAGCTTGGTTCGCAATATTTTCGGAGATATCATCTGTGGAAGTTAGGTATTTTTTCAAGCTCCTAAACAAGTCATCGTGGCATTTTCGCTATAACTTTTTTTCTACGAAGGTTCAGAATCTGAAATTCGTATGGTGCGAAGCTGAAATCCTGAGGAAATTCTTCAAAAAATTTCAGAGCTTGGTTCGCAATATTTTTGGAGATATGATCTGTGGAAGGTAGTGGTTTTCAGGCTCCTGAATTTCATCTCAAAGAGGTGATCTTGGGAAAAGTTCAATAACTCTCTCTCTGGGCAGTGGATTTGAGTGCCGTTAAAAGTGGTAGCAAGTAAATGGACTGTAGTTTCTTGGCTATCAATTTCAGAGACAAAGGACGAAACAGTGACACGTGGCAAGTCCTACAAGTTCGCTCTATTGAACCAGTCCATAATTAGGTCATTGTGGGAGATTGGACACAAATTTGTCTTGGAGAATCCAAATCAGGTCAGACCTGTGACATTCAAAAGAGAATTCAGAGGGCTACTTCAGTGCTGAATTTCAGATATTGAAGATCGACAATCACAGAGATAATACAATTTCAATATCGAGCTCCTCAAAGCAAGTAAATGGTGTGTATTTTTTTTTCCGAATTGCATAAGTCTTGTTTGAAGAATCAAGTTGAATTGATTGCAAGGGCCTATTGTAGAATATATATCAATATTGGAGTCTAAAATGGCCCCTAAAAAGAATTCAACACCCATTAAGCCTTTATAAGGCTCTACTATGACTCATGAAGAGGAAGAATTGCAGCATGAGATATCAAAATTACGGTACCAAGTGCAAAAAGTTTCGATCTTACGAAGAGCAATCGAAGATGAAATAGATGGTTTAAAAGCAGAAATGGAGGCTAAGTTGGATGGTTTGAAGGATCAAATAATAGCTAATATGGATGATAAATTAGTGGAATATCACAACGAGCATCAACAACAAGTTCTCCAACTCTCAAAGGATAACCCAACTTTGGTGCAGAATCTAATGAAACAACAAGAAGATCAACATCATATCGAAAGAAGTTATGAAGCAGTCATAGAAACAAGAACTCAACAAGTACGATCAATTTCAGAGTATCTCAGCAAGTGGAAGAACTTTCCTGTAGAAGATTTCACATGGGAGGATGAGAATTTTATACAGAAGCATCAAGAAATAATCAAGCGCTGAGGACAACACTTGTTTGAAGGAGAAGGGCATGTTAAGTCCCTATATTAATAGTGTAGCCCCTTATTATGTTAGTGTAGCCCCCCTTATTGTTATTATTGTACCCCTGTAACCCCCATATTGTTATTATTGTGCCCTTACATTATTATCGTTAGGTCGGCTAGGATTACATTGTGGCCCACTAGGATTACATTATGGCCCCATGGACTCCTATATATAGAAAGGAGGTTTTGTAAATTGTATCATCAAAGAATTGTTCATTTATGTAATGTATTGGAGGTTGCCCCCTCGAAGTGGCTCATTTCTAAGGCGTTGATATCTCTTTTCTTCTATTTTTGGAGCTGGTTACACAACAACATAATACATTCAAACATATGTAAACATAAGAGGCAACAATGCTAAAACACATTACCACAGGAATCCCACCAAAATAGCTGCAACTTTGTCTATTACTTCCTGCCAAAAATGTCTGATTACACTAGTGTTCAAAGATCAATTACACAACATCCAACTATTGCAATGGCAAAGAAAATGAATGATATAAACCAAAACAAACTTCTCCCACTCTCGGGGGTCGAATCCATGACTTGTGGAGCAGTTCCCCAAAGTCCTCAACTAGAATCCTAATGACTAGGGAGGTCAATAAACTCTCCTTATCTTGTAGAAACTAATTCATTTGACCCAAAAATACAATTTTACTTGATGTATCTACCTCTAGTAACTATAATAGACATAATTACATTTGATTTACACATTTACATCAGTAAAATTTCATGAAATTCATCAACCAACTGAGAAAAACTCGAATTTCTGAAGATGACGGGCAATCTGGAAAAACCACAGTGTGAGTGCAAAAAGCGCAGCGTGCCCTTCAAGCTGATTTTTGATTGCCTTGCTGAAGTCCAAATTGAAGATAGGTCATTGGAAAGTTGTTCTTGTCTAGTTGTCCAATATGTCCTTAAGCACTGAAAATGATGGAGTTAAGCCCGTGAAAAACCATTTTTCCCAAAACTGGTCAAAAAGCGCAACGCCAGAAGGAAAAGCGCAGCATGCCCCTGAGAAAAGCGCAGCGTGAGATTGCATACCACTTTTGGAGGACTTCCTAAACTCCAAATTGGGCTCATGATAGCTCATTGGAAATCTCTTTCTGTCTGCTACACAATGGACCCCTCAAGCACTGAAAATGATCAAGTATAGCCCCTCAAAAATCAATTTGTTGGAAATGTTGTCATTGATGGCAAAGAGAGAAGCAAAGTAGCAGAGAGGCAGAGGCAGCAGAGAGGTAGCAAAGGCAGCAAAAAGAGAAGCAAGGAGCAGCATCAGTCAAGGAGCAAAGGAAGCAAAGGCAGTGAATTGAAGCAGAGAGCTATTCAAGGTACAGAGTAGTGAGGCTGAAAGGGCCACTGAGTCGAAGATCTGGCCAAAACAAGGAGGTTTTGTTGATGAGATTGGCAAGATTTTAACTCTGTGGTAAGGTTGGCATATACTGTTGATGAGATTGAATGAAACTGCACTGGGTCTTTGAAATCACTGTGTGAGTGAGGTTAAGGCATAAGAGGCGTTTCAAGCAAGCTATTGGGGTTTTAAAGTAACAACAATACATTTGAGTTGATTGGGCAGTATTCTGGTCAAACAGTGAGTTCGAATCAATACCAAAATGGAGGTGAAATGGTGTTCGAATTATTCAAATGAAGAATTGAGAACAGAGAATCCGGGGTCGAACCATAGTTGAGAAGTTTGAAGACTGGTAAAGTTAATAATGGAAGGTTTTGTGTATAAGGCCGACTGATCGACGGCGCAGAGGATTCATAGAGCTATTCGTTCATAAAGGTGGAGCGGAATTGCGAGCCGATGGTGAAGTGAACTTGGGAAATGTTCAAGAGCGAAAGAAAACAATGTTAGCGCAGTTCTGAGGCGGAACCATGAGGTATTTGGAACCACAGAGACTGGATGGTTTTATATGCCGTACGTTTAAATTAAAAGAAATATTGATATCATATATGAGCAGACCACTTACATATACGAAAGAAAGGAAAGCAGAACCTTGAATAAGAGGCGAAGTGGAACCGTGAGGAGAATAGTGACGGCGGTTTCAAATTCAAAACCGACAGTGTCGCGCAGATAAAAAGTGGTAAAGAGATTTTGTCAAAAAAACGTGATATACCTCGTCGCTCGACACGTGGCGTTAAGTGGTTTTCCAAAACCATTTTCATCGCGTGATTTTGGAAAGTTAACCGTCGTGCAGTTAATTTGCGCGATATTGCGCGACAGCCCTCGGATGGGCATCCAAAGTTTTGGTGGAACGCGATAAATTGTGGACCGTTAGATCCGTTCGGCAATTAGTCGAGGTAAGTTGGCTAGTGGGCCCCAATTGTTATGGTATGTCGGCACTGGGTTTTAGCCAAAGTTTGAATCATGTATAGTTGAATATTAATTATGTGGTGGCATTCTAATGCCGTGGAGGTTACGGTGTTGGATGGATTTGGTAAGTAATGAAGATGTGAACGCATGATAAGGTACATATGTGTGGGCCCGAGGATTCCATTTAATATAAGTACTGGTGACATTCGATGGTGAGGGGAATGGTCAATATTTGTTATAAAGGTTTCATAACATTGGATTGAAGACATTATATGATTACCTGGGGTTTAACAAAGTCAAACAACGAAAGGTATGTTGAAAGAACGGTGGGACCCAATATTATAGGTACGATGGTTTATGTTTAACCAAAGTCAGGAATGCTTTTATAGCTCGAATGCTATTAAAGTTATTTACACTTGAGAGGCGTACTCAAAACCAAAGGATGAATGGTAATCTAAGTATATATCTGGTGAATGGCGGATATTAAGGTGTGGATCGAAGATAATGCATATTGATACCTTGATAACTCTATCAAAGTCAAAGTGATAAACGCATTGTTATATGTGAGCTGGGGGGGGGCCATAGAGTTATTTTATAACTTGGTTCTTATACAAGGTCACATTTTGGCATTCTGCTTTCCATAACATGAAAGCCCGTGAAACTGGTGGATAGTAAATAAAAGTTAAAATCCGGGTTAATAATATATGCAGTTTGATGTATGTGTGGGCCCGAGTACATTGAGTTTTATTCCAAAGCTGAGATATTCATTGATGCATTCATTAAGCGGGGTTCAAATATGGTTCATTGACCATTGTTTATAAAACCTGAGTTATGGGCGAATATTCGAATATTAATTCGACAAATTATAAGAGGGGTTTGATTATGGTTTTAACCATAGGTTTGAAGATGAAAAGAGAGAAAGCTTCCGCTTATGTAATAAGCTGTATGGTTGTATAACTCACAGTGAAATGATTTATAAAAGAGCTTCCGCAATGAACAGAGATTGCTCAGATTGGAGAGGTTGAGGACCCTTTTGGATGATTAATCAGAAATGCATTTTTATATGCATGAGACTTTGAGATTTATTTAGGGCATGAATTTCTAAAGCAGTTATATATGCAGCAGGTACTCAATTGCAGTGAACAGAGTAAGTAGAAACTGAAAAAGCCAGTGACAGCAGCAGAAAAGACAAACTCACAGTGAGCCAAAACTGAATGGGCTAAATAGAAATTCTTATTGTAACTGAAAGTGTAAAGTTTTATTTATTTTATATTGTTTGTGATGCAAAGGCAAGTCTCCGGAGGAAAAGAAATATCCCACTATAAAACAGAAATTTGTATAAATTGCTATATTTTTCTGAATGAGCTGGACAAAGAAATGAGAAGGCAGAAGGCAAAGAGTCATGGCTGTTCACTTTGAATTCCCTGTAGAATACAAACAGTCATGAGATAATCTCTATAAATAATATTACATTGATATGCATACAGATGTTAGAGAACGCAGAAATGAAGCAATGAGGTAGAGAAGAAGGAGGAGCTGATAGAGAATCTGAGAAGATGCAGAGATGATACAGGGCAGATATGAGGACTGATGGACAGCAGAAAAGAAGGAATAGAACAGAGCTGATATCCAGGTAAATCAACAAGTGTTTTCTTTTGAAAAGTGAGGAAGTTGGAGATTCCCTATCAAGTTGTAGCTTGATAGATGTCAGTTGTAGCTGACTGAGGTAGGAGCCTCCTGTAGGTTGTAGCCTGCAGAAAATAGAGGAAGTTGGTGCTTCCATATCAAGTTGTAGCTTGATAGAAGTCAGTTGTAGCTGGCTGAGGTAGGAGCCTCCTGTAGGTTGGTGCCTGCAGAAAATTGGTGGGAGTTGGAGCTTCCTTGCAAGTTGTAGCTTGCAGAATTGAGGTAGGAGCCTCCTGTAGGTTGGAGCCTACAGAAAATCAGTGGTGAGAGGGAGTTGGAGCTTGCCTTTGCATCACAACAATATTAAGATGTGGTTTTCTCCCTTTATGGGTTTCCACTTATACCTATTGTCTATATGCATGATGATTATGTGTTGATTCTCTGCATTTATTCTGCTTAATACCTGTTGCTCATTTATTATGATTGTTGTTCCATTGTATATTAAGCTGATCACAAAATGATGATGTGAAGAGTATAAAAAGTGTAAATTAGTTTAAAAGAAAAGTTTTAAAAGACCATGAATGTGTTAAACTGATTCACCCCCCCTCTCAGTTTAACTAAGGGTTCAACACAATTCTCCCAAGACTGGTCAAAAAGCGCAGCGTGAGGCTAAAAAGGTGGCAGAAAGGTGTTTTTTAGGAGGTTTTTGGCCTTTTCCACATGTTAAAAGCTCATTTTTTCGAGTGTCAATAGTCAAAACTTGATGTAGATACCATTCTATATCCATCCATGCAGAGTTTTCCTCATTTAGATGCCTCCAAAAAAAAGCGCAGTGTGGCCAACGTTGCGCTTTTTGCAGGTTCATTGTGCAAAAAGTTTGTTAAATTTTACCAAAATGCCCAAAAAACACAAAAATTGCTTAAAAACCTTCAAAATTTGTAAAGGGGGTGCTGATGAAGTGTGTCAAGCTACCAAGGAGGCATCAACAAGTAACTCAAGTTTGCCCTTCTCCTTTTGGCTGACTAGGGTTTCCTTGAGCTTGTCCTTCAATTGCTTAATCCTAATATTGCAAATCTTATTTCTGGTGTTGTAGCGGTCAGCCATGTGCCTTAGCATCTTATTGTCCTTGTTGGCCTTATGAAGGAGCTTCTCCAGGTGTATGTTCGCTCTATCAAGCCAAATTTCTCTGTCATCATTAATTTCTCTTGCAATTCTCTCCTCAAAGGTGAGTTTTTCTGCCTCATGTTTTCCCTGCTCTAATGTTCTCTTAAGAACTCTTGTTTTTGGTCTCTTCTTGATTATCTGGGCCTCATCATGATCAGACTCATCAGGTGCCATTACTGCTTTGCCTTTGGTATCTTGCCTCTTGGCCTTCAATAACTCCATTTCCAAGAGTACTTGTTTGTCACTCAACTGCTTGTTTTCTTGCTCAAGGAAGGAAATGACAAATTGTGCTCTTGCCAAATTATCTTGCAGCGCTTTGATTGTGGCATCTTTCTCTTTGATGACCAGGTTTGAGGTTTCATGATCATCTTGGACATCCAAGTCCACCAGATCAAACTCCTTTTCTTCCTCATGATGAAGGTTTTCTTTCGCTTAGAAAACTGTCTCCTGCTGCTTTTGATATCCCTATTTTGCTGATGTAGAAGGCAATGCCCCTTCCACAATCTGTGGAGCAAACACTTGCCTATGTCCTCGCTGGTAGGTTTTGACCTCTTTGTCATCTTTAATTTTCTTCATTGCAGCGCTACTAGATAACCTAGTTTTCTTGTGAGAAACTGTTGTTGATGGTGGAATAGGTCTAGCAAGCTGATTTGGTAGTGTATTGAAGACATCTGCCTCAATGAAGTCTCCCATGCAATGTTCAGCTGCTTGAGGTGATCAAGGACAATGATTTTAATGAGTGAATGATGAAAGAGGTTGTTCATTTGAAGCTCATACTCTCTGTTCTGCACTATGTAGGCCATCTTATCAATGCTCCTGTACAAATAGTAGGGAAATTTGAGTAATTTCACCCTATTGAAATGCATGAGCAACCTGATGTGATAGTTGTACAACCTGGAGAATCTGCCCTCACAAGTGAAATATTTCATGATGATCTTCATCATGGGAGCAAACCTATTAAGCAACTAACCAAAAGGAAAGATCTTCTTGATGTTGTTTTTGTATGGTGCTTTGAGGTAAGGTTCATACAGTTGGGCGTCCAAATCTTTAGTTTTGAACCACTTTTCACCCACATTGGGTATCCCTGTTGTTGCTGCAATGATATCTGTAGAAATGGTGAATGTCACCCCTACAATGGTCACTTTGTCTTTTTGTAGGTTGGTGATGAAAATCCTGGTCAAAGTAGGATGGCTCTGCACTCTTTGGACCATATCACAAAACTCAAAACAACCTACATGCTGGAAACATTTGACTACTAAGGGTGATGACATCAATTCCCTAGTGTCTGATGGCTCTAGCCTCAAAATTCTCTCTCCTTTATTATATGTCTTCTTCTCTTCTTATGTGGTGTTTCTTTCCTCCTCCATGATGTTTCTCTCCTCCTCCATTATGTTCAGTTTTGTCTAGAAACCCTAGGGAAGAAGGGGAAGGGAAAGGGAGTAGGATTATATGGTTAGGGAGTTGGGATAAGTGAGGAAAAATTTGGGGAAGGGTATAAGGGAGTTAGGAAGCTTAGGGAAGTGATGGAGAGTTGAAATGATAAGGGGGATGGGGTAGGAAATTCAAATACAGGGAGGTAGTCTAGCTGCCTAGAAAAGCGCAGCGTAGGGGTAGGGTTTTAGGAAATATAGCTTGGAAATGTGGAATGAAGGGATGTGAGGGTAGTGGGGGTGAATTAGAATGTGAGGGAGGTAGATGGTTGTAGGGAAAAGCAAATTAAACTGAAAAACTGAAAAACTAGGTTTTGATTACATAGAACATGGCATGGAGGGAAATGAGGGTTTGCACCATTAATTTAAGACCATGAGTTGAAAGGAGGGGCTGTGAGGATGTAACTTACTTGCAAATGACTGTAGAAACCTTGATTTGTTGTTTAAAACCCTTAGAGACAAGCTTTGGAGTCGTGGCTCTCCTCTGCAAGAAGCGCAGCGAGCTTGGAAAAGGTGCAGCGAAGCCCTGCAAAAAGTGCAACGTGCTTCTGAAAAGCGCAACGTGCCCACTGCAAAAAGCACAGCGCCTATGGAAAAAGCGCAGCAAAGGACCCAGAACTTGGTTTTGCAAGGAAAAAATCGATTTTTTGCTTGGAGAAGCTGAGAGCTCGATGCTTGAGAATGCAAATGAATGACTTTTTGGTCTTTGAGGGCCTTTTATACTTGGAGAAATATCTTTAAATGGAAATGGACATGGACCCACATTTCCTTTTCTCAAAATCAACTTTACATTGCTTTTTACCTTTAACTTTTGAATTTGATCTTTGAACTTCATCTTTTGATGGCTTAGGAACACTGATGGCTTTTTGGAACCTTGATCATTTGCTGATGGAACCTTGAGTTTTGCCACTACTTGGAACTCTGAAGTACTTATTACAAATTAGGAACATAAAATTACATTTGTTTTGAAATCAAATTTACTGATGAAATTTTGTTATTGTTACTCCTTCACTTATTGGACTTTATGGCATGAAATGATGATTTGATGACCTTGGAAATCCTAAGACCTAATGGACACTCTAGACTTAATGAAACCATGATGAAAATGAATGTAATGATGATGACAACTCATAAAAGATGATACACTCAGCAAAGAGGTGAAATGAGCCAAGAAGTAAAATTTTGAAACGAGTGAGATCAGACCTAGATCTACATCCAGTGACCAAATTTTTTGCATGATGAGCTAATGGAATGACAAAAATTTCAAAATGGGACCCTAACATGACATGATAAGAGTCTATTTGATCACTGGTGGCAGGATGCAAAAACTGACACTAACAAAACCTTTTAGGTCATGAATAAGCTAATAATCCTATACTCTCGTGAAATATAAAGATGTGCTAAGGGTATGTCTAGATATATTAATAGTTGTTGATATGTTTGCATGCAAAGTCTTTCATTGCCATTGTAGACTGGGTTTTGTGATAAAGAAATGAAACGAACTCCATCCCATAAAAGCCTCGTTAATAGCATATCTAGGGTTTTTGCAACTAACTCCTTAGTATGTTTGTAGAATTTGCAATTCTTAAAAGTCAAAACTTGAAGGCTTTAGAGAATCTAGGGTTTGTAATCCCTAGCAAAGGTTTGAATTATAAAACCCTGGAAATAGAAACCCTAACTAATCATTTCCGCTATAAAAAGAAAAACCTAGTTCTTGAGAATGACAGGGATGACATTATGATATGGGAACAAGATTGGTGAACAAATCCAAGATTAAGAGGGAGTTGACTCTCCTCAAAGAGATAAGTATTCTACACCTCCTTTCTTTAATTATTATTGTTGTTATTTTATCTTTGTACTTTGCCTTTTGTTCTTTCATAGCCTTCTAATGATGGTTGCAAGTCAAGGCAAGATCTATCTAAGCTTGATTAGCAGATAGAAGAATTGGAAGAACATGGAAAAGAATGAAGATTACCAAGGAGTAAGAAGAAGTCGATTAGATGGCAGCACAAAAGAAGAAGTTCACCTACCTCGACCGGAAAGAGGAAGCTTTGATTGGTTCAACTAAGGAAAACATTGATTGGATTGACAGTACTAATGTTGATAGAGATACTGCTGATAATTGGGAGTTAAAATGATTTCTTGGAAGAACGTGAAGCAAAATTTTGTTGCAATACAAAGAAAGAAGATGTGAAGGCTTCTGCAAATCAGCTATGAAGAAATTTCGCTCCATAAGGCGTAAGGCGTTTGATGAACTATTTGAAATTTTGATGACACGTTGGATTCGATATGAAGATTGTCAGAAAATCAAGAAGGTTAAAGCTCGTTATAATGTGATGCAGATAGAAGCAGAGAAGCTACAACAAATCTCCACAAAAGAACAGGTAGCCAATGCATTGATGAGTATTTTTTACAAGCTTGGGCTTGTGGTTATTTCCCCTTATTTGAGAGGGAGTGAAGACCTCCTCCTATTGGAAAATGTAACTAGTTCCAGTCTTCATAATTGTTACTACACTCACTTCAATGTGTATATCTTATGTAACAAACAAGAGAAGAAAGAAAATTTATTATTTTAGAGCATGGGTTTCATGCTTATTGTTGATGGTCTTCTAGGTAAAAGCATGTTCTTCATGCTTCTAGGGTTTGTTAGGTCATAGGTTTTATTGTCATGAGTCAAGAGAACCAACATCATGATTATAAGACCCATCTTGGAAAAATATAACTTGCAAAAGAATTTATTTTGATTCAAAGAAGTCAAAATAAGCCTCCTAGCACAAGTTGGCCTAGAGAGGGGTATTAGACCCACCCAGAAGAGTATAAATAGAAGTTGTTCAACCTCATTTGCTCACGAATTTTATATGAAATCAAGGAGCTCAATCTAAAGTGCGAAAATCAAAAAGGTCAAGTAAAGCAAGGAAGAAGGAAGGAGAAGTTGGAAGGAAGGGAAATCGAGTTTTAGTCAACGTTTACCCTAATATTCTCTCACACATGCAAAGATACTAAGTTGTTGTAGGGGGTGAAGTTGCAAAACAATTGCAGGTCCAAAAACTTGCTATTGGGGGCCAAAATTATGAGCTTGGTGCAGTTCTGGAAGGATTTGTCTCTCGTTGACTTGGTTTGGATTTGACCTAATTGGAAGGTCTTCTTGGAGGGATGACTTGATGGTGGAGGAGGCTTTGGTCTTGTGGTTTGGGTCTTGGTTTTCTCATTTGAAGCAGATTCTATAAGAAGAGAAGAGTTTTTATGGGTTTTCCCCTTAGAGGGGTTTTGCCCTGGCTTGGAGCTTAATTTCTATGTCCATTGTCTTTATTGTTTTACTCTTAATAATTGTTTGATGAAAAATATCTAATAAAGAAACATAGGAAGATAAATAACGTTCACAAGAAATTGTTAAGATTAATGAGAAATTCAATTAATAGTTGCCTTGTTGCATTCTCCAACACCTCCCTGGTTGAGAGGGAATGAGGATGGACACCGTATTCTCCATATGTCATGCACTATGGCCAGGACTAACAGTCGTAAGCCTAGTGAAAGAGAATGGTGGATTGGTAAGCCTCTAGGACCAATATTCCTTGAGGAAGTGTGCTTTGACTAGAACTAATTGTTGTAAGTCAAGTATATTATTCCAAGATAAGAATAGTCCTGAAGACCGACATTTCCTGGTAGATTAGGAAATAATCATATGAGTACATACCTAGTGAACATCCGAATGGGGTATGTGCCTGAGAGGCATTGGTGTCCAAATTTATGCCTCCCAGCGTTGTGCTATGATCTAATGGAGAGATAGGGCTTGTAAGTCAAGGCCTTGCTATTATTACAATGTTGGTTATGATGATGAAAAATCATCATTGATGCTTATCAATCTAGATCCTTTCTTATATGAATAATCCAACTTGAGTATCATGTTGTGTCATTATGAATACCTCCCTAGTTAAGAGGGAGTGTTGAACATGCAACTAGTGCCAGTCTACATAATGTCATAAAAATTGTAATTTTTATCATTGATTATATTCATTATCATTATTTTATTTTTATTCAAAGCATGTTCTTCATGCTTAAAGATTCAAAGAGATAAAGAAAATGTATTTGAGTCAAGTCCCGTTTGGACATTTTGTAAAGAAAAGAAAAAGATTTTTTTATTGAGTCAAAGTCCACCAAAAAGTTGTCAAGTCGGCCCACTTGGGAACAAATCGATCTAGGCTTCCAAGAACCAGCTATTTGACTTCCTATACATATATATATATATATATATATATATATATAGGACAATTTGATCACTTTGGAGCACATTCACTCATCATCGTGACACATATCTTTTGCACAAAATTATTGAAGAAAAAGGAAGAAGTAGAAGGAAAAAAGGAAGCTTGCACATGTGGAGGAATTTCAGTGAAGAGAAGGCCAAATTTCAAAGCTTATTGCGGGCCCGGAATTTCAAGGGCGGAAATTTCAACCGCCAAAATTTCAGGAGTCAACCAGATTTAGGACAGTTTGACCATGTTTGACTTTGAAATTGGAGGTGACTTGGAGGAGGGTTGGACTTGACATTTTGGCAACAATTTTGGGTTTTGTCTTGGTCTTGGATATCTCATTTTGATCTAATGCTATAAGAAAAGGATTTTGGGTTTACCCCCTTATGGGGTTTTTCCCTAGCTTGGAGACTAATTTTCGGCATCTCTTGTCTATTGTGCATTTTGTTCTCTATATTTTGCTAATGTGTGATTGTTGATGACATAACTAAACAAGAAAAATAATAAGAGAATAATGCATATTAGTCACAAGTAATTAACATGATAAGAAATTCTATCATCTAACAGAATTTCAACAAACTTGGGTAAAACCAAGGTTCTAATCTTCAATGCTTCAAAGAACTCTATTGCAGAACTACACTTCTACTACCATGGGACAGAGATTTGAGATAACCACTGTACCACATCTTACATCTGCTTGAGGGTATTGTTCACAGGGCCTAGGGTTGGCATGTGGTTGGCACTCCAACCTCGGCTTAGTAAAGTATATGGCTCCCGAACCCTCACTGAGCAACAATGCTTCTAGGCACATTTCCAAGACATCTCGTCCAAGCTCCACCTCATGGATGCCATTATCAGACCCATGGTCCTTTATGGTTCTAAGATCCACAGACCCAGTTTGCTATAGTCAAATTGAGCCACAATGGAGAGAGTCCATTCCCTTTGAAGCAACAAAACTATAGGCTTGTTGACTTTAAATGTAAAAATACACAAGAAGTATTTTGTAATAATAATTTATTATATAAAATGTATAAGTGATGATAAATGTTACAACGAGGCCCTGCTTATATACCTAGGAAGGTTGCCTTTCATGATTGGGCATGTCTTTTAGACATGCCTGTTCACTTAACTAACGACTATTTAAGATAATCATCATTTGATTATTATTATTTACATTTATTTGAATTTATTCTATTTGTTAATAATTATATTCATAATATTGCCTTCTTCTCCGAAAAGCTTTGTCCTCAAAGCTTAATTATAGGAAATTTACTTCACCTTGATCTCGAAAAACTGCCTTCACTTTCCTCACGTCATTTTTGATAAATTTGAGTGGTCACAGGTACCTCAACATGTATAATTCTATGATATTATTTTAGAACTAATTTTAATATTTATTTTATTATTAAATAATATATATTATTATTATTATTATTATTATTATTATTATTATTATTATTTGTTTCTGAATAATAATAATAATAATATCATTATTATTATGACTTTTATTTTTACATAAATCGATTTATATATATATGACTATATAATTTTTTTTCATATATAGTATGTATATATATCTTATTTTTATCATGTGTATCAATTTGTAAAAGGTGATTTGAATCGGGACAATTATTCCAATAGACACCCTCCCATGGTTCCACAAGTTTTAATGCAAGGAGACTAATGAATTGTGACGTAGCCCACGACAGAGGTGTTGGAACAGTGTTGGGACGGCCTCGAATACTTTTGGGTTGCGGTTGTCGTTTTGAAGGAAGACGGAAGGTGTTGTTTGGCCGTTGCATGCATGGAGGGCGCGGAAAGACAGTGGAACAGACTGGCAGTCGGCGGATTGGAATGATGAGCATTGGTCTGTTGAAACTCGTAGAAAATGGGGGTGTGATGAATTTTTGTAAAGCCTGAACTTGATCAACTTTTGGGGGTGACATAGTGTGGCGTAATAGACCACCATCGACGCAAGGTGGAAGAAGTGGTAGCGAATGCAAGGGTGGTGTAGTTATAGTCATAGAGGGACCCTCCTTGGCAATTGGGATTTTGTGGGTCGCAACAACTTTTGTGAGGCGACCGAAAACCACTTCGAGCTCTCGGTCAGTTGGTTTGCCGTTATACCATCTCACCGGAACAGCGTTGTGGCGATTAAGGACATAAGCTAAAGGGAAATCGTCGATTATGATGACCTTCCTCACCTCCCTCCCCAAGCGAGACACATCTTTGGTCAGTTTTCCCTCCATCTGCGTGCATGAATATCTGTATAGTTGGTGCAAGATGCAGTCGCGGTTTTCCCACGTGTTTAACAACACATCTTCTCTTTGCGTACATCTCCCTATAAACACCACTATCTTGAACAGTTGGCCAGCTTTCTGGAGAAACTTTTCAAGCCCCGGGCGCTTCGAAATGAAAGTGTGCTTCCCTATGGAGATCTGCTCCACGCTAAAACCTGTGCCAGATTTGGGACGTTTATCGAGTTCTGCTAAAATGGTTCCATCCATGTCGATGATGAGCATGTACTTACCCTGTTGCGAGGGATGCATAGGAGGCAACAGATACTTACCCTGTTGCGAGGGATGCATAGGAGGCAACAAATACTTACCATGTTGCTTGGGAGGCAGCAAATTTTCAGAATCTCCTTTCTTCCTCTCATGTGAGTTGTGTCTCTTCCTCTTCAGCTGGCTTTTATCATTCCCATAATGCGAGGTGTTATTATTTGACCCTACCGTTGCCACTGCATTCTCATGCTTACCATCCCCTGCATATTCAACAGCTATCAGGTTAACATCTGAAACAGAAACGGGTACTGTGTACTTGTTAACAGCAACTATTCCCATTGTTTTAGAATGATATATAATCACCTCCGTTCTAGAAAAACTCTTAGCATGCACATTGTCAATAACAGCACATGGTGGTATAACTGTCTCAACCATCACAAGTGTTGGTTCAATGACTCTTCTAGGCATTAGAAACAAATGTTTGGCAATCATAGCTACCAAATAATTCCCTTGGAATTTCTGGTGGTTGGATTGTTGTATCTTTGGAAACATAAGACTCATTTTCTAATTGAAGCCTAGTAATTGGAGAAGTATCTAACTCCATTACTTTCCCTTCTTTCTCATAATCCACTTTTTCCTTTCCAAATATGTCAATGTCTTCATCTTTTTCCACATTTTCCTCTTCGTCATCATCTTCATTTGGATCATCATTTTTATCTATATCATTCTCACCCATATCAAGATCAGCTTCCTCTGGATCCTCATCTCGATCTATATCAGCTTCATCTTGTTATGTTCCTTTATTGACGCTATCATCTTCCTTATTATCGATTTCCTTTAAACATGCTTTAAATTTTGCATATGATTTTTCTAATTGCTGAAACTTTTCTTGAATTTTTCTAATATGCTCAATTTATTCGAGATCTACACGTAATGGCATATTGTACGGTAAACTACGTTCAAAGGCTCATAAGATTAGATTGTGCGGCATGGCTTTGATACCACTGAAGCAACAAAACTGTAGGCTTGTTGACTTTAAATGTAAAAATACACAAGAGGTATCTTGTAATAATAATTTATTATATAAAATGAATGGGTGATCATAAATGTTACAGTGAGGCCTTAATTATATACCTAGGCAAGAGGCCTTTCATGACCGGGCATGTCTTTTAGACATGCCTTTTCGCTTAACTAACGACTATTTAAGATAATCATCATTTGATTATTATTATTTACATTTATTTGTATTTATTCTATTTGTTATGAATTATATTCATAACATTTAGGGTATCATCCACTACAAATGCACAGTTCTGAAACTCATTATTTAGGCATAGTTCAGGGTCCACCCATCTCAGCTTGAGGTCCTTTTCCGCTTGGTCTCTTTCCTCCATCGAGTGAGGGCTTACAGAGATTTTGCTACCAAGAGAGAGAGATACACCTATCTTGCACTTTGTTCTTCAAAGGCCATTACTTTGGCTAACCCCTCAAGTCATGCTCGTCGATGGTTTGCAAAGATATCTTGGCTCCTTCAGTCAATGACCATCTCCCTAAAGCGCCTTCCTCCATTTAGTTTCTCCCTTGACGGAACAACAAATTTCTTGTGACTCGACAAACATTGAATCAGGCCATCAGAGAGCACATCTACAGATTATACATTCAAGCCACTTGGACATCCCCTCGGTGAGCCTTGGCTCAAAGATGTCCTTCTACTTAGAGCATTTTTTAGAGTTGAGAGATGGCATCATCATTCGCCCCCCTTATACTCGCAGACAATGGATGCACCCACTCAAGATCCCAGTGGGGCAGCTTTGAGTTCAGTCCCATCAACTTCGGGTGGAGACAAATCACCATATATGACGATCCCATCATATTTGCAAGTTGTGTCACCTACAAGAGCCGGAAACCGTGATGCATATCATTTTTCAATGCCCCATATACTATGAGATCAAAGGATGATATCATTGCCTATATAGAGAGTCTAGAGGTTCCCTCTCTACCATTTTCCAATATCCTAACTAGAGATGTCTGGCCCTCTTCAGCGAGGAGATTTTTGGACACGGATCTCAGATCCCACATACCCTGCCTCACCTGGGGATAGTTCGGACAACCACATCATACTTTCAAGTTGATCTGACTAATTGGAGCAACAAGTGACAAGCTAAGTTCCAAGTTATTTCAAATTGTAGAGTAGTGAGACCCGGGTCTCCCCTCAACCCCACCCTCCCCCCCCCTCCCTTGGGATGCCAATTAGTACCCTCAAGAATGTTGTGGAGGTGCCAAACAACACAAACAGTTCACTCACACTCAGAGCATCAAAGGATTTAGTACCAAAAGGTTTCCAGAACAAGGTCCCTTGCCGCCCACGCAACATGTTCCTCCCCAACACCAACGGAGCAGCGAGAGACTTATCCAAAGCTTCTTTTCTTTGGTCTCGAATGTTATAGGTATCCCTCGCTCCTAAATCCCTCCCCCCAGGGTGATGCAGTCAGACTCCTCGTTGGATCTAGGACTCTGATAGTGAGCCAGCACCACTATCACCCCCCCTCAACGTCGGTTATCAGACTCAGGCACTCTTGACATCATCAACCTCCTGCCCTAGACTTATTCACTTAGACCTCTACATGATCCAGTAATATACATGTTTATCGTTTATAAGGCTGTTCTATTATTGTATCCTCCCTTTACTTCATTTTATCCTAGATTTAGCTTTGGCATTTTGTAGGAGTTGTGTTTGCACTCTCACATTGTACTCGTATTAGTTGTATCCGTCTGTCCCATTGACCTATTTACGGTCATTCGTTGGACATTAATAAAATTATCTTATTTGTGTGTTCCCTGCCCTGCACCTTAATTTATTCATAAAGGGTTTAACATGCCCTTTACTTCTTGTCCAACCTCCCACAAGGTAACCTGCTACCAACCTTGTTTTGTACAGATATGGTGCATCCTTGTGATACATCTTTAGGATGTGAGCCCTGAAATCTATTTATGCACATGTTTTCTCCTTGCCCTAGCGCCAGTATTTATTCATAAAGGATTTAACATGCTCTTTACTTCCTTCTTGTATAGTCTCTATGCTCTATATCAACTCTTATAGCACTTTCAGCAGGAAACTATTGACGATTTGGAAGAATTGACCTTGAATCAGTCCCACAAGATAGCTTACCTTGCTAATGGTCTTGTTTTGTGCAGATATAGGGGATACCCTGTGATATACTTCAGGATGTGAGAACTAGAATCCATTTACATATGTGTTTTCCTGCCTTGACACAAGAAATTATTCGTAAAGTGTTTAATATGCCCTTTACTTCCTCCTTGTCCAACCTCCCACAAAGTAGCTTGCTACCAGTTTTGTTTTGTACAGATATGGGACTTCCTTGTGATATATCTTCAGGATGTGAGCCCTGAAATCTATTTATGCACATGTTTTTCCTTTCCCTGGCACCAGAATTTATTCTTAAAGGATTTAACATGCTTTACTTCCTTCCTGTATAGTCTCTATGCTAATAATCAACACTGTTGGAAGAGTAACTGTTTACAATCACATGAATTACAGTTTAATGCAGACATAACCTTCTCTAATTTATCTGGCAAGAAAGTGTAATGTTCCTTTTGGGAGGGCAGACCCTCTTTCTTCCATAGCTGTCATTCAAGTATTATAAAGACATCAAATATAGATTAAAGTTAAAACCATTTGGAGGACACGAAAGAGGGCACAAGGGATAAAGCAGTATACTTGCAGCACCTGATTAAATGGCTCAAAAGGCTCATGGAAGAGGGAAACATCAACCAGCAAACTTTTACATCCTTCAGCAACCTTACACACAACATACAAGGACTTGCACAATATAGACAGGATAGACTTCACAAGAGCCATAAAATCCTGCAGCATCAGTATTAGTTACAAATCTAGGAGTATAGACTACAAACTGGATTGGAAGATTTAAATAAACACAGTTACTCTTGGAGAGAAATGTCAATCAATCATACTAAAACATTTCCATTGATGAGTTCACATATTTTCATTTTCCGTGGGATCTTACATGTAGCTTTTATTTGAACCCAACACTCCTTTCAGCATTAGGCAACTCTCTCATTTTTTATTAACAACCTTGGGTGATGCCATCTTAGTAACAATGTGTTTAAATCCACGATCCTATGAAATGTATAAAAGTATCTACTTTTATAAATAGAAGCCCTGTGATGGACTGAAATCAAAGAGTAATAAAGTTTAAATGTCAAGGTCGATGAAAGATAATTTCTATTTAATACCTTCAGTCTGAGGATCTTCCACAAAGCGCTTCAAGCAATCAACAAAATTTGTCCCATTGAAAGGATCACCCCCAATTCCCACACATGTTGATTGTCCGAGGCCAACAGCGGTTGTTTGAAAGACCTGGCAATTCAATCAGAAAGAATCTAATCAATCTAAATTAAGATAGCGAAGCTAGGAATCCTAGAAAACAATCATCTCCATACCGCTTCATATGTAAGAGTGCCAGATCTGGATACAATCCCAACACGGCCAGGCTTGTGGATATAGCCGGGCATGATACCAATTTTGCACTCGCCAGGCTTAATAATTCCGGGACAATTTGGCCCAATAAGTCGGGTCTTAGATTGCTTGTTTAAAGCTGCCTTTACACGTACCTGTTATTTAGAAAACGGATGCTTAATAATGCATTAAATTATTCAATCATACTGATTCTTACTTTTGACAAGCAGCTTAGTAGTTAATGAACATAACCACATGTAAGAGAATGGCAAGCATCACATGTTATCAAAACCATGTAAAACAAGCATAATTTCAGATACCTGTAATTCGATACTTTCTATTCAATCAAACACTACAACCTTTCACAGTATCCAAAGTGTAATGATATTTAACTTGAAAATTTATGCAATGGACATAAAAATGCTGCTGTCATAAATGAAAGAGCAGCCCGTAAAGTTAAGATAGCATATATTGCATACATATTACTATAAATTTTCACAGCAGCATCACAGGAATCTTATTCAGGATGATACATGCGAACGCCTTCAGAAAGGATAGGACATAAAGGGAAACAGTTTAGAGAAGAGAGAAGATTTACAGAATGATTAGCAAATGAATTATGTTGGGCATAACCTAAAAGTCCATAGGCAAAAGTAAATGTCTATCTGTAAAGCATAAGGTGACAACTGACCATATATTTTGGGAAAATATTAAGTAGAAACCTACAGAATACCATGAGCCCATAAAATGCAACAACCTAAAGCACACTGGAACTTGTCCAAACTGCAAACGTTTTAGTAAAACCAGAAAGGTATCTTAATAAAATCTGTGATTTGGTGAAAGAAATTTTTTCAGTTTGGAGTTGCCATTAGTTTCAGATTGTTCATTCAAGCAGTTGCAGAATTTCGTGAAACTTAACATAAAATACAGGTCTATATGCTTGTCATCAAACCATTTGACAAAACAATTCAGTGATTTTTCTGAATTTTTTCATATCTGCATGCTGGCTTTGTAATGTTTGTAGTTATGTCTTAGACCCTGAATTGTGAGCCTAAAATTCCTGTTTTGTGTTCTCAATTGCAAATTCCTTCGTATTTTATTCCAAGGCATATTTGTAACTCTGGTTGCTCCAACAAATGCTCCAGAAAATCGTAATTTAGTGATCAGACCTCAGGGAGTCATCTGCCAGCATTTGCTGCTCAAAAAGCTCTGATTCTGAACCTTTTCCTGCCCTCCTTTCTTATGTTCATCTCTTGCAGCACTTGAATAAATAAAAGAAAAGAAACCTCATACCCCGCCTTTTGTGACACTGAACCTTGCATCCTTGTATGGGATAAAGTTCTGCATAGATTTACTTTTAAAACAGAAAGCTTTAAAGGAAATGTGACGCTGTAAGCCTACCTTTTGCTGATCCCAAGCCGTGACACAAACTATCAAACTGTAACTCTATTCATTTGGAAATTGCTCTGAGTTGCTGTTTTGGATATCAATCTAAAAACACAGAGAAAATGCTGTCATCATAATTGTGATATTCTGTTTCTTCTTTGTACATCTGAGGGTCATCTGATGATGAATTGGCATTACTCCATGCACGTTGTCTCTTGGTCAAAAAAATAAATCAAAGAGTGGTATGTTTTCCATTCAATTGCACATAGATTCGGCATATTCATAGAGCTGTGAATATAAATAGTGTATTCCTCCTTTGTATGACATATTGTTCATGAAGAACTGATTTCTGGCTTGATAGAAATAGAATTTTCCCTCACATACACTCCATATGGGTACCCATAACCTATAATGCACAAAACCTTTTGTACGGAATCCCCCCTTCTGGTTACGTGAGAAGAGTAGGGAAGTGGGAGACTAGGTGAAAGTGGTTCCCCTTCTTAGTTTCCATTGATTCATCTAAAGTATAGGCCTTGCACATCCATTGAGACAACTCAAACAGTAACAAGGTCCTCATGACTTTCATTAGGCATTATATCTTCATCATATACTCGTCTCAATCTATCAATCATTGATATTTATTATTCTATTGGTAGTTAATTGGAGCAACACTTGGAATTGCTAAGGTTTTTGTATCATGAGTTTATACTTCCACTTCTAAAAATATCGCTAACTCAATTGTTCCAATTGATGTTGCTTTGTCAACCACTCGGTACTTCCATTTTCATAATTTTCCATCATTTTAGGAAGGTGTCATTTTGAATTTTTAGATGAGATATTTATTTATCTTTTTTGTGAAAACTTTGTCAAAACCTTGCAATTTATTTCTCTCATCTTGTTTCTTCCATTGATATTTTTTAATGTGTTGAGAAAGCACATCTAATACAACTCGTTCATCTCTTGTTAAAGAGAGACTTCAATGCAGGGCTCATCATAAGGGCATACAATATTATCTTCTTTTTATTATGATAAATATCAAGTGTATCTTCTTCATATTCAGGGGGGAATGTACCTAATGTTTCCATCCAGGTTGATCCTATAATTATGTCAGCAACATTTTCACATAAAGCCAATAATGTCAAATTGGGAATGAAATTATTCTTAGTTTCGAGGGTTACTCCAAAAGTGTTCAAAGTTACAACATGGTTGGAGGTGCTTCATGAGATTTGGAGTACATGGTGTGTGAACAATGCCTTAATGATCCATGATGTATTTGCACATTTGAGATACCTTACTCAGTGGTTGATTGACCTAAGTTAGGTGCCTGCTTGATATTCTTCAGTAGGGCAGTGGAGACCTTTTCATAACTTCAGTGAGTTTCTACACAATGGCCAAATGGAAATAGGGAGATGGTTACATTTGGAGAACACTCTACTTTGGAGGAGTATTGTTTTGCATCTCAAAGGATGACATTGGGCCAAAGATAGCAAAACTTGGAAACTTGGAGTTGGCTCAAGGATGCCTAGGTTGCTACAATGTTCATGCAAAAGGAGTGGACCCAATGGAGTACATGGCTTAAGAGGATTGATGTATTCTTTGGAGGCTTGTAAGAGAAACTTTGGATGCACCTTATTGAATGCCCTTGCATTGGTTACCTTGGTTGTCGAGAACACCACCTTGAAGCTTGTCATGTGTATCCCTGGAGTGTGTCCCTTCACACAAGTGGGCCTACATGTGTTACCGTAGACTACCTGTAGCAACATTGGGCCACATATGTATCATCGGTCTCCCTTACCTCACATATATAAGGAAGGAGAAAGTCCTTCGCTCAATCAATTCCATCTTGTTCATAATTGTGTAAGGATCTCTTTGGTGTCAGCGAGGATTTTCTTGGTTTTCCCTAGCTAGGGTTTTGGAGAGCTATAGGATTGTAGCCTTCTAATAAGTCTACAATATGTACATCAACTTCATCTTTATACATATTAATGAAGTTTACAATGAATTGAATTGATTTTCTCATCACTAGAATTGATTTTGTTTTCAATGAACCTTCATCAAAAGGCATCATCGTTACAATGCTTATATTCTCTTCAATAATAAATGGGTGCGCAAAATACAAAAGATCCACTTCTTCACTATAAAGTTGGATGTTATGAAATGATTTACCAACAGAGAGTCTATTAAGAACCAAATGGAAGTAGAGGTTGTGCTCTCACTGCCACCGTCACTTCAACTTTGCTCGAAGAAGTTGAATCTTGTGCCCGCAAAACGTAGATCCTCAGCCTGTAGCATGTTATCTCCTTTCAGATCTAAGGGTTCTCTCTATTGATTTTGGGTTACCATGCATTCTTTGCCATTTTTCTATTGTGTGTCTGGGGGGAATGCTTGAACATAGCTCAATGTTGTTCCTTTTCAGAGGAATGCCTCGTCGACTTCACAATAGGCATCCCTCCAAGTTTTAATGTAGATGCCCTCTTCAAATTTTCTTCTTGGGGCAAGTTCGGCTCTATAATATGTAGATGTGCCAAAAAGGGTAGACACCATTCCAAAACTGGACTTGGGAACTCATGTGGCACCTCAGAATATCAATATATTGAAGGAAAGAGGATTAATAAGTAAGTTTACATGGCTCTAACCTAGTCTTAATTCTCTCTCTGAATGGACTGTTAGAAATTGAGGTGATCAAGACCTTGTTGCAATGTTTTATTGTGGTAAAGGTTTTTATATATTTATTTTTTAAAGCAAAGAAGCTAGGGACCTGATCTTCTTATATAGCCCTTACTTCATTGGTTCCAAGAGAATGTTCCTATCCCACTAGACCCTTAACTTCAATTCAAACATGGAAATCTCTTTTGCCCCTGTCTAGATTAGACTTCCACACTTCCCAATTTTCTCCTAGGGTGACGATACCTTCAAACCAATCGGAAACAAGATAGGTCGTTATATAACCTATGCAGAGCCTAAAGGCAATATGTTGTGCTAGAATATGAGCGGAAATAGATTTTGATAAGGGATTGCCTGAGGTGATTTAGCTCAAATTGGAGGGTTGGAGTCACCTTCAATCTCTTGATTATGAGCATGTTCCTTTCAAATGTAACACTTGCCATGAGTATGGGCACTTTGCAAAAATTTGTCCAAATGTCAAAGATTCTCCATCATCTTCTAAGCCAAACAAACTCCACAGAACAACGATAAGCAATGTTGCAATCAAGTTTCGAGAAAGAGAAAGAATCAAGGCCCTGTTAACATTTAATACCAGATCTAATTTATTTTCCTAACTGTTATTTAATATCTAGAAAATATTTCACTCAATAAAATGCTTTTTTGAAAACTGTTGAAAATAAACACTAGTATTTTAACTTTTAAATAAACTGGCAGTGGAAAACAAATGCAAAACCAGTCACTTAACACATTAGCGAGAAAAAATGCCCAACAAATTTTTGTTCACTTTTTATTACATTGGAAAATTAATGCATCATTTCAAGGAATTCAACCCACAAAGAATAAACAAAAATTACAACAAAGAAACCTAGAAACTCAAACCCCAAAAACTCAATTGGTCCACAAATGTAACCTCAACCTTCATAGCCTCCCCATATTCACTATTTGTCTGTTGGAATTCAACTTCAACACTCTCGAACTATTCCTATGCCAAGTAAACTCTCAACCTTGACCCCAAGCAAACTTGGCCCCTTCCCCTATGTGCTCAACTTGCAAAACACTTGCTCACTCAAACCTCCCTAACAAGTTTCTCCCCTTTTCAGTCTTGAGTCTCTAACTCTCTTGAGAATATCACTCTCTCAATCACAATGTGTCTTTCACCTCTTCTTTAGGATTATTTTATAATTTCATTAAGCCAAATCTGTAACCCTAATCTCCTAAGCGATGAAAATTAATGCATCATTTCAAGGAATTCAACCCACAAAGAATAAACAAAAATTACAACAAAGAAACCTAGAAACTCAAATCCCAAAAACTCAATTGGTCCACAAATGTAACCTCAACCTTCATAGCCTCCCCACATTCACTATTTGTCTGTTGGAATTCAACTTCAACACTCTCGAACTATTCCTATGCCAAGTAAACTCTCAACCTTGACCCCAAGCAAACTTGGCCCCTTCCCCTATGTGCTCAACTTGCAAAACACTTGCTCACTCAAACCTCCCTAACAAGTTTCTCCCCTTTTCAGTCTTGAGTCTCTAACTCTCTTGAGAATATCACTCTCTCAATCACAATGTGTCTTTCACCTCTTCTTTAGGATTATTTTATAATTTCATTAAGCCAAATCTGTAACCCTAATCTCCTAAGCAATGAATGGCTAGGATTAGATCCTAGACCTCAATTGAGATCAATGGTAGAGATTAGATCTAAGTCACTTAAATAAATTATTTATCCTTAGAAACTTATGTACTTTTCCTAAGTTAAACTCCTCGTGAGCAAGCACCTAAATAGGCAATCTGACATCATCTACACGCATGAGACCTAGCCCATATAGAAGCACATGTCTGAGCTAATATCATCAACACGCTCTCTGAACAAGGAAGGTGCTCGACATCAACACCAACTTATCTCAATTCCCCTTAAACAGGGGCTTGGTAAGAATATCTGCAACCTGCTCATCTGTGGAGATATACTTGAGCTTCACAGCTACTCTTTGGACTATCTCTCTGATGAAATGATATATGATTTTTATGTGCTTGCACCTATCATGAAACACTGGATTCTCAAAAAGCTTGATGTAATTCTTATTGTCATAGTGAATCATCATCAAATCCAACTTGAGACCACATAAACCTGTGAGCATCTCAAATGGCCTCACAACTCACCAAGCTAGTTGTCATATATTCTGCCTCTCCTGAACTAAGTGCCACAAAAAACTACTTCATGTTGAATGATGAGATCACTATTGATCCCAAACTAAAACAGCACCCAAAGGTGCTCCTCCTATCCACTAAACTCCCAGGCCAGTTTGAGTCTATATAGCCTACTAACTGCACTCCACCACCCTTGACATGCCTTAGTCCATACTCCATTATACCTCGAATATACTTGAGCACATGCTTTGCTAACACCCGATGAACCCTCCTTGGCTCCACCATAAACTGGCTCGATGTGTTCATAACAAAGCATCTATTTGGCCTAGTGTTGACCGGATACATCAAAGAACCTATAAGTTACTTGCATAATGTGGTAACCACTAACTGAGACTCAGAAGCATTAAAATTCCTCAAGTTGGTAATCATGGGTGTTGACATAGGCTTGCAATCCACTATCCCAAATCTCTACAAAATTTCAACTACATACTTCCCTTGTCCGAGGAAGATATCACTTGTTTGTTGGCACACTTCCAACCCCAAAAAGTAATGTATCACGTTGATATCCTTCATCTCAAACTCTGCAACTAGGTCTCTCTTACACATCTATATGAGCTTCTCTGCCCCTATATGATAGAGTTCATCCACATAAAGTACCAAAATGAGTGTATTGTCACCAACTAGCAAATAGTACAGGTTGGGATCTATCTCATGCTTGTGAAGCTCATGCCTAGCAAATACCCATCAATCCTCAAGTACCATGCCCTAGGGTCTACTTGAAACTATACAAGAACTACATCCATGAGAATCTCTTCCATGCACCTCAAAACCCTATGGTTACTCAATAAACACCTCCTCCTCAATCACTTTGTTAAGGAATGATGTTCTTTACATCCATCTGATGTATCCTCCACCCCATCTCTGAGGCAATAGACATAACAGCCCTTATAGAAGTGCATCTGACTACTGGAGCAAGCAGTTACTCATATTCCACTCCCTCCTTACAAAAATCTCTCATCATGAACCTATCATTATACTTCTCAATCCTACCATCCACAACATGTTTGATCTTGAAGATCCATCTCGAAGTGACCATTGATTTTCCTACTAGCCTAGGCACTATCTTATATAGTGTTCTCCATAATGGAAGAATACTCTTCCATCATGGCATCTCTCCAAAGTTGTTGAGTTGTTGTCTCCTCAAAGCTAGAAGGCTCAGAATCACCGATGTCGCTCATCAGTGCCATGTAGCTGGAAAATTTATGCGACAGTCTGCTCTCTCTAAACATCCCCCTAGGAGCCTCCACATGCTCGTCAGCATCCCTAAGAGTATACTCCAACCATCTTAGCCTCCTCCTAACAAATCCAGGAAGTACCTCCTACTCCTCCTAATTTGAAGACTGAGTACCTGCTACTAGTGCTATTGCCTTCTCCTCAACCTACAAAGCCTCTCGCTCCCAACTATCTGCCATTGGTAAGGTATCATGTGACTTCCTCAAGGCTCTGTGATCCTCAAATCTCATATCCCTACTCACCGTAGTTTTCCCTTGTGATGGAATGTACACCCTATATGCCTTGAAAGTTTCATTGTACCCAACAAAATTGTCATTCTGTCCTATGGGCTAAAACTTTGTCCTCTTCTTTGATGATACATGTGTATACACCAAACACCTAGTGTAGCAGAAATGTCCCACCTCTAGTTTCACTACTCTCAAAACCTCTTCGAGAGTCTGGTCCCCCAAGAGCTTATGAGGACTCCTGTTATGAATGTAGATTATTGTATTCAACGCGTCTATCCACAAGAATATGTACAAATCATGATCATGGATCATGGCTTTAGCAACCCCAAATATGGACTTATTTTTCCTCTCAACAACCAAATTCTATTGTGGTTTGTAAGGAAATACCAACTCTTTCTTAATGTTTGCTTCCCTGCAAAAAAATTTAAACTCATTGGAGGTATAGTCACCCCCGTTATCTGATCTTGTTGAGAAATTAGGCCTTTTATTACAATTTCTCTTCTTGATAATTACTTGTAATGTCGTTTAAGCTTATTTTACGTAGATCTTGTCTTCGTTAGATTATTGTGTTCTTCATCAAGTCAATTATCAAATGCACAAGAGACACAATGTTTAAGGTAGCAAGCCAGGGCCAAAACCTCTCACCCTTTGAGAGGAAAACTCGATAGTAAAACTTCTTATAGACCTTCAATTGGCGGCTACCAAGACCATGACATAGACCCTTGACACCAGTATGCCTCCAAGACCCTTGTCACTGCTCTTCTAGGCTCCTTAGATATGTATTGTCAAGGGTCTGCATCTTTTCCTGGACTACTATCAAAGTCTACATATCTTTCCAGAAGATTTCCCAGTCAAGTCTTCTTGGTTTCCTAGATGTTCACTGCCTTTTACCATGGTTTCACTTCTCACGATAGTTTTATTTTATTCCCAGGAGCTTCCTGTATATAGTTCCTTAATTGTATACAACCACCTCATACTCCATATGAAGACATATTATGTTGATTTCATCTGGTGTGGATCATCCCTTTTGGAAACCTGTACATCAGAGGAGATTCTCTTTTCCTTTGATCATACTTCTAAACATAGAAGTATACTTCCTGCAACCACGTGACATGACTTCATAATATCTAGTGTACGCATATATACATATATATATATATATATATATATATATATACCTCTTCCTTTCTTTTGACTCATCTAATATTTGCAGCAGTTTTCCTTAGAATGAAAGAGCTTCATTCCCTTGACATGCTTTATCAATATGTCATCATATCCCAATCCTAGAATTCTGCAAGTTAGAATTCTCGATGAAACCTTTTGCTTCCTTTCTAAAATAGTGAAAACAAAGAAAATTCCATTAGAAAATATTAGCACCAGTTTCCATATTGATTAATGAATGATGAACTTTGATCTACATGATTGTCTTCCATAAATGTTATTTTCAGTGAGGTTCCTAGGAGCCACTTATTTCATAGCATGATTGTTACATAAATTTGTTTCAGACATTCTCCTATGACAAGTGCTCCTACTCCAATGCTTCTATCATGATGCTAAGTCTAATGTGATGCATTTATCTAATGCTTCCTACCTTACTATTTTACAACCGACAAATACCTCTTAGAAGAAGATGATCTCAGTCATAGTACAGATCTCTCACTTCTTCTTTCTTAGGCTTCTTTGTCTCAGGTTCTTCCATTTCTTCAACGATATGGGCTTCTTCCTTTTTCCTCTTGTCCTTATTAGGTTTAGGACAATATCATTTATAGTGCCCAAGTTCATTACATCCATAGCACTTGATCTTATCCATGTTTCTATTTTTCTTCTGAGGACCAAATTTACCAAATCTTCCCTTTCTTCTTGACATGGCAACATAGGCTTGATTTCCTTCATTTGATCATGTATCAACTTTTGCTTTTAATCTTGTCTCTTCTATCTTGCATAGAGACCATAGATCTTGGAATGGTGTGGCTTCTTTCTTCCCATATATACTTGAAGTGAAGTTTTCCCATCCCTCCGATAGAGCATTCAGTACCACTGTAGTCATTTCTCTATCAGACATTACTTCTCCAAATTCTTATAGTTGATCTCGTATTTCAAAAATCTTCATAAAACATGAAGTGATTCCTTCCTCTCTTGGAAACTTCAACTTGTATAGTTCTTGTCTGAGAGATATTACTTCTCCTGCAGTACTCACCGAGAATAGCTCCACCAATTTGTCATATATTTCTTTTTAAGTTTCTAGTTTTGATACATACGAGATGAAAGAGTCCTTTATGGATTCTATAAGAATCCTTTGGGCTCTTATTTCTCCCTTCATGTATTTGGCATGTGCTTGAGTATCTTCTTTTGAAGGCAGGGTTAAAGACCCTTTAATGTAATCCATGACTTCATTTTCAATCGGATTCAGATATGTCATTTTCTTCCATGCAAGAAAGTTTGAAGACCCAAACAATTTGTTGCTTTCCTTGCAAAAGGACATTTTGACAGATTCAGATGAAGTCATAAAGATACTTACTTACTGTAGATGTTTTTCTTCCTTCACTAGCTTCTTCCTTGATGATGATGTAGATAGTGCCAGATGCTCCCTCTTAGATAGACTTCTTTAATAGTGGTATAAAGAGGTAGATCACCTTGGATCCTTTATGATAATCATGATCAAGGATCGCTTAATGATGGCTTCTGCAAGATTGTGGTTTAATGATATCTTCAATGTTGCTTCCAACACGAGATAGCTTTAGAATCTTTGAAGATAACTATCTCCTTCTTGATCTTGCTTTTTCTCTTGAAAGGACCTTGATGTATAAGTCCTTAAACTTTGAGTGAGGACTTTGGTCTTCTTGAGATGTCTTCTTCTTGAATGAAGATCTTCCTTATTAGATCTAGGGTTCGACTCTTCAATGTAGATTCATCACTTTGCTTTGATGCCTTCTTGAAAACTAATCCTTGATGTCTCTTTTGAAGCTTCATCCTTATGTGTCTTCTTGCCAAACTGCTCTTTCTTGTCTTCAGCACCTTAGCTCTGATACCATGTTGAGAAATTAGGGATTTTATTACAATTTCCCTTCTTGGTAATTACTTGTGATGTCCTTTAAGCTTCTTTTACTTGGATATTGTCTTCGTTAGATTATTATGTTCTTCATCAAGTCAATTATCAAATGCACAAGAGACACAATGTTTAGGCTACCAAGCCAGGGCCAAAACCTCTCTCTTTGAGAGGAAAACCCGATAGTAATTCTTCTTATAGACCTTCAATTGACGAGTACCAAGATGATGACATAGACCCTTGACACCAGTATTCCTCCAAGACCCTTGTCACCGCTCTTCTAGGCTCCTTTTGTTGATCTTCCTTTTCTGCACTACACTACACCAGCACTAGGGAAGCTCAGTCCCTAGTCCTAAACGATGTGCTTCTTTTCTCTCCTCCTTTGATCTGACCTCGGCCTCCAAGAGACTCCTCCTCGGCCTTCTTAATGCACCCTTGATGCCCAAAGACTGTGATCTCTTCTTTGTTGCAGTAACCCTCCTTCACGCTGTATGTACTTATGAGTTTAAGCTAGAGGCTAGACCAAGGCTTGTAAAACCTCACCTTCGCACTGATTATAGTCTCCTTCACGCACTAGATTGCAGACTAGTTTGACCCCGACCTTGACCTCTTCTTCGCATGCCCATGTAGCCTTTTCTTCTGCGGCATATTCCTCTCTCCTCGCACTGCAGTTCGAACCTCTATTTCAGACTTTAACCGAGATAAATAGACCCAAAACAAAGATATATGAGAGGCTCTCTTCCTTCGCTGAACTGCCTCCTTCGTTCGCACCAAACTGCAGACCTTATCTTGCACTTTATTGCAAACCATTGTCCGAAATTTTCGATGAGGTAATGAGGCCGCAGTCCTTTCTTATATAGGGACTGTCTCACAGCTCTAGGCCGACATGATCATCTTGAGGGTAGGCCGACTTTACCAATGGTGGATCTTTGAGTCGACTTCTTGGAGCCTAGGGACAAAGTCTTGGAGTATACTTTTACATCAACAATTTGTCCTTTCACAAGTGTAACATGACTTCATATACATGACTCTAATTATATTTATGACAAGATGACAAATACCCAAAGACATCAAGAAGAAGTCGTTGACCTATAATAAAATATCCTTGCTCATGAAACCCGTGATGCGAGCATTACAATAAATACATTATATTATCTTTTTCTCTTTATTACATACAACCATAATTACATGTCATTATGAAGACCAAACCTAGTTACACTTTTCAACAAATCTAAGGATCTTTACCTTCCTCCAAGTTTGGTTTTCCACAAAAACTTTATGTTGACAAAGATAGGGCATCAAGTATTATGTGATTCTTTCTTAATGTTTGCTTCCCTACAAAAAATCTTAAACTCATTGGAGGTATACTCACCCCAATTGTCTGATATAAGGATCATTACCTTCCTCCCAGTTTGGTTTTCCACAAGATCTTTATGTTGAGAAATCTAGGGCATCAAGTATTATGTGATTTCTTTTCTTATGATAACTGCTTGCTAGTGCTTTTTACTTTCTTAGATTAGGATCTTTTCTTTCTTAGATTATTAGTGTTCTTCTTCATCAAAAAACTACCAATGCATAAACCATAAAGAGACAAGAGACACAAAATATAGCCGATCATCCAGGGCCAAGACCTCTCCCACTTGAGAGGAAAACCCGAACAAACTCTTCTTCTTATAGAGACTTCAATTGACGAATACCAAGACCAAGACCCTTGACCTACTTGCCACTCCAAGACCAAGATAAAATCACCCTTCATGAGTTCCTTCTTCCTGGTGTCAACAATAGGCACACCTCACCATTCTTCCTCCTCCTTGGCTATCTCTCTGGGTTTCGGTTCCTCAGGGCAGACCTACAACTTTCGGCCCTAGATCAAAAACCCTAGCTCATGAAGACGGACCAACTTAGATCCTTGTTTTCCTTTGGTCTAGAAGGAGACTTCTTCTCCTTAAACTCGGCTTGAGTATCACCTTGACTTTCTCCTTTATTTGAATTTTGACCTCCAAATATGACTGTGATACTTCAACACCTTTATGCAGTTTGGACATCAAAGATTCCTTGCACGTGTGGATAATTTCGTCGCTTAAAACAAACCCAAAACAAAGCTAAGGACTACGCTCTTCCTTCCCTTCCTTTTGTTGACTATAAGACTTCCTTTCGATGACCTTCTCACAACTTACTAACTTCAGACTTTGACCGAAATTGTTGTTCTAAAATGAGGTTGAGCTGCCCTATTTATAGTGGTTGGAGCCTCATAATTAGCTGACTTGAGAGAGGGTGAGTCGACATGTCTCTTTGAGTAGGTTGTTTACTCCATCTTGTAGCCAACTTGAAGGAGAGGTCTTGTGCTTGTCTTGGAAGGCTTTCATACTTATTTAATGACTCATACAAATGTAATATGCCCAAGAAGGGTTCTTAATACATGACATTGACTCAATTTGACTTTATGACCAATCCTAAGGACTCACAATGGGAGTCATACTAAAAATAAAATTCCTTGCTCATGAAACCCATGAGACAAGCATTACAATAATAATTTTATTTTTCTTCTTTGCATCAATTACATAAAATCACAATTACACATGTCCTTATGAAGACCGAACCTAGCTACATTTTTCAACACTCCCTCTTAACAAGGGAGGTATTCATAATGGTACTTGGTCATTTTCAATCTGAAGAATTCTCATAAGAAGAGTTGGATTGGTAACCCATCTTTTTAGCATCATATCAACCAACATTGTCACATAGCAAGGCCTTGACTAGCAGCTCTATTGTTGATTTTTAATGTACCTTGGACAAGTGGTTTCCCATGGGTTAGTCTCTACCTAGGGAAAAGCGTCCAAAATAATTCTTTTTCTAAGTGTGACTTTATAAAGTGAACGTGACTTTATAAGTGGTAAAGTCAATGTTAAATTATAAAGTGAAAAGTGACTTTAGACAAAGTACAATGTGGGTACTTTATTTAATGGGTGAGTTAAAAAATAGAAAGTGAGAATTAAATGCACATTTATTCTCATCCCTTGATCTAAATGAATCTGAGCCATTAGATCTTAGGGTTTCCCAAAAGTCATTTAGGGAAACAAAAGGGGGAAAAGAAAAGGGAGACCGCATTCATTCTTCATGAGTAGATTGGAGAAAGGAGGCTGAGGGTTGGAGAAAAGTTTTGAAGGAGAAATTTGTTGCAGCAAGCTGAAAGACTAATTTCTGGGCAAAGTTGGGCAGAAATCAAGGCATAGCAGACAACAGAACGTACAGTACGAAGAGAAGTTTTTGAAACAAAATTCGAGAGAAGTTTTTGAGAAAAAAAATTTGTACAGTCTATACAACGGTACGGAAGTCCGTACAGAATCCGTACAGTACAGACTGTACAGTCTGTTTCCGTACAATACATATTTTCAGCTTCAAGTGGGCATTGAAATCGAGGCAAAGTGGACACGATTTTCAAGGAGTTTTGGGCCGAAGAGATAAGTTGTATTTTGTTGTTTTGTTTTGTCTGCAAATGTATTTTTCCTTAACTTGAAAGATAAATAAATTTGAAGAGCTCTCTAACAGGTTTTCCCCGGAGAAGATTGAAGGGGTTTTGCCTGGATCTAAGTTGACCAAAATTTGTGTGTATTTTTATGTGTTGTTGGTCTATTCATGTCCATATTTATTTTTAGCATGTGTCGACAGTCCCATGTGTTTTAATCTGAAAATTTCATTTCCAGATTTCTATATGTTGAATGTATGTTTATGGGAAAGGACATTTAACTGAATGGGAGTGATAAGGTGAAATTAAAACCGGGTTAGGATTGCAGGAAACTTTTTAGTCATCAAATTTCAACAAGGTATCATAGCTACAGGCTGAAAATTGTAGTTTGAACAGCAGACAGTAATTTTGGGACAGCAAACCGATATTTTGGGACAACGAGGTGAAATTTCACACAGACTCGATTTTTGGGGCAGCAAGGTGTGCTGGAAAGTTCATTTATCCATTTTCTTGGTTTTGTAAATTTTGGATAGCAGTCATGGCCATGTTCTTAAGGATAGAGGACGGACTGGATGGGATATCTAACTATGTCGTTTGGAAGGATAGGATTCAGACAATGTTTGAAGAGGCAGCAGTTTGGGACTTAATGCGGCAAGAGGTTGTGCCTCTTACTGTTGCAGATGAACATTATTTTTAAGGCAAAAAGGATTTTGATGGACAGTCTGAAGGATCATGTGGTTCCTCAAGTGAGAGGAAATAGATATGCATATCAGATGTGGACAGCTCTAACCACTCTCTATCAGAGTACCAATGAGAGTAGGACGATGGTACTCAAAGAACAATTGAAGAACATCAGGATGACAAAGGCTGAAAGTGTAGTTCATTATCTTGGCAAGGTCAAACAAGTACGTGATGATTTGGCTGCTATTGGTGAGACAGTTGCACCCACAAAGTTAGTTAGGATAGTTGTAGTGGGACTTCCTAAGTCTTGGGAGGTCTTTGGAAATGTTGTTACCTCTAGGGAGAATCTTCCCAATTGCGACAGATTTTGGGATGATTGCGTGCAACATGAGATACGAAAGACTAGCAATGGTGGGGTGAAGATAGGATGTAGCCTTAACAGCCAGGGGGAAGAACAAAGGGAAGGCCAAGAAATGAGCCTCATCAGATGGGGTTAAGGGAAAGGAGAAGAAGAAGAAAGATACGAATATGTCCAAAGTCAAATGTTGGGCATGTCAGAAGATGGGACACTATGCTGCTACGTGTCCTGAGAGGAAAAACAAGGGGAAGAAGGGTACTGCATCTTCAAAAGAGGTGGAGCATTTTACTTCATAGCTTGACATGGACTTTGCATTTATTACTTCTACATCTAACATCATTCGATGTGTAGTACATAGACAGCGAGACTTCCCGCCATATGACAGGTGCACGGGAGTTCTTTTTAGAGCTTGCAGAGAAGGCACTTGATATTGAGATTTTACTAGGAGATGATTGCACTGTGAGAGTTGTTGGTGTGGGGACTATGACCTTTGACGGGAGTCTTTGCCTCCTTTGAAGGTCATGGATATTCTGTATGTTCTGGGGCGAAGAAGAAATTGATTTCAGTGTCTGCTATGGAGGAGAAGGGGTTTGACGTCACTTTCTTAGGAGGGCAAGTATTGATGCATCCCAGGGGAGCTTCCATCACTTCGGCCAAAGTAATTGGAGTCCGCTCTGGGAAACTATACAGATTCAATTTTCAGTCGACAAGAGCATTGGTGAGTAGCACATCTAGTAGCACTCACACTAGTACCACCAACATTAGATATTTGTGCGAGTTAAGGCACCAGATGATGGTGCATATGCATCATAGAGCTTTGAGAGTTATGAGGGAGATCACTACTGGAGTTCCTGATTTCAGTGTCGAGCATTATGAGGTCTCCAGAGGGTGTGCTTTGGGCAAGTACACCAAGTTACCATTTCCAGCGAGCGACAACAGATCTACAAGTATAATAGACTTGATTCATACTGATGTTAGTGGTCGTATGTCTCATGTGTCTTTGGGTGGTTATGAGTATTATGTTATATTCATTAATGACTACTCTAGGAGGACTTGGATATATTTCCTGAAGACCAAGGGTGAGGTCTTCAGTCGCTTTAAAGAGTTCAAAGCTCTTGTGGAAAAGCAAACATGTAGGAAGATTCGGGTCTTGAGGTCAGACGATGGTAGTGAGTACACCGATGGTGGGTTTTCTGACTTCTGTGCACATGAGGGCATTAGGAGAGAGTTCACGGTTCCTTACAACCCCCAGCAAAATGGGGTGTCTGAAAGGAAGAACAGAGCTATTGTTGTGGCTGCTAGAGCGATGATTCATGATCAGGGGTTGCCTTTTTTTTGTGGGCAAAGGCCTGCAATACTGTTGTTTATCTTTAGAATAGGAGTCCTCACAGAGGATTGGGGAATATGACTCCGGAGGAGGCTTTCACTGGAGAGAAGCCTCATGTGGGACATCTTTGCATCTTTGGATGTCTCGCATATTCTTATATCCCCAAGGAGCAGAGGACGACGTTGGAACCCCTGGCAGAGAAGGGTATCTTTATGGGTTACAAGGAGACTTCGAAGGCCTATCGAATCTTCATTCCTTCTAAACGGAGAGTGGTAATTAGGAGGGATGTGAATTTAGAGGAGGAGAGGGCCTATCGGAGATCACTGGAGTATGAAGAGAGAGAGTCACAGACTTCTCAGTAGGGAGGTCAGGTACAAGGAGCAAGACCTCAGGGTTTTGGATCGACTGGTACAGAAGGTACTTCAGTGTCAGTGACATATTGGGCACTAGGGTCGAGTTCACCGAGCACTTCTTTAGGGAGTCCACTGGTACAGAGTTCACATGGCACTTCAGCTGACACAGGCATAGGTGTCGATACAGGTTCTTCGAGGATAGGTGTTGGTACAAGCACACCAAGGTCAATTGGCAGACCTTCAGGTTCACCAGACTGGGGGGCAGAGGATGACGTTCCCTATGGGGAAGCTTCTTCACGGAAGAGGAGGCCCAAGTGGCTTCAAGACACCTTGAAGGAAGCAGAGTTCGTTGGTCCTTCAAAGAGGGTGAACAAGGAGAGCTTGCCACCTGAGCAGTTTTGCAGTTATGTAGCCAAGGCTACCAGCATTGTTGACTATGAGCCTACTAGCTATGAGGAGGCTACCAGCCAAGAGGTATGGAGAGAGGCTATGGTGGAGGAGTATGCCTCTATCATTAATAACAATGCTGGGAGGTGGTGCCTAGGCCTGAGGGCAAGTCAGTTGTGACTTCCAGGTGGCTCTACAAGATCAAGCATGTTGTGGATGGCAGCATTAGGAAGTTCAAGACGAGGTTTGTGGCTATAGAGGGTTCTCACGGATAGAAGGAGTTGACTATGATGAGACCTTCGCTCCCGTAGCTCGATACACTTCTATCCAGTCCCTTATTTCTATTGCTGCAGAAATGGGTTGGAAAATCCATCAAATAGATGTGAAGACCGCATTTCTGAACGGAGTTATAGAGGAGGAGGTGTATGTTGAGCAGCCACAGGGCTTTGAGGTACTTGGGCGGGAGACCCATGTATATCAATTAAGGCGAACACTCTACGAACTTAAGCAAGCTCCGAGAGCTTGGTATTCGAGGATTGATAGTTACTTGCAGCAGATGGGTTTCACGAAGAGTGATGCAGATCCGAACCTATACTACATTGCTGTAGGGGATGATCCACTCATTCTTGTGCTATATGTTGATGACTTTTTCATTACTGGGGCAGAGAGACTGATTAGTGGTTGCAAGGAGGATCTTGCTATGTATTTCGAGATGAAGGATATTGGGTTGATGCATTACTTTTTGGGGCTTGAGGTGTGGCAGGAGGAGGGGCATATCTTTTTGGGGCAAGGGCAGTATGTTGTGGATGTGTTGAGCAGATTTCACATTGCAGACTGTAGACCCATGTCTACACCTATGATCACCAACTGGAAGAAGCTTCATGCTTCAGATTCTAGTTTGGTGGATCCCACATTATATAGGCAGCTTATTAGGTCCTTGATGTATCTGGTCAAAACTAGGCCAGATATATGCTTTGCAGTGAACACACTTAGCCAGTGCATGGTTGAGCCCAAGAGGGTGCACTGCGTAGCCACAAAGCACATTCTTAGCTACGTGCAGGGCATTGTTGATTATGGTCTGGACTATAGGCAGGGATATGGAGTGCGGTTGGCAAGTTACACAGATTCAGATTGGGCAGGGTGTGCTTCTGATAGGAAAAGCACTTCAAGGTGTTGCTTCAGATCGAGTTCGGCAGTTGTGTCATGGTTCAGTCGAAAGCAAAAGTCAATTGCTTTGAGCTCTTCTGAGGCTAAGTATATGGCCGCTAGCCAGGCTAGTTGTGAGGCCATTTGGCTTCGCAAGTTGTTGTATGGCCTATTTGATCAGGAGTTGAGGACCGACAGTTATTCACTCTGATAATCAGAGTTGCATTAAACTCACGGAGAACCCAGTGTTTCATGATAGGTCAAAACACATTAACATCAGATATCATTTCATCAGGGACTATGTTCAGAAGGGGGCAGTGAAGCTGGAGTATATATCGAAAGATGAGCAGGTGGTCGATGTTCTCACGAAGTCCTTTCCAAGAGGCAAGCATGTCCATTTTAGGGACAAGATGGATGTAGTGAGAAACACTTTCCTCGGTAAGAGGGAATGTTGATTTTTAATGTATCTTGGAAAAGTGGTTTCCCATGGGTTAGTCTCTACCTAGGGAAAAGTGTCCAAAATATTTTTTTTCCTAAGTGTGACTTTATAAAGTGAAAGTGATTTACAAGTGGTAAAGTCAATGTTAGATTATAAAGTGAAAAGTGACTTTAGACATAAAGTACAATGTGGGTACTTTATTTAAAGGACGAGTTAAAAAATAGAAAGTGAGAATTAAATGCACATTTATTCTCATCCCTTGATCTAAATGAATCTGAGCCATTAGATCTTAGGGTTGCCCAAAAGTCATTTAGGGAAACAAAAGGGGGAAAAGAAAAGAGAGGTTGCATTCATTCTTCATGAGCATATTGGAGAAAGGAGGTTGAGGGCTGGAGAAACGTTCTGAAGGAGAAATTTGTTGCAGCAAGCTAAAGGAATGATTTCTAGGGAAAGTTGGGCACGGAAATCAAAGCATAGAAGACAGCAAAAGGTACAGTACGAACATCATTTAATGTTGTGAGTTGCACATAGTTCGAGAGAAGTTTTTGAAAGAAAGAAAAAAATCTGTACAGTCTGTATCCATACAGTACATATTTTCAGCTTCAAAGGGGCATGGAAATCGAGCAAAGTGGGCACGATTTTCAAGGAGTTTTGGGCTGAAGAGATAAGTTGTATTTTGTTGTTTTGCTTTGTCTGCAAATGTATTTTTCCTGAACTTGAAAGATAAATAAATTTGAAGAGCTCTCTAACAGGTTTTCCCAAGAGAAGATTGAAGGGGTTTTCCCTGGGTCTAAGTTGACAAAAATCTGTGTGTATTTTTATGTGTCATTGGTCTATTCATGTCCATATTTATTTTCAGCATGTGTTGATAGTCCCGTGTGTTTTAATCCAAAAATTTCATTTCCAGAATTCTATATGTTGAATGTATGTTTATGGGAAAGGGCATTTAACTTAATGGGAGCGATAAGGTGAAATTAAAATGGGTTGGGATTGCAAGAAACTTTTTAGTCGTCAAATTTTAACATCTATCTCTCCACAATATCAGAGCACAATGTTGGCGAGTTCAATGATGTATGGACACCCTTATCATTGTCTCTCTCAGAACATACCATACCCAGGTTCTCAAGGTGTGTTCCACCAGGACTATTCATATCTTGGATTCCTAGTCCTCAAAGAATATCAGTCCTTTATGACTACCCTTGTCTTGGATGCCCTAACATATCCTCAAAGAGCACCGGATGCCAGATGTTTACCCAATCCTCCATTCTGCTTTCCCAGGTGAAGACAAGAATGATGTGTCTATCTCTCCCTCTTAATTAGGGAGTACATATATATTCCAATAAAGGAATGTACTCATTCCTACGAAAGGAATGCACCTAAGCTCCCTCTTGGCTTAGGAATTTTGCTTCCAAGTTTCTACCAAGTAAGAAACTTATTTCCAGGCTCCCTCTTTATTAGGGACCTACATCAGCTTCTTAGGTGGAGATGATGGGGCAACCAAATGCTTGAAGAACTCCTCACGATGTCACGAACTTCTTTTCGTTATTTAGGAGTCTTCATGTTTTGGGACTTCTTCATAGGGCACGGAACATCCGTCACTTTCATCCATAAATCAGTCATGTCATCATCGAAAAGTGATCCATCAGTCCATATATGGCCTTCCTTCATGCCATGTTGCCTTCTTCAAGCCATGTTTCCTTAAGGATCCTTTATCCTACTACATGGTCATCGGTGGAAGACATTCATAGCTCTTCCCTTGGCGGTCATGCATAAGCCCATCGAGATATCATTCAAAAATATTAAATCAAAATTACCTTTGCAATGGTCTTTCATCATGACATCTTCTAGTTTGCATCAACATCCTGAATACATATCGAAACATCTCCCAAAGATATATATATATATATATATATATATATATTGTCAAGGGTCTCATTCTTTTTTCAGACTCCAACAGAGTCTTTATATCTTTCATGGAGATATCCTAGTCAAATCTACTTGGTCTTTGGATGTTGAATGCCTTTTTCCATAGTTGCATATTCCACGATCTCTTCCTTCCTTTCTTCACACATTATATTCCCAAGAACTTCCAATCAGAGTTCCTCCAATTAATGTCAACCACCTCATATTACATATGAGGACATATTATGTTAATTTCATCTAGTGAATGTGTGACCCGTGCAATCTTGCATCCTTTCAGAGGAGGAGATCCTTTTTCCTTTGATCCTGCTCTCAAGATAGAGCATTGATCCATATTACCTACAACCATATGACATGACTCTTCAATATTGAATATATGCATACATACCTCATTTTCTTCGAGTCATCCAGACTTCCTGCAGCGACTTGATTTCAATCCCTTGATCTTCTTTACCCTTTTACGTCATCATACCATCATCCCATGAATTCCACAAGCTTGGAATTCTTGATGAAACACTTGCTTCCTCTCTAGATCAGTGAACCTTCAGATGAAGATTCCAATAGAGAATCTTGAGGATCTTGAGTATCCCTATCTAGCAGATGTTTCCTTTTGACCGATGTATGATGAGCTTTGTCCTGGATGACTTTTTCCTTTCCATAAGTGCCACTTACATTTCCAACGAGGTTCCCAATAGCTACATCCTTCATAGTTGACTGCCATGGATTTTGTTCCAACTATCCTTCATGTTTCCCTATGATGATGTCACAAGCTCTTGCTTCTAATGCTTCTATGATGTCGTGAGGCATTCCATCATTTATTATAGCCATACCTTATAACAGAATACATAGGAACTATGAAAAGAACTTCGATGAGAAAGACTATCTCAGGCACAGTAGAGATCTCTTACTTCCTCTTTCTTGGACTTCTTCTTTTCAGCTTCCTCCACTTCTCCGGTGATATGGGTGATATTGTCCTTCTTGAGCTTAGGACAATCTCTTCTATAGTGCCGATATTCTTGACACCCATTGCATTGAATCTTAGCCATGTTCTTTTTCTTTTTTGAAGGACCAAACTTTCCAAATTTTCCCTTTCTTTTTGTCATTACAGCATATGCTTGATTTTGTTCACCATATCCTACATCAGATTTTTGCCTTTAGCCTGGATTCTTCAATCTTGCATAGTGACCACAACTCATGGAATGGAGTAGCTTCTTTCTTCCCATAAATACTTGAAGTAAAGTTACCCCACTCCTCTGGTAGTGCATTTAGTACTACTATAGTCATTTCTCTACCAGACACGACTTCTCCGAGTTCTTGAAGTTGATCCCTAATTTCATATATCCTCAAAGTATAAGGCTATACCTTCTTCTTTGGACATCTTTAGTTTGTAGAGTTCTTGCCTTAGAGAGATAATTTCCCCTGCAGTGCTTACAAAATACAACTTTACCAGTTTGTCATATATTTCTTTTGAAGTTTCAAGTTTTGATACAAATGGAATGAGGGGATCCTTGGTGGATTCAATGAGAATCTTCTAAGTACTTCCCCTTTCATAAACTTTTCAAGTTCTTGAGCATCTTCTTTTCCTAGTTTGGTGATAGATCCTTTGACATAATCCATGACCTCATTTACAATGAGATTCAGATTTGTCATTTTCTTCCATGCAAAATAGTTTGAAGCCCCAACCAATTTGTTGCATTCCTTGCAAAAAGAAATTTTGACAGATTCAAATAAGGTCATATACTTACTTGTTAAGATGCTTCTTCCACTTGTTGCTTCCTTGAATTTAATGATGATAGAGATGATAGAAAGCTTCTCCATGATGAAGATAGATTTCTTCTTCAAGAATGATCCTTGACCCCTCAAGGAGGGAGATCGCTTAGTTGATGATGACTTCTTATATGGTGTCCTTCAATGGAAAGATCCTTGCTTCAATGAGAGGGAACTTGCCTTATAAGCTTTTGAAGATGATCACAAAGCCCTTTGATCTAGCCTCCTTTGGATAACTGGCCTTCAAGATACGTCAACTCAAAACCTTTGAGGTTTCCTTCGGTGATGATAGAGTGCAAATCCCAGAAATGCTTCTAGGGTTTTGACTTTCCCCAAGATGATGTGATCTTTGTCTTTGAAGAGCTTCTCTTGGATGTATATACTTCGAGCTACCTTGCTTTGTAGATATCTTCAACTTAATGCGGGTCTTTGTGGTCTTTTGATGATGAATAGAGGATCCCAAAATTTTTGTTGGTGTAGACTTCTTCTTCGATTTAGGGTTTGATACTTTGTTGTAGATCTCAACTTCACTTTGATATCCCTCAATTTGCTTTGGTGTTTTTCTTAAGATTTGATCCTTGAGTATCCTTTGATAAGATTCCCTTCCTTGACTTTGTCACCTTAGCTCTGATACCATGTTGAGAAATCTAGGGCATCAAGTATTATGTGATTTCTCTTCTTATGATAACTGTTTGTGATGGTTTTTTACTTTCTTAGATTAGGATCTTTTCTTTCATAGATTAATAGTGTTCTTCTTCATCAAACAACAACCAATGCATAAACCATAAAGAGTCACGAGACACGAAATACAGAAGATCAGTCATAGCCAAAACCTCTCCCACTTGAGAGGAAAAACCCGAACAAAATCTTCTTCTTATAGAGACTTCAATTGACGAATACCAAGATCAAGACCCTTGACCTACTTGTCACTCCAAGACCAAGACACAATCTCCCTTGATGAGTTCCTTCTTCCTAGTGTCAACAATAGGCACACTTCACGATTCTTCCTCCTCCTCGGCTAACTCTCTGGGTTTCGGTTCCTAGGGGCAAACCTACAATTTTCGGCCCTAGATCAAAAACCCTAGCTCATGAAGATGGACCAACTTAGATCCTTGTTTTCCCTTGTTCTAGAAGGAGACTTCTGCTCCTTGAACTCGACTTGAGTATAACCTTGAATTTCTCCTATATTTGACCTCCAAATATGCATGTGATACTTTGACACCTTTATGCAGTTTGGATAGTAAAGATTCCTCGCACGTGTGCATAATTTCAGCCCTTAAAACAGACCCAAAACAAAGCTAAGGACTTCTCTCTTCCTTCCCTTCCTTTCGTTGACTATAAGAGTTCATTTCGATGACCTTCGCAACACTTACTAACTTCAGACCTTGACCGCAATTGTTGTTCTGAAATGAGGTTGAGTTGCCCTATTTATAGTGGTTGGAGATTCATAATTAGTCGACTTGAGAGAGGGTGAGTCGACATGTCTCTTTGAGTACGTTATTTACTCCATCTTGTAGCCGACTTGAAGGAGAGGTCTTGTGCTTGTCTTGGAGGGTTTTCATACTTATTTAATGACTCATACAAAATGTAACATGCCCAAGAAGAGTCCTTCATACATGACATTGACTCAATTTGACTTTATGACCAATCCTAGGGACTCACAATGGGAGTCATACTAAAAATAAATTTCCTTGCTCATGAAACCCATGAGACAAGCATTACAATAATAATTTTATTTTTCTTCTTTGCATCAATTACATAAAATAACCATTGCACATGTCCTTATGAAGACCGAACCTAGTTACATTTTTCAACACTTTAAACTCCTAAACCCTATTGAAGACCACATCCTTAGTCTTCATAAAGTTGATTCAAGTCTTCTAGGAACAATTATCAATAAAGGTAACATAATAGTTGTATCCACTCAAGGACCCCACTGGCAAGACTACACATGTCTGAATATACGAGATCCAGCAGCCCTTTGGTCCTAGAATCACTTCTTGGGAAAGCAGTCTTAGCATACTTTCCCAAAGCACGCCCTTTGCAAACACACTGTTGCTCCATGTTAAACTCAAGAAGACCAATTACAATCTCTCGTAATATAAGCAAAGCCCTATGATGTAAATGTGTCATCGTCCTATGCAAAAGCTCCCACAAGTTGTTGGGGTCATGAATGAAGGCACTCATTGGTTAACACCCCGGCATATACATATTACCCTCTTTCCTACCAATGACTCATATTGTACTCAAACTAGATGATTTCAACCTGATTGTCACCTGTCCATCTCAAAAAGAACTTCATACCCCTTGTCCTCCATGGTTGAGATGGCAAGAAGGTTCTTATGTAGCCCTAGAACATATAAAACATATGTAACCTCCATGGGTTCACCTGGATATAGTTGAAATTGTATAGTTCCAACTCCCTCCACTACACACTTAGCATTGTTCGCAATCTCCACAGCAAGATCTAGGTCATCCTCTCTTACGCTAGCAAATAACTCATGCAATCCCATCATATGATGAGATGCTCCATTATCCATGAACCATGCACCCTTGCCAATGGTGCCAAAAATACATGTCATCAGTGAGAACTATTTCTCAAACTTGTTAGTGAACTCGCTCACCTACGAGTCTGTTAATGCAACAACCTATGACTTCCCCTTGCCCTTCTTCTTATTAGGACATTGGTCTGAATAGTGGCCAAACTTGTAACATGCAAACCATTTCACTTCTCTCATGTACTTCTTTGCTCCAACTCTTGAGGTAGACTTTCCTCCTAGGTTCTTCTTGGCCTTCCCTGTAGCATAAAGAATTGATATGCATTGAGTATTGAAAATAATAAATATGAATTATTAATGAATGAATGATATGAGTTACAACAAGGGCCCCCTGATATAGATACTTATGTCGGGGTATCATATGAAGTGACATGATGTCTCATAACTATTAATTAATTATTAATTATGTTTGTTACATTGTCACCCCTTTTAAAAAAAGTTATTTGTCCTCAAAGCAAAGGTAATGATGGGTATTTTTGATGGCAAAAAATTTATGTCTCCCATAACAAATCTTCTTCCGGAAGGTTTTTCCATTTGATAAAGTATTCTTTGATGGTTCTAGAACATAGCACATTTTCCCAGGTAGGCAAGATACCTTCGGGCTCTACAATAATTCTTCCTTTGTCGTCAAGCTATGGAATTTTTGTCTAAACAGGTTGGACTTGTCCCAACATCTTTGAGGCATGACACATGGAAGACATTGTGGATGGCACAATTCTCTGGTAATTCCTATCCATAGAATACTTTGCTAATTTTCTTGTTTATTTGAAAAGGCTCATAGAATTTTGGAGCCAATTTGTTTTTTCCTTGTTGTTTAAGGGATAATTGTTTGCAAGGTTGGAGTCTTACAAATACTAAATCACCTTCTTCGAACTTTTTCTCTAATATATGTTGGTCTGCTTGTTATTTCATTCTATTTTGAGTTGTTGCTAATTTTTCTTTTAATATTTTGATGATCTTTTGCTCTTCATCAATTTGATTATTGCTTGGACAATAACATCAATTAGTGCAAATTCCTTCCACCTCGGTGGTTCATACCCATATAGGGCCTGGAAGGAAGTCATTTTAGCAAATGTGTGGTAGGTAAAATTATACCACCATTCGGATAAATGCAACCATTGGGACCACTTGCTTTGCTTATTTGTCACAAAACAACGAAGATAAGTTACCAAACACTTACTTACATTTTTGTTTGGTCGTTTATCTGCGGATGGTAAGTTGAGCTCATATTCAGAGATATCCTAGTCTATTTACAAAAGCCTTTCCAGAAGTTCACTTTAGATTTAGGGTCCTTATCGCTAATAATGACCTTCAGAAAACCATGCAATTTGTATATGTTCTTACAGAAGACAGCCAATATGTTTTGTGGATTTCGTACTTGTCGCTGCCACAAATGCACATATTTCATTAATATCTCAACCACGACAAAGATCTTGTCTTTTCCATGAGACATGGGTAATCCTTAAATGAATTCCATTGAGATCTCTTCCCATTTTTGGTTAGCAATGTGTAGGGGGTGAAGCAGCCTCGGTGTCAAAATATTCTCATTTTTATTCCATTGACATGTATCACATTCGGCAACAAACTTTTGAATATCTTTACTCATCCACTTCCAATAGAATGATTGTCGTGCATTGTAGTATGTTTAAAAAAAACAAGGTGTCCAGTTGTTGGGGAGCTATGTGATTCCCTTAACACTGTCTTTTTTAATCTTGAAGGACTTAGGTAGAATACGTTCTTGTACCACAAAATGTCATTTTTTTCATTTGAAATTTAGATTTTGGTCCAAATTGTTAATTATGGAATAAGATTTTAGATCCTTGGCATATTCAAGTCGAATTTCATCTAACCAATTGGGAATCATCACTATTGTTGCACATGTTGGTATTTCTTCATCTTTTTGTGATAATGCATCTGCATCTACATTGTCCTTCCCTTTCTTGTGTAATTTTCCCATATCAAAGGTAGAAAGTTTTTCCATAAGAATTGAAGATTGTTGTGATCTGTGCATATTGAGAATTTATTTCCTAAGAGGTATTGTCACCACTTGGCCAACGCATGGATAATGGTGAGCATCTCTTGATCATATGTAGACTTTGACCTCTCTTTTGTTGAGGTTTTTACTTTCCAAAGCTATTGGATGGTTGTTTTGCATTAATACAGTGCCTATTCCGACTCCTGAAGCATCAAATTCTACCACAAAGGGTTTTATGAAATCTGGGGTTGCTAACAAGGGTGTAGAAGACATAAATTTCTTCAATGTCTCACAACACTCGTCGTCTTGGATACTCCATTGAAAGGAATTTTTCTTCAATAAATTTGATAGAGGTGTTGTTATCTGAACATAAGTCTTGATGAACCTTCTGTAATATCTTGTTAATCCTAGAAACCCTCTTAGTTTTGATAAGTTATTTGGTTTTGGACATTCCATGATTGCTTCGATTTTATAGGAATCAACCTTATCCTTCCTTGGATATGACATGGCCAAGATATTCGACTTCCTCCTTTCCAAAAGCACATTTTGATCATTTTGCATAGAACAGGTTTTCTTCTAAGTGTTGGAAAATGTAATATGGCAGCGTATTACTTCTTGTGAACTTTATTATTCTTCTTGTGTTTACTTATTAGATCTTTTCATCAAAAAAATATCAAGAGCAAAACAATAAAGACAATGAACACAGAAGTTAGGCTCCAAGCCAGGGAAAAATCCCTCCAAGGGGAAAACCCAGAAAACTCTTCTCTTCTTGTAGAATCTGCTTCAAATGACATAGCCAAGACCCAAACCCTAGATCAAAGCCTCCTCCCAGCACCAAGTCAGCCCTCCAAGATGACCTTTCAATTATGTTAGTTTTTGTAGCATCGGATGTGTTCTAGTCACAAAACTTGGTGGAGAGGCTAGAAGACACGAGATCTCCATAACCCAGAAATCGTTTCTGGAAATTCCACCTAGAGATGGCTTAATTAGATTATTAACTTATTTTTTAATGTTTCGTAAGTCTAAACTTAGGAAAACTTGTTAACTAATCAGAATTAATTAAGTCAAGGTGAAAATTCTTTAGAAACTCACACGGATCGACTTCGATATGATCCTAGCCCTTGATTAAGTTTTAATCTTGGTCGTTGGTGCTCCAACAAAGGATTAAAAGAAGAACTCGATGGATAGATGGAGAACACACTTGAGGAGTTTGATTTCCTTAGCAGATCGATTTCCAGAGAACAACAGTAGTTGTCGGAAAGCCAGAGATCAAAGCAGAGACAGTGAGGTTGAAGAAAGATTTCCAAATCCAGCGAGTGCATTTGCAGAGAGGCAGAGATAGCCACAGTGATGTTGACGCATGAGTTGCGTAGTAGCCTCTAAAGGCAGTTCGATTTACAGATTCGGGAAGTCGTTTCAGAGTTCCAGAGGCAAAAGAATTTTGTCGAGTCCAAGAGAAATATTTCCAGAGTCAGTGGCACGCTAAAGAGGCAGCTCAAAGTGAGATCCAAGTCGTATGGAATTGTGCCTGCATAGAGGGTGACGCAAGGCAATTCGTGGATGGGTTTCAGAGGCGAGTCTTCAGTGACGGATTTCTTGTGGGGTGAGGAAAATTCCTCACTAGATTTTTGCCAGTATTTTTCTCTGTAGGATAGCCAGATTTGGCATCGAGATTGTACTCAGAATTTCACTACAGCATAATAATAAAACCCTCAGTTGTTACACCAATTTTCCCAAGTTGGGTTTTTCCGAGGACATTTGTCCAAAAATAATTGTGTCATATTTTTCTGTGCGCTAGATTTTCTCAATTTTTAGCGCTATTTTTTTCCGCAATTTATTTGTGAAAATCACAGTGTGGGTTATTTGGTATTTGTCTTAGCAGACAGCAAATAAATTGTTAAATAAATTAACAATTCGAAAAGTAATTTCCAGTTGTTGTGAGAGATCAAATTTTCACAAGTTATCAGAGCGTGAGTGATCAGTCGGGAATTTCAGAAGCGAAAGAAGAGAATTTGATTGTTCAAAGGGAGCTGCAGGTCGAAATTCTAAGAGGTTGTGTCGTACGGTGTACCTAAATAGGCAGATCGAATTGTTGGGAAAGGGTTCGATTTCAGTTGCAGAATTGCAGAAAATTTGAGTTGCCCGGAATAGTGATTCCAGCAACCAGAGGGAGCAGCAACAGCTCAGATTTCACTGAGCAGATTTCTGGTTGGACGTAGAGGGTTTTGCAGCAACAGAATAAGCGTCGGGTGCAAGAGAAAAGCACACACGGAGGGAAAATTTCTCTCAAGGGACTTCGAGTCTCGAAGGTCCAATTTTTCCAGCATCAGATTGGCAGTAGCTGAGTGTAGATTTCCTCACTCTGAAAGGGAGTGCGAGTAGCAAACCAGCAGACGAGCAAAGGGAAAGAGGGAGTTTTCGACAGATTTAGAGATGCCACAGCAAGGCTCAGAGATCAGGATAGGTTGGAGGGTTCCTCTAACTATGTCATACGTAAGGCCGGGATGTCCTTCCTGTTAGATGAATATGGCTTGAAGCTCTACATAGACAACGTTGTGGCAGTTCCCCAGGATGCGAATCAGCTGAAGGAATACCAGAAGGAGATGGTGAAGGCGATGCGGTTGATCCTAGATGGAGTTCGTGACCATATAGTTTCACATATATCTGGCAAGGATACTACCAAACAGATGTGGGATGCTCTCGCCCAGCTATATCAAGGTACTTATGAGCAACAGAAGATGTTACTGGAAGAGAAGCTGAGGTGCATCAGGATGCAGAAGGGGGAAGGCATAGATCCCTTCCTCACCAAGATTCAGGGGGTTTGAGAACAGCTTGCAATTGTTGGGGAAGCACCTCAACCAACAGAGCTAGTAGGGTTGGCACTAAATAGTGTCTCAGATGAGTAGCAAGTTTTTGTCCAAAGTATATTGGGAAGAGACAAGCTACCAAAATGGGACAGGATGTGGTCTGACTTGCAGCAGAAGGAGTTGAGGCAAGCTCTGCTAAAGAGCTCCATCAATGGCAGCAGTAGTAGTGGATCAAAGGGTGTGAAGGAGAAGGAGAATGTAGCCCCGACATCTAAGGGTCCCAGTCAGGGATAGGGGGAGTAGAAGAAGAAAAAGGACCTGTCAAAGGTCAAGTGCTTCAGGTGTGGTGAGTTTGGCCACTACAGCATGCAGTGTCCTCTCAGGAAGAAGGACAAGCAGGAGAAGCAGGACTAGCAGGCAGCGTCAGCCGAGATAGACAAGTTATCCTCCAGGTTGGACGAAGACTTCGCTATGATGGAAGCCATACCTCCAAGAGTGAGGTGAGACAACTTGGAGTTGTAGTCCAGAACTGCAGAGATTGGGCAGGATCATAGAGGTGTCCTCCTCATGGATCACTACCTTGCTATGGGGGCCCACAGTATTCAATAGCAGGATGGATCAGTGCCAGTAGTTGCAATCAGATTTCCGAGTTACAGTTGCAGATACTAGTAGCAGTCAGATGCTGAGGAGCACAGTGCAAAATTGACAACAGAGCTGGAGGCTCAGTAGCAAAGTTAGCAGCAGTGCAGATTCTTCAGTAGACAGTGGAGTGGCTAGTAGCATTCAAGACTCAGGAGACAGATGCAGCAAACACAGCTGATTCAGTAGTTAGGATGGTTCTCAGTTGCAGTAGTTATAATTGCAGCTACAACAAATGAGAGGGAGTTGCAGTGTAGATGCAGGGTTGGCAGCAATATGGCAATGTCAGCAACAGCACATCATATTTGCGCAGTGGTTGATGGTCAGCATGGCCATACATTAGTAGCGTGACAGAGAATGATACAGACATAGGGTGTTGTGGCAGGATGTGCAACACTAGAACACAGTCCTCGCTAAGAGGGAGTGTTAGTTTTTGTACCATTGGATGTGTTCTAGTCACGAAATTTGGTGGAGAGGCTACAATACATGAGATCTCCATAACCCAGAAACTGTTTCTAGAAATTCCACCTAGAGATGGCTTAATTAGATTATTAACCTATTTTTTAATGGAAAATTGATTAATTAATCAGAATTAATTAAGCCAAGGTGAGAATTCTCTAGAAACTCACACAGATTGACTTCTATATGATCCTAGTTCTTGATTAAGTTTTAATCTTGGTCGTTGGTGCTCCAATAGAGGATTATAAGAAGAAGTCGATGGATAGATGGAGAACACACTTGAGGAGTTCGATTTCCTTGGTAGATCGATTTCCAAAGAGTTGCAACAGTTGTCGGAAAGCCAGAGATCGAAGCAGAGACAGTGAGGGGCAAAGACAGTGAGGCTGGAGGAAGATTTCCAGATCCAGCGAGTGCATTTGCAAAGGGGAAGTGATAACCACAGTGAGGTTGACACAAGGGCTGCGAAGTAGCCTTTAGAAGCAGGTCAATTTGTAGATTCGAGAAGTTGTTTCAGAGTTTCGGAGGCAGAAGAATTTTGCAGAGTCTGAGAGAAACGTACCCAAAGTCAGTGCCACACTGAAGAGGCAGCTCAGAGTGAGATAAGAGTCGTATGGAATTTTGCCTGCACAGAGGGTGACACAAGGCAATTCGTAGAGGGGTTTCAGAGGCCATTCTTCAAAGACGAATTGCTTGAGGGGTGAGGAAAATTCCTCACTAGATTTTTGCCAATGTTTTTCTCTATAGGATAGCCAGATTCGACCTCCGGATTGTACTCAGAATTTCACTGTTGCATAATAATAAAACCCTCAACTACTGCACTAGTTTTCCCAAGTTGGGTTTTTCCGAGGACATTTATCCAAAAATAACTGTGTCATATTTTTATGTGTGTGCTACATTTTCTTAGTTTCCAACGCTATTTCATTTCGCAGTTTATCTGGGAAAATTACAGTGAGTTATTTGGTATTTGTCGTAGCAGACAGCAAATAAATTGTTAAATAAATTAACAATTAGAGAAATAATTTCCAGTTGTTGCAATAGATGAAATTTTCACAAATTAGGTCAAAGTCAAATCAAAACAACCAAAGACAAACTCTTCCAAAACTGCACCAAACTCAGAATTTCGGCCTCCCATCTACAAAAATTTTGACCTGCTACTACACAGCTTCAAAATTTCAGCCCCTGCAACACCTCTGCAACTTTGCACGTGTGAAAGAAAAACTAGGGCAAAACTTCGATTTTCGTCTCTTCTAGTTGTTGCTTCTTTCTTCCTTACCTTTCTTGTCCTTTTTCCTCAGCTTCACACTTGAGATCGAACTTCCTTGATTGCAGATCAAAAAAATTGGTGAGATAATGAGGTACAATTACTTCTATTTATAGGCTTCTAGGTGGGTCGAATACCCCTCTTTGGGCCGACTTGTCCTCTGCGAGGGCCGACTTGTGCTAGGAGGATTCTAGGGCTTTCTAGACTCAAAACAAATTCTTTTTACAAGATATACTTTGCTCGGAAGGATATTATAAACATGATGTTGACTCTCTTGACTCATGACAATATATCCTATGACCTAACAAACCCTAGAAGCATGAAGAACATGCTTTTACCTAGAAGACCATCAATAATGAGCATGAAACTCATGCTTTAAAATAATAACTTTTTATTTTCTTCTTTTGTTTGTTGCATAAGATACATATTGAAATGAGTACAACAACAATTATGAAGACCAAAAATAGTTAGATTTCCAACACTAAGAGGGAAAGTACTTGCTCCAATTTCTTAAGATGTTCCTTCCATGTCTTGCCATAGATAAGGATGTCATCAAAAAGGACTAGTATGAACTTTCTAAGGTAGAGTTAAATTTCATTCATGGTTGCATAGATGGTGGCAGGGGCATTGGTTAACTCAAATGGCACCACCTTAAATTCATAATGACCTTCATATGTTTTGAAAGTAGTCTTTGGCGTGTCTTCTAGTCTTACTTTGATTTGATAGTACCCTAACCAGAGATCTAACTTTGAGAAATATTTTGTTACACGTAGTTTGTCCAACATTTCATCTATAAATGGGATAGGGAACTTAATTTTTATAGTTATCTTGTTTAGGCCTCGATAATCTATGCATAGTCTGAAAGATCTGCCTTTTTTCCGTACCAACACTACTAGAGCTACATATGGGCTTCTACTCGTTATAATAACTCCACACCTTAATAGGTCTTGAATTAATCTTTCTATTTTGGTTTCATTGTGACGAGGATATTGATATGGCTTGATATTTAGCGGTGTTGCATCTGGTTTAACCTCGATTATATGTTCTATCCTTCTTTATGGAGGTAGCTCCATAGGTAGGTCTTAGAATACCTTGTCATATTTGCATACTAATGCTTCAATCTTTGGGTGTTGAGATTGCACTGTTTTTGGTGTTATTATCTCCATTTGATGGCATTGTGTGATGTAGAATGGTGCCCCTTTCTTAATCAATTTCGTCATTTGCTGAGAAGATATAATTAGAGTTGGTGGTGGTTGGAATCCAACAGTGTATATTTTCTTCCTTCTAACTTAAACTTGATAAATTGTTTTTGGTGATTCGCGAAGGAGGTTCCTAGAGTTTGTTTCCATTGTATTCCCAATACAACGTTTACTCACGAAGTTACAGGGTAGAATGCAAATTATAATTCATAGTCTTGTAATTGCAGCTTGACCTTATGACATTTTCCGACTCCAATGATTCATTTACCATCTGCTACCATCACTCTAATGTTTGCGGCTAGAAATACAAATAGGTTTAATCTTTTTGCGATGTTTACATCTACGAAGTTAGGCGTATTTTCTATATCTATGAGTACACTGACATTTTCCTTTTTTATGTGCCCTTGGAATTGTAGTGTCTGGGGTTGCATTATTCATGTTATGGAAGCAAGAAATATCTTGGGCATGTCTTCGTCATCTTGTGTATTTGGAGTATGATTTTCTTCCACATACTCTACTTCTAAGTCACGGTTGGATGTGTCAAGTTCGACCTCAATAAAGGTTGTGTTGTTAATGCATCTACCTTCTCAATTAGCTTATTAATTTGTTCGCCATGGTAGTTAAGTATATTGATGATTTCGTCCTTATCATCATTCCTCATTCTTAGCTGATTGACATTGATCTTAAAAATTTGCAAGTTGATTATTGATTATGTTTCCTCTCTCTATTAGTTGATTCGGCTTCTCAAGCAATATTTTTTGTCCTCCAAAATCTGTTTGCATCTTTTCCATGTTGTTGAGATGATATCGCACGTTATTAACTTCATCTCTATATAGATTTATGTCGGCTTGTAGCTCATCATTGTTTACCATTTTGGGTTTGGTTTTATTCTTCTTGGCATAACCCACTTCTCTTTTTTTAATATATATATATATATATATATATATATATATATATATATATATATATATATATATATATTATGAGGATGGATAAATTGGTGCTAGCTCTACGCATTAGGGTTTCTACCGCAGGAAGAATTTGTGGGGATTTATCATGTGTAGCTCGCGAAATCACATTCGAACAATGTAGCAGATGCATGTCACTGAATGAAGGAGAGCATAGCATTATCCAAAGTGATGACCAGCGGCAAATATGGGTAACCTCATGAGTGTTTTGGTTGTCGTCTTCCTCAAGCCCCTACAATTCTTCAGTGCCCTCAGATGGCAGGCTGGCGGGATTTGAGGAGTAAGTGGAAGGGGGATTATTCATTCTAACTCTTATATTCTCAACCGGTAGCTCGGAAGGATTTCTTTTGTTCGGCAGAAGGTGGCACATTGATGAATTTGCGTGGTCGAGTATATCATCTGATCTGACATGCATATTTTTTAGGCCACTCAAGCTATCGATCCGGCTCCATCAGGTATAGCCCCATTCCCTTGGTCCTTTTGGGTTGCAAGTTTAGATCCATGCGCACACAACCTTTGATGCTCTCTAAACGACGCAAATCCAACAGAAAAGACCCCTTGTTATCATCGATTTGGGTTGGGGGGAGTGTTGGAAGAGTTGGAATAGGGGGAGGGATTTCAAATTTTTATTAAGACACTTAACGAGAAGTCCTTCCTTTTTCGGGTCTCTGGTTTAGACTCTAGTGTTGAATCTCAAGTAGAGCATAGACAGCTGGTTGGGTTTCCCTACAGATATACAATGTCTTCTTCACAAAGGGAAGGGGAAGCAGCTTCAAGATCAATCTCAGCTACAAGATTACAGCATTTCAATATTCCACCATTGTCTTGACTTTGAGGCTGCAAGGGGGTGCTTCGAGATCCAAGAACCCAGGAGGTTCACTCTCCTATAAGGATGTGTCATGTGGTAAGGGATCTAACCCATTTGATTTGCCAAAATACAATCCAAGACCTTACATTGTCAAACAATTGCAACAAGTGCCCACTCTAGAGGTAAACCTAACAAAGGTAAATCACCTTTTTTTGTTCTTCAAACCAGGACAGTGATTTGCAAATCCAATGGGTTCTAGCCCAGGTTTAATGCTTTGCATCAATGGGTTTTTACAACCTAGACTAACAACCTATGTTCAAAAGGTTTCAGTTTGATACTAAGGAAGATTGGAGAGAATATTGAAAGAAAGGCCTTAATTTTGGGGAAGAGCATGTTGAAAATGTAACTAGGTTCAGTCTTCATTTATTGTACTGGATCATCACCTGGTGATGTACTTGTCAAAAGAAAATGTAATTATTGATGTACTTGTCAAAAAAAAATTGTAAAAGAAAAATATTATTATTGTAAATGGGTTTCTTGCCCATCTTGTTGTGGTCCTAGGTCAAAGCACCCATTGAGTGCTCTAGGCCCTAGGGGTCTTGTTGACAAGTCAAAGGGTCAAGGTCATGATGGTACTAGCCCTTGAGGGCTCATGTAACAAGAAAGAAAAAATATTAACGTATTTTGTAAAGACTAGAAGCCTCCTAGTGATAAGTCAGCCAGCCAGCATCAAATCGGCCTAGAGAGGCTAATTTTCTCACCTAAGAAGCCTATAAAAGGAGGAGCCTCTTCTCATTTGTTAGACACACTTGAGCATTTTATCTTCTCTGATCCAGTGAGAAAGGGAGAGCGGCAATCTAATCCAGCAAATGCATAAACTTTTGTGGAGAAAAGGAAGAAGGCAGATCTGTGTCTCTTTGGCTCCCATGTGCGAATTCCTTGGAGGAACTAGGGTTTCCACGGGAAATATTTTTCAGAATTTTTGGTTAGGTTTCTGGCTGACTTATCATTTGCATTTTGGCTTGGTCTTGGTCTTGGAAGTCTTCATTGAACAGATTTTATAAGAAGAAATTTGGGTTTTCCCCTCTTGGGGTTTTTGCTCTGGCTTGGAGCCTATTTCTGGTGTCTTTGTTTCATTGTGATCTTCTTTATTGGAATTTTCTTGATGATAATAAACACAGCATACTAATAATAATGATGGAATAATCTATATCACAATAAGTGTCAATGTAATAAGAGAAAACAAATAAAGAATCCTAATTCTGCTTGCCCTGGTTTTCTCAACATGGTATCAGAGCTAGGGTCTTAAGATAAGAGCAGAAAAGAAGATCATTATGGCATCTCATCTTTGAGGAAGCAATAAAAGCTAAGTTATGGGCATATATTTGTAGCCCTATCTTCATAAAGAATGCCGCAGAGTTCTTCTATTCCAGCAAGGGCTTTTGAAGGGCACACAAATCCTAAACAAGAAGACAGAAAGGCTATTAAATTAGCCCTCTCTAGATCGCATCAGTCGGCAAAGAAAACGCAACTATTTGAAGTCTCCCATTAAGCCCTAGTACCTATATCTAGGCTACAGGCCTATTCTCCAATAGCGATGGCATGCAAATGTCTATTCTTGTGAAGCAAGGGCTAGATCAAGCAAATTCAGCAAGGCCGCACTCCCTGGCTAGCCCTTAATCACTTCATTAAGGCCGCAGACCTACTACAGCTAGATCGAGAGCACAAAAGGCACATTTTTTTAGGAGTGAAGGGGTTATCTACAAGCCTAAGGGAGGCCACATTCACTGGCATTGGAGCGAAGATCCAAGGAAGACCACAAGGTCAGCAATCACCCTTCCTTCCCGAGTAAATTCGCACCTCTAGTATGTATATCTCAGTGATTGTATATTAGCAGTCCTCCAAAGTCTTGTGAGGAATTCAAGGACTGCTTTGTTGGCATCTATTCTAACCCTAAGAAAGGAAACGAATTCTCCATCTATAGGCATATGTTCTAAGGTATCATTTTTGTGCATAAGTGCTAATTAAAAACCCTAGACAGAGTATTGAGATAGTCTCTACTCCTGTGCATAAGTTTCGTTTTGAATTCATGTGTGTAAAGATCCTTGTCATAATCTTAAGGAGGTCTGAGAACCAAATTATGGATTATGATAATACAACATTCAAATGTTGTTTATGTTACCAAACAAGACACTTCCAGGACACATGCCCCCGAGCAAAAAAGCACCCTAAAAAGAGAAAGGGGCAGGAACACAAAACAAAAGGATGGAAACCTTTCCATCCCTTTCTCAAGGAGGACAAAGAAGGGGAAATCACAGAGAACTCATCAAACCAAGAAGAAGGGAGTACTCAAGTACATGTTGGAAATGCAACCCACAAGCAAAATGGTACAAAATAAGAAGTGATCCATGAACCAGAGTAGCAGAAAAATATGGCACAGAAAGAGGATGGGACGGTGGACACAAAGAGAGTTCATGATTCAGAAAGTTCAAATTCAGATAAAGAACCCCCACTAGAGATAACCGTGAGTGATTTGGCAATGGTTCTAGTTTACCCCCACTCATGGGGATGGCAGAAGGTCCAAAGAAAGAAAGAAAAGAAAGAGAAGTGAAGTGATTACTACAACACTTAACTTCTCATGTTCCTTTTATATTTTCAATTTTTCTTATGCTCATAAGCCAAGGTTGCTCTTACATAATGCAGATAGCATCTACAAAATGTAATTTTATTCCTTTTTTCAAAAGTTGAAATAAAATTATGGTTTTTTTCCCTTTGGAAAATATATATACATAATAAGTATTTAATTAAATTATATATATTATTGTTATAACTATAATAACTAAATACAATTATAATTAAATTAACTTAATATTAATAACTATAGTAAATAAATATATTTAATTATAACTATAATTACTAAATAAAATAAATGGATATAACTATAACTAACTAATACTTAATCCTAACGACCCATCCAACTGCAACGTCAGTGTGGGCAAGGTGGTGTTGGGGGGCACAATGACGTCGACGAAGGATCACGGTCGGTGGAAGAAGCGACATGACAGTCGATAAAGGAAAACAACGCGACGGGCGGTTGAGATACAGGAAGGCAGTACCAGCGGAACAAGTGTCAGACGCAACAACAAAAAAGATGACAGGGCAACGGGGATATGCAGATGGAAAAACATGGATAGACAAGTACTCAACAGAACAGGGAGCATTGGCAACAACAGATGTGCATTACGCGAAATAGGGAGCATTGGCAGTGGCTATGTACTGACAATGTTAGACAATGGTTGTGGAGGATATGCAGATGGAAAAATAGGGACAGACAGGCACTCAGCAGAACAGGGAGCGTTGTCAGCAACGGTTGTGAATTCAGCGAAATAGGGAGAACTGGCAATAGCCGTGTACAGACAATGTTAGTCAATGGTTGTGTATGTATAACGACAACAGAAGTGAAATCGCAGTAGAGTAGAAATCGCAGTAGAGTAGATAGTGGTTGAAGAAACAACACGAGCAGATACAACACCAAGAGACAAACAGAAGAAAAAATCTACGTTGTACAAGCAGCACAAACGTTGTACGAATAGAACAAGCAAGGGATGGGAAACGCGAATTTGATTGTAGCATAAAAGAATTGATATGCATTGTATATTGAAAATATGTATTATTAATGAATGAATGATATGAGTTACAAGGGGCCCCCGATATAAATACCTAGGCGGGGGTGCCATATGATGAGACATGATGTCTCATAACTATTAATTAATTATTAATTATGTTTGTTACATTCCCCTTGCCCTTCCTTGACTGATTAGCAAAGGCAAGGTTCTCATCATCACCCTTAGAGTGGCTCCCATGAAGAGAATCCTCTTGAATCTCCCCCTATATGAGTTCATCCCATAACCTCTCCCAATCAAGTAGATGCTCATGTGATGTGATCCCTTTAACAAAGGTTTTCCAATGCTTTGGAAAACTCATTAAGAGATGTCCTTGCCAACTCTAAAACTGACATAGCCTACCTAGCTGAGACCAACTCGTCTCGAACTTGTGTGATCTTGGTGAGATATGTAGCAACTGTATTTGAGTTGGATATCTTGGTGTTCCTCAACATCTCCTTCAACATCATATTCCTATTTGCAATGTCACTCTAATATAACTTAATTAGCACCTCCCACATTTCCCTGGCATATTTCTTTCAAGAAATATGGGGAATCACATGATCCTTCACCCCATCGAGAATAATCCTCCAAACTTTCACATCCTTTTGGTTATGGATGGCCAGTTTGCAACATCACTAGGAGAGGTGAGTTGTTGATCTGCAAACTCCCAAATCCCATTCTCCATCAACACCAATGCTATCATATCCTTCCAAGCGTTGTAGTTGGATGCACCCTCCAACCAGTCTTCAAACCTTAGTCCAATTGCAACCACTCGCCCAATTTCCAAATCAAATACTTGAAACCCCAAAAAAAATTGATGGAAAATGTTTTTGTTGTTGTAAACCCCTATGACAAATCTATCTTCCTACTCCTTAAGAGTTTTAATGCTCTAATACCATGTTAAATTTTGATACAAATCTAATTTGATTTTGCTAATTGTTCATTTTATACCCAAAATATATTTCACCCAGTGAAATGTTTTCTAAAAACTGTTAAAAATAAATACACTAGTATTTTAACTGTTAAATAAACTTGCAACAAAAAATAAATGGAAAATCAATCACATAACATCAAAAAAAAAAAAATTGCCTAACAAATTTTCCTTCACTTTCTATTACTCTGGAAAATTAGGGTTGCCTCTAACACGAAATTTGACCCATAGAGAATACACAAAAATTACAGCAAAGGAACCTGGCAACTCAACCCCCGGAAATTCGATCTGCAAGAATACTAGTTCTTGTTGAGAATTTGTAAGGTTGTAGGTTAATACAAATTCTCTTCTTGATAATTACTTGTGACCTTACTTGTGATAATTTGTAGGGTTGTAGGTTAATACAAATTCTCTTCTTGATAATTACTTGTGACCTTACTTGTGATACTTATGTCTCTTCTTCTTTTAGTTTAGTTAATCTTTCATCAAGTGAATTATCAAAATGCACAAGACACAAAAGTTGGGTTCCTAGAGCCAGGGCAAAACCTCTCCCTCTTGGAGAGGAAAACCCGCAAAGAATTCTTCTTATAGATCTTCAAATGACAAGTACCATGACCCAGACTTAGACTCTTGACCTTTGTATGCCTTCAAGACCTTGTCACTGCTTCTTCATTGACTCCTTCAGATGATCCTTATTTCCTACACCGTCCTGCACTGTTTTGCACCTATCTGCACTAAGATTATAGAGCTCGGTCTCTACTTGTATTCTTCCTTCTTTGACTGTATGAGATCCTTTCTTATGATATCAACATTGTGTTATAGACTCTATTACCTTGTGCCTTTACTTAACCTTACTGACTGTACATACTTGTCTTATTCCTTTCAATAAGCAGTCCATACTATACTATAGTGATGCCCTTACAAAACCTTGTTCTCGCACTTTACCACAATTCCTTCTCGCATTTATAGCAGACCCTTCTCGCACTTTAACATTGTCCCTTCTCGCACTTTAACACAGTCATATGTGACCAAAGTTGTTCGTGCAATCTTATCCGCAGATCTCAGACCTGTTTCCACACTTACCACAATCCTCTCTTCATACTCGAACACAGTCCTTACTTCGTACTTCTTGCTGATATGTATGACCGTAGATATCTCAGACTTTTCCTCGCATTACTTCCTCAGACTTGTTTGAAGTTTCTCCTGCAATTGTTGACCGAGATCTTCAGATTTATGCGAACTTTGTTTCTGTGCTTCGCATCTATTACAGCTGTCCGAATTCATTTATGCTCTGCGCAGTTTAGTGGGGTTTATATAGTTGTTTCCCCTTATAATAAGCAAACCTGTTCATTAGATTTGAGGCCGAAATGTTTTCAAGTTTGTGGGCTGACTTAAAGAGGTATTCAGGAGTGTTTAGCATTATTCTTGAGTTATGTTGACAAGCTAATTGACAAGGTCTTGAGGCATACTTGACACCTCATATACATGAATATTTATGACAAGGTGACAAATCCCTAAAAGACATCAAGAAGTAGTCTTAGACCTATAATAAAATCCCTTATTCATGAAACCCATGAAGCAAGCTTAACAAAATATATTTTATTATCTTTGTCTTCTTTATTACATAAATACATAATTACATAGTCAATATGAAGACTGACCTAGTTACACTTTTCAACACTCCCTCTTAACTAGGGAGGTATTCATACAGGTATATGGTTACTTTCAAACTGAAGAATCGGATTGGTAACCGCATCTGTATAGCATCATATCAACCAGCCTTGTCCTAGTGCAAGGCCTTGACTAATAGCCCCATCTCTCAACCAGACAATGGGCTACCATGTTGGCGAGACACATGACTTATAGACACCATCATCATTGTCTCTCCAAGGTACATACTCCACCCGGGTGTTCCCAAAGTATGACCTTCTTGGACTATTCTTCTCTTGGGTAGCTAGCCCTCAAAGAATATCAGTCCCTGACTACTCTTATCTTGAATGCCCTAATACATTCTCAAAGAGTATCGAATGCCAGATGATTACGCAATCCTCCATTCTGTCTTTCCAAGTGAAGACCAGAATGATGTGTCTATCTCTCCCTCTCAACCAGGGAGGACCTATTCCACAAGGGAATGTACTCATTCCTATACAAAGAATGTACCTAAGCTCATTCTTAGGAATTACTAAGTTTCTTCCAAGTAAGAAACTTATCATCAGGCTCCCTCTTAACCAGGGACCTCCAGCAGCAATGGTGAGGCACCCAGCTGCTCATGAAGAATTCCTGTCCTCGATGTCACGGATTTCAATATTGAGGAATACTCAACTTTTAGCTTCATAGGGCATAGATCATCCATCACTTTCATCCAAGATTCATGTCAGCTATCAGAAAGTCATTCACCAAACTTCCTTATCTAGTTCACCATTATGCCATGCTGCTTTCCTTCGAATCATCTCCAAGGATCATACATCCTTTCTCATGATTAGCAGCCTTGCACAAATTTACCCAGATAAACATATACATATAAACTTTTAGAACAAAAGTTACCTTAGTGATGATCTTTCACATTGACATCTTCCTGTAGGCAACGGCATCCTTCACATAGATTGACACATCTCCTAATGATATCTTTTGCCAAAGGTCTTCTTCTTTACCAGACTTCCATCAGAGTCTACATATCTTCCCAGGAGATCTCCTAGTCACATCTTCTTGGTCTCCGGATGATTAACTGCCTCTTGACATGGTTTCATTTCATGATTTCCTCCTCTTTGTACATTCTTCATTCTAGGATTTTACAATTTTCAATTACTAGTTTATGTACAACCACCTCATATTCTATGAGGACATATTATGTTGATTTCATCTGTCAATGCATCGAGAGATCCTCCTTCATAGATCATACTTCTAATTATGGAAGTTTATTACCTGCAACCATATGACATGACTTCACAGCATCCAATATCAGGATATATGTCTGCATACCTCATATCTATTTCCCTGAGTCATCCTGTAGCAATTTCTCTAGAATGAAGAGCTTCATTCCTATGGCCTGCTTCATCAATATGTCATCACATCCCAAAATTTTGTCTCCATGATGACCTTTGATCTGATGACTACTTTACTTTAGTAGCGAGATTTTTCCAGAAGCTGTTTTACCAAGAGCTCCTTCCATGCTTCTATTGAGATGCTTCTTAATGTACATTGCTTTCTATTATACAATTTTACAATCAATCAGAGATCACTTATAGAGAAAGATGATCTCAATCATAATAGAGATCTCTCTCTTCCTCCTTCTTGGATCTTTTAGCATCAGGTTCTTCTCTTTCATTAGTGACATGGGCTTCTTCCTTTTTCCTCCTGTCCTTTCCAGATTTAGGACAATCTCTTTTATAATGCCCAAGTTCAATACATCCAAAGCATCGTACGTTGTCCATATTCCTTCTTTTATTCTGAGGGCCAAATTTTCCGAATCTTCTTTTCTTCCTGTATGAGGCTGCAAAGGCATGATTCTCTTCACTTGGTCTTGTATCAGCTTTAGCCTTTAGTCTTGTTTCCTCTATTTTACATAGAGACCATAAATCATGGAATGGGGTGGCTTCTTTCTTCCCATATATGCTCGAAGTGAAGTTTCCCCATTCCTCCAGTAGAGCATTTAGCACCACTGTAGTCATCTCAGTGTCAGACATTACTTCTCCTAGTTCCTGCAGTTGATCTCTTATTTCAGAAATCCTCATAAAGTATGGAGTGATTCCTGCTTCCCTTGATAATTTCATTTTGTATAGTTCTTGTCTCAGAGAGATTGCTTCTCCTGCAATACTCACAGAGAATAGCTCCACCAATTTCTCATATATTTGTTTTGCAGTCTTTAGTTTTGATACATAGGGAATGAGAGAGTCTTTGATGGATTCTATGAGAATCCTCTGGGCTCTAATTTCTCCCTTCATGTACTTGGTATGCGCTGGAGCATCTTCTTTTGGGGGTTAAACAGTAGATCCTTCGATATAGTCCATTACTTCGTCTTCAATTAAATTCAAGTCTGTTCTTTTCTTCCATGCACTTAAAGTTTGATGATCCAACCAACTTGTTGCTTTCTTTACAATAAGGCATCTTAACAGATAGGGTCATGAATACTTAAGTGGATTTACTTGCAGCTTCCTTAATGATGATGAAGTCAAGGGTTTCCTTTCTTCAATGTTGGTGTACTTCAATCCTTGATTAAAAATAATATCTTCAGAAGTTAAGGTTCTCTTCAAACAATGTATTGAGTGCAAATATTTGATGGCAAAGATTAATTTCTTAAATGAGTTGATCTTTTGAATGAGATAGGAGATCTCACTTGAAGTATCTAGATAGTCTTCTTTGCAAACTGATTTGACTTTCCAACCCAAATTTTGATCTTCGCTTCTTTGAGTGTCTTTGTTGACAAGCAGCCCTTATATTCAACACCTTAGCTCTGATACCATGTTGAGAATTTGTAGGGCTGTAGGTTAATACAAATTCTCTTCTTGATAATTACTTGTAACCTTACTTGTGATACTTATGTCTTTTTCTTCTTTTAGTTTAGTTAATCTTTCATCAAGTGAATTATCAAAATGCACAAGACACAAAAGTTAGGCTCCTAAAGTCAGGGCAAAACCTCTCCCTCTTGGAGAGGAAAACCCACAAAGAATTCTTCTTATAGATCTTCAAATGACAAGTACCATGACCTAGACTTAGACTCTTGACTTTTGTATGCCTTCAAGACCTTGTCACTACTTCTTCATTGACTCCTTCAGATGATCCTGCTTTCCTACACAGTCCTGCACAATTCTGCACTAAGATTAGAAAGCTCGGTCTCTACTTGTATTCTTCCTTCTTTGACTGTATAAGATCCTTGCTTGTGATATCAACACTGTGTTATAGACTCTATTACCTTGTGCCTTTACTTAACCTTACTGACTGTACATACTTGTCTTATTCCTTTCGATGAGCAGTCCATATTATACTATAGTGATGCCCTTACACAACCTTGTTCTCTCACTTTATCACAGTTCCTTCTCGCATTTATAGGAGATCCTTCTCGCACTTTAACATTGTCCCTTCTCGCACTTTAACACAGTCATATGTGATCGAAGTTGTTCCTGCAATCTTGTCCGCAAATCTCAAACCTGTTTCCGCACTTATCACAGTCCTCTCTTCATACTCGAACACAGTCTTTACTTCGTACTTCTTGTTGATATGTATGACCATAGATATCTCAGACTTTTCCTCACATTACTTCCTCAGACTTGTCCGAAGTTTCTCCTGCAATTGTTGACCGAGATCTTCAAATTTATGTGAGCTCTGTTTATGTGCTTCACATCTATTACAAGTGTCCAAATTCATTTATGTTCTGCGCAGTTTAGTGGGGTTTATATAGTTGTTTCCCCTTATAATAAGCCAACCTGTTCATTAGATTGGAGGCCGACATGTTTTCAAGTTTGTGGGCTGCCTTCAAGAGGTATTCCAACGATGATCTGATCAAGAGTGTTTAGCATTATTCTTGAGTTATGTTGACAAGCTAATTGACAAGGTCTTGAGGCATACTTGACACTTCATATACATGACTATTTATGACAAGATGACAAATCCCTAAAAGACATCAAGAAGAAGTCTTTGACCTATAATAAAATCCCTTGTTCATGAAACCCATGAAGCAAGCTTAACAAAATATATTTTATTATCTTTGTCTTCTTTATAACATAAATACATAATTACATAGTCAATATGAAGACTGGCCTAGTTACACTTTTCAACAGTTCTATCCACAAATTTGGCACATCTAAAGCTATTTGGCCCCTCCACAAATCTAGCCTCAAACTTCTCGGCCTCCCCACATTCACTACCATTATACTGGAATTCGACTTCAACACTCTCAACCTCCTCCTATGCGCCACAAACTCTCGACCTTGCCTCCAAGCAAACTCGGCCCACTTCACCTATGCACTCAACCTGCAAAACTCTTGCTCACTCAAACCTCTAGCTACACATCTTTCTCTTCTCTTCAGTCTTGAGTCACTCACTCTCTTGAGAAAACCGCTCTCTCAATCACATGTGTCTTTCACTTCTTCCTTAGGCTTTATAATTTCATTAAGCCAAATCCCTAACCCTAATTTCCTAAGAGATGAATACTTAGAATTAGATCCTAGGCCTCACTTCAAATCAATGGTAGAGATTAGATCTAAGTCAGAATAATTAAATTATTTATCCTTAGAAATGTGGCTCGATAGTCGACATGAATTAATAAATTATTTAATGTTATCTTTGGAAAGAAATCATGATAATCACTTACTCTTCATGAGCAAGCACCTAAAGAGGAATTATAACATTTATTGCATGCTTGACACCTAACCTGCGCAGAAGCACCTATTTCAGCTAATAACATCAACACAAGGGGGTCTAAGTCTACCATCAAGCCTAAGCCTCCCTCGAAGCCCAAATCTCACTCCAATAACAGATTTGGAGCTCCACAATCAAGGGAGGAAGTAGAAGAGAAGAACATGGATCCTCCAAAAGTGGATGCAATTACCATAAAGGTTAATTCAAAAACTTCACATGATAAGGCCCCCGTTTTATAGATTCATCTACAAAAAAGGAGAAAGGGGAGGAAGGCAACAATGTTGCCTCCTCTCCTTCCTTTGCAAAAGTGCTAAAGAAAAATTCATGTTCCTCCCCTCCACTGACAAGAGGCTAAAAAGACCACAAAAATAGAAATTAGCTCTCAGCAAATTGTAGGCTCGCTCCCCTGGTTTTAGTGGGGGGTGCATTCTGATCAATCCTTAATTATGCTTATTATGCTCTATTTTTGTATCATTTTGTATAAGCAATTTGTAAGAATCTACTCTTGTACTCAAGAAGCAATAAGATTAGGTTTTGGAAGGTTTAGATTTGTTTCTCTCTCTTTTTCATTTGTGTAGAAGTTTTGACCCAACCCCGGTTTTCAGTTTCTCCTTATTACTCCAATGTAGTTAAAAGCCCATTCCCATAACCATTCATTCAACAAGCTGGAAATAATAAATATTTTCTGAAAACACAAATTCTGGAAATTTCACAGTGCTGAAAATGCAGAAATAAAAACTCAGAAAATATATCAGCCACACACACAGAAAATGACACATTGATTTTTGGTCAACATGACCCTGGAAAAACCCCCTACAACTCTTGGGGAAAACTAGTTCGAAAGCTCTTCTTTATTTCTGGAAAATGCTTTTACAGAGAAGTGAAATATACAGAAAAATTTCAGCAAACAATGTACAGACTTATCTCGTTTTTCGTGCCTGCCTCCAGCTCGAAAAATGTGCCAAATCAGCAAAACAGTAATAATAGAAATTTATTACAGCGAGAGATAACAGCATTTAATGTTGTACGTCCTCCTCGAAAATCGTGCTAAAAATTCTGTACTGTTGTACAGACTGTACGGAAATCACAGAGCCTCTTTCAACCTCGAAAAATTGTGCCTACTCAGCCTCGGAATGCGTGCTTCCCACTGTTGCTTCTCCTCCTCGAAATTTGCGCCTCCTTGCTGTTGTACGAACCTTAAAAAATGTGCTCACTGCTGCTGTATAGAAATATACCTCGAAAACTGTGTTAATTTATTGATGTACAAACTGTTGCCTTGAAATGCGTGCAAACTCTCTTTTCAGTACGGATTTGCTGAATGTTCCTCTCCTTCACTTTCTCAAGCCCAGAAATTTCTCCAGCTCTCTTCTCTTCTCTCAATCTGCTCATGAAAGACTGAATGATCATTTCTCTTATTTTCCTCCTTTAACCTAACCCTAAGTGACTTTTGGGGAATCCCTAAATCCAATGGCTGAGATAGCTTTAGTTCTAGGGTTGAGATTAAATGTGCATTTAAATCTCACTTTCTATTTTTTTAATTCACCCCACTTTAATAAAGACCCTCTTAGTCATTTATTTCCAAAGTCACTTTTCACTTTCGAATTTCACGTTGACTTTATTAAAGTCACTTTAAAATTAGACTTGGTAACTTTATCACTTAAAGTCACTTTTAAATTAGATTTGACTTTACAACTTATAAAGTCACTTTAGGAGAAAAAGTTAAATTCTTTTGGACACTTTCCCCTAGGCCAAAGATCAAAGCCTTAGGAAACCACTTGTTCTCTGGTACCCAAATTTCAACACTCCCTCTTACCGAGGAAAGTGTTCCTCACCACACCCATCTTGTCTCTGAAGTAGACATGCTTGCCCCGTGGTAAGGCTTTGGTGAAAATACCTGCTACCTACTCCTTTGTGGGAATATACTCAAGCTTCACAGCTCCCTTCTGAACATAGTCTCTGATGAAATAATATCTGATCCCGATATGCTTTGACCTGTGATGAAATACTGGATTCTCCGTGAGTTTAATGCAACTCTAATTATCACAGTAAATCACTGAAGGTCTCAACGGCTGACCAAATAAGCCAAACAACATCTTGCGAAGCCATATGGCCTCACAACTAGCTAGATTGGCTACCATGTACTCTGCTTCCGCTGAACTCAATGCTACTGACTGCTGCTTTCGGCTGAACCACGACACAACTGTCGAACCGAACCCAAAACAACACCCTAAAGTGCTCTTCCTATCAGAAACACAACCTGCCCAATTAGAATCAGTGTACCCTGCCAATCTCACTCCATCTCCCTGTCTATAATCCAAACCATAATCCATTGTCCCCTGCAAGTAATGCAAAATGTGTTTTGCAGCAACCCAGTGCACTCTCTTGGGCTCACACATGAACTGGCTCATCGTGTTGACTACAAAACATATATCTGGTCTATTGTTGACCAAATACATCAAGGAACCAATGAGCTGTTTATACAATGTGGGATCCACCAACTCGGAATCTGAAGCGTGAAGCTTCTTCCAGTTAGTGATCATAGGTGTCGATATGGGTCTACAATCCTCCATGTGGAATCTGCTAAGGATGTCCACAATATACTTCCCCTGTCCCAGGAAGAAATGCCCCTCCTCCTGCCACACCTCCAAACCCAAAAAGTACTGCATCAAGCCAATGTCCTTCATCTCAAACTCTGAAGCAAGATCTCTCTTGCAGCCCTCTATGAGTCTCTCTGCACCCGTAATGACCAAGTCATCCACATACAGCACCAGAATGAGAGGCTCCTCACCTATCACAATAAAGTATAGGTTCGGATCTGCATCACTCTTTGTGAAACCCATCTCCTGCAAGTACGTATCAATCTTGGAGTACCAAGCTCTAGGAGCTTGCTTCAGGCCATAAAGTGCCTTCTTCAGTCTGCATACATGGGACTCCTTCCCATGCACCTCAAAGCCTTGTTGCTGCTCAAAGTACACCTCCTCTTGTATAAAGCCATTGAGAAATGCGGTCTTCACATCCATCTGGTGGATCTTCCAACCCATCTCTGCTGCTATCGATATAATGGAGCAAATGCAAGTATATCGAGCCACAGGAGCGAAGGTCTCCTCATAATCTACTCCCTCTACCTGGGAGAACCCTCTAGCCACAAACCTTTCCCTGAACTTCTCGATGTTGCCATTTGCAGCGTGCTTTACCTTGTAAATCCATCTGGAAGTAGCCACGGATTTGCCCTCAGGCCTCAACACCACCCCTCCCAAACATCATTCTTCATGATAGAAGAATACTCCTCCTGCATGGCCTCTCTCCAGACCTGTTGGCTAACTACCTCCTCATAGCTAGAAGGCTCAGAGTCAACGATGTTGGCAACCATTGCCATATAGCTACAGAACCTCTCAGGTGGTCTGCTCTCTCTGACCGGTCTCTTCTGCTCAGCAACAGATGTGGCCTCTCTCAAGGTATCCTGAAGCCACTTGGGCTTCCTCTTCCCTGAGCACACTTCTCCCACCGGAGACTAAAACTCCTCATCCTCATCAGAACCCTAAACTCCTGAATGTTTGTCTATTGTCCTCATGCCTGAACCTGTACCTGTAGATGCTAAAGTACCGTGTGAATTGTCCATCAGTGGACTACCTAGTGAACTGCTCTGCGAACTGCTCTGCATGCTGCTCGAAGCACCACCCCTCTGACTCTGCGAGCCACTGCTCACGGACGGACTTGACACCATAATCAATGTTCCTCTTGATCCCTGCCCACTGGATCCCTGTGACTAACTCAGCTGCTCCTGAGGGTCTGGTCGATCCAGATACTCTAACTCCCGTGACCTCCTAAAAGCCCTGTCCTCCTCGAACTTCACATCCCGCCTGACAATAACTCTCTTCTGTGCAGGAATATAAATCCGAAAGGCTTTTGAGGTCTCACTGTAGCCCACAAACATACCCTTTTCTGCGGTGGGCTCTAACTTGGTCCTCTTCTCCTTGGGTACATAGGAGTATGCAATACACCCAAAGACACGGAAGTGGCCAACATCAGGCTTCTTCCCAGAAAAAGCCACCTCCAGAGTCACATACCCCAAGGCACGATGCGGACTCCTGTTCTGCAAATACACAGCAGTGTTGCAGGCCTCTGCCCACAAAAACAACAGTAACCCCTGATCATGTAGCATGGCTTTAGTAGCCCCAACGATGGATCTGTTCTTCCTCTCCGCAACCACGTTCTGCTGGGGGTTGTAAGGAACTGTGAACTCACTCCTGATGCCTGCCTCCGCACAATAATCAACAAACTCCCCAAGGGTGTACTCCCCTCCATTCTCTGACCTGAGCGACTTGATCTTCTGACCTGTCTGAGTCTCCATAAGAGCTCTGAACTCCTGAAACCACTTGAAGACCTCACTCCTGGTCTTCAAGAAATAAATCCAGGTCTTCCTGGAGTGATCATCAATGAATAAAACATAATACTCATATCCACTCAAGGAAACATGAGACATCCGACTACTCACATCGGTATGAATCAAATCAAGAATCCCAGTCGATCTATTGTCACTACTGGGAAAAGGGGATTTGGCAAAATTCCCCATAGCACATCCTCTGCATGTATCTAGGTGATCAAAACTGAAATCTAGCACACCTGTGGTGATCTCCCGCAATGTCCTCAAGGCCCCATGATACATGTGCCCCATCCTGCAGTGCCAAATCTCGCACAGCTCTGAACTGCTAGCTCTGTTGCAGGGACTACTGCTCAATGCCAAAAGGCGCTGAAACGCAAACTTGTACACCTTTGCATGGCGTACACCAATCACTCTAGCTGAATCAGCTAGAGCGCCCCTGGGATATATAAGCACCTGTCCTCTCATGAACAATATCTAATACCCTTTATCCTCCAATGCTAAGACGGATATGAGGTTCTTCCTCATCCCTGGCACATATAGAACATCTAACACTTTCAAGGGAGGTTTGGGTTCCCTATCAAATGTCAATGTCTCCACACTGACTGCTCTAACAATGTTGTCGTCTCCAAGTACTACCTCTATATCAGTGCCACTCTCTGAAAGCTCTGAGAAGCACTCACGAATTCCTGCCATATGACGTGAAGCCCCACTGTCAACATACCAAATACCTGAAGATGCTTAGCTAGTGGAGGGAAATGCACACTCCCTCTCAACCTCCGTGGCAGGTGATCCTGCACTAGTGGACTCACAAGCAATGAACCCAAACTCCCTGTCAAAGCTCTCCGAAAAGTCCTCTATCTCCGCTGATGTTGCCATGGTCTTGTTCTTCCCCTTCTTTCTTCTCCGCACACACAACTGCATAGTGTCCCATCTTCTGACAATTCCAACACTTCACCTTGGAATAGTTCTTCTCCTTGTTCAGCTGCATACCTTTACCTTTGCCTTTTCCTCCACCACCACTTGTGGAAGCTTGCTTATTTCCCTTGCCTTTCTTACCTCCTGCTAACAATTCTACATTGTCATCATCCTCAACTGGTTTGGCTACCCCAAGCTGGTTCTCTCTGGAAAGAGTCTCCCGTGCAACAATCCCATCAGCAAAGTTCAGCCATGTACTGGGAAGGCCATTCACTGTAATCTGCACCAACTCAGTGGGTGGAATGACCTCTCCAACTACTGCCAACTCATCTCTCACATTAGTGATCTTTGTGAGATATGCAGTAACACTATCAGTCTTTACCATCTTAATGGCCTTCAGCTTCTCCCTTAGGACCAATTTTCTGTTCTCATTGGTACTCTGGTAGAGATTGGTCAAGGTTGTCCACATCTCATTGGCAAGTCTCTTTCCTCTCACATGAGGAATGCAATGGTCTTTAATACCATCCAGAATCAGTGTCTTACCCTTGTTATTCTTCTTGTTGAAGTCTTCCAACTAAACAGTATCAGTAAGCAAATTTACAAGGTGTTGTTGGGTATACACTATTATACCCCAGACTTCTGTCTCCTCAAAGATGCTCTGCATTCTTTCCTTCCATGTACTGTAGTTGCTATGCCCATCCAACCTATCCTCCACCCTCAAGCCCAAAGACATGCTTGTTGTCCTAATAAACTAAAAATTTCACTATTGTGGTAAAGGTTCAATTTTCTGTTTGTAAAATGAGCTTGTTGTAATTTTTTTTCTTTGTTGTCCCAAACTGCACTTTTCAGCAAACTGGCTCTGATACCATGTAGAAATTTTGACCCAACCTCGGTTTTCAGTTTCTCCTTATTATTCCCATGTAGTTAAATGCCCATTCCCATAACCATTCATTCAACAAGCTGGAAATAATAGATATTTTCTAAAAACACATTCTAGAAATTTCAAAGTGCTGAAAACGCAGAAATAAAAACTCAGAAAATATATCAGCCACACACACAGAAAATGACACGCTGATTTTTGGTCAACATGACCCTGGAAAAACCCCCTACAACTCTTGGGGAAAACCAGTTCGAAAGCTCTTCTTTATTTCTAGAAAATGCTTTTACAGAGAAGTGAAATATACAGAAAAATTCCAGCAAACAATGTACAAACTTATCTCGTTTTCCGTGCTTGCCTCCACCTCATAAAATGTGCCAAATCAGCAAAACAATAATAACAGAAATTTATTACAGCAGGAGATAACAGCATTTAATGATGTACGTCCTCGAAAATCATGCCAAAAATTCCATACTGTTGTACAAACTATACGAAAATCACAACCACCTCGAAAATTGTGCCAACTCAGCCTCGAAATGTGTGTTGCCCACTATTGCTTCTCCTCCTTGAAATTTGTGCCTCCTTGCTGCTATACGGACCTCGAAAAATGTGCCCACTGCTGATGTACGAAAATCTACCTCAAAAATTGTGTTGATTTATTGATGTACAAACCGATGCCTTGAAATGTGTGCAGCCTCTCTTTGCTGTACGGATTTGTTGAATGCTCCTCTCCTTCACTTTCTCAAGCCCAGAAATTTCTCCAGCTCTCTTCTCCTCCTCTCAATCTCCTCATAAAAGACTGAATGATCTTTTCTCTTCTTTTCCTCCTTTAACCTAACCTTAAGTGACTTTTGGGGAATCCCTAAATCCAATGGCTGAGATAGCTTTAGATCTAGGGCTAAGATTAAATGTGCATTTAAATCTCACTTTCTATTTTTTTAATTCACCCCACTTTAATAAAGACCCTTTTAGTCATTTATTTCCAAAGTCACTTTTCACTTTCTAATTTCACATTGACTTTATTAAAGTCACTTTAAAATTAGACTTAGTAACTTTATCACTTAAAGTCACTTTTAAATTAGATTTGACTTTACAACTTATAAAGTCACTTTAGGAGAAAAAGTTAAATTCTTTTGGACACTTTTCCCTAGGCCAAAGATCAAGCCTTAGGGAACCACTTGTCCTCTGGTACCCAAATTTCAACAATTTGATGGGGAAAGGATTGTTTTTGTTTTGTTCGTCTATCCTCTAAATCTCTAAAGCAGACATTTCTTGTATCTTTGTTGTGTGCATTTGCCACAAATTTTACTAATATATATTTCCCAGTTACTATAAAATATTGGGACTCTTGACCGGAATTGAGTCAAAGAACTAGTTATTGCAATGAGCCCTGATGAAGAAAAGGCCAAGTATAGATACAGGTAATGCCCCTTCATTGTTTCACTAAACCTCCCAACACGATGTAGAAGAAAGACAAGACCAAACATTGTCTCAATTTGAAAGGGCGAGCTCCAAACTCTATAAGAATGATGGGCTGAAGAATTGTTTGGTTGCACCGGATGATGCAGCAAAGGAGGATGATCTAAACTATCTATGTTGAAGACCAATCAGAGTCAGTAAACCAAGTCCCCAATCCTCAAAACCATATAGAACTGTGGGCCAAACAAGAGTGTCCATAAGTGACATCTTGGTCGACATGTCTTGAAAACGATTTTGGAAGTGTTGCCTCACAAGAAGGGCCAAGGATCCATAGTTGTTGTCAATAGTAACCCCAAATAAGTATATGAGTTGGTGATCTCGATCTCCTCTCCTTTGAGAAAGATAAGGTGACCATAGAAGATTTTCTTCAACACGTTGAAGATCATGACCTTGGTCTTACCTAGGTTGAACATCAACAGATGAAGATCACATAAAAGGAACAGGGCATTTAGTTGTATTTGTATGGAGATGAGGCTAGAAGGACCACATTGTGCAAACATCAATATAGAAATCAACACATCGTGTAAAAGGAAACCATCACTGTCTTGGATGTGCTCATGCAAGGACTCCACCTCATCAATGTAGATCCCAAATAATGTGGTGGGCAAGGGGCAACAATGTTTTACCCCAAGAGTACTCTAGATAAAATCTAGTAGCCCATGTGTTGTGCATAGACGACCAAGGAAACTCATATACATGTATAATGGTTGGCAAAAGGATCTCCAGGATGCCAATGCCTTTGAGTTTCTAGAATAAAGCCTCCTTGGGGGTAGAGTCAAAAGCTTTCCAAAAGTCTACGAAACAATAGTAAACTTTCAAAGAGCAATGACAAGCTTCCTCAATGATGGCTCTAAATGTGAAGATGTTATCAAATTATCAATAGGTTGGTGCTCAAGTAGGAATCTAGCTTGTCCTTTGGGTCTAAGTTGCCACCGTTCAAACTCCCTAGAACTACAGGTAGAGGAATGTAGCATAGAGCTTCGAGAATGTGTGCCCACTATGACTGCCCTATAATTGTTGGGATCTGAGCTGGGGCTCTATTAGTGTATTAGGTGAATGACGTGTTGTGACCATGCCGATGAGCAACCTACACAGACCACATGGTTGACAAAATTAGCCAAGTATGGAACCAAAGCACAAATACCGTGCTTAAAGAACTCTACTTGGAAACCATCCTCATCTACTACTTTGTTGTTATTCATCACCCAAATGGCCTCTCTGATGTCACTATCACAAAACAAGAAGCATGAAGAGGGAAAAGAGGTAACTTGAATCTATGGTTGGTCCGTGATGTCGCAAAGTGGATATTTAGGAGAAAACAGATCTAGGGTTCAAGTCAGATGGGAGAGGAGAATTGTCGAGGAGGACAATGCACCAAAACCGTTTAGGGAAGTGGGAAAGGTAAGTACATAAGTCTTGTCTATTCTAAAAAACAAAAGGCATTTCTTGCAACAGAGCAAACAAAAATAGTAAGCTTTGAGGTTGGGGGTAGGAGGGGTGAGTATGGGTGAATGCGTGTCAAAGTCGGTTGTGGAGAGCTTTGCATTTCCCATCATGCCATCTATTCATAAGACAAGAGTTCGGTTTTTGGGAGGAGAAAGAGGGCCAAGTGGAGTGAGGGCAAGATGAGTGTTGCGCCACAAATTATGGATGAGAGGAAGTTATACTTGGTTGATGTAAATTGAAGTAGGGAGAACTAGGTTGTGAAGGGGAGCATCTAGTAGAGGTGTGTAAAGAAGATGTCCTAGTCCCTTTCATCGAAACAAAAAGTAGTGTGAGGTGGGCCTTTTGGGGAGGTATGGCTACAAAAGGGAGTGTCAACCTAGAAAAAGAAGGAAAGAAGAGCATGGTCAATGAGGGGATGGGGAAAATAGAGAAGTGATGAATAAAGAAGAGGAGACTGAAGAGCATGGTCAGTGAGGTGATCGAGCAAACAGAAAGTGATGAATAAAGAGGAGGAGATTCTGGCTAGAGTGGATATAATCAACAACACTCACTCCTTCGCCATGATGCCGATATGTGAAAAAGCGAGAATATGAAAAACATGGGAGCACTCTAAGAATCAATAACTCCTGAGATTCCCTTAGGTGCAAAAGGTGACAACCATAGGCTATGAGTGGCCCCAAAGCATCATCTGACATCCCATGAAACCACACTAACTCTAGATCTATCTCCTCAATGTAGAAGACATCCTTTGACCAATTGTGTACAGGAATCTAGAGGGCTCCGGTACGAGAGTTGAAGTCACCAAGAAGGATAACCTCCCCAACTATTGTGTATTGGGTGATGTCAACATGCAAATCGATAAAGGGGGCCCCATCAAGCCCATTATGAATAGCTTATGACAAAGAAGCTAGAGGGAAGTAATCGCCGACAATGTAAATGTCACTATGGAGAGGAAAAACACCTAAAACACAAACCCACGTAAACCTAGCAAACTCACCTCCAACCACCATAGAAATCCTACTCTGAAGGCATCCTATAAGAAAACAAGCAACCTCGCCTAAAACTCTGATGCAACCCAAGCTCCTTGTCTCCTATCGACATCGTGGAAAATCGATGGGATCCAATCATGTCTAAGAGAGGTCAAACAAAGCTCTCGTGTGTCTCAATGATAAATAAGATGTCTGACAATAAGAGCACCATACAATAGAGCTGCCAATGACCAGAAAAACCTATTTCCATTCCAACAACCGACGGAAATGGATGCACCTGATCATGTTGAGAATTCAGGGCAGTGAATAAGTTAATTCTCTTTTCTTGATAACTGTTTGTGTTATATTTTTACTTCTTATCTTTGTTCCTTATTATTACAGTGTGCAATACATCAAACAGCTACCAAAACAATAAAAACAGTGACACAGTATATAGGTTGCAAGCCAGGGCCAAAACTCCTACTCTTGAGGGGAAAACTCGCAAATCTCTTCTCTTCTTATAGATTCTTCAATTGACGAATACCATGACCTAGTGACATAGACAAATACCCTCCAAGATCAAGATCAAAACAGCCTCCAACTGCAACTTCTTCGACTTCACCAGAAAGCCTGAAATTTCTGAACTGCTGCAACTTCACTTGGAGACTTTAATCTCCTTGTAGATATTCCTCCTTCCCTTCGCTTGCCTTTCCTTGAGATGTGGGACTAAAGAGATGCCCTAGAAGGCCTTCGCTTGCCTTCTTTTCTTCCTCTCCTCCAATATCGAACCCAAGAATTCCCTAGTGCAGAAACCCTAGCTTCAACTTGTGCGTAGGAGAGAGAGAGACCTATCCAAGCAACCCAGCTTCCTTTCACTCCTTCGTCCTCTTCTTTGACCTTCTTCTTCGCATATGAGTGAGTGAGTGAATTCCTTATGGAGGTCGAGTTCCTCTCCTTATATAGGCTTCTTCCAAGGGAGAGGTGGCTTTTCATGTAGGCCGACTTAGCATCACTCTAGGCTGACTTGGCAACGCTCTAGGGTATTTTGACACTTTAGAGACAATAAATTTCTCTTTACAAGTTACAATGTGCCTATAGGTTCTTCAACATATGACAATGACTCTTATACCTAGGACAAATCCTAGAAGCACTTTAATAAGTGCTTGACCTATAAAATAAAGAACTTGGCATGAAACCCATGCTACAATAATAATTTCTTTTCATTTTATAATTTACAATTTACAAGAACACATTTCATACTTATGAAGACCGATCCTAGTTACACATTTTTCAACACTCCCTCTTAACTAGAGAGGTATTCATAGGAGGTACATGGTCATTCTCAATCTGAAGAGATCTCATAAGAAGAGTCGTATTGGTAACCCATGTGTTTAGCATCATATCAACCAACATTGTCACATAGCAAGGCCTTGACTAACAGCTCTATCTCTCCACAAGAATAGAGCACAATGTTGGCGAGACCAATGATTTATAGACCATCATCATTGTCTCTCAAGGTACATACTCCACCCGAGTGTTCACCGAGTATGACCTTCCATTGGACTATTCTTATCTTGGGTAGCTAATCCTCAAAGAATATCGGTCCACAACTACTCTTATCTTGAATGCCCTACCAATTCTCAAATTGTATCGAATGCCAAGGGGTTACCCAATCCTCCAATCTTTCTTCAAGTGAAGAAAAGAATGTAGTGTCTATCTCTCCCTCTCAAATAGGGAGGATACATCCACCAAACCAAGTTTGTCTCTCAAATACACAAGCTTCTTGTTTAGAAGTGATTTCCTCAATATGTCAGCTACCTGTTCATAAGTGGAGATATACTAAAGTTGAAGCACACCATTTTGTACTAACTCTCGAATAAAGTGATACTTGTTGTTTATATGCTTTGTCTTTCTATGAACCACTAGATCTTTACACAAACGTATACAACTAGTGTTGTCACAAAGTATCACTATAGGGTTCATCGGTCCTTCAAACAGGTCAAATAACAGCTTCCTTAACCAGACTGCTTCTCTTCTTACTTCACAGGCTGAAACATATTCAGCCTCAGCACTATTCAAAGCAACGGTGTTTTGCTTTCTACTCATCCATGAGACCATCGAGGATCCCAAACTAAAACATCCTCCTATAGTGCTTCTTCCATCCTGTTCATTGCCTCCCCAGTCAGAATCTGTATATCCAATTAGTTGGACATCATTCCTTCTATCATACTTTAGACAGTAGTTGATGGTTCCTTGCAGATATCTCATAATATGTTTCGCTGATATCCAATGATCCTGTTTCGGCTCCACTTGGAATTGATTGAGAACATTTACTGCAAAGCACATATCTAGTCGAGTACTCACCTAGTACATCAATGAGCCAATAAGTTGTCTATACTTGGAAGGATCCACAGGGCTTGATTCAGAACTCCTTAAGTCTTTTCAAGTTTGTGATCATCAGAGTGGTCATAAGTTTGCAATCCAACATGTCAAACCTCTTCAGCATCTTGATCACGTACTTTCCTTGACCCAAATAAACATCATGAGGTCCTTGCCAGACTTCTAGTCCCAAATAGTAATGCATCAGCCCAAGATCCTTCATGTCAAATTTTGTTGCTAATTGCTTCTTACATTCTTCAATTCGACCTTTTACACCTGTCAAGAGAAGATCATCTACATACAGAAGAAAGATTACAAGTTCGCCTCTTACAACCTTAATGTAAAGGTTCGGGTTAGCAGATCTCTTCGTGAAGCCTATCCTTTGGAGATATGCATCCATCCTAATATACCATGCCCTTGGTGCTTGTTTGAGGCCATATAGTGCTTTCTTTAATATGCAAACATCTGTCTTTTTGTCTTTGATTTCAAATCCCAAGGGTTGCTCTATGTAGACTTCTTCATCTATTGTACCATTCAAAAACGCAGTCTTGACATCCATCTAGTGAATGTTCCATCCCATCGAGATTGCCAGAGAGACTAATGATTGAATCGTCGTGTATCTTGTTGTGGGAGCAAATGTTTCTTCATAATCGATGCCTTCATGTTGGGAGAAACCTCTAGCCACAAATCTTGCTTTATACTTATCTATACTTCCATCAGCCACATGTTTAATCTCATAGATCCACTTGGAAGTAATTACAGATTTGTTTTGGGCCTAGGTACGATCTCCCAAATTCCATTCTTCATGATAGACTGATATTTATTCATTCATGGCATCTTTCCATTCCTGATTCTTTACATCCTCTTCAAAAGTGTATGGTTCTGCTTCTATTAACTTTGTCATGTATGCAACATACCCATAATATCTTTTGGGTTTCTTACTTTCTCTAAATGTCCCTTTCGCTGCCGCATGACCTTCTGCATCAAGTAGTGTGGACTTCAACCAATTAGGCCTTTTCCCTGTTTCTGGAATGACCACAGGTTGAACAGGTTCACTGGGACCTTCTTCTTCATGGTGTGATTCTTCTTCTTCCTAGTCCACTTCTTCCTCAAATACCGGAAGATCTTCATCATCAGAGTCCATGGAAAGTTCCTTTAATTTCTTGAACGTTATCCTCTCATCAAATATGACATCATGACTAACTTCTATGTGATGTCCATCCTTCATGTAGATTCTATAAGCTTTTGATGAGTTACTATACCCAACAAATGATCCCTTCATTCCCGAATGGTATAGCTTCTTTATTTTGTCCTTTGGTGCATGAATATATACAGGACACCCAAAGATCTGGAGATGATCTACAGATGGCTTCTTCCAATGAATACTTCTTCTGGAGTTTTGTTATCTAGAGTTCGATGAGGACATCTATTCTAAATGTAGATTGTTGTCTTTGTTGCTTCCCCCACCCCCCCACAGGAATTTAGGTAGATCCTAATCATGTAGCATTGCTCTTACACTTTCTTCAATGGATCTCTTCTTTCTTTCTGCAACACCATTTTGTTCGAGATTATATGGGACTATCAACTCCCTCTTGATCCCAGACTCCTTACAGAATGTTGTGATCTCCTTGGATGTATATTCTCCTCCATTATCAGATCTTAGAATCTTGATTCTTCTTTCTGTAAGGTTCTCTACTTTAGCTTTGAATTCTTGGAATTTTGTGAATACCTCATCATTGGTTTTCATTAGATAAACCCAGGTCTTTCTTGAATGACCATCTATGAAAGTGACATAATATAGATGACCTCCAAGTGATTTTGGAGTCAAAGGACCACACACATCAGAGTGAATAAGATCCAAGATTTCTTTTGACTGTGAAGCACTGCTTCCAAATGGTCTCTTGATATTTTTGCCCAACGCACATCCCCTGTAGACACCTTCATGATCCTCCTTCAAGTTAGGAATTCCATCTACTATGGAACTTATGGATGGGAGGATTTTGGAATAGAGATGACCAAATCTTCGATGCCAAAGTTCACATGGGCTAATTTCAATGTGAGCTAGGGCTTGGGCTATAGGAGATATTAATCTGTAGAGTCGTCCTTAACGAATGCCAATAACTTGGGCTTGGATCTATACTTGAGTCTTTACCCCAGACAATAACCTTTCCATCAATGAAGGATACTCTATCTCCTTTATCTTCTAAGATTAAAATAGAAAGTAAGTTTTTATGTAAACCTGGAACAAATAGAATGTTATTGAGGTGGATGTTGCTTCCATCTTCGAACTTTATGGATGTTGATCCAATGCCTTTCACGAGATAGCTATTGTTGTCTCCAAGTTCCATTGAATCGGTGGATTTTCCTTTCAATAATGTCTTCAATTGGCTGGAGTGACCAGTCATGTGTCTTGATGCCCCATTATCAATCACTCGGATGTCTTTTTATTAGAAAGTATCAGAGAGAGCCGAGAAGAGACCTTCATTTCTTTCTTTGAATGATACCTTCTTTGAAGAAAATAAGAAATTCCATACTTCCTTGATAAATTTCTTGAGATGGCTTGCAATCTTCTTGATGAATTTCTTTGTTGAGGAGAACTTCATGATGCCCTTAGATAGCCTTAGCTCTGAAACCATGTTGAGAATTCAATAGGGTAGTGAATAAGTTAATTCTCTTTTCTTGATAATTGTTTGTGTTATCTTTTTACTTCTTATCTGTGCTCCTTATTATCACAGTGTGCAATACATCAAATAGCTACCAAAACAATAAGAACAGTGACACAATATATAAGCTGCAAGCCAGGACCAAAACCCCTCCTCTTGAGGGGAAAACCCGTAAATCTCTTTTGTTCTTATAGATTCTTCAATTGACAAATACCATGACCTAGTGACATAGACAAATACCCTCCAAGATCAAGATCAACACGGCCTCCAGCTGCAACTTCTTCAACCTCACCAGAAATTCTGAAATTTCTGAACTGTTGCAACTTCACTTGGACACTTTGATCTCCTTGTAGAGCTTCATCCTTCCCTTCGCTTGCATTTCCTTGAGATATGGGACTATAGAGATGCCCTAGAAGCCCTTCGCTTGCCTTCTTTTCTTCCTCTCCTCCAAGATTGAACCCAAGAATGCCCTAGCACAGAAACCCTAGCTTCGATTTGTGCGTGAGAGAGAGAGAGAGACCCAATCCAAGCAACTCGGCTTCCTTTGACTCGTTTGTCCTCTTCTTTGACCTTCTTCTTGTCCTCTTCTTCGCATACGAGTGAGAGTAAGTGAGAGTGAGTGAATGCCTTATGGAGGTCGAGTTCCTCTCCTTATATAGGCTTCTTCCAAGGGAGACGTGGCTCTTCATGTAGGCCAACTTGGCAGCTCTTTAGGCCGACTTGATCTTGGAGGTATTTTGACACTTTAGAGACAAAATAAATTTCTCTCGAGTCTTTACTAGTTACAATGTGCCCATAGGGTCTTCAACATATGACAATGACTCTTATACCTAGGACAAATCCTAGAAGCACTTTAATAAGTGCTTGACCTATAAAATAAAGAACTTTAGCATGAAACCCATGCTCCAATAATAATTTATTTTCATCTTATAATTTACAATTTACAGGAATACATTTCATACTTATGAAGACCGAACCTAGTTACACATTTTTCAATAGATCGCCCCTCCCTGTTAAACACACGCATGGTACACACACATAAGGAGAAAGTAAACACACATAAGGAGAAAGATAAGCGTGAGTTACTTTACTATTAACCATAGATGTGCATTTATATTACATTGATGTGACTCTTGGATTCCACATTCCAAGGTCACTTGGACTCCTTTTGTCCATTTGCCTTCCATACCTACCCATAGAGGATTAGGTGTCCAACATTCCCCCCTTAATCCGAAGGGGGTATGTGTGAGTCCAAGAAGAGAGTTATAATACAAATCTGCAAAGTATGCATGGCAGCACTTAGGCTGAATGAACTCTCTAAAATGTTGGCATAAAGAGGTGGTTTAAGGATGACCACCAACACTAGAACGCTTACTGCAGTTCCCGAAACTCTTCCAAATCTGGCAAGAAGCTGAGGTTTTCTGCTAGAGGAAGTGTCCCTCATATTTTGAAGAGGGAGACCTTCAACCTAGAAGAAGGGAGGTCTACAACCTGCGATGATTTAAGGATGACCACCAACTTTGGAATGCTTAATGCATTTCCTGGAACTCTTCCAAAGCTGGCAAGAAGCTGAAGTCTTCTGCTAGAGGAAGTGTCCTGAATTCTTTGAAGAGGAAGAATATCAGCCTCGCATAGATGGTTTAAGGCTGTCCACCAACCAAAGGCATGCTCATGGGCATTCGTGTCTCTGTCTACAACTATGAATCTGGAATGACAGGTTGTGTCTCAGGCTCGCTTGAACTGTTGTGTCTCTAGCTACAACTCTAAATCTGGAATGACAGGTTGTCGCTCAGGCTCGCTTGATGTGGCTTCGAAGCTTGTAGATGACCACCATTTCCCCCCCTGTCAGGTACAAGGTGAGATGATGGCGAAAACTCAACTGCAAGATTGTTCAATATTCTAGAACAAGTTCTGACATATGACTTAAACATCTTCTTAGTTGTTGATGCCCATTGCCAAGAAGCGATCCATCCAAGATGAATCTTTGTTCTTGCAGGAGGCTTGTTTTCGAAGCATCTCTGTGAAGAATGGGTGTGCCAACCACAATGCTTGCATGGGTGAAGATCGAAATGGTGATCTTTCATATGGCCAACTCGATCACAGTGTTGGCATTTTTCAATCTGTTGTTGTTGTTGTGGAAGAGGAGCAGAATCTGGAACAACTGAAGGTGAGCTATCATGAAGAAATCCGAAACTCTGAAATTTGATGGGCTTGGAATAGTCTGGAATATGAAAGGACAATTCCTTGTCATATCCAAGACCTGTTCTGTGCTTGTTATGGACAAGCTCTTCCCAAGGTGGTCTGACGATGGGCTTGGGAAGTGCATGCTACATTTCTACACATTTGCTCCTGAAATGGGTACTGCCTCTGCAATTTTGTGTTGCTGATGTGAGTTTGTCTCAATGTTCTGGAATCTGAACAAAAACAAGTTTAGAATGACAACTCTTTTGTTGAAGCTCATCTCGCTGTAGTTGTGACTCAAGCTGCAAAAATTCAATCTTGTCTAGTGCATTTTGTAGACAGGTTTGAATATTAGAGAGAGAGGTTTTGTTGATTTTGACTATGTCTTCAGATTCAGCAATGGATATTATGAGAGTATCTAGAAACTTTAATAACTCAGTAATTTTAGTCATTGGCCCCAAATAATCAAAAATTTTGCAGCAAAATTCCAGGGTGCATGTATAACCAACACTAACTTCAAATACTCAACGTAATTATTTTTGACACCAAACTTCACAAATGTTTACAACGCAAAGAAATGTTGAGATGATAAAGGAACCTACAACAGTTGTGAGAATAAAGCTTGTTTCCGAAAACTAGTCCCCAATGTACAACAAGCAGCTCGTCCTTTGATCCGAAACTAGCAATCAGTGACTTTCTGAGATTTGACTCCCACTTTTGCACCAATATTTTTCCAAGCAATTTACCATTCGACTCCTTCAAGAATAATGCCCAGAATTCGGATTGTTCAGCTCTCCTTCATAGACAATGATTTGTGTACAATGTATTTACCACCAACTTTTCGAAACATCATTCCCAATCATCAAGAACATACTTGACAACGTAACGATGAGGGTTTAGACTTCAAAAAGAGCTTGTCGGTTGTATTTCACAGTGTTTTCCCAACAATATCCACATAATGATCGAAACAGCAAAGGTCGAAGCAGTTATTGGAAAAATTGATGAAGCCCTCTTGAACTTTGAAAAGGTTCGGGCCCTTGATCAATACAATATAACTGGCATGAATGAGTACGATATGCTCCCACAGACAAGGAAAAACAACAAACCTTTCTGAATTGAATAGATTGTTAAATGACCTGTTGACCACTGATCCTAACAGGCCAACGTTTGGGTTATATCAGCTATTTGTTTTTTTTGGAATAAGGGAGATGATAAGAGTCGTGCTTTGACAGATGCAAAAAGGAATTTATGGGTTGATGACAAACATATACCAGGTTGCATTATTAAGGGTAAGCTATTACTATCATTGAATTGAGTAAAGGCAACAATGCAACGCTAAGACTGATATTAACACTCAGTCTTCAAAAAAAATTAACTTGGTGAAAAAGGGTTCAACGCACAGGGATCATATACACCTTGGCATCACAGTATTATATACTACAACTCTAACTCCTACAATGCTTTGTTCGCTTTGGTTTGCTTCCCAATAAATGATGCACCATGGTTACGCTGAATGGAGGAACCATATGTCTCCACCGCCTCCCGCACCCTCGACTTGTATCCACCTGCTTCACAGCCATGCTCGACGTTGTAGAGGTCAGGCTCATCTTCGGCAATACCACCCCAGACGGGTACCTTTACCAAGCGAAAAAAACTCACCTGCTGGTCACCAACGATGTGGTCGAGGACATACTACTCGCGGTGAACCAGCACAGCGTGAGGGACAGCGGCAAATGCACTCAACTCTAGAGCACAAGCAGCTAGGAGTCGATCACCATCGTAGATACATAAACATGGCATTCACCGGTCACACACAATTTAATGAAGACCATAAAAACTGAACAATATTACATTCTCCACGCAGCCACAGCATCGTTAAATCTTCCACAAACCTTCAAATTGGATCAACGCCATGAGCCTAGTGGGAGAACTGATCTCACTGTTTGGACTCCTCGTCGACGCTCTGATGGAGCTTTCGGTGCAGATGAATTATATGGGGAGGCAGAGTTATAACTGGGGGAGGTATTAACTGTGGAGGTATGGCAATTTTCGTATGGCAGTGGGAGGACATGTGCTATGGAGCGACGAGAGAGGACGGAGTATCACTGTAGGAGGGTCGGGTTGTCGTGCCAGCGGGCAGTGAGAGAGCGTGCAGGTGGGAGAGGAAGGCTAGCGGTAGAAATGGCAGGTGGGAGAGAGGTGGTAAGGGTCGACAAGTGGTGCGACGGGTCGGGGAGGGCCCACTATTAGCAGAGGCCAGAGCAGGATGTCAGTGGTTGTAATATCCCAAAATAGAGAAAATATACAACAATGGGAACATCTTATGATGTTCCAAAAGTGGAGATCCAGCAATACATGAACATAATAATGAAATAGCAGTGATACATTAACACATAGAATGCCAGAAGATCCAAATAGCCATCATATTAGATCATAGCAGCAATTGTATACAATATCTTGAGGAAACACTCACTCAAGCTAGGCAATACAAGCCTCAAGAAACATGTACATGGAAAAAAGAAGAACACAGCTACACAGAAAATGCCCAAGGCTATGACAGCGCAGTTTTATTAAAGGAACTGCTGCTGGGAAGTGTCAATACACAGATATACAAATATAGGGCCCAAACAATGTTGGGAGTGAAGATATAGACTCCCAAACTGAATTCCAAGACAATCCGGAAAGGATTTCCTGAAATGTACAAAATGGCAAAAATGTCAGAGTAGCAGGGCTTAGTAGCAGCTGCAACTCAAGAACTGGCTAGAGATGGCTATAGATGATGCACAAGATGAACAAACCTCCTCCAATGGATCTTCCAAGTGAAAGGTTGATCCTAACACTGAAGATCTCTCCCTTCAAACAATCTCTGCAACCCTCACTGCAGATGCTCACTGAAAATAACGCAGTCGAGGAGAGGGACTGCGCTGTAGATGATGGATAATGGTTGGCCTGGCGCCAAAGATGGTGAAATCAGCCCAGATACTTCCTCACTGATCCTCCAAAGGGAAGAAGGCTTCCTCCTCTGAAAAATAAGCTCCGGAAGTGGTGTTCAGTAACCTCCACTGCAACACCCTGCAACACAACCCAGCTCTAGACAGAAACGGCGCTGTAGCTGAAGGAGGATGCTTGGCCTGAAGCTTGAATGTGGAGAAATGAAAAGCAAGCTCCTTCAAGAGGCCTCTCTTGGAAGGAGAAGGAATTCCTAAACAAGTATGCCTTGTGCTAAGCAGCACTGCAACTCTGCTAAACAGCAGGAGAATGCACAAAGTCTGAACAGACCAAGAAATCAATAATACATAACATGCCTAACAATGGCTGCCTTGCCCTCCTTTTAAACAAGTGAAAGCCCTCTCACCATGGGTCCCACTCATTAGGGTTTCCTTCACCAAAGAAACCTCCTCCCATTCATACTGTGATGTCTCTCAAAGTGTTCTCCACCTCCTATCCCAGTGTTGTTGACTTCGTCAAACTTGACCTTGTCTCCATGCAAAGGTCCTCTTTCACACGTGAAGGTGTGAAATCCAGCCCTTATGACTATCCCTTTTCACATTATGAGGGATTTTATTCATATTTCTAAAATGTATGGGCCTCCTTACCCATTTATTTATCTCCTAAGTGACATGAGCAAAAATTAATATTCCAATTCACTGCATGCTAATTTTGGAATATTACAGCGGTGTTGAGGGAGGCTCTGATATAAACGGAAGTGAGGTGGATTGTGGAGCCATCGAGAGGAGGTTGTGACTCGCAATTCTCGTATATTAGATGTGGTTTACAACGCATCTAATAACGATCTTGTCACGACCAAGACTTTGGTAAAGAGTGCCATTATTCAGGTTGATGTTGCTCCTTTCCATTAGTGGTATGAACAACATTACGGGCAGGATATTGGCAGGAAGGAGAAAGTGATGCCAGGAGAAGGCGATGTGCAGAACAGAGGCGACTGTGGTATATTGATTGAGCAAAAGTATGGAACGTTATCGAACTTTGAAGGGACTGTCAATTGTCAATTCGATATCAATTTGATGTCTGAGGTAGAAACGCACTGCAGAGGCAGCATGTAAGGCACCTGAGCCCAGTGAGAGAAGAATGCGCCTAGAATAGGATGAACAGAATGTGCATAGAGGCAGTTCTCCATTCAATCGTTGCACCTTTATTTAGTACTCAACGCACCAAGCGCACAGGGACAAAGGATGGCAGGGATCTTGTTTGCAAGATGCAAGTAGAGCATCTAGAGGACAGAGTCACCAACAAAGACTGCACATTTTTTTTAATTATTTTGGACTGGGCAGATAATACAACTAGAATTTAGTTGTTTGGAGCAGGGCCAGCAATCGCCTACTCTGATACCATATTAAACACACGCAAGGTAAACACACATAACGAGAAAGTAAACAAACATAAGGAGAAAGATAAGCATGAGTTACTTTACGATTAACCATAGATGTGCATTTATATTACATTGATGTGACTCTTGGATTCCACATTCCAAGGTCACTTGGACTCCTTTTGTCCATTCGCCTTCCATACCTATCCATAGAGGATTAGGTGTCCAACACTCCCAATGGGCCCATCGTTTTGATGCCTCGGAACGAGGTTGCCAACAGAGTGGAAAATACTCCTAGAAGTCTGCTATAAGTTTGCTGATGACAACCCATTTCCCCACTTTATGTGTAATGTCCCTGTCTAAATGATCACTCCAAGAGAATGATTCAATAGCCTATTTGATTGTGAAAAGCAACATGTGGAGGTGACATTGATTTAGTCAAAAAGGTAAAAAAAAAAATTAGAAAAGAGTGATCCATGGTATTCTGATGATAAAAGAGAGATTGGAGCTCACTCTTTCGACATGCATAATCATTTCCTCGTATTGATTTGGAGAGCTCTTGTGCCTTTGGAGTGCTAAGGGTGAAACCCTCAAGAAAATTGGTTTCAGTGGTGAAACAAATCCACCCTAGCTAATCAGGGAAAGCTCACTCTCATCTTTCACAGGTATTTATTGCTTAAGATTCATCTTATTGCCAGGTTCTGGGTACAGCAAGAGATCATAGGATTTTTGGAAGGTCATATTTCCCATTAGCAGTTCATATTTTCTCAGCAATTTGAGCCATCATTTCTTGGGCCGTGGCATCAAAAGGAGGGTCAAATCAACCTTCAAATCTGATCCTGTATAGTAATTTACAGCCGTGTAAGGGGGCATTCCAACGCTATCATCATCTCCTATTTAATCATGCCATTAGCCATGGCTGTTTATGGGCTTCCAGAAATCAAACAAATCAGAATATATTAGCAGCATTTGTTTGTTGTGGTATTTTTGCTTGTGGTATGATGGTTGAGTTACTTGTTTAACGAGAAGGGATTTTACAGTGGTATTAATAAATAGATCCGTTATATTGGTTGAATTTATTTGCTGCAATATTTTGTTTTAGGTATTGGTTGAATTTCTTTTCGAGAAAGAGGGGATTTTACACAACATGTTGCTGTAACAAGCTCCCTTGAGCACTTGAGCCCAACATCCCGTGTTCTAGTGAGATCTTTGTTAAGGAAAATCTTACTAGTGGGTAAAACAACTTTCACTTAGCTCTAAGAGCCTGAAGTTGATCAAACATAGTCCTGAAAAAAAAAAAAAAAAAAGAGTAGAGTCGAACCCAAGCCAAGCCCTATTAAGGGCCTCCCACTTTGAGGTTCAATTCCTATGCTCGTCGGATACAATCCTTCATGATTTTAGCTTATACCACCTCCTCAACATCTGCTTGGTGGGGAGGGTAGTCTTCATCCCTTCCTCTAACTACCTGTGCCCGTGAGTTTATAAGAGTTTCCTTTTCATGTTTAAAAGCAGCCTGTTAAGATCTAATCTCCTCCTTGTTTTTAAGATCGGGGCCTTTTACATGTAAGGTACCACTAGGGGAGAGGTGGAGGGCATCTTGCTCTTTGTTGTCATTCAGTTGTTGCCTCAGTGATACATTCACCAATTCAATTTTCACTACTCTATTTGTGAGTTCATGAATCACCATCCTCTGTTTGTAATGCCAGGTTTGATGATTTCAGGAATTCTTATCTCATTATTAGTTCCTGAAACCTCTTTGCAGAATCCTATGTATTTGAGTCTGGAATCCTTGTGATTACCTTACTGCTAGATTCTTCCTCGACAAAAGAATCTGTCATCCTTTCCCCTGGACCGGCTGCAGATAAGGAGGGATCTATGCTCTCTAACAAAGGAGAAAGCCAAATAATCTGTGTTGAAGTCATGCAGAGATGCTGGAGTGGAGACTTGGCTAGAGGCATCTATGTCATATGCTAACTCTCTCACTTTTGGTCTAATATTGTTCTGCCTCACCACAGCCCTCAGCCCTTCACCCATTGATTTCACTACACTACCAAACGTTATACCACTGTACCAACTTATTATTCCAATTGGCTGTCAAATTCACGTCTTCCAACAAGACCAGCAAATCATGGTAACTAAGCTGCGGATCTTCAACAAAATGGGTGTGGATGCTTGTGGGATACAGACACAACAGACTACAGATGAGTGCATACAAGGGCCCAATGAGGCACAAAGGGGTTTAGCAGGGGATGACGGGGCAAAGGGTTGAGTCAAGCCACAGAAAAATGGGTGCAAACACTTGCGGGATATGAATGCAACGGACTACAGATGAGTGCGTACAAGGGCCTAACGAGGCACAAAGGGGTTCAACAGGGGATGGCAGGGCAGAGGGTTGAGCTGACCCGCAGGCTGAGCAAATAAATTCTTTGATCAAGCAATCACAAGAGCTAGAGGGTTGTTCGAGCTATTAGTTGACCAAGGATTGCCTCAACAAACTCCAAGATCTCATATTTTCCACTCCTGCAGACTACGACCAGAGAAGATTGAAGTGAGGCCCTACTACAAGTGATTGATGGGACACACTACAACAAGGGCCTGATGGTGCACAAAGGGGCCTGACAAAGGACGACAGGGAAGATGGTAAAGTGCAGCTGAGAGTAGAATTCTATATTAGAGTGGTAATACAATTGGGGGCCCGGGGCACAACAGGGCAGAAAGTAGAGTCGAGCCACAAAAGGTTCCCTAGAAGTGGCATACCCGAGATGAGAGGTTCCCTAAAAATATAAATTCAGATACGAAGGATTTCAAGATTCATTCTCTAGTTACCTTTGTTGGTAGCATACAAATATTTGAGGGAAGCAAGGGCACTGTGTCATCTCCAAGGAAAAGTGCTTCCTAGCCTTGGCAAAAGATAAACTGTCAACAAACATATTACAGCAGAGGGTCACTGTAATGGGCAGCAAACATCTCCCATGTGAAATTAGCAAGGAAGTCCATGAAAGACAGAAGAACACTTGGGAAATACATCCAGAAGATGGATCGAAAGCTGGGAAATAAAAATAGACCCAATAGATAAAAAGGAGGTGAAAAACTACATAAAAAGATGCTACAGGAGGTGAATGGCAGAAAAAACAGCAATACCAAAACAGTCAATTTAACCCCTCAATTGAGATCATGGAGTCGAAAAAATTCAAGACACAAGCTCAAACAATTCAAGGTGTGAGACAGGTCGACGTAAGGAACCCAGAGAGGAATGGGATAGCAGGACTTGCTAGGTTTGCAAGTCAGGGGAAGTAGAGACCGAACAACACTTCAAGCTACAATGCAAAGCATCTAACAACATCAGAAATGGAAAAGGTATTTCATAACAGACTGCTGAAGGAAATCGCAATAAGGGCCTCAAGTATGATGCACCTAAGGCACAAACTGCTACAGGAGCAGCCAACAGGAGTAACAGACCCACCACAGGGGGGTTGCCCAAATAAATAGCCAAATGTTTTTATTCAAAGAGAGAGAGGGAGAGTTAAATACATGAAATGCAATGTGACTGACCATTCATATAGTCACACTTATAAACATAGTTCCTAGCTATTAATTAGGTTTACACTACATGGAAATAAATATCTCATTCAGCTGGAAAACTACAAATGAAAATGAAGTTATAACTGCAAAAGAAAATGTGTATATATATATATATATATAGAGAGAGAGAGAGAGAACATATAGAGATGAATAACTTTGTGGGGGTCACATATCTAGTTACCATATCATGCTGGGGAATGCCTTCAGTAATGCAGACAACCAAGTCCAGCTCAGCATTCATTGCTTCCAAAATAGCTGCAGCAGCAAATGGTGGTGGTACATAAATGACTGATGCATTTGCCTTTGTTTCAGCCTTTGCTTCTGCAACGGTATTAAAAACTGGAAGGCCCAAGTGTTCTGTTCCCCCTTTTTTGGGTGTAACCCCTCCAACCTATATGAAATAAAAAACAAAGATATGTATCAGTAAATATAGCCTAAATTCTTAATAAAATGAAAAGAAACCAGGAAGCATGCACCTCTGAATGGTCAATACTAAATTCTACATCTAAGGATGAATCTAGATAACAATTCAGCTAAGAAGAACCACCATCAAAAAGATAGTTTGAGAAAGCACTGTCAAAACTCAAGCATAGCAATCAACAAGAAATCATTAACAATAGTGATTCAAAGAAAAGGCATTATAGGTACATGCAATTTCTTAATAAATAATTAAAGATGTTTCATTGCTGAATTTTGTCTTCCTTAGTTACCACATCTGCCTGGGTTACATCTATGATCTGTGTTTAAACTTTACAGGGATGAGATCTGGATCCAGCAAAATTCCATTTTCAGATTACAAAACACCAGAGAATTTGCCCGAGATCTGTTTCAGGACTTGGCGTATCATCCAAAAAATACTAATCAAAAACACATTTAAAATAATAATAAAAAGGCAGAAACATGAGGCCCCAAAACCCTAACTTTTGCCTATAAATTAAACCCTTCCTCATTCTACACCAATTTGAGTTTTCTGTAGCTCTTTACATTTGCAAGTGTCTGATGTGTGCAATATATGCAATACATAGCATGAATGTGTGCAATATATGCAATACATATCATAGAAGTGTGCAATATTTACACACTCATTTTGGAAGTTAGATCAAGTTCAGCAGCACAAAAAGTTGGTATATCGAAGACATGGTAGGTGAAAAATTTAAAAATAAAACATCTGAAAATCTAGAATCACTCTTATAGCCACTGTGTACAAGTGTGAAGGCCATAGTTAAATGCAACACATAGGATCACCAACCACCTTATCTGTCATCCAAACTCCAATCAATAAACATAGGATCTCCTATACCCTACCCCACACACACACACAAACATATGGATCCTCTGTTCACTGGAGAGGTAATGGCATCTAAAAAAATAATATGTCATAAACTATAAACAGGTTATTTGCCTGTTGTACATATCGATACAACTCTCCTGGAAATTCTCTTCTGATCCCAAGGATGTCCAGGACATTGCTTGGTGTAACACATTGACACAAACTTCTTGCCTATTGGCAACTATTTCCAACAAAACAATACAAACACTACTTCGGGCCAACTAGAGAACAACCTGGCTGGGAGAAGGAAAAAATTGTTGCTATATTGAATTGTTGTTGCAGAGGTTTCACAGGATCCTGGTACTTCTTCTTATGCAAAGAATGATCAATACATTTCAGAAAAAAGATGAAATGTCAATGCAAAATACCAATCCTTAATACAAGCTATGTAAAATAGAAGTACAAAATTTTAGTTAATCATAAATAGGTTACAAATAGAATATTGATACATACTACATGCCTAAACAATTAAAAAAAACACCACTGTCCAGACTCCAAAGGTTTCCAAAGCAACAAGATGACACTTCACAGAAACTTTTACGTGTAGTACTCATTTTGAGAACCCCCTTCAAAGGTTCAAACATGGCTCATTGTGTGTGTGTGTGTGCATGTGTATCTTGTGTAAGTACCAAGTCAAAAGGTATCTTATGGAGTTTTCTATGGGTATCAATTCAAGGGTAACCTATGTTGTAAATATTATACGTATGAGATAAACATATGTGGCCATGTAAATTAGTAGTGAGGACCCAAGGCCAAGACCTCACTATTTAAAGTGAATGTGAATAGCAAAGTAAACTATGTATATATTTAATATTTTTCCTAAATTGGACCCCATGTCTGAGATATGCATGATGTAGTTATATAATATAAAAGTAAACTTTAAAGTTTAATCATATAAATGGCTATGAGGAAAATATGGGGGCTATGACAAGCATTATTGGGGTAAGGAGAGACATCACTTTCACTCACATGTGGCTTTCCCAAGAGATGCCTTGAGAGAAACCAACATATACTCTTTTTCCTTCTCCCAGCCAGGTTGTTCTCTAGTTGGCCTGAAGTTTTTGTATTGTTTCACAGGATCCTGGTGCTTCTCCTTATGCAAAGCATGATCAATGCATTTCAGAAAAAGATGAAATGTCCATGCAAAATACCAATCCGTAATACAAGCTATGTAAAATAGAAGTATAAAATTTTAGTTAATCATAAATAGGTTACAAATAGAATATTGGTACATACTACATGCCTAAACATTAAAAAAAACACCACTATCCAGACTCCAAAGGTTTCCAAAGCAACAAGATGACACTTCACAGAAACTTTTACCTGTAGTACTTATTTTGAGAACCCCCTTCAAAGGTTCAAACATGGCTCATTGTGTGTGTCTGTGCATGTGTATCTTGTGTGTGTCTTGTGTAAGTACCAAGTCAAAGGTATCTTTCTATGGGTGACAATTCAAGGGTAACCCATGTTGTAAATATTATACGTATGAGATAAACATATGTGGCCATGTAAATTAGTAGTGAGGACCCAACGCCAAGACCTCACTATTTAAAGGGAATGTGAATAGCAAGTAAACTATGTATATATTTAATATTTTTCCTAAATTGAACCCCATGTCTGAGATATGCATGATGTAGTTATATAATATACAAGAAAATTTTAAAGTTTAAACATATAAATGGGTCTGAGGAAAATATGGGGGCTATGACAAGCGTTATTGGGGTAAGGAGAGACATCACTTTCACTCACATGTGGCTTTCCCAAGAGATGCCTTGAGAGAAACCAACATATACTCTTTTTCCATGCAGATTTATCATTCTATGTATAGATACTACCCTTTGGCATTTGGCAAAGGTTCCAATCCGTCGCATTCACATTCCTGTTCTGTGTCTCATTCAGACTTCACAGCATTGCTCATGTCCATCAAGCCTCATTGGTTCTTTTCTGTTATTTTATTATTCCTCAAAATATATGTGCATTCCAGCAATGCAGGGGGTCATAATTGTTGTTGTTGCTTTCTTATTGTGTAAGTGTAGGAGGACGAATGGGCATGTCTAAGTGTGGTATGAATATATTGTGTGATTATCCCTAGTTCAGTCAGAATGCTTGATACACAGGTTCTGACCAATCTATTGCAATTTCCTTGCATCGATGGAGGGATGGCAATGTGAAGCAAAATTAGAGCAGCTTGTGAGGCAGTTAACGACACTTCAACCCAACACATAGGTTGGGTAGAACAGTATCTCCAGGCAGGGCATGATAAGGACCAGAACTGTTGATTGGAGTATAGAAGTAAGGGTTCTGCTTGCCTAGGTGCCAAGGCTAGCAGAGGGACTCACAAGACAGCCACTTAACAGAATATTAATTTATTTAACTATTTCCTAAAGTTAGACACAGGAAAATTTAAATTCCTAAAGTTGACTTATGATTTAATCTCAGCCCTTCATCAAGATCTAATCTCAGAGATTGAGAGTGATGCTAGAGTTAAGGTCAGAATTATAAGAGGAAATAGAGCAAAGAGGTGGCCAGTTTGAAGGGCACAAAAGAGTGTGTTGAGATCAGTGAAGGGAGAGACTAGGGTTTAGCAGATCGCAGAGTTTCAGCAACCAGGACGAAGAGAGGAAGAGAGGGCTGAATTACCCTTTCTCAATCAGCTTTAGCATCCGTTCAGCTCACACATGTGCTCAGAGGGAGAGGGAGAGGGAGGGAGAGAGAGTTGTACGTCCATACAGATCGCAGATAGGCCGAACTACGCAGCCATTTGGCAGAGCGAGTGCGCAGGAGGAGTTCGATTTTCCTTGAGGCGGGTGATCAGTAATTTTCTGTGGTAAAAGGGAAGTTTTCCCTTGCTGTAATTTTCTGAAGAATTACCTTTGCTGGAAATAATAAAAGACACGCACAGTTTGCAGGTTTTCCCCGAAGTTGGGGTTTCCTGGGTATATCTTGTGTTCTATGTGTTGAATGTGTTTGTCTTCTAATTTATTTATTTCTGTTTTGAATGCTAAGTTAGAAAACACAGTGTATTTGTAATTTAAGTTTCCATTACAGCAGTTGTTTGTGTTTCTGGTTAAATACTTAGAAAATTGCAAATCAGTTACTGGGTTTTAAGGGAATCTAATATGGTATCAGAGCATAGCCTCTAATTGAAGACCGAACACAGATTTTATCTTCATGAGCAGGTGTTGCGATTCAAAGGGAGTGAGTTCACCAGTTCAATTTGGCCTTTAGGGTTTATGGGCAGCGCACATTGTTTCTGGGTAGTGCGAATTGGCAATATGACGTATCAAGGCCTCAAATTCGAGGATAGGTTGGACGATGCGTTCAACTTTTGTTCTTAGCGTGAGAGGATAGCTGTGGTGCTGGAGGAACAAGAGGTGTGGGAATTTGTTGATAATGTGCCAACTGCAGCACCCAATGACCCTCAACAGTTGACCACACATAACCGACAAGATGCTAAAGCGAGAAGAAGCATCTTGGAGGGAGTTAAATACCACATTATTCCTCACTTGACTGGGAAGAAGACAGCCAAAGCCATGTGGACTTCCATCATTGGCCTCAATCAGGGTTCGAGTGAGGCCAGAAAAGTAGTGTTGAAGGATAAACTATGGACCATTAAAATGTCCAAGTCTGATTCCATTGTGTCTTACCTCACCAAGTTTACCTAATTGAGGATAGAATTCGCTAGTGTGGGAGAGACAGTTCCAGATAGGGATCTAGTAAATTTTTCCCTGTTAGGTTTCACCAAATCGTGGGAAGCCTTCATAGATGGCATATGTACCAAAGAAAAGCTTCCAAATTGGGAGCGATTATGGGGTGACAATATCCAAGAAGAGTTACGCAGACAAGCTCAATCTACATCTCATGTTAAAACAAAAGAAGATGAAGAGAAATTTTCCCTGGCTATCAATGGGGGCAACTCAACGGGCAAAAAGCGAAGTGGTGGTGGAGAGTCGATCTCCAACGGTGAGAAGAAGAAAAAGAATCTCAGCGAGATCAAGTGCTTTTTTGTGCTACCAGTTTGGGCACTATGATCTAAATGCCCGAACAGGAAGAAAGGGTCCAAGAAGGACCAAATAGTAGAACCTCTGCAGAGATAGATGAGTTCTCTTCTCATTCGAGGAGTTTTCACTCATTGCTTGCATGGCAAGCTCAATGGCTAGCAGTCTATGGTATGTTGACAACGGTGCGTCCTGTCACATGATAAAGAACATTAACTACTTCAGAAAACTGTCAAAAAAGGACATGCAGTTCAACATTGAGATGGGAGATGATGGGAAGTATTGAGTCAAGTCCACTGGTACATTTCAATTTGAGAGGGAGTCTGGAAACTCTCTTTATCTCAAAGATGTCCTTTACATATCAGGGCTTAAGAAGAACCTCATTTCAATTTCAGCATTGGAGGATAAGGGGTACGAGGTGACCTTAAAGAAAGGTAGGGCTTTTATAAAACCCTCAGACTCCAAAGTGGCTAAGCAGATTGGGGTTAGGCATAAGAGATTATACAAATTGTAGTTTGAGACAGACAGAGCATTAATCAATAGAGGAAGCCATGACTCAAGTAGAAAGCTTGGGGAGTTATGGCATAGGCGCATGGGGCATCTGCACCATGGAGCGCTAAAGATTGTCAAGGAGATAGCGACAAGGCTGCCACAATACAGCGCGGACCAGCATGAGGTGTGCAAGGGCTTTGGAAAGTATGCCAAAACCTTTTTTCCTAGCAGAGACAACAAGGCCAAGGGCATCTTGGACCTTGTTCATTCAAATGTTTGTGGTCCCTTCTCTACAAAATCCCTTAGTGGGTGCAAATATTATGTCACCTACATAGATGATCATTCGAGGAAGACCTGGATATTTTTCATGAAAAAGAAAGATGAAATCTTCTCAAAGTTTTCGGAGTTTAAGGCCCTGGTTGAGAACTAGACTCGTAAGAAAATCAAGGCGCTAAGGTATGATAATGGTGGGAAGTATACCTCAAATGCATTCAAGGAGTTGTGTGCCAAGGAGGGTATCAGGAGGGAGTTGACCACACCATATAATCCTCAGCAAAATGGGTTGGCAAAGCTCAAGAACAGGACCATAGTTGGAGCAGCCAAAGCCAATGTTGCATGACCAAGGACTGCCCAAGTTTCTTTGGGATGAGACACGCAAAACAACAGTTTTCTTGAAGAACCGGAGCTCGCATAGAGTGCTGGGGTGAGCTACACCAAAGGAATCTTTTATACAAAAGAAACTGGATGTGTCACATTTTTGGATATTTGGTAGTTTGGTGTAATGTCGTGTACCAAAGGTGAAAAGGAAGGAATCGGAGCCCACAGCACATAAGGGCATCTTCGTGAGCTACAATGAAACATCCAAGGCGTATAGAGTGTATATACCAAAACTCAGGAAAACAATCATCGGGAGAGATGTGAAGTTTGAGGATGAAAGGGCTTTGAGGAAGTCCTTAGAGCGTGAGCTGACTACTGTACAGGAGAAGGAGCAGCAGGCTCCCAAGCAGGAGGCTTAGCCAGCACCTTAGACTACAGCTAAACATGTTGATGGGCAGGCCGAGCAACATGAGGACGAGGGAGACACATAGTTGGAGGAGAGTGGAGCCCACTCAGGCCATGACTCCCAACGCGGGGAGAAGGCGAGCAAGATGGGCAAAGTAATTGATCCAAGAGGCATATAAGTGAGTTGGTGCTCCTCGTACATCATTTCGACAAAGCAAATAGGCACAAAGGTACATAGGATATATGGCACTTATGATGGCGTTCTTGGATGTTGAACCTTCCAGTTACCAGAAGGCAACCACTCAGCAGATGTGGAGAGATGCCATGGTGGAGGAGTATGCCTCCATAATGAAGAATGATGTCTAGAAAGTGGTGTCGAGGCCAGAGGTAAAATTTGTGGTGGGCTCTTGTTGGTTCTACAAGATCAAGCATGGGGATCATGAGAGCATCAAGAAATATAAGGCAAGATTTGAGGCAAAAGGGTTCTCGCAAGCAGAGGGTATCAATTGTGACGAGACATTTGCCCCGGTAACCAAATATTCGTCTGTCGGGACTATCATAGCGATTGCAGCTCAGATGGGGTGGAGGATCCACCAAATGAACGTTAAAAGTTAAAACAACATTCCTCAATGGGGTTGTTAAGGAGGAGATTTATATTGAGCAGCTGGAGGGGTTTGAGACATGCAACTGGGAGACTCACGTATGCAGACTCAAGAGAGCCTTGTATGGGCTCAAATAGATTCCATGAGCATGGTATGCTCAAATAGACAGTTACCTTGAAGGATTGGGCTTCACCAAGAGTGAAGCGGACCCCAACCTCTACTACATGTTGTTGGAAGTGAGCTGCTATTTTCGTGTTAAATGTGGGCGATTTGATTTTGATAGGCACAGATAACCTCATCCAGGAGTGCAAGAGAGATCTTGCAGGCGAGTTTGTGATGAAGGATATGGGATTGATGCACTATTTCCTTGGGTTGGAGGTTTGGCAGGGAGATGGAGAGATCTTCTTGGGGCAAGGCAAGTATGCCCTGGAGGTTCTGAGGAGATTCCACATGCAAGATTGCAAGCCAATGACCACACCTCTAGTCACAAACTGGAGGAAGGTTGACAAATCTCGTACAGAGCGAGTAGACCCCACACTTTACCGACGGTTGATAGGGTCGCTTATGTATTTGGTAAGGACACGGCCAGACATATGTTTTGCAGTTCACTCTTTGGGCCTGTTTATGGTTGAACCTACCAAGCGCATTGGTTTGCTGCTAAGCACATATTGAGATGTCTTGGGCGTGGTAGTGGAGTACAGATTGTGGTATAGAAAGGTTGATGTGGTGAAGCTTGAGGGCTTCATTGATGCAAATTGGGCAAGGAGTTCCACAAACAAGAAGGGAACATCGAGTTGCAAATTTAGTGTTGGATCAACAATTGTTTCTTGGTTTGGCTTGAAGCAAAGATCTATTGCATTTAGCTCAGTTGATGTCGAGTACATGGCTGCCAATCTGGCAGGGTGCAAAGCTATCTAGTTGAGGAAGTTGCTTGTGGGCTTATTTGGACAGGAGCTAGAGCCCAATGTGATACTCTATGACAATTAGAGTTGCAGCAAACTCTCTGTGTCCAATGTTTCACAATCACTCAAAGCATATCGACATACATTATCACCACATCATGGACACTATTAAGAGAGGTATAGTTACACTCCAGTACGTACCAACAGAGGAGCAGACAACAGACATTCTTACCAAGGCTTTTCCAAGGAGCAAATTTGTTTACCTTAGAGATAAGTTGGATGTCATGTAGAACACCCTCCTCTCTAAGAGAGAGTGTTGACTGGACTAAAGAAGCAAGGGTTCTACTTGCCTAGGTGCCAAGGTTAGCAGAGGGATCCAAAAGACAGCCACTTAGCAAAAAAATAATTTATTTTAACTATTTCCTAAAGTTAAACTTAGGAAAATTTAAATTCCTAGAATCAACTTATGATTAATGTCAACCCTTCATCAAGATCTAATCTCAGTTGTTGAGAGTGATTCTAGGGTTAAGGTCGAAATTATAAGAGGAGATAGAGCGAACAGGTGGCTAGTTTGAGGGGCACAAAAGAGTGTGTGTCAGATAAATGAAGGGAGAGACTAGGGTTTCAGTAGATCATGGAGTTTCAACCACCAGGAAGAAGAGAGGAAGAGAGGGTCGAATTACCCTTTCTCAGTAAACTTCAGCAGTCGTTTAGCTCGCACGTGTGCTTAGAACAGAGAGTTGCGTGTTCGTATGGGGCGCAGATAGGCCAAATTGCACAACCATTTGGTAGAGCGAGCACATAGAAGGAGTTTGATTTTCCATGATGCAACTGATCAGTCATTTTTTGTGGTTAAAGGAAAGCTTTCCCTTGCTATAATTTTCTGAAGAAATACCTTTGCTAGAGATAATAAAAGACACATACTTTGCAGGTTTTCCCCAGAGTTTGGATTTTTTTTGAAGAATGTAACTAATGTCGCTCTTCATAATTGTATTTGATGAAAAGAAATAGAAAGAAATTTTATTGTAAAAGAAAAATTATTTGAAGCATGGGTTTCATGCTCTTTTATTTATTTTATATGTCAAAGACTTCATTGAAGGCTTCTAGGTTTTGTCTTGAGCCAATAGAGTCATTGTCACATTTATTAGACCTGTCTTGGGCTTTTGTATTATGTAAAAATATTTATTTTTTAAGTCAAAAGTGTCAATTGTCACCTCCACACCAAGTCGGCCCTGTCCTCATGAAGTCGGCATGGATTAGGGCTATTCGACCCAGCAGAAAGAGTATATATGGAGAGGCAACTCGACTTATTTGAAGCACACATTCAACAAGTTTGATCTACAAGAGAAAGAGGCAGAAAAGAAGATTGAAGTTGCAAGAGAAGGAAGGAAGAAGTTGGGAAGACCAAAATCGAGTTCTTGGGCATCTCTCTCTCACACGTGCGAAGTTTTTGGGTTGAAGTTGGGGCCGAAATTTCTGAACTTATTGCAGGTCCAAATTTTGAAGTTGGGGGTCGATATTTGTTAAATTTGGACAACTAGGTCCAAACTCCATATTAAGATGCTCAGATTAAGAGGCTAATATTTTTGTTGGATTCCTCTTTCTGAGAGGTGTAAAATTCATATAAAATATGTCTTAATCCGATGAGCAGAACTTATATTTTGAATTTATTATTTTTAACAAATTATATGTGCAAGGTCGGCCAGTTTTGTAATGTAGGCTCGCATGCCCAACAGATGTGTCACACACCCTCATGATTGATATAAATACAGGAAAAGTTGAAGAGCATTTCATCATCAACACATCTCATCATCTTCTCTTCTCATCAAATAGTACGAGCTACCTAAAGACAAGTTTCAGCCACACGTGTGAAGGACGAAGAGGACAAATTGTACGGCTGAGCTGAAGTACAGTTTTTCTGCTGCTAGGGTTTCGCAGAAACTTTGACTAGCGTTGACTTTGGTCAACGCTTGGTCCAAACAAGCTGAAATTTGGTGGAAGGTTCGATTTATGAAGGCCGTACTACCTGGCACAAAAATCGAGGTCAAAGGGTTGACCGTTTTGCTGCTGCGTTGACTTTTAGCTTGCTGCCCCTGCGTTGACTTTTCAGGACAGCGTTGACTTTTGCAGAGTTGACCTGGGTTGACTCATCTACAGATTGAAGGGTTGTTGTGACACATGCTGGGCTGGCTGACCAAAGGAGACTTTGCTGGTTGAAGCATCCTGTTGACCGCCGAAACGAACATACACATTTTTCCTGTTTCTGATTTGTCTTCTATAAGATCTTCTTATATGTTCTATCTGCATTTTACTTAACTACTTGTATGATTGCTGAAATAAAAGTGAAATTGCTACTAGCATAGAACATCTACAAAACTTTACATGGTATCAGAGGAGAGGTGAAGACAAACTCAATCTATAGCAATCATCATCGGAGGAAATGGGTTCCACTAGTCTTGAATTCAAGGAGAATGACAAGCTGACTGGAAGTGATGACTTCCATCCCTGGAAGATGATATTAGATCTTAAATTAGAAGATCATGATCTCCTGGATCATGTGACAGGGAGGATTCAAGAACCTCCATCCAATGCCTCTGCTACTGTTAGAAACAAGTATAAGAAGGGAGAAATCAAAGCAAAGCTGCTGATCAGGGAATCCATAAATAAGAGTCTGGTTGCCTACATATCCGAACTAGGCACATCCAAGGAGATGTATGACAAATTGATACTTATGTTTCAAGTAAACAATGTGAACCAAGTGCTATTCCTCAAGAACAAGTTGAAGAATATGAAGAAGGGCCGAGATGAGTCTGTTCAAACTTTCTTTCCGAAGTTGACCGAAACCAGGAACAATCTGCTAGCTATTGGGGAAATAATAGCTGATCGTGAGATGGTTCTCACCGCACTTGGAGGACTTCCATATGAATGGCAAGTATTCACAACTACTATTCTCAACAATAATACCATTCCTAACTTTGATGAGCTTCTGTCAAGATGTATGCAAGAAGAAACAAGGATGAAGGAATTTGATAATGAAAGAAATGCCGCCTATGGTGCTCATTCCCGAAAGAAGAACTCTGGTGGTTCTAAGGACAAAAGAAGGACAAAGACTCAAGAGAAGAAGGGTAAATGTTTCACCTGCCATAGGCCTGGACACTATGCTAGAGAATGCCCCTTCAAGAAGGATTCTCCCGATAGTGACGATAACAACAACAACCGAAGAAATGAGAATCGAAGAAATGACAAATCCAAAGGAAAGAGGAAGGCACACTTTGGAGGAAACCATCAACCTTCTAAGAGGTCCAGAAATACCAGGTATGAGGAGTCTAATGTTGTTGATAAAAGAAATGAGTATATTCTGGTATCTGCTCTCTCAGCTGCATCTCTGCCCGACACTATGGATGTCTGGCTAATTGACAGTGGTGCCTCAAGACACATCACCGGATTCAAGGAAGCACTTTCTGACATGGTTGAAAGGGATACTAATCTAGAAATTATCCTTGGGGATAATGCCACTTATCCTGTGAAAGGGACCGGGACTGTGACCCTCCACTTGTCCCAAGGACAAGTCCTCCGTTTGCAAGATGTACTCTATGTACCCAAATTGAAGAAGAACCTTGTGTTTGTATCTGCCATGGAAGACAAAGGATTCAATGTAACTTTCTCTGATGGAAAGGTGCTCATGTGGAAGAAGAGCTTCAAGGAAGCTATCTCTATTGGTTTTAGAGTTGGTACACTCTACCAGGTTGGAGGGAGTCCGTTGGGAGTTATGACTTGTGATACTATCCGACAAACCGAACTATGGCACCGAAGATTTGGACACCTTCATTACAAAGCCCTTCCCGAAGCAAGGAAGGTGGTGACAGTGATGCCTGATTTTGGAAATAATCATGAAGGTGTATGTAAGGGCTGTGCTGAAGGAAAACATACAAGGGGACCTTTCCCCTCAAGTGTCACAAAGACATTTGAGATATTGCAACTGGTCCATTCTGATCTTTCCGGTATGTTGCCTGTAACATCCCTGGGGGGATGTTCTTACTATATGACATTTACTGATGACTTCTCTCGCAAAACCTGGATATACTTCTTGAAGAAGAAGGATGATGCTTTCATGTGGTTCCGTACCTTCAAAGCCTTGGTGGAAAATATGACCGGAAAGAAGATCAAGATTTTGAGGACTGACAATGGCACTGAATATGAGTCAAATGAGTTCAAAGACTTTTGCAGAGAAGCTGGCATTAAGAGGGAGACTACCACTGCATATACTCCTGAGCAGAATGGTGTTGCCGAACGCAAGAATAGAACTATTGTGGAAGCTGCCCGTGCCATGCTATGTGACCAGGGTCTACCAAAGTTTCTGTGGGGAGAAGCTGCAAATACTGCTGTGTACATTCAAAACCGATGCCCTCATTCCGCTTTGGACTCCAAAACTCCCGAAGAGGTTTTCTATGGTAAGAAACCTGATGTCTCACATTTTAGAATTTTTGGATGTCCCGTCTATTTTCATGTGCCGAAAGAAAAAGAGAAGTAAGCTGGATGCTACTGGGAAGAAAGGAATGTTTGTGGGCTACAGTGAGACTTCTAAGGCATATAGAGTCTATGTACCTGGTCAAAGGGAAGTAGAGATAAGCCATGATGTCACTTTTAACGAAGATGCTTCCCTGAAGAAAGTAGTAGATCTTCCTAGATCTGAAGAAAATCATGAAGAAAGACCTGGAAATCTGGAAGAACCCCAGGATGAGACTATGCCTGATATTGAAGGGCCAATGGACCCTATTGATCCAACCCCTTCACTAGGAAAGAGACCATCATGGCTCAGGGACACCCTCGAAGATGCTGAGGGTCATGCTGCCCCAAGGGGGACATTCCAAGAAAGCAAGAAGCCGTGTAGATACCAAGGGTATCTAGCTGCCATGAGTACTATTGTACAATCTGAACCTGGATCTTTTGAGGAAGCCGTAAAGCATCAAGTCTGGAAGGATGCTATGCACGAAGAATATGAGTCCATAATGAAGAATGATGTCCGGGATGTGGTCCCGAGACCGAAGGACAAATCTGTTGTCACCGCAAAATGGCTCTACAAGATCAAACATGGATCTGATGGGAGTGCTGAAAAGTTCAAGGCAAGGTTTGTTGCCCGTGGCTTCTCTCAAAAGGAAGGAATTGACTATGATGACATATTTGCACCTGTTGCACGATATACCACCATTCGATCAATCATAGCCCTTGCTGCTACGCAAGGATGGAGTCTTCATCAGATGGATGTCAAGACCGCTTTTCTGCATGGTGCAATAAAGGAAGAGGTGTATGTAGAACAACCTCTGGGATTTGAAGTTCAGGATCGAGACACTCATGTCTGCAGGTTGAAGAAAGCCCTCCATGGGTTAAAGCAAGCACCCAGAGCTTGGTACGAGAGGATGGATAGTTACTTGATGAAGCTGGGCTTCACTCGAAGCAATGCTGATCCGAACCTATACTTCAAGGTTGTGAAAGAGAAGCCTCTCATTCTAGTGCTGTATGTTGATGACCTCTTCCTGACTGGTGATGACCCTCTCATTCATCAATGTAAGAGGGAGCTTGCTGCTGAATTCGAGATGAAGGACCTAGGACTGATGCACTATTTCCTAGGCCTGGAGGTCTGGCAGAGACCTGGAGAGATTTTTCTTTCTCAAGGAAAATATATTGTGAAGCTTCTGGAAAGATTTGGGATGGTGGACTGTAAGTCCGTGTCGACACCGATGGAACTCAACTTTAAGAAGTTGAGTGGCAGCGCTGCTGGGCCTATCTTGGCCAATCCTATTGAGTATCGTCAACTCATAGGAGCTTTGATGTTCTTAGTGAACACACGTCCGGACATATGTTTTGCAGTGAACACTTTGAGTCAACAGATGGTTGAGCCTCATCATTTTCACTGGGTTGGTGCCAAGAATCTTTTGAGATATCTTCGGGGCACGATAAACCATGGGCCGAGATACACTGCCGGGAGTGTGATACTCCGTGGATATACTGATGCCGATTGGGCTGGCAGTGTGGTGGATCGTAAGAGCACATCCGGATGCTGCTTCAATCTTGGTTCTGCTTCGATCTCATGGATGAGCAGGAAGCAGAAGTCGGTGGCTTTGAGCACCGCGGAGGCCGAATACATTGCTGCTAGTATGGTCAAAGAAGCATTGTTGCGGAAGCTTCTACTTTAGTGAGTTATTTGGACATGTGTTAGATACCACTGTGATACTCTGTGATAATCAGAGTGGGATTCGTATGACTGAGAATCCTGTGTTCCACGTCCGATCCAAGCATATTGATATCAGGTACCACTTTATCCGGGATATGGTACAGCGAGGCGCCGTAAGGCTCGATCATATAGGAACTGATGAGCAGGTCGCGGATATTCTCACTAAGCCCCTGGGGAAGGTCAAGTTCCTAACCTTCCGTGGGAGTCTTGGTGTCGTGGAAAGACCCTATGATGTGGGTCCTGTTGGACGATGAGCTCTGGGAGCTCTGGGGGGCTTTGGGGAGAGCTTCTTGGAGCTATGGGCAACCACAAGGCTAGGCTTGCCAACCTTGGTGGTGTGCTTGGACCCCACTGTTGTGATTTTGAGTTGGTTCACCTCTCATTTTCCGTGCCCCGTATGCATCCTACCCATTGAGTTCAGGGCTCATGGGAAGTACCTCTCATTTGGCCAATGAGGTGTGGAAAAGTTAGAGACTATTAGCAAAGACTGATGGACGCATCAGAGATTGCCGTACTCTCTATCTAGGATGGCACGGTCCAACCACTTGATCTGGGATCAAGATTTGTGAGGTCCGGGACCTCTGGACTGACTATGTCAGTCGGGGGATGATGTCTTTGTGACTGATCCACTTCTGTTCTGAAATAAAGAAGCCAGCAAAGCAAGTTTCGGCGGGATGACGCACGATGTTGATTGCACTAATAGATGGAGTTCTCCCTAGTTGAGAGGGAGTGTTAAATTTGGACAACTAGGTCCAAACTCCATATTAAGATGCTCAGATTAAGAGGCTAATATTTTTGTTGGATTCCTCTTTGTGAGAGGTGTAAAATTCATATAAAATATGTCTTAATCCGATGAGCAGAACTTATATTTTGAATTTATTATTTTCAATAAATTATATGTGCAAGGTCGGCCAGTTTTGTAATGTAGGCTCGCATGCCCAACAGATGTGTCACACACCCTCATGATGGATATATATACAGGAAAAGTTGGAGAGATTATCATCATCAACACATCTCATCATCTTCTCTTCTCATCAAATAGTACGAGCTACCTAAAGACAAGTTTCAGCCACACGTGTGAAGGACGAAGAGGACAAATTGTACGGCTGAGCTGAAGTACGGATTTTCTGCTGCTAGGGTTTCGCATAAACTTTGACCAGCGTTGACTTTGGTCAACGCTTGGTCCAAACAAGCTGAAAACTTGTGGAAGGTTCGATTTATGAAGGTCGTACTACCTGGCACAAAAATCGAGGTCAAAGGGTTGACCGTTTTGCTGCTGCGTTGACTTTTAGCTTGCTGCCCCTGCGTTGAATTTTCAGGACAGCGTTGACTTTTGCAGAGTTGACTTGGGTTGACTCATCTACAGATTGAAGGGTTGTTGTGACACATGCTGGGCTGGCTGACCAAAGGAGACTTTGCTGGTTGAAGCATCCTGTTGACCGCCGAAACGAACATACACATTTTTCCTGTTTCTGATTTGTCTTCTGTAAGATCTACTTATATGTTCTATCTGCATTTTGCTTAACTACTTGTATGATTGCTGAAAGAAAAGTGAAATTGCTACTAGCATAGAACATCTACAAAACTTTACAATATTCTAGATTGAAGCTGCATCTGAGAAGCTGATACTTGGAGACTTTGGCAAGGATCATCTACTAGAAGGGTGGGTTGACTTGGTGATTGGAGGAGGTCTTTGTTTAGGTCTTGGATTGTCTCATCTTGATTTGAATCTACTAGTGGAAGAATTGGACTGGGTTTTCCCCTAGATAGGGATTTTGCCCTCATTGAGTGCCCACATCTTGTGTCTCTTGTTCTTGTTATCTTCATACACATTTAATTTGGTAATTGCTTGATGAAAGATAATATATAAAGAAGTAAAAGAAGCCAACATACATCGCAAGTAATTATCAAGAAAAAAGGAATCAAACCCTAATTCCTATAAGCATTGATTTCTCAACATGGTATCAGAGCTAAGGGGAAAGAAGGACTATTTGGAGATCACTTTGTTGGCTATCAATTAAAGGAAGGAAAGCATCTTGGAAGTAATGACAACTCCCTCAATGGAAAGCTACCTAAAAATGGGACTCAATCTCTTAAAAATTGCAAGAAGCTTTGTTAGAAGGATCTTCTTCAATCTATCTAAGAAGTTCAAAAGTGGAGGTATCCTGTCTGCACTTACAGGTACACTAAATGATGACAATGCTTGGATTATTGATAGTGGAGCATCAAGACACATGACAAGAGAAAGTGGACAACTTCATACTCTATGAAAGGGATCTTCATCACATGTAGTAGAGCTTGGAGACAACAACAGTTATGAAGTCAAAGGCCTTGGAACTACATATTTAAAACTAGATGGAGGAGGAAAGCTACATCTCTTTATCAAACATTACATAGTTGGATTCTATGTATATTTATGAATAAGAAAACCCCAACAAAAGAGAATATGGATTTAACTTAAAGAACTTATCCAACAAGTAGCACACCACTAGAGATTCAAAGCCAATATTTGCTTCCGTGGCTATGAGACTTATCTACATGAACTTGGATCAGATGAAGTGCATCTAGCACAACATATTTAAATGATTGTTGCAGATGACGGGACGAGCAAATAAAACTCTTTTAAAACTAACCTAACATGTCTAGTGTTTGACTGGTAATGGTAGTCACTGTAGTAGAAGAGTGATAGGGAGAGGAAGTAGAATCAAAGAGAGGCATAATAGTAACAGAAGACTTATTTTGATAGAAACCCTTTGTTTATGCAACACCATCATGCAATACCAGATGCACAAATTGTAGGAAGGTAACAATTTATCAAATGCAAAAACAACAATCGGAAGTTACTGCTCTCTACTACTCATTGATATGGCATCAACGGCTTAATAATTTCAGGCACAAAATATCTGGGGTCAAACAACTAAATGCTGAAACCATGTGATGCAAAGAGAAAGCCGTTGAAATATCACAAAATAAGACCAATAATTGTTAAAGATATAATGCCTATTTTTAGCCAGGCACCCTAGGGCCTAATCTACCAGAATAACAAGTATAGTTAAATCTAGATGCAAGTTATAATTAAAAAGGGGCTAACCAGCTTTGGAATCGCATATTTTTTGGCTTAAGTATATTCTCTAGCCTCCCTCATCTGTTAACTTTTGGAACAAATTGTCCCACAAATATATATCCCTGTGCAGTACACAATTGTCAGACTTTAGCGTGAAAATTGACTCTTGTCATTTGCAGGCTTGTGTGCCCTAAAAACCAATAAGGAATCAGAACTTTTACCATTACTAAGAAGCCTAATAAGTGGGGAGTTGCAGAACCCAGAGTAAAGATCACCAAACCTTGGAAGACAAAGATTGCAGCTGAGAAAAGAAGCACCGAAAGTGCTCTGAGAAACAGCCAATTTCTGAACAAGTTAAGACATCGGTTTGGAGATTTGGACATTGTTATCTAGGAGGAAAGTAGCTTCTAAGAATCCGTTGAACTATTCCATATGCTGCAGCAGAGGTCAATAGCTGCTATAAATGCTCATAAAATCTAAGTTCGGAGATTGTCACGAAGAAAATTGTCACTGGTCAGTTGAAGGAAAGAGCATCAATTTGGAGAGGTAATGTTGTTAAGAGGACTATTTGTGATACAAAATTTCGTATTGGTCATCCATGTTTACAAGTGGAAGTAACGTAAGGATGATTAATAAATGGTGAGAATTATATATGCATAAGCATATCAAATATAAAGAGGTTTTTATAACTGAGGGGACACGACCATTTATAATTAACAAGTCGTATAGCATGTCTTTCCCTCGCCATTGGACCTTAACTCACTGGTGACATTCACATGGTATTGAGCCAATCATCAGGGTTATATTCTGGCAGTGGTCTGCCCAGTCCAAATGGCCTGTTTGAAAAAAGGGGCGAGGCCGAACTCCCAGGTGAATTTGGCCAAATAAGCAAATACCCCGTGGACCTGACACCTAAGCCGAAGAAAATCCGTGTTATGAGGCGTAGCCCAAGCCTCGGGACGAGCTAGAATGTTCTTTCCATGACGGTCTCTGAATTATTTATACAGTTTCCGCAACACAATTCCATTATAAGGCCATTTTACTAGTCATATATAAGATAATCAATATGTTGATCCTTTAAAATAAAAGCCTCTGCAAATCTTTCATGGTCAGTAGAATATCCATAATATGATTTAGCTTTGTAGATTGTGGGACTATCATTGGCTGCTTGTACAAAGGGAATATTGTTTCTGATCTCGCTAAAGGAAGAAGGGATTGCACTTTAAAATCAGATCCTGGTGATAGAGATCACTGGTTAGGTTCCCGGGCAGTCTAGAATTCAGATGGCGTAGTTAAAGGCCGTGATCTACACCATATACAGAAATAAATCCGAAAAGCATGCCGAGAGCAATGGGAATGGATTTGAGATATCATAAATACCATTTTAGTGCCATATTCGATGGCTTGTTCTGTGTGAAATGTGCCATTTTTGCCAGTAATGCCCTGGCAAATGACTCGGGTATTCTTGTCAACGAACACCGGCGGGACAGTGGAGCTGGCGAAATATCTGGCATTCGAGGGGCTGAGGCCGCGCCTGCCTATTCTGGAAACCAAAGCCATAATATTCCTCACCTGCACCATGATATTCTTCTAGCCGTCCGCTTCCTCCGTAGGTAAAAACCAGCCCCCGCAAACAAAATATTCAGGCTGGGGATTGATGTGCCTTAGCATTCCATGCGGAAACCGAGGTTTAAAGAGTACGTGTTCGTTCCACTGGGAAAAGAGCAGGTAATGGAACAGTCCTCCGATTGAGGGGTTAGACCTTTCCCTAGGCCGCCACTGACTCCATGCTGACTCACCACCTCCTTTTGTGAAGGGAGCATCAAGTTTCGTTCGTCGCTGGTTATTAGAAAATAGGGGAAGAAGATGAAAGAGTTTCAATTAACTTCACTTAATATCTAATATCAATTTGAACAAGTAGAGCACTGAAATGCAAAAAGTCAAAAATAGGGAACTCATAGTTTTATAGATTATTTTTAGTGTAGTTTTATAGATTATTTTTAGTCTAAAATTTCATTCATTTATATCATGAAAAGTATGTGAGAACATGTTAGAAATATGAGAAAATAGATATATATACAAATTTAAGTATAATAAATTTATTTTAATTTAATTAATAATTATTATTTAATAGATGGTAGAGATTTAATCTTAAAAGGATATTTTTAGTAGCATACAAAAATCAAAGATTAAGTTTTATCTCAAATTAGTTATGTTTTTTTTTTTTTTTGCTTTTTTAATTTAATTTATTAATTTAAAAATAAAAAATAAAATAAAATAAATAAATCATACGAGAAGTGTCATTTGTTATAGCTCAAAAAGTCACTCCTAGGATCCAATAGAAGGGAACAACCCTTGCCATGTCGAAGGGCCAAAATGTGCTTAGTGGAAGACTCCAAAAAAGTGATATTAGTGGCTTCAACGCAACATCCATTGTTGTTGTACTTAGGAGCAATAGAGGCTAACAACACCCTTTTGTCAAAACAATGGAGAAACATAGTAAATCTTTTGCATGGGTAAGGTTGATTTGGTCATGTTTGATTAAGTCATGATTGAATTGGTCATGTTTGATTAAGTCATGTTTGATTTGGTCATGTTTCATCAGAATCGAATATGTATAGATTCAATGTGGCCAATCATAAGGGAAAACTATATAAACAACGCTCTCCACGAGTCACAAACAAGGAAATGTCACTGTATTGAAATGTTGGTAGAGTGCCCTTTGCAATAATCTTATGTTTGTGAGTCTAGATACCAGTGAGTATAGGTGAAAGAGTTACTCGGGCAAAAGCTGCAAGAACCTCAACTTTGTACATTTTCCAGTGATATTAATACAAAGTAAGAGACTTATCTCTATGTTCATTCATGTATTTTTTTTATGTGTTGCATGTTTAATATAGTTTTTGTGCACTAATCTTGTTATGGCAGGAAGGTAGCAGGTCGTTTTCTCTGTGTGTAGGATCTAGGAGAGGAGATGGAGTTGTGATCCAAATGGAAAGTGGCCTACACCCATGGTATTTATCCACCCATGGTATTTATCTTCCCATGGTATTGTAAGTGACATTTATCCATGGTATGTATCCACCCATGGTATTCATCCACACATGGAATTTACCCGTGGTATTGTAAATGACATCCACCCATAGTATTCATCACCCATAGTATTTATCCACCCATGGTATTGTAAGTGACATATGCCCATGGTATTCATTCACCCATAGTATTCATTCACACATGATATTTACCCACTCATGGAATTTACCTGTGGTATTGTAACTAAAAAATGTTATAAGTAACAAGTCACATATTGTAAAATGATAGATTGTCCACCACAAATAATTTTTTTATTAAAACAAAGAATAACAATCCTTCTCATCGGATCTTTGTTTTTCATGGTTATGGACCATCCAAAAACCCACACTTCATCGAAGTCCATTTGCTAGGCCACACATTGTTAGCATCACAGTTGGTCACGAGCATTAAAGGGTATCTCTATCCTCGCATCTTCGTTTGTCATGGTTACGGGTCATCCACAAAACCACACTTCATTGAAGTCCATTTGCTAGGCCGCACACTGTCAGTATCACAGTTGGTCACAAGCATTACAGGGTATCTCTATCCTCGAATCTTCGTTCATCACAGTTATGGGTTAACCACACAAAACCCTTCTCTTCAGTGGCACTTCATATTCAACAAAGGCTTCTCAGGAGGGAACTTCACGCAATGGGGACCATTGCTTCTCAAGGGGGGAGGAATGATCCAAATGGAAAGTGGCCTCCACCCATGGTATTCACCCACCCATGGCATATATCTTCCTGTGGTATTGTAAGTGACATTTATCCATGGTATTCATTCACCCATGGTATGTATCCACCCATGGTATTCATCTATACATGAAATTTACCCATGGTATTGTAAATGGAATCCACCCATGGTGTTCATCACCCATAGTATTTATCCACCCATTGTCTTGTAAGTGACATCTGCCCATGGTATTCATTCACCCATGGTATTTACCCACCCATGGAATTTACTTGTGGTATTGTAACTAAAAATGCTATAAGTAACAAGTCACATCTTGTAAAATGACAAATTGTCCACCACAATGTAGCTTCTACAGTTATTCTATGTTTCAATAAAAAAATTATGCGGTTCTATTTACAATGTGTTCTCTCCTTTTTCTTGCTTTCTAATTTTGCAGATATTGCCAAATCCATTTCAATTTTTTAGATCTTGGGGGCCTCCCCCCGAGATGCAGATCAAGTTGAGATCTCTAGGAGATCTCCTCTCAGGTTGGTAGCAACAACAAAGATAAATTTTCATGATGAAACAATAACATCTATTGTTCTTCCTTGTCAACTCTTGCTTGCATGATTGGCATTGTTTTCTCTTGTTATATCACACTCTTCATACACTTTTTGTCTGAACATACCCTGAGCAAGTCTACTGGGCTTAAAGTATCCTACTACTATAGGTAGAAATTTGCTCTTAAACATAATTGGCAACTCCAATGGGGAGACCTCAATGAGGGCATTTGTATAGCTTTTGTTTTTTGTTTTTTGAGGGGCTTTTCTTGTTCCTCTATCATTTAGACTAGTCATAACTTCTTGTCCATAGTTAGAACCAGGGCATTGAAGGTCTCTCTAGTTCGCCAGTTATTCTACAACAAAGTGTCGTTAGCTCTCTGTTGCTTAGTTTCTTCATGAACAAAGTGTTGAAGGCCTCTTCTTGAGATTTTTTAGGGGATTAACTCGTAACCTTTTCTTTTCTTTTTCTTTTTTCAGTTTTTGGCACCACTATAATCCCATTTGGGGTGTGTTTTTGGATATGTAGTTTTGATCTTGGTTACTATACAATATTCCATATTTGCATGCAATTTTGTAAATTTGGTTTCTCATTGGGGTTTTAAACCTCTCTCTTGGGATTGATTCCCAACAAAAACATTGGTGCCCTGATACCACTCTAGCATCACTATACCGACAACCTAGATTTGTTTGTATGCTTGTAACTTTGCTACTTGATTTTATTTTTTATATATCTCAGTGCATACTTGTTTGCGTATATATATATATATATATATATATATATATATATATATATATATATATATATATATATATATATATATATATATATATATATACTCAAAGAACCAAAGATCCTATTTTTGCAAGGACTAAGATATATATAAAAAATAAAGTCGCTGAATTACAAGCATACAAACAAATCTAGGTTGTGAGTACAGTGATGCTAGAGTGGTATATTATTGTTTCCTTTTTATTTTGTTTGTTGTACATTTGCAACTGTTTATTTTTTATTTATTTTTTGGATTTGAGTGTTGAATGAGAGAGAAAAAGGAATGTGTGCCTACTTTCATTTAAAATAAAATATCATGTCCTTTCCTTAGGCATCATTTATCGAAATCAATACTTGCATGTTCATCATTTTGCATGGTTTCCTTGAAAAGACGAGTCTTCACATCACACAGTTTCATCCATCGTACCCCTAACTTAAAACAACAACCTTAAAAAGTGTTAAATTTCCTCAAACCTACCACCTGGCAGTAAATCTCAAACAAACCCTTACACAATTTATTAATTTATGCATGGCTAAGTTCATAACGAAAATTGCACAATAGAAACACACAAAAGTCATCATTACACATTGGACACGCAATATACCCTGAAAATCCCACAAAGGGGAAAAACCAACAAAATTTTTCTATTAAGAACTTGGGTTCTTGTACCAGGGATAATGGCCCATTAGAGGAAAGATACAAACAGTTTGAGCATCTTCACTGATACTCCCTAACTGCCCCTTTCTCCCTTTCCTCGGGCCCTGCCTGACCTGCACACTCGGGTGAAATCCCTCCACTCAATCCATGACAAGATGCCTTCACCACTCCCTTAGGTCTCTGTTTATAACCTTTTAATGACTAAAAACCCTAACCCTATATCTCAATGGCCAAGATTAAATCTTGTCATCTCAAGATCAATGGGTGTGACTTAATCTCTCATTGAGATCACTTAAATCACTCAAGTGACTCAAGTTTATAATAAGGTCACTTTTAATCATTAAATACAAAAGGTACTTTATAAAATAAATTTACAAATTTTATCATCTAGAGAGGCAATCTTCCACATGCTAAGACACAAAGACATTGTGGAAGTCCTATCGAGCTACATAATCCAACAAAAAGTAAATCATTAAATAAAATTAACTTGAGATTTCTTTTCTCATCTGGTAGCAAACACACAATAGATGTAACACCCTCCTCCCACATTTACCCAAGCTAACCGTTCCACTAGGGTAAACATGTGACAATAGGCTATTATGATGTGATTCAAATCCCCGTGTACACTTAAGGAAGTGGAACCGACAAAAAAAAACCATTGTGACCTTCCTCGGGAGCTACAGACCCTCCAAGAGGAAACCAACCCTCCTAGGTGCTTAACCCCTGAGACAACTTATCATTTTGTTGATCTAGGCCCTCAACCGCTCCCATGACAAGCCATGCATGTGACCGAGGCCTTCCAGTCACTCCCACAGTAAGGCATGTATTATGTAACCATATCACAAAAAAGATAGATCAACGACTTCAAAATTAGCCTCTTCGAGGGGCAACCTCCTTTACGTCACATAAATGAACAATTCTTGAATGATACAAATGGTAAGGCCTCCTTGGTATATATAGGAGTCTAAGGGGTCACAATATAATCGAAGCCTACATAACAATAATAATGTAAGGGCACAATAATAACAATAGTGGGCTTCTATGGGTCACAACAATAACAATATGGGGGATACATGGGCATAACAATAATAATAGGAGGCTACACTAACAATAACAATAATGGGAATGCACTAGTATTATAAGGACCTAACATGCCCCTCTCCTTCAAAAAAGTATTGTCCTCAACGCTTGAGAAGTTCCATATGCTTCTAAATAAAATTCTCATACTCCCATGTGGAGTCTTCAACGGGTAAGTTCTTCCACTTAATGAGATACTCTAAAATTAATCGATCCCATAGTTGTTGGGTTCTTATTTCCGTGATTGATTCGGGCTCAAATATGATTTTTCATTCTTCATCAAGATCTGGCAACACTGTTTGAACTGGGAGCTTGTCACCAATAACCTTATTTAAGCATGAAATTGTTGAGATTCAATAAGAAGATCCTAGTGAAAATTATGCACCTACACTAGGATGGAGCCTCAGGCTATTTTTAGGTGGATGTCTATTTATAGATGCACGAGCAAAATCTATTTATAGATTATGTCTATTTATAGATGCATGATCAAAATATATTTATAGATGAGTTATATTTATAGATGTATGTGCAAGTTATATTTATAGATTGCATGTCTATTTTTAGATGCATGTCGGCTATTATTATCCCTTAATATTAGTTGGACAATAAACAATAATCTATTCTCAACGAGCACTTGGAAATAGTTAACTGAAGTGGAAAATCAGTTAGCTATAGGAAATTCAAGTTCAAAGCTTGGTTGGCGGGACATGCAAGTGGACTTAGTTGTGACTGAGTGATTTGAAGTTGTAAAAGAGTTGGAAGTGTAGTTATGTGAGTTGTAAAGTAGTTTAACTCATTTAAGTGAGTTAAACTCAGTTGTGCTAGTTGTAACTAGAGATACACTAGTGAGAGATCAGTGAATTAATTAATAATTAATTCACAATCAGTGGTCTCACATGCAACTGAAGATTTACTATTGTTAACTACATGCATGCCAGATCCAGTGGAGACCCAGTTGAGATGTAGGTGAAAGGGACAGTTTGACTATCAGTTGTGACATTAGTGGGTGCACACATGCAACCACACACACATTGGATGTGCCCATGAGGATTGCGCAATCAAGGCTAGTAGGATTCCATTCATTCAGGGATTTCTATCAGCTGGGATTGCGCAATGGAGGCAGGCTGTCTGGAGGCAGTAAATTGGCACACGAATTTGCTATTTTTTGTATGACAATGTGATGCGATTGTATATTGTACTGAGAGCTCTTGGATTAGAGTTTTGTATGAGATTGTTTCATGATCCATGATATATACATAATATATGATAGTGGGGTTTTTAGCTTTATGCTTCCCCGGTAAAAACATCTGTGCTATGTGTGATTGATCTTTCTTCATGATATTGCAATTGGCGATCGTGTTTTAAATTATGCAAAGATTTTGTAGAAGCGATTCTGTATTTAACAGTGGCATATAATTGTTAGATCAGGAGAATCCAGGCAATACATAATTTGTATTAAAATTTCTACAGAAACCTGGAAAACTGGGTGTACTCAAGAAGATTCAGGCAGCTCCAATTTGTATGCCATATAACCAATATTTTGCAACACCTTGTAAGGACCATAGTATTTGGGTGATAATTTATTGTCCTTCTTAGCTTGCTTGAGGGACATTTGTTTGTATGGTTGTAGCCGTAAAAATACTCAGTTGCCTAGATCAAAACTCCTTTCACTACAATGTTGTCCTGTATGTTGTTTCATTCGATTTTGTGCGAGAGTGAGGTTATCTTTTAAGAGTTGGAGAACTTGTTGTTGATGTTCGATGTGATCTTCCACTGCTTGAACCTTAGAATTTTCTCTTAAATATGATGTGATGGATGGTGGATGATATCCATAAAGTGCCATAAATGGGGTCATTTTTGTTGTAGTGTGGAAGGAATTGTTATACCACCATTCAGCTAGAGGTAACCACATGACCCATTGTGTTTGTTTATCATATACAAAGCAACGAAGATATCCTTCCAAACATTTGTTCACTATCTTAGTTTTCCCGTTAGATTGAGGATGATAAGATGAGCTATGAGCTAATTGAGTACCAAGACAAGAAAATAATTTCATCAAAATTTTTCTAGGGAAAATTGGATCTCTGTCACTTACAATAATCTTTGGGTTTCCTTGTAGCTTTTGAATTGTTTCAATAAATGCATTAGCAATTGTATTGGCTTTAAAAGGATGAGATAATGCACAAAAGTGTGCATACTTGGTAAGTATATCAACTACCACCATGGTGACACTCTTTCCTTCAAACTTGGGTAAACCTGTTATAAAATCCATTGAGACCTCCTCCCAATGCTAACTTGGAATGGCTAAAGGTTGTAACAAACCCGACGTCTTAATTGTCTCAACTTTATTTTGTTCGCAAACCAAACATTCTACTACAAACTTTTGAATATCAAATTTAAGGCCATCCCCAAAAAATTCCTTCTTGACCCCGTGGTAAGTTTTTAAAAATCCTGAGTGCCCTCCTAAGGGGGAGGTGTGCAATTCCAAAAGAATATTTTGCTTTAGTTGGGAATTCTTACAAAGATATAAGCGATCTTTGTACCATAATGAATCATTTTTCCAGCTAAGTGTATCAGATGTATTGGGATCTTGTTGCAACTTTTGAATGAGTGTCCACACCTCTTCGTCATTCTTCCATTCATCCCTTGATTTGGTTATCCAATCAGGTTGCATAATAGAAATGCTTCCACATCCTCAGCCTTTCTTGAGAGTGCATCTACAACAACATTTTGCTTCCTTTTTTTGTATATGATTTCACATTCATAACCCAACATCTTTGTGACCCATTTTTGTTGCTCTTATGAAGATAATTTTTGTTCCAAAAAGTATTTAGGACTATCATGATCTGTTTTTACCTTGAAGTGTCTTCCCATTAGGTGAGATCTCCATTGCTTTAGTGCATGTAGTATTGCCAACATTTCCTTCTCATAAATAGGTTTATGTAAATACTTTCCTTTGATTGGACGACTTTCCAAAGCAATGGGTCTTCCTTCTTGAATTTAAACAACACCAATTCCATTTCCTGAGACACCATATTCCACAATAAATGTTTTTTTGAATTCAGACGTAGCTAAGACCGGTGCTTGGCACATTGCCTCTTTGAGATATTCAAAAGCCTTAGTTTCTTTTGGAGTCCAATAAAATGCATCTTTCTTTAGCGATGTTGTTAGAGATGTTATTCTCCCATAATTCTTAACATATTTGCGATAATATCTGTCAACCCGAGAAATCCTTGAAGATGCTTTATGGTTGTGGGGATTTTTCATTCCTTAATGGCTTTATTTTTGTTAGGGTCTACCTTAACCACCTCATGAGATACAATATGACCCAAATACTCCACCTCCCATACTCCAAAGAATCATTTGGAGGTTTTTGCATATAATTATTTATTTGCCAATACTTTGAGTACCCTGTCAACATAGTGAACACGATCATTCCAAGACTTGTTGTAGATTAATATATCATCAAAAAATACTAACACAAATTTTATGAGGAATAGTTTGAAAATGGAATTCATCAAACCTTGAAATGTCAAAGGTGCATCAGTATGCCCAAAAGGCATGACCCAAAATTCATAATGACCCTTGTGAGTTTTGAATGTTGTTTTCAGAATGTCTTCAGTCTTCATTCTAATTTGATGATATCCTGAACGAATATCCAGCTATGTGAAGTAAATTGCTCCATGTAATTCATCCAACTATTCATCAATTATAGGACTGAGAAGTTTATCTTTAATAGTGAGCTTGTTGAGCTCCCTATAATCTGGACATGTACACCACGATCCATCCTTATTGTGCACCAATATTATTGGAGCAGAGAAAGAACTTTGACTAGGTTGAATTATACTAGCCTCTAGCATTTCTGCAACCATACGTTCAATTTCACTCTTTTGGGCATAGGGATATATGTAAGGTATGATGTTTGGAGGAACACTTCCCGGAATCAAATGAATAACATGATCATGATCATGGATAGGTGGGAGGCCTTTGGGAGTCTCGAATACCTTGGAATGATTGTCTAAGACTTTTTGGAGGTCTAGAGAAATAAATGATTTCGATGTTTGAACCTCTAGTGAGCATAATTGTGTAATTACGCCCCATTGTGCTTTCTTCAAAAAAATTGTTATGCCATTAGAGTTGATTATCTTTCCGATTTTCCATGCGATACCCCTTAATTCAACTTCCTTTCCTTCCTAAAAAAAATCAAGAAAAGTTCTTGAAAATTAAAAGCTATCGTCCCCAAAGATTGTAACCATTGGACTCTTAGTACAACATCAGCACCACCCATTGGAATGGAAAGCATATGAATATTCAATACATATTCCCCTGTGGTTAGCTTGATATTATGGCACTTTCCAAAGAATTTTATAGTTCCTCCATTTGCAACCCTCACTTGACACTCTGGTGTTGGATATACTAAGCAATTCAATTCCTTGGTTATTACAATGAATAAAATTATGAGTACTACCTGAATCAATCAGCACTAATACCTTTTTCTTCTTGATATATCCTTCTATCTTGAGCATTTGAGTAGTGGTAATTCCTTCCAATGCATTGCAAGATATGGTCAGATTCATTTATTCTTTCTAAGGGGTTGGTTCCTGGTGTATATCCTCCTCTTTTGATGTTTCTTGTTCCTTTTCTTCCTCCTCTTTGTTAGTGTCAGTATTTGCATCCTTCCACCAGTGATCAAATAAACTCTTTCGTGTCACGTTAAGGGTCCCATTCTAAAATTTTTGTCATTCCATTAGGACATCATGCAAAAATTTGGTCACTTGGTGCAGATTTAGGTCAAGCTTCACTCTTTTCAGAAATTTCATTACTTGCTGGCTCATTTCACCACTTTGTTGAGTGTACATCAGTGATGAGTTGTCATCATCATTTCAGCCCTTTCATCATGAATTTCATTCAGTCAAAGTCTTCATTAGGTTTTAGGGTTTTCAAGGTCCATCAAATCACCATCTGCATGCATAAAAGACCAACAAGTAAGAGAGTGACAATAAAAACATTTCATTACGAAAGTTTGATTTGTAAATTTAATTTCAATTCAATATGTAATTTTATGTTTCTTAATATGTAATAAGTTCTCATGGTTCCAAGGTAGTTGCATAATCAAGGTTCCAATAAGCCAAATAAGTCAAATGTTCTAAAAGCCATAATGTTCAAAATCCATCAAAATATCAAATCCAAAGATCAGGTTCAAAATGTAAAGTGCAATGTCAAAGTTGAGTTCAAAATTAAATATGGGTCCCAAAGCCAAATTATGAATATTCACCAAGTATAAAGGGCCATCAAAGACAAAAGAAGGCACTCATTTTCATCCTCGTGCATTGAGCCCTCAAACTCCCAAGTCAAAAATCGAATTTTGAGTGAGAAAGACGAGTTTTTTGGAAGGTGTTGTGCTTCTCCTTAAGGCGTTGTGCTCCTCCTTAAGGCGTTGCGCTTTTGCCATCTCTCTCCCATAGCTTCAAATCTTCATTGCAGGAGGTCCAACCATCAAACAAGGGTTTCTTTAGTCAATTACCAATAGGTTACACTTCTTAAAGCCCTCCTTTCAATTTATGATTGTAAATTCATGGTGTAAACCCTCCTCACTCACTATTTCAAGTTTTGAGCCAAGAAACCCTAGTTTTCACCATTGTAAGCCAAGGTGGTTTCCCCTAGACCCTATTTTCACTTCCCACACTCTAAAATCACTCCCCTTAACCCTATATCATCTTATCCCTTATCTCCAAATCCCATTTCATAAAACCCTAATCTTAGACTGTATTTTCCTAGGTTGTCCCACCATATCCCTGTAATAAAATTCCCTAGCTTATCTCCCTAAGTTTTTCTATCCTCCACCACTTCCTAAGCTCCCTAACTCCCTTCCCCAACTCCCTAAATTTTCCTACACTAATCCCAACTCCTTAAACCTACTATCCTACCCCTTCCCCTTCCCCTTCCCTAGTGTTTCAAAACAAGACAAACACTATGGAGGAGGAGATGAACATAGAAGAGGAGTGGAGACATCACAAAGGAGGGAGTATTTTGAGGCTTGAACCATCCAACACTAGAGAATTGTTGGCCTCACCCATGACAGTCAATTGCTTCAAACATGTGGGTTGTTTTGACTTATGTGAAAAGGTCCAAAGAGTACAACATCACCCTGCTTTGACCAGAGTTTTCATCTCTAACCTCAAAGACAACCAAGTGACCATTGCAGGAATAACCTTCACCATATCCACAGATACTATTGTTGTAGCCATAGGGATACCCAATGTAGGTGAAAAATGGTTCAAGGCCAAAGATATAGATGCCCAACATTATGAACCATTTCTCAAGCCAAGGTACAAAAATGATAAAAATAAAATCTTTCCTTTCAACCACCTACTTGACAGATTTTCTCCCATGACGAAGATCATCATGAATTATTTCACTTGTGAGGGAAGATTCTTCAGAATATATTCCTATCACATCATACTGCTCATGCTTTTCACAAGAGTGAAATTTCTCAACATCCCTCACTATTTGTACACGAGTATTGATAAAATGTCATACATAGTGCAGAACAGAGAGTATGAACATGAGATGAACAACCTCTTTCATCACTCTCTATTCCAAATAATTGTCCTTCATCATATCAATTAGCTAAACATTGCATGGGAGACCTTTATTGAGAATGATGCCTTCAATACTCCACCACCTCAACCTGCTAGACCAATTCCACCACCAGCATCAGTGTCTCAAAGACAAACAGGGTCATCTAGCAAGGCTACAGTCAAAGAAACCAAAAAGTTCAAAACCTGCCAGAGGAGACCTAGGCAAGTGCTTGCTCCACACATTGTGGAAGGGGCCTTGCCCTCTTCATCAACAAAGGAGGTACATCAGGATGAGCAGTAGGAAGAGGCAATTGTCTATGAGGAGGAAGACCTTCATGAGGAAGAAAGAGACTTTGAGTTGATGGATTTGGATGATCAAGATGATTAAAATTCCTCAAAGCTGACCATCAAAGAGAAGGATGCCATGATCAAAGAATTGCAAGACAACATGGAAAGAGCTCAATATGTCATATCATTCCTTAAACAAGAGAACAAGCAACTTAAAGACAAGTAAGCACTCATGGAGCTAGAACTGATAAAGGAAAAAAGACAAGATATCAAGGGTAAGGAAATGATGGCACCTAATTATTATAACCATGATGATACTCAAAACATCAAGTCAAGACCAAAAAAAAGAGGTCTTAAGAGAGCTCAAACATGAGGCAGAGCAACTTAGTTTTGAAGAAAGGATTGCCAAGGAAGTTGAAGATGATAGAGAGGTATGGATAGATAGGGTAAACCTCCACCCTAAGAAGCTCCTCCATAAGGAAAAAAAAGACAATTAAATACTCATACACATGTCCAACAAGTACATCACTAGGAACAAGATCTGCAACATCAAACTCAAGCAGCTGAAGGAGAAATACAAGCAAACCCTAATCAAGCAAAAGGAGGAAGATAAACTTGAGATCCTTGTTGATGCTTCCCTGATTGCTTAAGGCACATCATCAACACTTCATCTACCCATTTTTAAGGTTTTTGGGTAAGTTTTTGCAATTTTGGGCATTTTTTCACAAATTTTGACAGGTTTTCAACACAGTCCACTTGTCAAAAGGCGATGTGATTTTTCTAGGAGCCTCCAAATGACAAATGGCCACCACCCTTGGATTCAAAAGGCCTTATACATCAAATTTTGAATATTGGCACACCAAAATTGGACACTCTGACAGGGAGAAATGGCCAAAAACACCAAAAAAACACCTTTCTGCCTCATTTTTCAGGTTTGCGTTGCGCTTTTGACCAATCTTGGGAGATTTGAATTTTGAGGGCCTTAGATTCATCATTTTCAGAACTTAATGGAAATTTTTGGTAAGTAGACAAGAGAAGATTTCCAATGAGCTATCATGAGCTCAATTTGGACTTCAGGAAGGCCTCTAAAACTCGCCTTGAAGTTGGCGTTGTGCTTCTGCTTCAGGCACTACGTTTTTGCAAGTTGCCTGATATTTTACAATTTTTGAGTTTTTCTCAGTTTTTGATAGAATTTATGAGTTTTTACTGATGTAGTTCATCCTTGTAAATGTAATTATGTCCTAGATAGTTACTAGAGGGTAGATACATTAGGTAAAAGTGGATTTTTGGATAAATGAATCAGTTTCACCAAAGTTAGGGATGAGTTTGTTGACCTCCCTAGTCTTTGGGTTTCTAGTTGAGAACTTTATGGATCAGTTCCTCGAGTCATGGATTCGACCCTTGAGCTGGGGAGAATTAGTTTTGGTCAATATCATTCAGTTCTTTTTTCATAGCAAGGGTTGGATGATGTTGGATTGATCTTGGAACACTTTTTGTAATTAGACTTTCGACTAATAATAACAGACTGAGTTCCAGCTATTTTGATGGAATTCATGTGGTAAATGATTTGGCATTGTTTCTTCTTTTGTTATGAAAATGTGTGAATGTATTGTAATTCATATTCATTCCATTTCTAAATGTAAATGTTTCCTAAGTAAGAAAGACAAAATTCATTAAGTTTATGCTCTGTTTTGGAGGGATATTTACAATTTGTTTCATATTCTTCTTAGTATAAAAGAATTCATATCTCTTATGCTCTTTTATCAAACCCTATCAGTCTAAACCATCTCATCAGATATCCTCTTGTGTTGAATTGCTTGCTTACCTTGCTCCATCAGATCTCTGTAGTTCTGATCCTTGTTTGCCTTGACCTAATTTATTCCTTGACCTATTCACCATCCAACACCTCAAAAAATCAATCAACCAAACCCCTGTGCTACTATCCCTAGCCTAATATCTCATTGATCCAGTCATCTTGGTTTAGATCCATTGGAGAGATCCTTGTTCTACTTCGTAGGGCTTACTACTTGGCAAAAGATTGGTTTGTGGTTACCTTTGCTGGTCTCTTCTCAGCCTCGGAGATCTGGTGGAGTGATTAACACTCTTCAAAAATCTATGTAGAATAATTTCTTCTCGGCACACTTATGACCTTTAGTGTATTTACTATCACAACTATAACAAAGCCCTTTTGTTATTTTTTCCTCCAATTTTTGTGGCATGAACCTTGTAGGTTGTGGAAGGATAGGAGCAACAACACTTCCATATTTATAGTTATGAGTGGTAGACTTCCTTGTTGCCATAATTTTGCTTTGAACTTTTCTTGCCACCCTGAATGCCTTCTCTAATGAATCGGGTTACCAAAGGTGAACCTCATGTTGGATGTTATCCTTCAAAGTCCCTATGAAGACATCAGTCCAATGCTCCTTTGGAATATCATTTACCCTAAAATTCAATTTTTGGAAGTCCAAAATGTGCTCCGCCGTTGAACCCTTTTGTTTGAGATTTATCAATTGGATAAAAAGGTGTTGCTCTTTGTATCCTCATAATGTGCTATCATTTCCTTCATACAATTTGACCAAGTGACAAGTGGTTTATGAGAAAAAAGCCATTGATACCATACAAATTGATTGGGTTCTAAATATGAAGTTGCAATGCTTACCTTTTGTGTGTGTTGCACATAATGGATATCAAAATATTGCTCCATTTGTAGTATCCATGTTACCATATCCTTACCATCAAAATTCCTCATATCGATCTTTGGAATGTGGTGGTTCTTAAACCCAACATTGGAGTCTCTAAAATTTTGATTAACATTCCTTTTCTTCGCATCATGAGTTTCATGGAATACCTTTTCTCCACTAGGAAGCATTTTTTTGCAACAACTTTGTCAAACCTTCCATGTTTTCTTTTAATCCATCCTTCAAACCTTCCATGTCTGATTTTAAACCATCCATGTTTTCTTTTAATCCATCCTTCAAACCTTCCATGTCTGATTTTAAACCATCCATCTTAGCTTCAATTTAGTTTTTAGTTACTCTTTGTGAGAGCGAAATTTATTGCACTTGGTTGTGTAATTTTGATATATCATGTTGTATTTCTTCCTCTTCTTCATGTCTCATAATAGATATTTTTGGTTTACCAGGTGTCTAAGTTATGCAAATTTTTTTAAAAATACATACCTTTTTCTTTCCTTTTAGGAGCTAGATATTGAAATTGTTGTATCTCTATAATTTCGGATCTCTAAGGTCTAAAATTTCTTCCTGTGGTAGCCCTTTGAGTCTTCTTTCCAATGCCATGAGTTAGATAAAATTTGAATTATTCAAGATAAAGTTATACCCAATCTCCCACAATGACCTAATTATGGATTGATTCAGTGGAGAAAACTTGTATGGAGTGCCACATGTCACTATTTTGACCTTCGGCCCCGAAAACAATACACGAAATACTACGTTCTGTGCAATTTCGGTCACTTTTTATGAAATTCAAATTTGATGCTCGTAGAGGAAGTTATGACGATTTTCCCAAAGTCACCAATTTGAGATTGAATTCTGGAGCATGCAAAATCCATAAGTTCTTAAAACCACATCTCATAAAATAGAGAGAACCAATATCTGAAATTTTTACAGGAAGTTAATCAAGATTTAGGATCCATGTGGTCAAAATTTCAGCTTATGAAACTTCGTATAAAAAAAGTGATAGTGAAAATTCCAAGATGTCATGTTTGCAGCAACGAAACCCTAGAATCCAAACCTCTAATACCAAATGTTATGTAGCCAGATCACAAAAGAGATAGATAAATGACTTCAAAATTAGCCTCTTCGAGAGGGAAACCTTCTTTACATCACATAAATGAGTAATTCTTGAATGATACAAATGATAAAGCCTCCTTGGTATATATAGGAGTCTAAGGGGTTGTCGTAGCTTTAGGAGAAAACCTCTCGTTGCATAGAGGTAAGTGCCTAAGACATCTATTCATAAAGATAACAAAGTTGATTTGTTGTCTGATTTCGAAGATTCAAAAGAATTTTTACAGGTAATGAAAAATGAAATCTTCTTGGGATATATCCGCCTTTTTAAAGTGGTCTCATTCACAATGAATACGACTCTTTTAGGTTGTAATAAAGTGGTGGAGAAGATAATAAAAGTATGAAAACAGAGCCTACTCTGATGCAAAATATCTTACTTCAAACTTTGACAGAAATATGGAAGACAGAGAATTTGAAAACACATAAAAGAGGAACGCACATTAAGGTTATTTAATTGCAATAACAGGCACCATGAAATTTGTTAATTGTTGTATTAAAAACTAGTAGCTTCATTACTCTTTTCCATGGAAGATAAACATAAAATGTTTAACAAAGAAAGGACACATATCATACTCAAAGATCTGTTCGAAATCACCTTGAAAATAGCTTTATTAAAACTCCAAGAAGATAAAAAGCATTACACAGAAAAGTATTCCCTTCTCAATGTCAAAATTTTGGAACCCTTTCTCGTTCCTCTCTATCTCTTTTATATCATCATTACAAAAATAACAATTGAGAAAATTGTTAACTGTCAAAACTACATAACTACTGAAATGTTTCTTCCTATTCAGTCCTACGAAGGACTTTCTTTAAAATAAAACTTAAAAGACATCATAACATTATTTTTACAAAAGTGAATATTTGAAAAATTCCATGAAAATAACAGGTGGACTATGTTTATTGAGTAAATTGAGATTGTTGTGATGGCTTGCTTGTAGAAGGCCCTACTTATGTTATTGTTATTGTAGGAGCCATCCAATACCTGCATTTCTTCCATACTGATAAATATGAACTTGGACACTTTACAAATCTAGTGTTAGCCATTCTGAAATTAGTAATTATATTGTAAGTTGGCTTCTCAATGAAAATAGTTTTAATCAACCATAATAGTTGAAAATCTTTGTGAAGGTAACTCACAATTGTTGCTCCTTTCAGCATTGTTGTCTTCTCATGAGAAGTTCCAATTTTACTTCTAGCCTCCCCAACAAAGTTTCATATGTCTCCCAAAGAAGCATGTTTCCTTGATGATCCCAACATGAGGGCAATCCTACCCTTATTCTCTTATCAAAGTTGGTGTTGAACTTTAGAACAACTTCCTTTATCTCTCTAAGTTTTGTCTCAAAAGTATTCCTGTACAAATTCTTAAGCAATATTTTATTTATTTCAAGCACAAATTTTGTCCTATCTTCAATTTGCATTTCTCTTAATTCCTGTGAGGTCTTGGAATTAAGAAATTCAATTATTTTCTTTGCAAATTGTGCTCGTTTGCATGATCTTCTGCTTGCTAGCAACAACAATGCCCTCCAAATCTCTGACGATAGTTTTTTTCCTCTGCTACAATTAACATAAAATCCCAAATATTCTTCATTGAATGAATTATATCTTTCCAAATCATTTCTCTGGCCCGAATCAGAGACATATTACCTTTCACCTTTTCCTTTAGCTCCTTAATCTCATTGCAAGTAGTCTGGTAATCGTTGTGATACTTTGATGTTGTTTCTTTGGGCATGGTCAATTATTTTTCCTTTGCTTTCAAGAGCTATTGTGTATCATCCAAGTTTCTCTGCATATTTTTCATCTCATCCTCATATATCTTCAATTCTGTCATCACTATGTTCAATTTATCAGTTGGATCATCAAAATCACACTGTACTAAAATAGTACATACATGTGTATCTATTTTTTGATGTAAACTATAATTCATTTCTTTCAGGGTATCTGCTTCATTATTTCTCTGCAAAAGCTCATTTTTCAAGATTTCCTTCTCTTTTTCCACTTGAGCTACTTTTGGATCCATAACATGTTCTACAAAAGACAACTTTAACTTCTTCCTTAATACTTGAATTTTGGTTTCTGCTCCCTGCAAGAGTTTCTAAACAACAGTTCTATTTGCTAGATTTACATTGATTTTGACAATAGGTTTCTTCATTTCTTCATTTTGTGTGAGTAAAGCCCTGGAATTGCCTTTCTCCAACTTTAATTGATTGACAACCTTTGATCGAAATCAGGATCAGGGGAAAAAAATTGCCAAAAATTCAAAGTGCTTAGAATTGCACCAAACCAGAATGACAGTGATCGGCCCATTGCCAGGAATCCAATGCAACTCGTTTCGTCAAAAACCGAGTTCGGATGAAGAAGTTATAGCCTGCTGACTGTCGTTAAGAACAGGCAAAAAAAATAAAAAATTCCAGAACAGGTACAGGTTCATGTCATGGAAACCCAATCAACATGCAGGGAATATTCTTCAATTTTTCCCAATGGGACTGCGACAAGTGTCATTACAAGATTCACCAGTTTGGGGTTTGAGAAGGTGAAATTGCCCTATGTCCTCATAAGGTCCTCCAAAGGTTGAATTTGATTTTATTTTTTTATGTGGGAGGATAGCCCAACCAGGGGTCGCCATGTGTCCCTCTGGTGGACCCCCTCTCCAAGGTCAGGTTCGAATTTCAATGCTAAGTTTCAGATTTAATATTATGTGGTGGCATGATTATTAATCCTAAGGTTTGGTGTGCGCACATATAAACCACATTGTATGGTGGCATGATAATTCGGGTTATATTGGATTACATTATGGTGGTCGAATTATAATGTTTAAACCATAGTCCGTTGGCGTTGGCGTATTTGAACATTGGGTTATATAACCCCAAACTATATGGTGGCAATTCATATATATATATGTGTGTGTGTGTGTGTGTGTGTGTGTGTGTGTGTGTGTGTGCCACAGACCATAGTTCCGAAGACTATATCCAAAGTTCGATTTAAAGTTTAATATGGAGCATTTCGAATATTCCAAAGTTCATATACAGAGGGGCGAGGTCGGGGCTCGACCCTATGACCTCCCCCATACAAATCTCTGCCCATACCAATAGGCCATAACATGGTTCTTAATAACCACAGTGCCCAACATATATTTCAATGCATATGCGGCCTCTAATGGCAGAAGGGAGGGGACCAGCTCGTGTGCCAACCCTCCTCCCCATGTGACCTCACCATATAACCGCTGACCAGCACTACCACTAAACGCGCTTATGTGCAGTTAACACACCCTTAATTTTAGCTTAACCATTAATTAACTCTCAGTTAGGTTGGCTGCATATTTAGCAGGCGCCACCTAATTCGGCGGGAATCCATATTTTGGCGGAGAGGTAGTTTACTAGGAAAATTTCAATTAGGCTTATCTTGAGCAATTTTCAACAAATTTTGGTTCAGGAAGAGTCATTCATAGAATATTAGCATGCTATGGATCCATTGGTATAGATTGCAGAGGTAGAGGAGCAATTATACAGGTGTTCTTGGTCACTTGAAGAATTTTGAAGCCTAGGGCCACTAGGAAGGAAGGCCATGCCTAGATCAGCTGAAGACCAATCTTGGCTCAAGAAGAGTCATTTTTAGATATATTTGATGCTTTGAACACAGTGGTATAGTTTGCAGAGGTGTTGGAGCACTTTTGAAAGTGTTTTTGTCACTTTGGATATTAAACAAGCCCATGGCCACCAGGATGGGAGGTCAAGCCTAGATCAGCTGGAAATCAATTTCAAATATTGAATGGTAATTTTTTAGGTTTTTAGGTCTTTTGAAGCCAATGGAGCAGGTTGAAAAGTCGTTGTAGCACTGCAGGTTATTGAATTAGACATTTTACTCTTAATCCCAAGAGGGCCTAGCTAGTTGAAGCAGGTCCATGGAGATGTAGCCTAGGAGGGGTGAATTTCGTTATCATCCATTGTGTAATGTGAATGCTATGTGTTATTTCTATGCATTTCATTTGTTGTACGTGAGTTTTTAAAAGATAATTAACTCATAATTTGATCATCAAAGACACATAAACCCCTTCACAATTGGTTAACTTGGGATGATGCTCAACACACATTTTTAATACTGATGAGGAAGCTAGCATAGAAATAACTAGTTTTCCCATATTCAGATCAAACTTTCCCAACAAAGCTTGGAACTTACTGGCAACCAAAGATGTTTTTCTCAAGTCTCTGTAAATTAACTCTCCAGTTTTCCTGTGCAAATTTATTTTGTTAGGAAAAGGGATTTCTCTTGCATCCATAGTTAAATTGATTGTATTGAAACCTAGAGAAGATGAAACTGTGAGAGTAGAAGGATGAGAAAAGACAAATTTAATTGATTTCTTTCCAGATCCATAACAGATAACAATCTGGTATGATAATTTGAAATTGATTAAGTTTCCAACTAGGATGCAATAATTTATCTTATCCTCTTATTTATTTCTTCAATTTGACCATATAATTGCTTTCGAACAGGCACAAAAAACTTGATCAGCGGTTGTCATTGATGTCAACCCAAGCAACATCAGGGGCTACCCCAATATTGCATGGGATTTGTGACCTACCAAATTACTATATTATGGTTCAAGAATGCTTTTGATGATTTCTACTTGTCGATATGTTTCCGTTGATATATGGCAAGCCACGTAATTCTTTACAGTTTGAGAGATATTCATGTTTGAAGCTTGTACCCCTAGTTAGTGGGATAAAACCCCATGGGGTTGTGGCATGGGTCATTGAAAAGTCATAATTAATACTTTTAAGCTCCTAAAAGCCCCCCCACATTCACTTGTTGAATCCCCTCTCTACCTAAGCATTTATATAAATTGTGATCCTTATATCCTCCTTATGTAGGGATTTCCCTATCTGAAATAGTTCATCGTGGAATTTTCGCTCTAACTTATTTTCTACGAAGGTTCAGAAGCTGAAATTTTTATGAGGCAAAGACGAAATCCTGAGGAAGCTCCTGTAAAAATATCAGATCAAGGTGTGCAATATTTGCAGAGATATGATCTGTAGAAGTTAGTGTTTTTGCAGGCTCCTGAAATTCATCTCAAAGAAGTGACCTTGGGAAAATCATCATAACTCTCTCTCTAAGTATCGGATTGGAATTCTATAAGAATTGGAACATAGTGAATAGAATTTAGTTTTCGCTCTATCAATTTCAAAGCCGAATGAAGAAACAGTGACACGTGGCACACCGTACAAGTTCGCTCTACTGAAACAGTCCATAATTAGGGCATTGTGAGAGATTGGGCATAAATCCCTCTTGAAGAATCCAAATTGGGTCAGAAATGTGGCATTGGAAAGAAGACTCAGAGGGCTACTACAGGATTGAAAATCACATATTGAGGATCTGAATTAATAGAGATACGCCAGATTCAATATTGATCTCCTAGAAGGCAAGAAAAAGCTAGATCATGTGTTGTTAAAGGGATGCAAAGGACCAGACTTTCTAGGGAAGCAAAGCAAATAAAGGTGCAACAGAGAGTAGCACGACAAGAGCAGCAACCAAGGTGAAAAATAGCAGCAAGAAGTTCATCACATGAAGTCTTCAAGTGGGCAGTGCTGCATACAGTCACTGTAAAGGTATCATTGTACCAAGTCATTATAAATACATTATTATAAAAATTGTACTAGTGTCTATCTGCCAAGAGTTGAAGAGACAGTGTCGGGAGGTCTAGGATCATCTTTAGGTGGTTGTGTCATAGTTGGGGTTATGGTATAGTGTGTCTTCTGCTTCTACATCATTCTATATCATTGTAAAGTGGACCATTTTCCCTGGTACAGGAGTCCATTCTTCTTTTATTCTTCTATAGGGTGGTAGGGTGGTGCTAGGGTGAGTTGTAGCTCATTGGGTGTTGGGGCATCCGTTCAGTTGACTAGTGAAGAATCTCGGGCGTTGGAGCGTCCATCTAGTGGGAGCTGGAGAAGAATGATTTTCTAGATTCAAGGAAGTTGGAGCTTTATTTTTAATTGGACTTGAATATTAAATAATTATTAGAAAAGCATTAGGTGGTTTTTGTCCCGTAGTGGGTTTCCACCTTAAAAACTGTGTTCATTTGTGTTCCTTTTGGTTACTGCTATCATTGTACAAACATTGGTAATAATTGGACATTAACTAATGCTCGAATTGAAAGGAATATTGATTCAACCCCCCTCTCAGTATTTCCAACAATTGGTATCAGAGCTTGGTTCCTTCGATAGCAGTTTAACAGCTGGAAGGAGGTCATGGAGCATACCGAGAATGGTGTACCTCTCTTCAATGAAAATAATTATGAACTCTGGAAAGGAAGAATGGAGGCTCTTTCTTGGCGCTAGGTTACAAAGTATGGGACACTATTCAAAATGGATTTACACCAACCACGGATGAACAAGGTAAAAATATTTTGGTAAATGATGCAAAGAAAAGAATATTGTTATCAGTGGACTTATTGAATCAACTTATCATAAGGTGTTGGGTTGTAAAACTGCCAAAAATGTATGGGACAAGCTTGAGAATATATATGCAAGTGATTCAAATGACAAATAAGCAAAGCTTCAAATCTATAGAGCAAAATTTGAGCAACTCATAATGAAAGAAGATGGCAGCATTGCAGCATACTTCCAATGCGTTGATGAAATAACCAACACTCTGGAAGGATTGGGAGAGCCAATTGACGAGAAGACTATTATACGAAAGATTCTTAGAACATTACCAGGGAGATTCAACCCAAAGGTATCGGTCTTAGAATACGATGCAAATATGGACAAACCCAGCAAAGAGGAAATACATGGAGTTCTCATAGCATGTGAAATGAGACTTGATGAAGAAAAGGGTATTTCGCATCTAGAAATTGCGTTTGTTGCATCTAAGAAAACCAATCAGGACAAACAACGTTCAATTGAAAAGACATGCACCTGCAAGTGTGAAGAAAAGGGAGACGATGAAGAAGGTCTTTCAGATGAATAATATGCTTACTTTATGAGAAAACTAAAAATTGGTAAGGGAAAATTCAAAGGTAAACTTCCATTGATATGTTTCGGCTGTGGTGAGGTTGGGCATTTCGTAGCAAAATGTCCGAACAGAAGTGATGACAAGTCTAAAGAAAATAAAGGCTTTAAGAAATTCAACAAGCAAGGCAAAAAGAAATGATCCCAAAGGAACTTTCTCTCTAAAGAAGATAGCTCATCATCCTATGAAGACAGTGACAACGAAGAAGAAGCCAATGAGAAAGTATTGTTTATGGCCAAGCACAATAAACAAGAGGTATCAAACAAGGAAGAAGAAGGGTTGACCATAGAAGATTTTTCTAAGGAGGCAATCAGGCTTATAAAAGAGCTCAAGGCTAAGAAGATTTGTTCCAATACTCTTGAATAACAAGTTCAAGGTCTCAAAATTGAAGTTGAAGAACACAAATGTATTGAAGGGTCACTTCAAAAGAAGTTGGAAGAAAGCAACCAAGAAAGGGAAGCATTAGAAGCTGAAGTAGTCTCCTTGCGTAAGTAAGTGAAGAAAGGAAAAATTATCCAAAACTATGCCAACAGCTCAAGGGCATTGGAAGAACTCATCAACAATCGACGATCTTACAATGACAGAACTGGCCTTGGTTACAAAGAAGAAGAAGCAGGACCTTCTACAACAAAATACAATGAACCTATGAGATTTGACATGCATGTAGACTTCATTGGACAAGATTCACAAGAACATCCTTGGAAGACGATTCCTCGACGAAGATTTCCATCCATGTACCAACATATTTTTCATGGCTATTGTTATTCATGTGGAAAATTTGGTCATAAAGCTGTAGAATGTTGCACGTATCCTAGGAACCAATACAATTCCAGGAGATCCTTCAAATATGAACCTCCCAGGGCTCAACGAAACATCAATATATTTGAACATTTAATAAATCATATGGAATGTTAAAAATGTCATAACTTTGGACACATAGCCAAAGACTGCAGACTTGAAAATCCTCCAGAAGAATCTTTGAAGCCACATAATGAACGAACATGGAAGAAGAAGAAGATTGATAATTGTGCTCTCGCTCTCAAAGCTCAAAAAAACAAAGATGTGTGTTATGTTGATAGTGGTTGCTCAATGCATATGACTGGAGATAGAAGGAAATTTGTATCCCTGAAAGAGAAGAAGGATGGAACCGTATCCTTTGGAAATGATGGATCTTCAAATGTTATAGGATCAAGTACCGTCACTCTCAGAAGAAAAGGTTATAGCCAAGAATATTCTATTGGTTGAAAACATGAATCATAATCTGCTCAGTGTTGGACAAATGTGTGATCAAGGACACACAATGCTATTCAACTCCACAAAATGTGAAATCAGGAAAGGCAGGCATGGTAAAATTGTGGCTACATCAAGTCGAGCTCCAAACGTCATATATGTTCTGGATGAAGCAACTAAAGCATGTCTACTAGCTAAAGAAGATGAAAGTTGGTTATGGCACAAACAAATGGGTCACATAAACTTTGACAATCTTGTCAGGATAAGAAAAAATGAAGCAGTACGAGAAATGCCAAAAATATCAAAACCTTCCAACACACTATGCGAGGCCTGTCGGCACGGCAAGCAGACAAAAGTCCAATTTAAAACAAAAGAACACTTTGCATCACATCCATTGGAATTGATACATATTGATCTATGTGGTCCTATGAGAACAAAAGGCTTAGATGGAGAATTATATTTCATGTTAATGATAGATGACTATACCAGGATGACAGCCGTCAGTTTCCTAAAGAAAAAATCTGAAGCATTTGAGTGCTTTAAGATCTACAAAGAGTTGGTCGAAAATGAAAGTGATTTGAAAATAAAGTGTCTAAGATCAGATGATGGCAAGAGAAATCCCTTCCAAATTATTTCAGCAATACTGTGACGAAAATGGAATAAAAAGACAATTTTCAACAGCATGAACAACTCAACAAAATGGAGTCGTTGAAAGAAAGAACAGAACTGTACAAGAAATGGGTAGAACAATGATGAAGGGCTCAAAATTGGATGAAAAATTGTGAGTTCAAGCAATTGATACGACAGTCTTCATTATCAACCGAATTCTTCTCATAAATAATTGCAACAAGACCCCATATGAATTATGGAAAGGAAAACCAACTAATGTAAAATATTTCAGAATCTTCTGAAACAAATGTTATATCAAAAGAGAAGATCAAAATTTGGGTAAGTTTCAATCACGTGTTGATGAAGGTATCTTTGTTGGTTACTCACGCAAAAGAAAGGCCTATAAATGCTATAATCTAAGATGAAAACAGATAGTGGAGAGCATAAATGTTACATTTGATGAAGGTGGTGTTCTAACAAATAATGATGAGGATCTAGAATTTTTGAAACTAGAGACAGAGGCTGAAAAATACACAGAGAAAATTCTAGAACAAGAAGCAACTATCAACCAGGAAGAAGTAAATAATGATCATCAAGATATACCATAACAACAACAAGAGGCTTCTCCAAAGAGAACAAAAGAATGGATTCAAAAGAACCATCCATCAAATCAAATCATTGGTGACATAAATGAAGGTCGACAGCTTCGTTCATCACAACAAGCTCACATTGCTTTTCTAGCAACCTTTGAGCCTAGTAGTTTTGAGGAAGCCAACCAGAATGAACATTGGGTAGCAGTTATGAATGAAGAATTGGATCAAATCAAGAAGAATAACACCTGGGAATTAGTTCCATGAACAAAAGATAAAAATGTCATTGGGACAAAATGGGTGTTCAGGAACAAATTGAATGAAGACGGACAAGTTACCAGAAACAAAGCAAGATTGGTTTGCAAAGGCTATGCACAAGTGGAAGGAATTGATTTCGACGAAACATTTGTGCTAGTTTCCAGAATGGAATCCATCCGAATGTTTCTCGCCTATACATGTTCAAGAAAAATCAAAGTCTACCAAATGGATGTGAAGCCAGCATTTCTGAATGGCGAATTAGAAGAAGAAGTTTACATCAAACAACTTGAATGTTTTCTACTATCAGAAAAAGAAGATTATGTTTTCAGGTTAAAGAAGGCTCTATATGGTCTCAAGCAGGCTCCCAGAGCATGGTATGCTCGTCTTGATGGATATCTACGTCAACAAGGGTTCAAGAAAGGTACTGTTGATAGCAATCTCTACGTACAAATAGATAAAGATAATTTAACAATCGTTGAGGTATTTGTGGATGATATAATATTTGGTAGCAATGATGATCGACTAAGTAAGATTTTTTCTACAAAGATGCAAAGTGAGTTCGAGATGTCTTTACTTGGTGAGCTAACATACTTCTTAGGGCTTCAAATATCTCAGCAAGAGAAAGAAATATTTATATGTCAAGCCAAGTACATCAAGGAAATGCTCAAGAAATTCAAAATGGAAGATTGCAAAGCTGTCCTTACTCCGATGGTAACATGTTGCAAATTGAGCATAGACGACTCATCTAAGGATGTGGATCAGAGGTTGTATAGATCTATGATTGGTATTATTCTATATGTAACAGCCTCCGGGCCAGATGTTATGCAAGTAGTTGGACAAGTAGCAAGATTCCAAGCAGCACCAAAAGAATCACATATTATTGTCGTCAAAATAATTATTCGATATCTAAAGGGCACAAAAGAATATGGCTTGTGGTATCCCAAGGGTAATAATCTCAGTATTCAAGCCTTTACAGATGCAGATTGGGCAAGAAGCGTTGATGATTGTAAGAGTAATAGTGGAGCAGCATTATATCTAGGAGGTTGTCTCGTATCATGCTTGAGAAAAAAGAAAAATTCAATCTCATTATCTACATCGGAAGCAGAATACATTACAGCAACATCATGTTGTACTCAAGTCCTTTGTATGAAACAAACTTTGCAATATCTTCAAGTACAATTCAGTGAGCCTATTCCCATATTCTGTGACAACACCAGTGCCATCTGCATCTCTAAGAATCCTGTCATGCATTAAAAAACAAAACACATTCTGATCAAATATCATTTTGTTAGAGAACAAGTTACTGAAGAAAATATCAAACTTGAGTATGTTGGTACAAAAGAACAAATCGTTGATATCTTCTCTAAACCTTTACCTCGGGAATCATTTGAAAATATTCGCCATAAGCTTGGGATTCTCCCAAGTTCTCATTAGATTTTCCTTATTCATAATATAAAGGGGGAGTGGAAGTGTGTACAGGTCCGCAGGATGGTTGTGTGTCAGGGGGAGTTACCCTTTACCATTGATGTCAAAGGGGGAGAGAATGTTGTTGGAAGAGGTGTCATGATCGCAGTGGGAGTACTTGTGTTGCCATCAATGCTAAAGGGGGATATTGTTGATCAGCGGTTGTCATTGATGTCAACCAAAGCAGCATCAGGGGCTACCCCAATATTGCATGGGATTTGTGACCTACCAAATTACTATATTCTGGGTCAAGAATGCTTTTGATGGTTTCTACTTATCGAGATGTTTCTGTTGATGTATGGCACGCCACGAATTCTTCACGGTTTGAGAGATATTCATGTTTGAAGCTTGTACCCCTAGTTAGTGGGCTAAAACCCCATGGGGTTGTGGCATGGGTCATTGAAAAGTCATAATTAATATTTTTTAAGCTCTTAAAATCCCTCCCACGTTCACTGGTTCAAGCCCCTCTCAACCTAAGCATTTATATAAATTTTGATCCTCATATCCTCCTTATGTAGGGATTTCGCTATCTGAAACAAGTCATCGTAGAATTTTCGCTCTAATTTTTTTTTTTTTTTTTTTTTTTTTTTTTTTATGAAGGTTCAGAACATGAAATTTTTATGAGGCGAAGTTGAAATCCTAAGGAAGCTCCTGTAAAAATATCAGGTCAAGGTGCACAATATTTGTGGAGATATGATCTATGGAAGTCTGTGTTTTTGCAAGCTTCTGAAATTCATCTCAAAGAAACGACCTTGGGAAAATCATCATAAATCTCTCTTTGAGTATTGGATTGGAATTCTGTAAAAAGTGGCAGATAGTGCACGGACTATAGTTTTCGCTCTATCAATTTTAGAGCCGAATGAAGAAACAGTGACATGTGGCATGCCGTACAAGTTCGCTTTACTGAAATAGTCCATAATTAGGGCATTATGAGAGATTGGGCATAAATCTCTTTTGAAGAATCCAAATTGGGTCAGACCTATGGCATTGGAAAGAAGTCTCGGAGGAATACTATAGGACCAAAAATCACATATTGGAGATCTGAAATAACAGAGATACACCAGATTCAATATAGAGCTCCTAGAAGGCAAGAAAAATCTAGATCATGTGTTATCAAAGGGCTGCAAAGGACCAAAATTTCTAGGGCAGCAAAGCAAAGCAAGGTGTAGTAGAGGGTAGCATGACAAGAGAAACAACCAAGGTGCAGAACGACCACAAGAAGTTCATCACATGAATTCTTCAAGTGGGCAGCGCTGCATACAGTCATTGTAAAGGTATCATTGTACTGTCATTGTAAATACATTATTGTAAAAATTGTACTAGTGTCTATCTGGCAAGAGTTGAAGAGGCAGTGTCGGGAGGTCTAGGATAATCTTTAGGTGGTTGTGTCATAGTTGGGGTTATGGTCTAGTGTGTGTTCTTCTTCTACATCATTCTATATCATTGTAAAGTGGACCATTTTCCATGGTACGAGAGTCCATTCTTCTTTTATTCTTCTATAGGGTGGTGCTAGGGTGAGTTATAGCTCATTGGGTGTTGGGGCATCCGTTCAGTTGACTAGTGAAGAATCTCGGGCGTTGGAGCGTCCATCCAGTGGGAGATGGAGAAGAATGCTTTTCTAGATTCAACGAAGTTGGAGCTTTATTTTCAATTGGAGTTGAATATTAAAGAATTATTAGAAAAGCATTAGGTGGTTTTTGTCCCAGAGTGGGTTTCCACCGTAAAAACTATGCTCATTTGTGTTCCTTTTGGTTACTGCTATCATTGTACAAACACTGATAATAATTGAAGATTAAATAATGCTCTAATTGAAAGGAATACTGATTCACCCCCCCTCTTAGTATTTCCAACAAAATTTTTGAGAAGAATCTTTAGGCACAGGGGAAGAAGGTGTATAAGTCACTTCTCCCAACTGCAACTGAAAACTAGTGTAGAAGAGGAACTTCCAACTAAAGGTTTATATTCCTCTTCAGACAATCTAGGCTTCTTTGAACTTTGAATTGTATCTCCTTCTAAGTTAATTATCTCTTCACTACACCTCTTTAAACCTTTCTCTGTGGCATGGGGAGTTTCAATCTCCATTCCTTTTAATGCTCCTATCTTAACTCAATTATCTAATTTATCCATATCATCAAGTCATACTTCCACGTCAACTATATGGGTTTCCATGTGGCAGTCAACTTTGATCTTTTACTTCTTCTTGTTTTTTCCTGTCAACCCCAAAATTTGACTAGCGATAACGTCGTCATACAAAGTCCTAGTGCACCCGTTTAAGTTGTGTTGGATTCATAATTTCGATCTATTCATCATACAAAGTCCCTTTTCACTTGTTAAAGCTATGTTGGATTCATAATTTCGAGCTCTATGTGATGGTGCCCTTTACAAGTAATTTTGAGACAGTAAACTTTGAGCATTAAGATACACCAGGATCACGCCTTCCCATAAAAAGAATTTTTGGACTCCAAAAGTTGTATAAAAATGGAATAGACTCAATTATCAAATTCCCACACCCACTAAATCAACAACAAGCCAAGAGAAACGCTATGTTGCATGTAAGTGATTTATACATGATATCACTTTTACAAATTTCCCAACTATGGGGACATGCAACATGTGACTTACAAATAAAATGCAACATTCAACTAGACAAATAGTCTACCCATTTCTTACCCAACCAAAGTAGTGAGTTCTCTTTTTTCAAACCAATTTCTTCATGATCTGCTTCAGGGAGGGCTACAATGTTCTCCACTCTTCCATCTCCCACTTCCTTCATAGGTGATTATATACCCTTCTTGTACTGCTTAGGATGAAGTTGCAGATGAAGTTTCCAACACTTTCCAATCCAGTGCCTACTTATATTACAATGGGTGGAAAAATTATTATGCTTGTTTCTTGGAAAAAATGCCTTCAAACTCGGATGATGGTCTTCCCTCCTTGTTTCAACTCCAATTGACATGTTCACTTTCTTGATCAATGCCTTCCTTTTTGGCACTTGGCTACACAATGGTTAGGTGCATGAAAAAAAGTACAAGGAAACATATTCCATAAAGTTTGATTCAAATGATCATGTTGTTTATAATCAAAGAAAACTTTTGTATAATCATGATGCTTATACCTTTCATGGTTTTCTTTCGGACTGTGAATTCAACAAGAAATTGATTGGCGAGGAGAACTTGATTTTGTCCTTCCTTTGAAATGCTCATCTCTCTTTGGAGATGTCTTGCAATCATCTTCATTTTCACGATGTGATACTTCATCAATTTGTAAGAGTTCTTTCTGCATGAATTCCACACTTGAATTCCTTGTTTTTGCAGTTTTGGAGCATTCTCCAACTTCTTCCTGGACATATCCAAATCCTTCATGCTGAGGTTGTGTTCTTACCTCAATAGGGTTAATGATACTGTGACTACTAATTCCAAGACCTTTTCCATTGTATCCCATCTTGGTCAAAAATTTCATATCAATACCTTTGGTATGTTTCTCAAATGATGCAAATGAAGCATTACCATTATCACGATAATGGTTGGAACTTGAACATGAAGTATTTTTTACCTCCTTTCTGGTTTGTGACCATGGGTAATTTTCCTGAAGTTTGACCGTTTCCTCCTTCTTCTCTGTTGTAGACTAAGCGGTAGATGAAGCTTCTAGTAAACCACTCTTGTGGTACGACACATAGGAAGTATTCTCCAACTGACAAAAGGTACAAACATCAATATTCTCCTCATAAGATCCATATCTTGTATACTTGTCATGACAACAAACCTGTCTAGTCTTGGATGGAATTTTTACTGCTTCAGTAGCAGAACATTCACCAATTTTCTCCTTTATAGCATTAGACAACATAATACATAATAGAAATTGCAGAAGAGCAAGAGGAAAATAGGGAACCAACACTAGCTTAGTTGTTTTCTTCACTCAATACCCCCAAGACACCCAATACACCTACAAGGAGAAAGGATAAGAATGTCACTCATTGTTATTCATCCTTTGAAAAAGATAGCACTAATGAAGATTTTTCAGAGACAGAATATGAAGAAGCTCAGTCTAGTGGTATTGTGGAGAAGAGAAAAAGGGTTTCCTATATTCCAAATCCATACCTTAAGAGGCCTCACACTCGGCCAAAAAACAAACTTAGACTGAATATCAAATTGATTGCTAACCAAATACTGAGAGATGAAGTCATCAATATTGATGAAAGCCCAGATAAGGAAACGAAGAAGGCCAGAGCTCATAAACAAAAGCATACAAGAAAATGAACTAGAAGGCTTACTAAGGCAGAGTCTCTCAAGATATTTGCTTCAATACTTGATTTCATCTAACCCTTTCAGAAGAAGTTCACACATTTTTGGCATAATCTAAAAGCACAGCTATTTGCATAATTTCCGGTTATAGCTACCTAATTTTGAAAAGGGTGACTATTATATCCTAAGTTTTTGGATGAAGGGACTGGGGTCATTTTTTGTTCAAGTCTCGAGGGGTGATACTGAGGAGTAGTTACATGCATGCATTATCCACAGAAGTAGCTACTACCAGGTGTCATTGATTAAGCTCCCTTCTAAATTTCATAATTTTGTTTTGCACTTTTTGGGGAAAACAACCACATGTCATCTTCAACTGCTGTTTGCACTTTTTGTGGAAGTGGTTGTACCAGAACAGAGGAGCAGTCTTCCAACAGATTGCCACATCATTCCAGCCACTTCTAATTACAAGCCATCATGCTGTTTATTTTATTTATGTTGCACTTTTGTTGCACCACTTTGTATTAAAGTTTAAGATAAGCCTCATCTTTTGTATGAGAATGTAATAAATTTTTTAGAACAGATTCACACTTTTGGTGGAGATTTCACTATAATGTCTCTTGTATATATATGATGAAACTCCATGAAGAAAAGGTTCATGGTTTGTGAATATTTTTCTCATATGATCAGTGTACCTTTTCAGTGAATGACATTGAAGAAGACTTTTGAGGATTTATTACCTACTTGATATGTGTATTGTTAATCTTTCTATGTGTTTCCACATCTCAATCTCTTCAGGCAGTTTGCAATTTCAGATTTTGTTGTATGTTTTTATGAGTCTCTTTATGTGTTTATGTATCTTGTCAACTTCTATCAGTCTTACATAGTGAGATTTCTTGATGAGATATATATAATGACAGTTTAAAGAGCATTCCTTATGACAATGATCTTTCATGATATTCAATAAGATTATTGTAAGTCTTGGTATAGATTTCTCTTGTTGATATATTACCAAACTGTTTCTTGTGTGTTTTTTCATCAAATTAGTGGATTTATGCTTTGCAAACCCACTGTTCCCTCCACTATTTCACACTTTCTTCTCTTCATAGGCTACAAACTTACCTTTTTGCTACCATATCAGGACTCAATACCCTCATTAGTGTGACAATGAACTTGACTGAAATCCCTTTTCAGTGATTGGGGGTTTAAACCATGTACCAATAAATAATCCAAATCATTAAATTTCCTCAGAGCTTAGGATGTGACTGGTCAAGCACTTGAAGCAGTTAAAGTGTTGATTCCAGCGCTAACATCTTTTGGTGCGTCTGTCGGGACATGAAGGCCTTGAAACGAAGTATTATCCCGAGTCTCTTGTTTTGAATTGTTGAAAATCAATTCTTGATGGTAAATAAGAATTGGTGATTTTAATAAGACTACAAATTGGTTCACCTGGAGACTCTACAAAGAGGAAGAGGGTTTTCAAGACCTCCTACTACAAGGAGAAATTAGGGATCAACTACTGTGACTCCAGTTGCTGATCCAGAGAAGGTCATTAAATATGCAAAAGGAAAACATAGATAAATTGAAGCCACATTTCAACCAGCGAAGAAGGTACATCAAAAGTACATTCCAAGGAAAAAGGTAACCTCATCTACATTAGAATCAAAGGAAATTTTAGTTTCAAAAAATTCTGCTGAAAAATCTCAAGTTGAGACTGCTTCCCTAGAAAATAAAGTAGATGATGTTAACCTAGGGTCAGCTAAATTTTTTTCTCACTCATCATTTAGTAATTTGAGATAAGTACTATTCCAGTCAAAGATGAAAAAACAGAGGTTTTAAGTGTCAATAAGGAATCAAAAGACTTTGTGATGATAGAAGGGGAGTTAGAACAAGTATTGGGAATTGCACCTTTTCTTGATAGGGATGTTTTGATTGAAGAAGATTTTAAAAACATTATAAATTTCCTTCAAACCCATCCTGAATATCAGCCTTTTATTACCCCTCAGCAAGAGTATTTTCCACTAGAAGGGAATGTTCCTGAAGGCCTGACTTTCAACTTACCTGACTTTTTAGCTCAGCAAAATAAAGTTTACCCCTCAAGAGACAACATTTGAATCTAATTATTCTGTAGAAGGTGAAACAAATACCTCCTTTATTCATCTCTTTGAAAATCCATTATTTGCAGTCCCAAAACTTGAACAATTAGCTCAAGAATTCCAATTTTCTGTTGTCCCAAATCAGATTCAAATTCCGCAAATTGTAATTCCTAATTCCCAAAAAGCTACAACAACCTGTCATTCATCAACTATACATCAACAAACCATGGCTTGGCCTTCCCTTACCAGGATGCAGTAGATAGTGGCTACAAGACATGCACCACTTTCTCTTCCTCAACCTTTGCATCCTCTTCCTCAAGGGGATTACCTGAAATATCTTCCAAAATACACAGGGGAGGGAGAAGGAGTTTCTGCTAAGGAACATTCGGTTTCTTTCTATAGTTATGCTGATAACCAAAAAATTGAACATGAATATGTCTGGTCAAGACTCTTTGTTCAGAGCTTGGACGGAGAAGCTCATAAATGGTTTAGAAGTCTACCACCAAACTCAATAACAAGAATAAATGATTTGGAGGAAGTATTTGTGAAATAATGGGGTGATAGGAAAGACTATGTGTACTACCTTATGGAGTTTGGAACTCTGAAAAAGAAGACAGATGAGCCATTGGCTGACTTTACAAAGAGGTTTAATAAAATTTATCAAAAATTTCCTGAAGAAATTAAGCCTCCTGAAACCACAGCTATGTTAACTTTTGCTAATGCTTTAGATTCTGAGTTTGCTTTATGGTTAAGGGCTGAGAAAGCACAAACATTGATGGATATGCAAGAGGCTGCAATTGGAGTGCAGTCTAATCTTATGGCTTCAAATAAATTGAAAATGGAGGAGGAGAAAGCAGCAAAGGACAAAAAGAAAATGAAAGAAGAAAAGCCTTCTTCCTCCAAAACTCTTACAGCAGAAGAAAAGATTGATTAAATGTCCAATTTGATCAAGGAACTTGCCGCTAAGATGACAAAATTGGAGTTAGAAAACAAACCAGCAGCTAGAGCCAATCAAAATGAAGCCAATAGAAATTGGGCTCCCTTCAAAAGACCTTTTCAGCCTCAACAAATCCTACAACACCCAAGGAGGAATGCCAATGATCAAAATGTTCAATAACTTTGCTAAAGAAGGGTAGCAAGAACATGATGAAGAAAATGAAGACATAAACCTTGTAGGAGAAACATCATAGTCTACATGTTTGACTTTACAAGAATATGAAGACCAGTTAAGGATATATATGTTTTCAGATGATGAATGCTCAAATTCATGCACAAAATGATAAAAAAAAGCAAGAAGCTCAAAACAGAAACTATCCTCTGAGGTCCAAAGGTCCTATTTAGAAACCTGAACAAAAATCAGATTCTGACAAACAAGCTACTAAACAAAAGGCCAAAGTTAGTGATGTCCCTCCACCTCATAATTTTGCTTCGCAAAAAATAAAGGATTAGCTCCTCTTTATTTCAGTTTTAAATTAGAACTGAATAAAATTAAGATTCCTATTCCACTTCTGGAATTGTTGAAAAATGCAGCATACAAAGAGTCTTTTAAAATTCTATTACAACCACCTCTCGCTCCTGATTCAGTCAATATTGTGGATGAACATCCTACTATTTATTTAGGTTGCCATGTCCAAGACCAAAATGATGATAATTCACCACCTTTATATGTTTCACTCAATATACATGACAAATTGTTGCATAATTTTCTATTAGATTATGGGGCTTCTCACAATCTAATGCCAAAGAAAGTGATGGGTGAATTAGGATTAGAAATCACCAAGAAATACCATGACATATACACCTTTGATTCCAAAAAAGTCAAATGTTTAGGAGTGATTAAAGACTTGGTTGTTTCTCTTACCCAAATTTCTATGAAAAGCTTAGTGATGGACATCATAGTTGCGGACATACCTTCTAGATTTGGGATGTTGATTTCCAAATCTTGGTCTAAAAAATTGGGGGGCACCCTTCAGATGGATATGTCATATGCCACAATCCCAGTGTTTGGAGGATAATTCAGGAGGTTGTATAGGGAAACCCAAATGGCCTATGTCATTAGTGATCAGCATAATCCCTCAAATCATCCTATATATGCTAAGGAGAAGGAATTGGGGTCATCCATATTACACATTGTTGCTGATGATAACAATTTCCAGCCTGAAATTAACAAAAAACAACACTTCCAAGATACAAATGAGCATCATTTAGAGGGAGGACAGATATGAAAATTGTACTTTGATGGAGCCTCATCAAGAGAAGGATCGGGAGCTGGTGTTGTTCTCAGTTCTCCCACTTAGAAAAGGGTAACTATATCATATAAATTGCAATTTGTTACCACTAATAACACTGCTGAATATGAGGCGCTTGTTCTAGGTATGAAGGCAGTGAAAGACTTGGGAGCTAAACGACTAGTTGCTTTTGGTGATTCAGAATTGGTGATAAGGCAAGTGAGAAAAAATTATGAAGTTAAAAATTCCAAATTGAAGAATTATAGGAATGAAGTATGGGACTTAATTGAGCATTATTTTTCAGTATTTGATGTAAAATTTGTCACTAGAGAGGAAAATCAAATGGCTGATTCACTAGCTATTGCTAATAGTAATTTTAAAGTTCCTCTTGATGTTAAGGCAACATATGATGTTCAAATAAAAAATATAACTTCTATTCCTAATAATATAAAATACTGGCAAGTATTTGAGGATCAAAAGGAAATTCAAAATTTGTAAAAAGAGGTTGTAGACATTCAAATTAATGATGAGCAGGATATTGTTGAAAATCAAAATAGCAAGTCTTTCAAAAAGGTCATGGCTGGGAAATACATTATTGAATTGAACACAAACCATATTCCTAAAGTCCTAGTTCCTTTAGAAAGATTGTTGGACAATAATGATGTTTTTTTAAAGCCTGAAAATAAAGCTGATGGAGAGAGCACAATTGACTGTAATATTGGTACAAAAGATCAGCCAAGATTAGTCAAAGTTTCTAGATTTCTTTCTCTAGAAACTAGAACAAAATATGTCCAGCTGATATGCAGATATTTTCGCATGGTCCCACAATGAGTTGAAGACCTATGCTAGAAATATAATGGAGCAAAAAATTCCCAAAAAGCAGAAGCAAAGCATGTAGCACAAAAGATAAGGCATATAGATCCCATGTTGCTCCCTATCATTGAAAAAAGAAATCAGAAAATTATAGGAAGCAAAAATAATTCTACCTTCAAGATTTTCTAATTGGGTAGCTAATATAGTCCCGGTTCGAAAGAAGAATGGCGAAATAAGAATTTGTGTTGATTTTCGCAATCTGAACCGGCGTTCATTGAAGGATAACTATCCATTACCCAAGATGGATTATATTTTGCAGAAAGTTGTAGGCTCCAAAAGATTGTCAATGATAGATGGTTTTTCAGGCTATAATCATATTTCAGTTGATAGACAAGACAAAGAAAAGACAACATTTACTACACCCTGGGGGACATTCATGTACGACAAAATGCCATTTGGTCTAATGAATGCAGGTGCAACATTTCAATGGGCAATGGATATTGCCTTTGCAGGAGAAAAAGACAGATTTGTAGTCATTTACTTGGATGAAATTACAGTCTATTCAAAATCTGATGAAGATAATTTGAAACATTTGAAACAAGTTTTTGACAAATGTAGAAAATTTGGTTTGTCCTTGAACCCAAATAAGTCATCCTTTGTTGTTTAAGAAGGAAAATTATTGGGACATATTGTGACAGAAAGTGGTATCTATATTGATCCAGGGAAAGTTGAGGCTATTCAGAAGATTGGTTTGCCAAGGAATAAAAAAGAATTGCAGTCATTTTTGGGGAAAATTAATTTTCTGAGGCGCTTTATTCGAAATTTTGCAGAGTTGATAAAACATATAAATGTCTTGGTGAAGAAAGATGCAGAATTCAAGTGGCGAGATGAAGCAAAATTTTTTTTTTTGTTCAGAAATCAAGTCTGCCTTGACTGAAGCTCCAGTTTTAATTAGTCCTGATTTTGAAAAAGATTTTCTGATTTTTTCATATGCTTCAGAAGAAACAATTGCAGTTGTCTTGTTACAAAGAACAAATAAGGTTTAGAACAACCTATTTCATTTTTCATTCGTGCTTTAAGAGATGCTGAATTAAAGTACAACTTGACTAAAAAACAAGCATATGCACTAGTTAAGGCTTTAAAGTCTTTTTGAGTTTATGTGTTATATTCAAAAATTGTTGCTTTTGTGCCAAATATCATTGTCAAAGATGTATTGCTGCAGCCAGATACAGATGGCAGGAGGGGAATATGGTTGACCAAAATTCTGGAATTTTATATTGAGATCAGACCTACTAAATTGATAAAAGGACAAGACTTGGCTCGCTTGATGGCTGAATCTAACTGCAAGGCTCTAAATTTGAATATGGAGGTAGTTGACGAAAAAGATGGAGAAGGTATATATGATTATCTTGAAATATTTCATTCAAATTGGTATAAGGATATAGTATATTTTTTGTTAAATTTCAACTATCCCCCTGAAATGGAGAAGTAAAAAAGGAGAGCTTTTAAATTGAAGGTCGTTAAGCATTTCATTTTAGAAGACCATCTTTACTGGAAAGACCCTATGTGAGTCTTATTGAGATGTGTAAATGAAGCTGAGTCATAGGAGTTTATGACATAGATACATGCAGGAGTGTGTGGAGAAAATTTGTATTGGAAGGCCATTGCAAACAAAATATTAAGAGCTGGCTGTTATTGGGCAACTCTTTTCTTTGATGTTTTTGCCAAAGTCAGGACTTGTGTCGAATGTCAAAGGTTTGCTGGTAAACAGAAGTTTCTTCCATTACCTCTTATTCCTATTTCAACAGATGTTCCTTTCCAACAGTGGGGGTTTGACTTCATCGGTGAAATTCATTCACCTTCATCAGTACAGCAGAGATGGATTCTTACAGCTACAAACTATTTTACTAAGTGGATAGAAGTTTTTCCAACCAGGAATGCCACTAATACGGTAATAATCAAATTTCCGTTGGAAAACATTATGCATAGATTTGGTTGTCCATAGAAATTAGTGACTGATAATGCAATGGTTTTTAAGTCTACTAAGATGAATAGCTTTTGTCAGCAATATGGTATTGAATTGACTCATTCCACACCTTATTACCCTCAAGGTAATGGGTTAGCTGAGTCATCCAATAAAATCTTGGTGATAATCATTAAGAAGATGTTTCCTGAAAATAAGAGAAATTGGGACACTCAGCTAGTGCATGCTCTTTGGGCATACATGGTAAGTGGCAAAAGATCAATTGGAATGTCTCCCTTTCAGCTTGTATATGGTATTGATGTTGTGATGCTATTGCAATTAGCTCTTCATGTTATGAATTTTCTATAAGATGAAATTGATGATGAAAATCCAATTCAAAGGAGAATGTCGCAACTGATAGAAACTCATCAAATCAGAGAGTCACTGATGGACAAAGTACAAAAATATCAGACTAAAGTCAAATCTATTTTTGACAAAAGAGCAAATCAACAATTATTTCAGGAGAATGATTTGGTGTTGCACTAGGATGTGAGGAGGGAAGACCATGGAAAGCATGGTAAGTTTGACAATTTGTGGTTTGGGCCATTTAGAATTGCTCAAGTTTTGGAAAACAATACATTTATGCTAAAACATCTAGATGATGATCAGTTGATTAGAGGTCTAGTTAATGGTCATTTTCTTGAAAAGTTCCTTGTTTGATAAGTTAGTTAGTCATTCCATTGTAAATATCTGGGGTGAAGTGTCAATAAAACTCCATGCCCAATGGTACTCATGTCTGTAAATATGATGAGTCTTGAGTTCAGTCAGTCAAAGGTCAATAGTCATAATTTCCAGAAGTCTTCTAAATTTTGAAAGTTTTAAGGCACCGAGTCTACAGTCCTTGAAGTCTCACAGGGAGGACTTCATCCCCAATAGGAGGCAATGTTAGCACTATAAATGTTAATAGTCTGACCGCCATTGTATCATTGTTTTCAAAATTTTCTTATTTCCTACCCTATGTCGAAGTTTGAGTCATTTTCAATAAAAAAACCAAAAGGAGTCTCAAAACCAAAAGATTTTTTAAGTTTAATAGGTGATATTGTGTCTCATGTTCATAAAAGAAGTTAAAACCACTGTTTTAACTTAGGTTAGTGTCGAAGGCTATTGGTCATTTTTGCAATAAAATTATAGCTGCTCTTTCCGGGATAATAACTACCTCTATTTAAGTTTCATTGGTAATACAGTTATGTAAAAAAGGGCGGCTATTTCTCCAAATTGAAGGATACATTACTGATACAATAAAAAAGGGCGACTATTTCTTCAAGAACTTGTTTTCATTGGTAACATAGTGAAAAGTGCAGCTATTTCTCTGAAGATTAGTTATATTGCAATACAAAGATAAAGGTAGCTATTTCTGAGGCATAAGGAGCTACAAGGAATATTTTCAGGGAAAAGATCATTCCTCTTTGAAGATGATTGAAGATCTCCTATGTTATAATATGATTATTCTTTTTAACAAGATTAATTATTTTTGACTTAGGAGAATTATTATAGGTGAATGGTTATAGTATTAATGCAACTAACCTATAGCTACCCTACTAAGTTGAAGCAGAGATCATGGTACAAGGTATCAATTATTAAATGATGTAGTGGAGTGTTATAAGTTATGGGGTGACTTGGCGCCTGTGTTTGAATGATTTCAAATCATGCCATCACACCATACCATGATTAAAGGCGTAGCTTCAGAGGGTTAAGTTCAATATTCTCAAGTCCGAGGTTATCTATGGAAGTTACAGCTAACAAGAGTCACGTCTTCCAACAACTAGTTTATCATTCCAAAGCTAGAAATCAGGGCTTTGTGTAGGGTTTTGCCTCCAGGTTAAACAACTGTGGGTTTAGATGGAGCTTAGTTGTTGAGAAGTATGGGAAAAGGTGGGAATTTTAATAGGTTCGAGCCAACAAAAACCAGGTTTATTGATGCTAGAGCCAAACCTCAATTTAAATCAGTAGGTTGGTATAAGTTTTTGCAGAAATTTTCCAGAGAAAATGTGTCCTTAGCACAAGCTTTTGCCGAGAGCTTTGATGGGGAGCAAGACTTTCAAAATATATGAAGCCATCATAGCTTGAGCTACTCAAACCTTGGCCACTGGAGAATGCTGGTTCAAGAATAAAATGTTGCCAACATAAGTAATTCCCTTCCTCAAACCTAAATATGTGAATGTAAAATGGAATCCAACTGTGCATATTTCTTGTTTTAGGGCTGAATACCAACATGTGATCACCACTGTGCAATCGTACATTACATGTGAGGGTAGGTTCTCCTCTATCCAACATTACCAAACAAGATTTCTTGCTCATATTTCAGTTGACAAACCTATGAATTTTCCCTACTTCTTGTACATATCCTTGCTCAAATGTCCTTAAATTTGCATAAAATCCCTAACTATCCCCTGGACAACCTATATCATAGGGGTTTAATTAAAATTTTGATTGTCTACCACCTTAAAAAGAAAAGGACTACCTGGGATAAATCCATAATAGAGGAGGGGTTTGGTAGTACCAACTCTAGGAGAAGGGTAGGGAGGCCCAAGAAGAAAAATGCTCATGAACAAACTAGTGCAACTCCTATGCCAAACAGGTCATAACCAGCTCGTTCTACCCCATCAACAAATAGGAAAACTAGAAGTTTTGCTAGGAGGGATAGAACTGAAACTGTCACTTCTATACCCATGGTGCAGCCTGCAGAGAAATTTTATGAGAGGAAAACTCCAAAGGAATCACAGACTTTAGCAACATTCATCGGAGAACATTCCATGAGATTCAAGCAAGGGAACACTGTTAAGTCTACATGTGAGGAAAACAAAGCTTCTTCCTCAAGATATAGAGGCATAAGAAGGTTGATCCTAGGAGAGAAAATTTCAGAGCAAGCCAACCCTGAAATTCCAGTTGAAATACCAGTTCAAGTACCAGTACAAGTATCTATTCCAGTTCAACACTCCATTCCAGCAGTTGCAGAAGAGCAAAGAGGAAAATAGGGAACCAACACTAGCTCAGTTGCTTTGTTCCCTCAATACCTCCAATACACCCAAGACACCTACAAGGAGAAAGGATAAGAATGTCATTAACTCTTATTCATCCTTTGAAGAAGATAACACTTATCAAGATTTTTTAGAGACAAAATATGAAGAAGGTCAGCTTAGTGGTATGGTGCAGAAGAGAAAAAGGGTTTCCTATATTCCAAATCCATACCATAAGAGGCCTCACACTCGGCCAAAAATCAAACTTAGATTGAATAGTAAATTGATTGCTAACCCAAGATTGAGAGATGAAGTCATCAATATTGATGAAATCCCAGATAAGGAAACCAAGAAGGCCAGAGCTCAGAAAAAAAAGCATACAGGAAAAAGAACTAGAAGGCTCACTAAGGAGGAGTCTCTCAAGATTGTTGCTTCAATAGTTGATTTCATCTAATCCTTTTAGGAGAAGCTCACACATTTTTGGCTTAATCTAAAAATGCAACTATTTGCAGAATTTCCGGTTATAGCTACCCAATTTTGAAAAGGGGAGCTATCATTTCCTGAGTTTTTGGAGGAAGGGAGTGGGAGACGTTTTTGTTCAAGTCTCGAGGGGTTCTACTAAGGAGTAGTTACATGCATGCATTATCCATAGAAGTAGTTGCTGCCAGGTGTCATTGATTAAGCTCCCTTGTAAATTTCAGAATTCTGTTTTGCACTTTTTGGGGAAAACAACCACATGCCATCTTCAACTGTTGTTTGCACTTTTTGTGGAAGTGGTTGTACTAGAACATAGGAGAAATCTTCCAACAGGTTGCCACATCATTCCAGCCACTTTGAATTACAAGCCATAATGTTGTTTATTTTATTTATGTTGCACATTTGTTGCACCACTTTGTATTAAAGTTTAAGATAAGCCTCATCTTTTGTATGAGAATGTAATAACGTTTTTAGAACAGATTCACACTTTTTGTGGAGATGTCAGTATAATGTCTCTTGTATATATATGATGAAACTCCATGAAGAAAAGGTTCATGGTTTGTGACTCTTTTTCTCATATGACCAGTGTACCTTTTCAGTGAATGATATTGAAGAAGACTTTTGAGGATTTATTACCTACTTGATATGTGTATTGTTAATCTTTCTATGTGTTTTTGCATCTCAATCTCTTTAGATGCAATTTGCAATTTCAGTTGTTGTTGTATGTTTTTATGAGTCTCTTGATGTGTTTATGTATCTTGTCAACTTTCATCAGTCTTACACAGCGAGCTTTCTTGATGAGATATATATAATGACAGTTTAAAGAGAATTCCTTATGACAATGATATTTCATGATATTCAATAAGATTATTGTAAGTCTTGGTATTGCTTTCTCTTGTTGATATATTACCAAACAATTTCTTGTGTGTTTTTTCATCAAAGTAGTGGATTTTTTATTTGCATACCCACTGTACCCTCCACTATTTCACACTTTCTTCTCTTCATAGGCTACAAACTTACCTTTTTGCTACCATATCAGGACTCAATACCCTTATTAGTGTGACAGTGAACTTGACTCAAATCCCTTTTCAGTGATTGAGGGTTTAAACCACCTACCAATCATATAATCCAAATCATTAAATTTCCTTAAAGCTTAGGATGTGACTGGTCAAGCACTTGAAGCAATCCAAGTGTTGATTCTAGAGCTACCACATACCATGTCATATAAACCAAATAAAACACAATCAACATACCTCAGTGAAGTTCAGGGGTGGCTATCATGTCTCCAAAATCAGTCCAGATTAGCATCACACACACGCACACACACACACACACCAACACACACACACACACACACACAGATATGCATAATCATATCGATATATCGACATAATACCAATCATCTTCCCAGTTACCATGCATGATGCCACAAACTATAATACTGACTAGATACCTAATCATATCCACTGCATGCATGCATAAAAACCATATAGATACTGGCATGCATGCATAAAAACACATTCTTCCCATTCAATCCAAGTATTTGATCCATGATCTGATACCAATATGTAACGACACCTCCCACATTTACCTAATTTCACCGGCCTACCAGGGTAAACATGAGATGAGTGCTACTATGAGATGGCCTAACCTCCTAGGTACCATTAAGGAAGTGGGGTTAACTAATAACGACAAACTGACCTTTTACAACATCCTACAAGGGACACAGGGAGCTTAGAGGTTGAGAAACCACCCTAGGTAGCCAAAATTTGAACTAAACACCCTTTTCTATGACTTGGGCCCTCAACCACACCCACAATGAGGCGTCCATGTGGTTGGAAGCCTCCAACCGCATTCACAAGCTTGTATCCATGCTGTTGCAACCCAAACTTTCCAGTTAGGAGCATGAGGTCCCAGATTCTGAGCCTAAATTCCAGGTTAGCTTCTAGACCACTGCCCAAAACTTCCTGTAAATTATCATATGCATAAATGGCATAGCAAAAAGGCTAAACATTTAGACTTGAGTCAGAGACTTGAACCAACTAGGCCTAACCATGATAGTCATTTCATCAAATATATAAATAACATTTAATCTACAAGTCATGAATACATATATGAACACATGGGTCTAATACTTATATGAGAATCATCAAGAAGGTCTCGTTCCCTCTCATAATAGCCGCAATAACATTTGTTAGCTCATGAATTCATTAACCATTCATCAAAAAATCAAACACATCAAGAGGCATAGCTAGAACCTGTTATGAAACCTTGCTTATAACCAACATATAATTAGAATAATAATCATGATAGAACAACCATCAAATACACTTAATAAAAAGTACAAGTACTCATGAAATACAAGAGGAAAATATCCCTTATTAACATATGCAAAATCCAACCAAGTGAGGGACTTCCGCATACCACCTAACCATAGATTGGGTTTGACCAAATCTTTCTTTCAGCCAATCACTCCCATTCCATATTCCAAGCATGAATGTGGGACTCATGAGAAAAAACCAGGGCTTCTTGGAGATTAAACCACCTCCACCCTCAGGATTTACTGCAATCCCGCCAAAATTGATCAACAGATCAGTAGGCCCAAAACAAGAACATAAATAGCCGGGGATATCCAGAGATTAAACCATCTCCACCCTTAGGATTTACCGCAATGCCGCCAAAACTGGTCAAGGATCACTAGGCCCAAAACAAGCTTTCACGCCTCATAATTTCTTCACCAATACCTTGAGGAATTTTTCCGTCTCCACCCTCAGGCTTTATCGCAATCCTGCCAAAACCGATCAAGGGATTCCTAGGCCCTTGGGAATTTTCCTGAGACCAACTCACCTAGTTCCAAAACCACCTAACAATCCAAAACTTAACCAAATGATTGAACCCCATCACACCATGACTATGCGGAAATGACAAGGAAAGGCTGAAACCACTGTCACACCTGGAAAAACCCATGCCCCTGACAACAAGAGAACCAAATAGACACATGCATGTACCATGCATTCACAAACCAGCTAGGAAATCACACATGCAACCTGTTACCTGCAAGTATTTCTGCTGAAGTTGCTTGATCTAACTTTTCCTTGCATGTCCATTTCTTTCATTTGCTTCCTTATCCTTCCTTTACCTTCCTTTCTCCATTGTTATATTGCTCCAAGAATGCTCTAAGTGTGAAAGAGTATGATAAAATAGAGAGAGCTCCAAAACTGAATTGACAAAAATCTAACCTACAAGCTAACCAACAAAAGTTGCGAACTGATCCTCAGAAGCCTTTTTATTATTGAAGCCTCTATTTTCTTCAATTTCCTCTATTTTCCCTTCAATTTTTTTCTCATACAATTTTGTGACCTTTCATCTCCCTTTTCTCCTAATTTCCTTTATTTTGATAATTGAATGCCAATTAATGCCTCTTTTCCTTTTCTAATTTCCTTATCCATAATTAACCGAAATGAACACCCACTAGGATTTTTCTCCCAACATTTAGCTCGGAATACATGTCTCATGACCTTGGTTTTGTTTTTCCTTTATTAACTTTATTACACAAAATTTTAACCTGGGGATGTTATAAACCCCTCCCCCTTAGGGGAACACCGTCCTCGGTGTTCAATGACACCAACAACCAGCAAAACCACTGAAAACTAAAACATAATGCATATGGATATTTATAACCCAACTCGATGCATTATTTACAAAGAAAACCTTCTGAAAAGCAAAACCAACATGAAAAACATAACAACATGACAACCATACCGCTTATTTTTTTTAGCAAAGTCTGGAATTTGATATTAATTCCAAAAAGGAGGAAGCAGAGCTTCCCAATACATAATTGCTGAAGCGTTCAAGGAAGAAAAGGAAGACAAAAGCCTTGAACATTCTTTTACAGTTATTCGATAAACTTCATTAGTTCCTAGCTTTCCTACAACATCTAAATTGTAGATCTTGACATATTGCTGCAGGAGCAATTTATATTTACAACTCATAACTAATTATGTTAATGAGATAGATATCTAAAGATGGAGAATTTCTTCTAACTATGAACAAAATGATTCTGATGCACCATGAACTCAAATTTCTATTATTCTTGATTGAATGTATTTTCTTCCTGTGGCTGAATCTTGCTACTAAGATCCTACAATATCCCAAAAGGGGAATGCAGCAATACATGAACACAAAACTAGAAATAATAGCGTAAATCAACTCATGAACATTGGAGACCAATATTGAGACATATCATCATGTATTATATCAGCAAATCAATACATAATAGTGAGGCATGAATCATATACAATGAGGAAACAAGCCTCCCATAAGAAATCACTCATAAATCTCAACTGCTGCTACAATACAAAATGCCGGAAGACTGCTACAATGCAGTTATAAACACAATGCTACAACAAAATAATGTACAAAAGATGTAGGGATGTTATATGCCTCAAAAGATATTGCCAATATAGATCTAGGTTTAATACAAACTCCTACAAAGAACCCGGAAAGGGTTTTCAGAAAAATACACTCTATGCAAGATGGGATTTAAGGCCCAAAGGCTGAAGATTCACGGAAAACTGAAGAACAAGAGTGTATAAGGCTGAAATATAACATGTCTGATGTAGATCCCCTCAAAGGTCTCCTCCCATGAAAGGATGAACCCCTCAATCACAAGAAAACACTACAAAGGAATCACAAGATCTTCCACTGAAGCTTCCCTCCAAAATAACGCAATTCCCAGCTGAAACAGCGTTGGAAATGATGGGAAATATATGGCCCGATGCCAAAGATCTGAAATATGGAAAAGTGCAAAAATGCTGGAGTTGCAGTCCTATGACTGAGTAGCAGCTGCAACTCAAGATCTGGATGGAGATAGCTGTAGATAGAACATGTGATAAATGAATCTCATCCAATGGATCCTTCACGTGAAAGGCTGATCCAATCACTGAAGATCTCACCCCCCAACATTCACTGCAAACCCTTACTGCAAATGCACACTAAAAATAACGCAGTCAAGGAGAGGGAATGCGTTGTAGGAGATAGAAAATGTATTGGCCAAGTGCCAAGATATGAAAATCTGCTCCAAGATCTCCCTCACTGATCTCTCAAAGAGAGGAATGCTTCCTCCTTTGAAAAATAAGCTCCAGAAGTGGTGTTGTGAAACCTCCACCGCAACACCCTGCAACACAACGTTATACTTCAGCAGAATAACATTGTAGCTGAAGGAGGTGGCTTGGCCTTAAGCCTGAATGTGGAGAAATGAAGTACAAGATCCCTCAAGAGGCCTCCCTTGAAAGGAGAAGGAATTCCTAAACAGGAATGCCTTGTGCTAAGTAGCACAACAACTCTGCTAAATAGCAAGAGAATGCAAAATAGTCATGCAGACCATGAAATCAATAATCCATAACATGAGCTCAAATGGCTTCCATCCTCTTCCTTAAATAGAATATGAGCTTGCTTGCCCTTGTCCCCACTCAATTAGGTCATTTCCTTCATAAGATCCATCTCCCTCCAAAGCTGTGTTATTCCTCAATCAATCTCCACTCCTCCATAACAACGTTGTTGACTTGGTCAAAGTTGACTGAATCAACATGATCCAACCCTGTTCACACTTCGAGGTGCTTTATTTAGCTGCTGAAAAAGGTCTCCTTTCAAACTTGAAGTGTTTTTATTGCTGATAGGGAGACTTATGGGCCTCCCCACTCACTTTTTCACCTACCCAGTGACAAAACAAACTATAATATTCCATTTAGCTCAAGGCTAAATTTTTGGAATATTACAGTCCTCCCCTCCAAAATGTTGCTTGTCCTCAAGCAACTATATAAGGAGAGAAAAATTCCTCCCCTCCCCCTCTTGTGGCCTCCTCATCAATAGTCCCCACCACTACTCAAAATAATCTGCAATAAATCTGCCCTCCAATGTTTCCTCCCAAGTATGCAAAACCAAATGGTTCACATCATGAAAAGGTGGAAGTTGTAAGTGGAAACCTTCTTGCTGTCCAATGGCCTTCTCAAGGTAGGAGTGATGACAAGCATAGGGGATCTCATTCCCAATGAGAAACTCTCAAACCCATGCCATCATCCAAATGAAATGAGCCATTCTAGGTAGCTCATCAAAAGGATCCTCAACCCCCGGTTCATGCAATGTATTGGGGCTGCATGGAGAGATTAGATTCTTCCACCCAAGTTGTTTCTCTCTCCATTTATGGTATGTATGGGGTTTCTGTTGATCTTGGGCTGAAATGACATGGCCTCCAAGAATGGCCCAAGTTACCCCACCAAACAATTCAGCCATGAAGTGCCTCCTCCAAGAACTCAAGTTCTCCAAATGGCTCCTCCCACGTGAAGAAAAGAGATGTAGTATGGAAATCATGGTTTGCCCATTGTTTCTCCTAAAACATGCAACATGTATAGTAGGGAGAATCATACTCCCAATGGGTATCTTCAACTCTTGTCCCACTTTCCAAACAAAGCTTCCCATGAACATAGGAACATCAACAATATATGGAAGCAAAAACCAATGAAAACAAGTTGCCATATGACAACCAGAAAGTGGATCATAGTTCCACACATGGAACCAGCGCAGTGCATCCCTTTCCTGCCTCAAATAAAAGAACAACAAGTGCTTTTCCAACCACTTTTTTTCTGCCACAATCATCCTACAAGATAGGATCATGAAAGTAAAACGTGGTGCCAATGGTGCACACCAAGAATCATGTGGCTTCGCCCAAAAACCACCAAAAGGATAGCCAATATCAATGCTACATTTGTCCTCAAGTACATCATAATATAGTTTATAAGAAGGAATGGCTCTCCTTAATACAACATGTTTCTCATAAAAAAGTAAAGAAGTACAAATCATAATGCAAAATTGTACCTTCTCCACCATGTACTTTGGTCCTTGAGCTGAAATGGCTCAACTAGATATTCTCCCTCACTCTCAATGAATAGGGAAGTGGTTGTGCCAACCTCTCCATCAACATCCAAGCTATGCATCTCTCCATATGCTGAAATATATCATGCTGGATGCCCTCCCAAGTGAACTCCTCCATCAAAAAATGATATGCGTCAAAGTGCATAGAAAGGAAGTCCTCATATGCTGCATGTAGCAACTTCTCCTTGAGCTCAGAAGCTTTAGTCAAGAAGACTCTACCATAAGAATAGATGACCACATCATCCACCACATATCTATCATCTCCATCCGGGTCATCAAGAATCATGCATGCACCAAGATCCTTAGAGTACTCTACCAAAAGTTAAGATCTCCAATATGGATCAATCCTCCTAAGAGACAACGCTGATGATCTGAAATGTGAGGCTTCCCACATGTTGTTGTCTACTCCTTTGACATCCCCCATGCCAAAGTCATCTTCCAAAGTGCTACCATGCCCATCATGCAGCTGCTCATGCTCAAATAGAAGTGGTGACCTTTGGAAGTTGGCCTCCCATGAGAAGCTACCCTCCAAAAAGAATCTCCTGATGTTGGCCAATGCAAGCATGAGTGGCCTCCATATACTCCAATGTGTGGAAGATTCCTTTCTCAAAGGAAGTACCTTCTATTTCTCCAAATCCATGGAGCAGCTCCCTTGCACCATGAAGGTGCCATCATCCATCACTACAACAACTTCTGTCAGCGCAGTGTGTGTAGTGAGAGTGGGTAATGCTGAGAATTGGAGAATGTCCCCCTCCTCCTTGAGTCTACCCCAAACTCTCTGCGCTATAATAGACCCCTCCAAAGTATCCACCCATTTGGGATCTAAGAGTGGTGCTATCCAATGTGAAACATTCCTCATCATCTCCTAATCTGGTGGTCTCCCCTGCCCTTATAGCGCAAATAAGTCTGCCTTTCTTTACATTACCCCTTTGAAATAGATAGGGGTGTGTGCTCCTCATCATGTGATGCTGACCTTCCTCCCTACCTTCTCCTTCCATCTGTAATGCTTCACAATCATGCTTTTCATTGATTGTGCCTTGATATCCATATATGAGATCCTGGGAAATTCCTTGCAAAGACACAAGAATCCCTCTTGTTGGAGTAACTGCTCCATCTACCTCTACATGAGGTGCTAGATGTGCTCTAGATATGACATCGTTGTTGCCCCCATCCTTCTCTTCCTCTCCAATATGAATGGAAGTCACCTTCTCAATAAGAGGATCCCCTCTTGGTAAAGGGATCTTCATGCCCTCTTGTTCAAGATCACGGGACAGAGTTATTGCCTCTAGCAAAGTATTATGAAAGATGTGAGCCTCTTCAACAGTCTTCTGAAGTGGATTTGAGTTCATAGGTTCCTCCATCATATGCAAAGGTTTTGTTTGTTTTGGTTTGTTTGGTTCCACCAATGATGTTTCAGAATGTTTTCCATCAAACCTTTCCACTAATCTCTTAGTGAACTTTGTATAAGAATAAATATTTGCATTTCTTAATGAAAAAGACTCAAATATACACCAAGCATAGGCCTTACCTCCAAAAGGTAGCGCTGCAACTTTGATGGCTTCATCTTCAAAAACTTGGTGCTGCTGCAAATAGTTGTGTAACTCCTCCACCCAAGCTCTAGCTGAACATGTTGGTGACCCATCAAAAGTAGATAGGAAAAATCTACCCATGTCATGCTGCTTGCTCCTCTCCACCTTGATCTTGCGAAACTCTAAGAAAGTGATATGATCTCTAAACTTCTTAGTTTGAGACTCATATTCCTGTAGATAATCACCAAGAGCTTCCCTTCTAGGCATTTCTTCTTCTCCCATCTCCCTCATAGTAGATTTGGGCATATGACTGTGTTGTGAATCATAGTGTGCAGCTGCATGCTCACACGCATCATGTGAAAATATAGAGTTGGCTTTAGATCCAGAATCCTTTGGAGATTCTCTCTCTCTTCTCATCTTCTTGAGATCTCCCTTGATATTCTGCATAGTTTGAAAGAGGAGCTTTGAGAGGTCCTCCTCCTCTCTTCCTCCAAATAATGGAGTCTTCTTTTTGTTTCTTTTTTTGTACATCTCCTCTTCCAGTGAAGAGCTTCTCCTCATGGTGACATATTTTCTAAATGCATAGGCTGAGCCAAGATTATGCTCCGATACCACTGTAATATCCCAAAAGGGGAATGCAGAAATAGATGAACACAAAATTGGAAATAGCAATGTAAATCAACTCATGAACATTGGAGACCAATATTGAGACATATCATCATGTATTATATCAGAAAATCAATACATAATAGTGAGGCATGAATCATATACAATGAGGAAACAAGCCTCCCATAAGCAATCACTCCTAAATATGAACTGCTGCTACAATACAAAATGTCGGAAGATTGCTACAACGTAGTTATAAGCACACTGCTACAGCAAAAGAATGTACAAAAGATGTAGGGCTGTTATATGCCTCAAAATATATTCACAATACAAATCTAGGCTTAATACAAACTCCTACAAAGAACCGAGAAAGGGTTTTCAGAAAATACACTCTATGCAAGATGGGATCTAAAGCCCAAAGATTGAAGATTCACTGCAAACTAAAGAACAAGAGTGTAGAAGGCTGAAATATAACAGATCTGATGTAGATCCCCTCAAAGGTCTCCTCCCATGAAAGGATGAACCCCTTAATCACAAGAAAACACTGCAAAGGAATCACACGATCTTACATCGAAGTTGCCCTCTAAAATAATGAAATTCCTAGTTGAAACAACGCTGAAAATGATGGGAAATATATGGCCTGATGCCAAAGATCTGAAATATGCAAAAGTGAAAAACTTTCAGAGTCGCAGTCCTAGGACTGAGTAGCAGATGCAACTCAAGATCTGGATGGAGATAGCTGTAGATAGAACACGTGATGAATGAATCTCATCCATTGGATCCTTCAGGTGAAAGGCTGATCCAATCACTGAAGATATCACCCTCCGACATTCACTGCAAACCCTTACTGCAAATGCACACTGAAAATAACGCAGTCAAGGAGAGGGACTGTGTTGTAGGAGATAGAAAATGTATTGGCCAAGTGCCAAGATATGAAAATCTGCTCCAAGATCTCCCTCACTGATATCTCAAACAGAGGAATGCTTCCTCCTCTGAAAAATAAGCTCCGGAAGTGGTGTTGTGAAACCTCCACTGCAACACCCTGCAACACAACGTTATACTTCAGTAGAAATAATGCTATAGCTGAAGGAGGTGGCTTGGCCTTAAGCCTGAATGTGGAGAAATGAATAGGATCCCTCAAGAGGCCTCTCTTGAAATGAGAAGGAATTCCTAAATAGGAATTCCTTGTGCTAAGCAGCACAACAACTCTGCTAAACAGTAAGAGAATGAAAAATAGTCATGCAGACCATGAAATCAATAATCCATAACATGAGCTCAAATGGCTTCCATACTCTTCCTTAAATAGAATATGAGCTTTCTTGCCCTTGTCCCCACTCAATTAGGTCATTTCCTTCATAAGATCCATCTCCCTCCAAAATTGCGTTATTCCTCAATCAATCTCCACTCCTCCATAACAGCGTTGTTGACTTGGTCAAAGTTGACTGAATCAACATGATCCAACCTTGTTCACACTTGGAGGTGCTTTATTTAGCTGCTGAAAAAGGTCTCCTTTCACACTTGAAGTGTTTTTATTACTGCTAAGGAGACTTATGGGCCTCCCCACTCACTTTTTCACCTACCTAGTGACAAAACAAACTATAATATTCCATTTAGCTTAAGGCTAAATTTTTGGAATATTACAGTCCTCCCCTCCAAAATGTTGCTTGTCCTCAAGAAACTGTATAAGGAGAGCAAAATTCCTCCCCTCCTCCTCTTGTGGCCTCCTCATCAATAGTCCCCACCACTGCTCAAAATAATCTGCAATAAATTTTCCCTCCAATTTTTCCTCCCAAGTATGCAAAACCAAATGGCTCACATCATGAAAATGTGGAAGGTGTAAGTGGAAACCTTCTTGTTGTCCAATGGCCTTCTCAAGGTAGGAGTGATGACAAGCATATGGGATCTCATTCCCAGTGAGAAACTCCCAAACCCATGCTATCATCCAAATGAAATGATCCATTCTAGGTAGCTCATCAAAAGGATCCTCAACCCCTGGTTCATGCAATGTATTGGGGCTGCATGGAGAGATTAGACTCTTCCACCCAAGTTGTTTCTCTCTCCATTTATGGTATGTATGGGGTTGCTGCTGATCTTGGGCTGAAATGACATGGCCTCCAAGAATGGCCCAAGTTACCCCACCAAACAATTCAGCCATGAAGTGCCTCCTCCAAGAACTCAAGTTCTCCAAATGGCTCCTCCCACATGAAGAAAAGAGATGTAGTATGGCAATCATGGTTTGCCCATTGTTTCTCCTGAAACATGCAACATGTATAGTAGGGAGAATCATACTCCCAATGGGAATCTTCAACTCTTGTCCCACTTTCCAAACAAAGCTTCCCATGAACATAGGAACATCAACAATATATGGAAGCAAAAACCAATGAAAACAAGTCGCCATATGACAAGCGGAAAGTGGATCATAGTTCCACACATGGAACCAGCGCAGTGCATCCCTTGCCTGCCTCAAATCAAAGAAAAAAAAGTACTTTTCCAGCCACTTGAACACAACAGAATACACATATAACCATAAATATAAAAATACAGCGGAGATAAGACTTCATTTCATTAATATCAAAGAACTAAAATTTGTTTACAGACAGAATGGAAATAAACTAGCTAGGGCGTTGGTAGCTTATCTTTGAGAAGAGATGTGGTGACTACAGGCCTCTGAACTCTATGTTACAATGAGGCTCAAAGGCCTATATATTATTGAGAAAGAATGTAAAACCCTAAACATCCAAAAACCTAACCCTAGGAGATGAAACACTAGAATATGGGCCCCGTTGGGGTAAATTGGTACATCATTTTCCCGGGGTCGTAACTTTGGCATACTATCTCCGTTTGACGCACACGATACATCGCTAGAGAGATATATCTGAGGACTAAAACTGCTGATGGCAAATATAGATTCTGAAATGAAATGATAATTTTTAGAGAAGTGATGCCCAAAAAACATCGTTTAGGGCCTCAAAATGGCTCCGGAAGTTTAGGGCACGAAAAACTACTAAAAATAGTAAACTTTGCTATAATTAAGGAAACGGAAAAACTAAAAGAAACAATGGTGGGGCCCCAAGAGAATAGGTTGGTGGCCACCAATATCCACCTGGATCACACATAAAACCTGGAGAGCCATTTATGCTTTGTTTCGAGGCCACTGTAACAAACGATTTGACATCTTCATGGTTACTCTAGAGAGAATTATATCTAAAGGGGAGGGGTCACAAATTTTCACATTCCCCAAGTTTGATTTCTATTGGATTATGATCAGAAGTAGCTGAGAGGATTATCTTTGATAGTAATACATTATATTCTGTTATAAGATAATCTTGAAGTAGAAACCTGTCCAAACGGTCTTTTATTTTTTTTTCAAGGAAAAAATTGTAATTTTATTAATGAAAACAAAATTACGCGTTGCATCTGCTGGTAATTTTCCATAACATCAGTCGAGACACACTATCTAAGCTACTTATAATACATGGGGAGAAATTAAGATTTTCTCCCTTTCTTCTTTTCAACCTTGCGCCAAGAACCTTGTGAAGGCGTGGCAGTGATAAAGGCGAGCTGGTTTTCTTATGCGATTGCTCTATTGTCCTCATCTGAATCCAAGATATTTGATATGTGTTGTATTTTGTTTCCCCCGCTATCCAGTACCCCAGGTTCCTTTGCAAGCATAACAGTGGTTCTTAGTTCAAAGGGATATTGCATTTCATGTTCTTGTACTTTTGTTTCAATTGCTATCTGTTTACTCTCATTTGGGTTGGAGAGATCCTCTTCTTCTTTTTCTCCTGTTTTGGTCCACCTGAGGGAAATTACCAACCTTTGGTACCTTTCCCTGTTTTTTTTTTTTTAGCATCCGAGCATGTTTTTTGTAAATGCCCAGTCTTCCTGCATATTCTACATCTAAATGCAGTGTTTTCATAATCTAGGTGCTGCTTCCATTTTTGTTGTTTATGAACCAGTTGGATGCTTTATGGTAGTCCTTTGCTGAGATCCACTTCCACACAGATTCGTGCAAAGGTGTAGATTCTATCCTCCAATATTTGAGTGTCTTTTTTGATGTATCTCCCAGTGATGTTCCCAATGTCTTCTAATACATATTCATTCAAAAAATGAAGCGGGATATTGTACAACCGGTCCCAAATCAGCATTCTGGTTACCTCCATAGTGCCTGCATCAAATTTCGGAAACCATGGTGTTATGAAGAGTCCGGTGGAACCCAGAACCACGGTCCAGTCGTGAGTATGATGTATTTGGCTTCCGAGGATTGGTACTTTACTATAAAAAACCCTTTAGAACAGAGATGGATTTCAGAGTCCATGGTCCAGTTGGTAAAGATCCATTGAAAGAGCTCCATTGGTTTTGGCCAGAAGCAATTAAATATGCATATTATTGCTTGAGATTCAAATGTGGTGCGATGTTCATCGATCTCTAGAATGTCTATGTTTAGTTCTGGCACATAGTTTAGTTGCTCCACAATATAAGGTTTGGGGGTATTATTAGCTGGTTCGGGTGGTGTTGCTGCTTTGTTTTTCCACGTAAGATGTTCCTGTAAGAGGGACGTTTTTGGTTGTCAAATTTGGAGATGCTGGCTCCCCTTATGGGTTCAAGACCTCTGTTATGTTCTATTGTGCCACCTCTCAGTCTCAGGTTAAGATATATGATAGAGCCTGGGCATATGGGGTATTTCGAGATTGAGCAGGAGTCTTGTAAGGACCTCCCACCACATATTAATGATTGCATATGACAAGGGTATCCTGAATATTTACTGATATTTTTCTTTAGAGTTGTTACCATGTTCGTATATTGTAGCCAAGTTAAAAAATTGTTCCACACATGGGGTTTTATGATAATTTGAAATCGAACAGAGCTTACCTGTTTCTCATTATTTGTGCGCTTGTGTTGGCTCTTATGGGCGTCAGGACAGTATAAAATATTGGAGTGTAGTGGGAGCCAAGTTCTGAAGAGCGACAGGGGTCGATATCCATGAGAGGCAGGGCTCCTTGAGCAGGCTTGAGGCGTGATGTATTATGAGGTTTGTAGCCACTGTGCCCCTGTACAAGCATCAAACCCGGAGAGGGATTATGAAATCCTCTGCACTTTTTAGTCACCGTCAAAAGCCCTGTTCAGGTTTTCATTTATTGATGACCCTGCGACTAAATGCTTCCATACCCTTTGAAAGTAGATGTCCTTATGCTGGGATAGTAGGCTCACATGAAGGCTAGGTCGAACGAAGCTTTCCTAGGCATATGGCTGAAGAGAGTGATAGGGAGACGAGGGTCTGCACCAGAGAAATCCAAATGTCCCCTTTCCGCACAGCCTACGTACCCCGTGCCAACGCAATGTGTGGACGCCATCCGCGCATAGGAAAGAAGGCCTTGATAGAAGGTCTGGACTTCCCGTTGGGTGCGTGACCATGAGAGACTGTCGACGCGATATCAGAGAGTCCATTCTCGAGAACCCTAGCTCTGCTTTCTTCTGCCATCGTTCTCTCATCCAAATGATCTTTTATGTTTCCCAATCCAATCCTTTTATCGCTCCAAGTATATTTTCCATTTTTTGGGGCTATATCCATTAAATTGTTGTTCTCAACTATATTTTCTAGAATTCTTATGAAAGGATCAACCTAGAAGCACTCTCCTGTAATTCTGTTTCTTATATCAGTTTTGATCCAATGTAATTCTTTGTATTGGGATAGAAATTCCCATGTGGACTGATTCCACAATGTGCTAATTCCTCCTAAAGCTCTTATCACATTTATTGATGTTCCTCCATATTGCTTTGTTTTTTGAATTATTTGAAACATTTTTTGCTCTGTAGATTTGGCATTATGTAATAGAAAGAGGTCTGGTCTTTCTAATTTAATTAGGTCTTTCATTTCATTTATTTTCGATGGATGCTCGAGGCTTATACAATTCCAGGAGACCAAATTCACTATTTACTTTGATTTGAGACTGATGGACCTTTCCCTTAGATTAACTGTTGAGTTTTTTCCTTATTTCCTGCACTTTTTTCAATATATGTTTCCATTGGCTGTTGTGTCCCCAAAGCCATTTCTTTTATAGCCGATTCATCCCTTAATTCCTTATTGGACTTTCTCCCAGACTTCTTATGAAAGTCAGAGGAATTTAGAGAATCCTTTGATTAATTTCTATTGAGGATCCTTTCAAAGGGAGGAGAGAGAGGACTCAAGGGAGGGGTGGAAGAGTCGAGGTGATGGAGAAGTAGAGGGACAGAGGAGGGAGCTAAAGGAGAGGAAGGAGGAGAAGGAGATGAGTTAGTAGGGAGATGGGGAATATCCAGACTGGCTAGGGAAGAATATGGACGGGGATCTAGAGAGGAAAACGGGTTGAAATCAAAATGAAAGAAGGAAGAGGAGGAGGAAGGGGGATCATCCATTGAGATGGGAGAATAGAAGGAGGGGGAAACATATTTGATGGACTTGGATCTTGAATTTTTTACTTTTTAACTGGTTCCCACTGGGAGTTTTTGGGTTGTGTTATTTCTTCTAATTATTTCTTTTTACATCTATTTGAAAAATGACCATATTCATGACATACCTTGAATTTTAATGGAATGTGCATGTAGTATAGCTGTTGAATGTGTGTCCAATTATATACCTTTATTTTTACTGCTTCTGGAAGCCCTTTTCCCAGATCGACTTCCAAACAGATTCTAGCACAAGCGTGCATGTTTTCCTTTGGTTCATTTCTATCAATATATTTTAAAAAATAATTTTCTATTGCTTTCACAAATTCATCTCCTCAACAATGAAGAGGAAGGTGAGGAAGACAAACCCAAACTAGGACAAAATTTGGTACATCAAGCTCTTGGTCGAAATCCAAAGTCCATCTGTTTAAATATAAACCTATAGTATCCATGAAGTAAGGACCATTTCTGAATATTAAATATTTTTCTTCTTTGGTTTCATTTGAATGTGAAGAAGCCTCTTTCACCGAATCAAATAGATATTTTCCCTTGACTTGAGGGGCACCAATTCCTCTCAACCCATTTTTGCACTGTTTTTGTGAGGGTCAGAGACTAGTGAACTGTCCAGCTAAGCCCTTCTCAGATATATAGAGAGAGCAGTTCTACGTCGTAGAGCAAGAGGAAGAACTATTTCAGGGATATCCTCAAGTTTTTTGAAAAATTTTGAGACAACAGGAGGATCGCGAGGAGGGCCAAGGGAGGAGACAAGGCTAGCAAACTGATTAGTGGAAACCACATATTAAGGGGGCATCGATGAGGAAAGAACTCCCTCTGGATTAGAATCTGGAGGAGCCATGAAGGAGAGCACCATGAGGGGGAGGTCGTGACTTCAACAGGAAGCGCAATGTAGAAATGAACATGGCACAACCATACCACTTATTGGAGCTTTATAACACAACTCATTGCAATATTTACAACAAAAACCAAACATAAATATGTACATATACCAAAAATATTTTGCCTCAACCGGAAAACAATGAAGGATACATAGCCCAAATATGATCTTCCATCTCCCATGTAGCTTCATCGGGCCCAAAGTAATTCCACTGCACTTTAACTTGCTCGATTGCTCGGTTACTAAGCAGTAGTTGTTTCTGCTGCAATATGCACTGAGGTTCTAGCTGGAATTATCCTTTTGGCTCCACCTGCAATACAAACCAATCAATCACATGATCAACTCTCTTCACATATTTTTAAGCAATGACACATGGAAAACATCATGGAATTTCATTGTCGGAGGCAGTGCAAGTATGTAGGCCACTGTTCCAATCCTCTAAATGATCTTGAAAGGCCTGCAATACCGAGGTGCCAATTTGGCACATGAGCCAATCCTCAAGGATCTCTTCTTGGGCTTGATGCACAAATACAAAAGCTCCCCAACCTGAAACTCCTTAAACACCCTATGTTGATATTCATAACTCTTTTGTCTATCCTATGCTACCTTTAGTTTCTTCTTGATAACCTACATTTCCTGTTCCATCTCTACCAACATGTCTGGTATGATCATTACCCTGTACACTAGGTCACTCCAGATGATGGGAGTATTACAAATTCACCCATAAAGTGCCTCAAACATACTAATCCTTAGTGACTCCTGACACCCATTGTTGTAATCAAACTCAACCAGTGGAAGATACTCCTCCCACTTCCTCAACTGGTGCATAACATACATTCTCAACATGTCCTCCAGAATCCTGTTAACCCTCTTCGTCTGTCGATTTTTTTGTAGATGATAAGCTATACTGAAGCCAAACTCTATACCCAAACTTGGAAATAACTCCTTCAAAAACCTAGAAGTGAACTTGGCATCTATGTCAGATATAATCTTATTAGGAATACCATGCAATATCACTATCTATCTGATGAATATTTGAGCTACCTCACTAGTTGAATTAGTATACTTACTTGCTATGAAGTGAGTTACCTTTATCAACCACAACCATTATAGAATCATGTTGTCTAGATGTCCTCGAAAAAGCTGTAATGAAATCCATGGAAATGACCTCACATTTCCACTCTAGAATCGAAATCGGCTATAGTAGACCATCTAGTTGCTTACACTCTGCTTTTACTTGTTGACAATCCAAACACCTGGCGACGAGCTCAACTACCTCTTTCTTCATATTCATCCAGTAATAGAACTTCCTCATAGTTGTCAATGTCTTCTGATATCCCGAATGTCCTAAATACAACCTAACATTAAATTCCCTCAAAATAAGCTTCTTGAGCTCACTATTGTCCAACACATAGATCTTGTCCCTAAATCTGACCAAGCCATCTACCGTGAGATGATAATCCACATCTTGTTCACTTGTACCTTATTGCTGTAACTTGTGCCTAAGCTCCCTGTACCTGTCATCTTGTTGTCGTGCTTGTGAGATCTGATCCTGTAAATATGTCCCATATGAACTCATACCTGCTATATGATTTACCTGCATTTTTCTTCTAAGAGTATCCAAAAAATTGTTCTCTTTACCCTTTATGTACTTGATCTTGAAGTCAAACTCATTAAGTGTACTCAACCATCTCGTTTTTCTAACATCCAAATTACACAAGTCAAACAAATACCTCAATATATTGTGATCACTCATCAACACAAACCTCTTGTCAAGAAGATAATGCCTCCACATCTTTAATGCATGAATGATTTCTTCCAACTCAAGCTCAGGTGTCAGGTAATTCCGCTCATTCTCATTCAGTTTCCTTGACTCGTAGCATACTACCTTCCCTTTTTGCACCGAAACTCCACCTAGTCCTCTCTTGAAAGAATTTGTGCACACCACACTCTTTATCTGGGTGTGCAATATTTAGAATTGGAGAATTTGTAAGCAACTGCTTCAAATCCTCAAAACTGGCTGCACATTCCTCTATCCATTCAAATTTATTTTCTTTCCTCTGCAATTATTTAATAGGATGGGAAATCCGTGAGAAGTTCCTGATGAAACTCTAGTAGTAACCTGCTAACCCCATGATGATCTGACCTCATACACATTCTTAGGAGCTGCCCATTCCATGATAGATATGATATTTTCTAGATCCACTGTTAGGCCTTCCTTGAAAACAACATGTGCCAAGTAATGTACCTCTTCATAAAAGAAAATGCACTTACTAAGATTGAGATATAATTGATTCTCTCTCAAAAGTATTAACACCATGACTAAGTGTTCAACATGCTCTTCCTCATTCTTTGAATATTTCAATATATCATCAATAAATAGAATCACAAAATTATCAAGATAGGGACACAACACTCTATTCATTAAACACATGAAAGTAGCTGGAGCATTAGTCAAACCAAAAGGAACAAAAAAATAATGACCATACCTAGTCCAGAAAGATGCCATGTAGTTGTCCTCTTCTTTGATGCGTACCTGAAGATATCCTGATCTCAAATCAATCTTCGAGAACACTACTGATCCCTTTAGCTGATCAAACAATTCATCGATCCTTGGAAACAAATACCTATTCTTGCTCGTCACCTTTTTCAACTACGTTAGTCAATACACAACCTAAGAGTACCATCCTTCTTCTTCACAAAAAACTTATTACTCCCCAGGGTGACACACTTGGTCTAATGTATCTTTTGTCAAGCATTTCCTTCAACTGTAACTTCAATCCACTAGCTTTGGAGTGATCATCCTGTAAGGTGCCTTTGATGCTGGTGCTAACCCTAGAACAAACTCAATAGAAAAGTCCACTTCCCTGTGAGGTGGAAACTTCGAAATATCCACTGGAAATACATCTTGAACTGTTGTAAAATCAAATACATTTCAATACTTATGCATCCTTAAAATCCTTACCCTTATCACTGGAAACATGCGCTGTGAAAAATACAAACCCTTTCCTGCAACTGGGATTTTCCTGCATAGCTATAACAATTCTCACTAATGTAGCCTTCTTCTTACCCTGTAATATTCTCTTCTCTCCGTCATCATCCAAACACTCAACATCCTTCTCATAAAAAGTTGTCTTAGTCTTGTGAAGGTACAACCAATCCATAACCAGAAGCATATTATATGATCCCAACGGAAGCACATTCAGGTGTGCTAATGTAGATATACCATTTAGCTCAAATGCAAAATATTTTACCCAATGATGAACTCTTTTCTTAGTATCTGTACCCAACTGCACCAACCAATACTCTACATGCACTTATTTTCTAAAACCACACTCATCCACCAGGTCAGGGTTAACATAACTATAATTAGAGCCAGGGTCAATCAAAATAGAAACAACTTGATCACAAATATCACCTGGTGATCCGCCTTCCTGTTATCAAATGCTACATATATCTGAGGAATGCTCTGTTTAACATCCCCAAATTTTTGTGCCTCCTGAGCACTGTAGATCTGAGGCCTACCACCCTGATACAACAAACAATCCTTCTTGAGATGATACTTGCCACAGATCTAACACTACAACTGTCTCCTACCATCAATTGTATTATGCTATTCTCCAGGTTGCGACCCATCTCCCCTCTCTACTGCATTAAAATTCTTGTAAGGACAAAATTTCTCTTTCTCACTTGCATCCTGAGGACTTGTTCGCTTTGGTGGCCATTTACCATTAGTCTTATCCTTCCCTTTCTAACCCCTCTTAGATTCGGTCTTACACTTCGATTTCTCATAACAATGTTTCAACTTTCCAATGACTTGTTCAAGAAGCTGAGGCTCATCATAGTCAATTTGATCCTTAAAATGCTAATGGAAATCCACTTATAAATCTTTTGTACCTGTTTTGCATAGGTATTTCTTAGCTGTAGAAACTACGCCGAGAAACCAACTCGACCAATATTTAGGTTCAAGCTGGCCCTTGAACGAGAGGAGGCTACCTTGATAGTTACAAGGCCTTGTTTAACTCTATTCACTGTCACTGGAAAACAACCTATGAGGCACCATGACCAGATTTAGGATTTAATGGGATGGCTTCTAATGATTGCACAATTCCTATTCATGAATAAATCCCTCCTTTGCAGAGTCCTTTCTTAAAGTGTCACCTTCCAACTTGACAAAAGAATTTAACTTTTTAAAGAATTTTGAAAGAAGAATATAAGGGGATTCCTGATAATTAAGGATTTAGAAAAAATACTTAATTAACTAGGAAAAATTGGATGCGTGTAGAAAGCTTCTATAGCCCAAAAAAACACATTCAGGAGAAGATAAAAGGACAAACAATAACTAGTTCAAAGAGGATCTAACTCAGACAAATAGTCTAATATACTAATATCTTTTAAGAAATTATAAATCTGTAGGGGATTTAAGAAAGATTGAAACTCAATCTATTCTTACCTAGTTCTTCTATAATACTTTGAACATGTGCAGAAAACAAGTTATGGAAACACTAGAAAGACATACTAGAAACACAAATTCTGTCATAAACTGGAGTCAGAAGGCTTTGGTAAGGAATTCTATAATAGAAGTTCTACAAAGCTGAAAGGTTTTGGCATCAAAATCCCACACTTTTCTTATTAAAATTCATCAAATATATAGAAATACAAACTTCTAAACTGTTACAAAATTTCAGGAAAAAAATCCTAAACAAGAAACTAAAAAAAAATAATCTCCGGATATTTTGGCAGAAATTTGGAACTATTTGGAAATATGCTGCCTTGATATCTGGAAATATTGAATGTCTCTTGAGTCTCCTCGTTTGAATCTTGAACTATTGATTTTTACTTGATTTTATCTTTGCCAAAAATAGTGAATGAAATCTCATGATAATCCCTTCAAAATTGGAGTTGTTATCTGTATTCCTTTTGAGTTTGATTTAAATTACTAGTTAAATCCAAGGTGTCGAAATTTCCTTAATCTTGGTTGCCTGATTTTGGCAATGCACTATGTTCAAGTCTAGATTTATGGGATGTAATTTTCACTTTTATTTCATGACATGCTAGTAGAAACATGGCTATTGTGTTAGGTTCCCGTGCATCTTGAAGAAATGCCAAAACCTCATATAATGCACCAGCAACAACATAATGATCAACCCACCTTTACAAGAACCTGGCATAATCAAATTCTTGGAGGTGAGTAGAAGTTAACGTTGTAGCATCTGTCCATTAACCTGCGTCTTGAAGTTGTGAACATGCTTCTTGATAATGGCCTTGGTCGCCTTAATTACCAACATCCCATGCATATTTCTACTACACTAGGAAAACTATCTCAAATTTTCCTCAAGTGGGTTAGCCTCTCCTGTTAAGTGATAAAAAAACAGAGTATATGAAATTTTGTGAAATAAACTCTCTCAAATACCACAACTTACAAATATTCTGGTTTGAAACGACTAGGTCAAGACATATAAATTTTTCCCATTGCTTTCCGCCATCGCCAAATGAAAATAAGCATGAATAGCGTTCCTTGATCAAATACTTTCAATTGATAAGGCTGAGAAAAGAAATTTTCACATTGTGGAATTTGGAATTTCCTCTCATCATTAACCACTTTATCCTTCATATCTTCATTAAGCCTAAAGCATGCAAAGGAAAAACATGAACATTGTTGATTTGATAACTGTGCATGTGGAACCCAATTTATCAATGACAAAAATGACACGATAAAAAAATATCTTTGAAATGATCACAACCAATATGATGCCCATCTTCTCTAATAGAGCTAGCAGAGCATGCCAAAATTTCTCCGTGTAGTAATACCTCATGGAACTAGAATCAATTTTATTATGCTCTTCTGACCTGAGAAGGTGATTACACATAGGAAACTATTTCTATTTTGATGCAAGTTGGACAGTGCTTATATTCCCATGAACTATATTATGTAAACCAGAATGATTGATAATGGATGACAGATGGCGGGTATTTATTTGATAGGTGGGATGGCATGGAGTATGACAAGAGAAAGGCGGGAAATGATGTAGCGGTCAACAGATTAGATAGTGGTTTTGGAGTCGTTTCGAAGGGGTGGGTGGGTAGGCGATAAGTGGATTTGAAAGGGGTGGGGGGGAGGGGGTGTGGATGAGGGACAGACATGGCAGGCTAATTTGGAAACGACTTTACCTGCACCACAAGACCCGCCGGATATCGTTCGCAAGCACTGGGGGGTTTGGGTTTGGATGTGGGCTGTTGATCTAAACACGCCCGATCTTAGCCATTTAAACCCGCTGTAAATTTATTAAACGTGCCATCACATCATATTACTTTATTACATAGTTAATTAACCATATAAACATATGATTAATAATTTTAAACATACTTTATTCTAAATAATTTTTAAGCAGCATTTTGAGTGGTGCGCTTATTTCTCTCTTCTTCTTCTTCTTCTTCTTCTTTTTCTTCTTCTTCTTCTTCTTTTTTTATTTTTTTATTTTTATTTTTTTTAATTTATTTATTTAAAACAAAGAAATTTGAATTTTTTTTCTTTGTTGCTACTTTTCTAACCTATCAAAATAAGATATGTTACAACATCGACTCCAATGGGGACTGCTTCCCCTTGTGGAATGCATAGAACTAGAAGACCAACTACCTTATCCATTGGGCATGGATTCATACCATAAAATCATCAACCACTCATCTGAAATCATGTGAAAGTGTAACCAATCCCCATGAATCAATCCTTCCCTTTGAATATCCTACAACTCCAAACTAAAACCTGTAACTGCGAATTGCAACAAGGCTGAAATCCGAAAATTGTACACTATTCGAAAATCTGGCAAACTGCAAACTTATTGCTTAATTCAATATCCTTGTTTCAGGTCTTATCTATTTTGGATAGAAAATTGTAATGTTAGAAATATCATATACAATATGCTTTACTGAAACTTAAATCAACCCTATATTGTACACCAAATTTGAAATAATCTGCTGCTCACTGAATCAGAAAATAATTAATTAAACCACACATAACCTCTACTTAACTGAACTGCACATATGACCTGTTAGGTGTAATTTGCTTTCCAATGTAACCAAGTGAGGAGTGGATTTACTGGCAGATCACTTTTTCAGTAGCTAAAAAACTAAAACATATTTACAATATAAAACTGAAACTCCATAGGAACCATATAGTTACATGTGAACTTTAAAAGCCGAATCCTCTGTGGACCTATTAGTTTTTTGATCATGGCTGAGAGTAAAAGACATATACGGTTGATTGCAAGTAGTAATGAACCTTTCATAGCAGTAAAAGCATATTAAATCTTGAAACAGTGGGATCGATAACCCAGTGGAATCCCCATATGACAAAGTGGAGTTGCTAGGTGAAAATAATGCAACCAATACAAATGCCTACTCCTTGTTCACCAGCAAGGAATAGATCTAGTCGTTATCGTGATCCAGGGAAAAATTTCTTTGTCACTTCGCTCCTTGACAACGATGCCAAATGTTGTACCTATTTCTCGTAGGTAGTTCTTGGCTGCAGAAACTACGCTGAGAAACCAACTCTACCAGTCTTTAGGTTCAACGTGGCGCTTGAACCATAGGTGGCTCCCTCAATAGTTACGAGGACTTCTTTAACGATGTTCACTGTTACTGGACAAAAACCTATGAAGCACAATGGCCATATTTAGGATTTAATGGGGTGGTTGCTAATGATTGAACAATTCCTATTCATGAATAAATCCCTCCTTTGTAGAGCCCTTTCTCAAAGTGTCAGCTTCCAGCCTGATAGAAGAATTTAAATTTTTAAAGAATTTGAAGGAAGAATATAAGGGGATTCCTGATAATTAAGGAGTCAGACATAATAATTAATTAACTAGGAAAAATTGGATGCATGTAGAAAGCTTCTATAGCCCAAAAAAACACATCGAGGAGAAGATAAAAGGACAAACAATAACCAATTCAAAGAGGAGCTAACTCAGACAGACAATTCAAATATACTAATATCTTTAAACAATTATAAATTTGCAGGGGATTTCAAAGAAATTGAAAACTCAATCTATTCTTACCCAACTCTTCTATAATACTTTGAACATGTGCAAAAACAAGTTATGGAAACACTAGAAAGACATACTAGAAACACAAATTCTGTCATAAACTGGAGTCGAAAGGATTTGATAAGGAATTCTATAATAGAAGTTTTACAAAGTTGAAAGGTTTTGGCATAAAAATCCCACACTTTGCTTATTAAAATTCATCAAATATATATAAATACAAACTTATAAATTGTTGCAAACTTTCAGGAACAAAATCCTAAACAAGAAACTAAAAAAAAAATAATCTTCGGATATTCTGCTAGAAATTTGGAATTGTTTGGAAATATGGTGCCTTGATATCTGGAAATATTGAATGACTCTTGAGTCTCCTCCATTGAATCTTGAACTGCTGATTTTTCCTTGATTTTCTCTTTGTCAAAAATAGTGAATGAAATCTCATGATAATCCCTTCAAAATTAGAGTTATTATTTGTATTCCTTTTGAGTTTGATTTAAATTACTAGTTAAATCCAAGCTGTCAGAATTTCCTTAATCTTGGCTGTCTGATTTTGGCAATGCACTACATTCAAGTCTAGATTTCTGGGATGTAATTTTCACTTTGATTTCATGACATTCTAGTAGAAACATGGCTGTTGTGTTAGGTTCCTGTGCATCCCAAAGAAATGCCAAAACCTCATGTAATGCACCAACAACAACATAATGATCAACCCACCTTTACAAGAACCTGGAATAATAAAATTCTTGGCGGTGAGTAGCAGTTAACGTTGTAGCATCTGTCCATTAACCTGCATCTTGAAGTTGTGAACATGCTTCTTGATAATGGCCTTGGTTGCGTTAATTACCAACATCCCATGCAAATTTCTAGTACCACCACGAACACTATCTCCAACTTTCCTCAAGTGGATTAGCCTCTGCTATTAAGTGATCCAAAAACAAAGCATATGAAATACTATGAAAGAAACTCTCGCAAAGACCACGACTTACAAATATTCTGGTTTGAAACCACCAAGTCAAGACATATAAAATTATCCAATTGCTTTCCACCATCGCCAAATGAAAATAGGCATGAATAGCGTTCCTTGATCAAATACTTTCAATTATTATGGCCGAGAAAAGAAATTTGCACAGTGTGGACTTTTGAATTTCCTCTCATCATTAATCACTTCGTCCTTCATCTCTTCATTAAGACTAAAGCATGAAAAGTAAAATCATGAACATTATTGTCTTGATAACTGTGTATATGGACCCCAATTTATCAATGACAGAAATGACATGATAAAAAATATCTTTGAAATGATCACAACCAATATGATGCCCATCATTTTTTATAGAGCTCGCAAAGCATGCCATAATTTCTTTGTTCAGTAAGAACTCATGGAACTAACATCAATTTTATTATGATCTTATGAACTGCGAAGGTGATTACATACAGGAAACTATTTATGATTTGATGAAAATTAGACACTACTTATATTCCCATGAACTATATTATGTAAACCAGAATGATTGATAATGGATGACAGATGGCGGGTATTTATTCGATAGGTGGGATGACATGGAGGCTGACAAGAGAATGGTGGGAAATGAAGTAGTGGTCAACGGATGAGAAGAGTGGTTTTGGAGACGACACGGAGGGGGGGGGGGGGGGGGGGGCGGGGGGCGGGGGTTGGTGCGGTCTCGATGAGGTGATGACACGTATGGCATGGCGGTTTTTTGAAAATGACTCTACCCGGCCCCACCCCCCCGTCGGATATTGTTTGGAAGCACTGAGGGGTGCGGGTTTGGATGTGGGGCGTTGATCTAAACACGCCCAATCTTAGCCCTTTAAACTTGCACGACATTTATTAAACATGCCATCACATCATATTACTTTATTACATAGTTACTGAACCATATAAACATATGATTAGTACTTTTAAGCATAATTTATTCTAAGTAATTTTTAAGCAGCATTTTGAGTGGCGTGCTCATTTCTCTCTCTCTCTCTTTTAATTTAAAAAAAAAAAAAAATTTGAGATTTTTTCTTTGTTGCTACTTGTCTAACCTATCAAAACAAGATATGCTATAACAAAATCTATGAAATTTGGTATTCTCATCCTTAAGATAACCCACATATCTTAAAAACTCCAAGAACTTAGTCGTGTACTCCTCATATGTCATCGATACCATATTCAACTCGTAGAACTCCTTGGGACTTACTATCGAAGTACCTTTTTGATATATATATATTAAACTTATGAAGAGTCCCTTGAATTCATGCCAACTCAAATCCTCTGTCTTGATGTCTCTGACATGCTTCATATCTTCCCACCAAATGTATGCTTTCCCTTTGAGGCTGAAAATAATTATCTTGGCTTTCATGTTATATGTTTAATCATGCAACTCAAAGAACTTCTTCATCCCAAGTAACCATGCCTCTGAATCCTCTGACTTCTTCAACTCTCCATGAATGTCGGTGGCTTGGATTTATTGAATTCATCTAGAAAATATCCCCGATCACTCCTTCTATAAGGATGATAATAATGATGACCATGATTTTTAGGATGAATTCTAATCGCAAGCGTATGAAAAATTCCACTTTAGCTGTGCATAACAAACAACCCTAACATTAAAATTGGCTGCCAATTTCTTTAGATCTGCAGTTAGTTGACCAAGATAAATGCTACAAAATCTAGCTCTATGCAGTAAAATACATTAAGCTGTAAATAAAAGCAAGAGTTGCTCCATGCATCCAATAGACAAGACAAGAATATTTTTAAAGAATTTTTGTATTTTTGACACCTAGGAAGGGAACATAGAAAGATGTTACTAGTCCCCCTCAAAGGGATGGGTTCTTTTAAGTCCTCAACACTGCAGATCTAAGATCTCTCTCTCTCTTGATTGTGTAGAAAGCCCAGACAAAAATGGAACTCAAAGGGAGCTCACAAGCAAAAAGATAGAAAAATATGACAATGATGGAGGATCAAAGTCAGACCAAAAGTATAGAACCAGAGTGATCTTTAGGCAACAAAAGGTAGTGAGTGAATGGAAAAACCCCTCTATTTATAACAAAATATTGAGTTAGTCTAGATATTGGTGCATAATTAAAATATTGTTAACCAAATCTAGATCCAACTTTTATGGAATATTTTATTATATTTGTTGGAGGGAAAAAGAATTTGAATTTGGTCAAATCCCTTTATTTGTAATTAATAAATAAATAAATGATTTATTTATTATTTTAAGGATGTGGTTGAGTAATAATTAAATAAATAATGATTTATACAATTATTTATAAATGATTTAGTCAAATTTAACAAAGAGTATTATTTAAATAAAGTTTGAATAATTATTCCTAGAAAATAATAAGATAAATAATGATCTATCTAATTAATTTTCCTGTTTTGGGTTAAATATCACCAGGAATATTAATTAAGTTGCTATTAAACTAATTATTCCTTTAGGAAAACCAAACAAATATGGATTTATTCAATATTTCCTCATGGGGTTTCCTGTTTAGACCATAAACAACTTAATAAATATGGATTACTAAGTTATTTTTCATAGTGAAAGCAATTTTACTTAGGGTAAAATTGGTCTTATATGGTGTACTTTGGTCCATCTAATAGTAATAGGTTAGATGACCAAAAAATGGTGTAACATATTGCCCCCCAGCGTGCGAGCGTTAGGAGCTAATCATATGACGAAGTACGTTGCAAGAACTCAATCACTAGACACCGAAGGGGAAGTCAGAGAGAGAGAAATATGAGGTAGATCAAAGTGCTAGAGGATAAGACCCTAAGGAGGTGAGACTTATAGGCGCTACAAGTCTCTTTTATGAGTGAGTACTTGTGCTATAGGCGGCGGGGGAGGCATACCTATGCCCGCTGAGGCAAAGTACAAAGAATAATGCGTCCAGTAAACAAGGGACTGAACGATATAGTACATGCTGGCATGAACATGAGCCAGATAAAAACATGATAATGGATCCCACATACATACTATTCCTGGGATAACAGCCAAGACTTATTCAATAATATCTGAGTACATGAGATATAAGTACAACCAAAGAGGCCCTGTAAATAGGAAAGGGCTTTGAAAATCTGAATGATGCATGCAAACTAAAAGGTGTTGCAAGGGGCTGAGGCCGACACCATCAAATCTATGGAGCTGCATCAAAGGTTGTAATGAAGAGGTCATCTGGGCATGTGGGGGGCTACTTGAACGACCACCCCCTCATGAGGTTTGAAACATCTTGCACACACCCGAGAATCACCAGTAGAATCTGTTGCATCACTGAACCATCAAGTATACGGATCTCAATCATGCCGTAAGGAGCTGGAACTGAGAAACAATCAAGTCAAAGGGAAATAAGGAGTCCCTTTGCCTGATCTGAGGCACCGAACAAGAGTGGAAGCTGGAACCAAGGTACACTGCCCTCTAGATTTGTCTTCTGGAATGAATGAGCTGATGTTGACAGAAGGAGGTCCGCCATAGATGAGGCAATAAGGGATCCTCAACTAAGGCACGAGAGATAATAGTAGATAGACTAACATACTAACACCAGGGATGATGATGGAATGGGGGGTACTGAGTAGCGGGCTGGTAAGTTCCCTTTTTAGAGCATGAAGGTCATGGATGACCTGGCAGCAACTGACACAATATCAAAGGGGAAAGGGGACAATAGGACTGAAGGCCATAATGTGCGACACGAGAGAGGAACCAAGAAATTAAGGATGGAGGACTATAGCGGGATACTAAGGGACTCAGGATAGACTCCATGGATGTGATGACGACTCAACTCGGATGCTCTAAACAAGGGCGACTCGATGATGCTGCCACACAGAAAAAGGTCCGGTGGGGACCAATAAAGACATGAATACAAGATGGTTACTCACAATGACAATCGACATGAGCAGGGAAAAGTATGGAGGCAAATTGGTGCTGCAAGTACAAGTGTTGCAAGTGAATAAATTGGATTTTGAGGAGTGGTGAAGTGACCCTTCTTGGAAAAATGTGTCGTGGTGAAGTATCAAATCACAAAAAACTAAGAGATACCCATTTTAGATCTCGGTGAGATCTTTCCAACGGTATAGACGGTTTGTCAAACTAAGCTACGGTTTGGCCGCAGCGGGCGAAATAAAAATCTGGGGTTTCTCTTTTAATAAGGCATTTTCCCTCCAAATTCAATCATTTGCAAGTGTAGCTGTGGTGAATGTAGAGAGGGGAGAAGGCCCTAAATCTTGCAGTGATCATAGCGGACAAACCAACCATTGGAAACGAGATCCGTTAGTTGTAGGTAAGAGGCCTAACACTACTCTTTCATTTTAGTGGATTAAAAGTTTAGTTTAGGCACCCAGAGATCATGAACAGGTCAGGTTGCACTTTTTGGGGTTTGTTCTACGACCTGGGTAGCATGTATTGGGCATAAAATTACGAATTGTCTGAGAAAATGACCGGAAAAGTGCGACCTGTCAGAGAAAGGGGGTTTCAGTGCTGTTTTTGTCTCAAAGCTGGGATTTTTATGGTTGAGGGGCATAGGTGCCCCCAAGCATGTTATGGTCATGCCAAAATGTATTTAGAGGGGGGAACCTAAACACATTTTATTATGTGGTGCGCCATTTGTTTTAGTTATCGTTATGCAGTTCGAGAAAGGGAATGGAGGATTACCAATCTCTTTTGCTACTGCATATATGAATAAAATGGACTAAGTTTCTGGGTTGGCATACATGGTGTCACTATCCCAAAGCGTGGATTTGGAGATAATGAACTGGTGCTCTCCCAGAAAACCCACAGGTTGGTCAACAACAATGTCTAGGGGACTGTTTTGTTGATGTAAGATGAAGGAATGATGAGGGGTATCATCCCTAGCGTGATTTGAAGTGATATGGGACTCTAGATGTTCTTTTAAATGGGGAATAATAAGGGTACTAGATTCGACACGACCAAATACACTAGGAGAGTTGTGGAGAATTGCTTCTCCTGGTCTCTCAAATATGGGTACCCCCTTACCCAAACATTGGGTGTCAATGTAATGGCCACAAGGTGTATGTGGTTCAAATGCATGGGTTCAATGTAAGGGGGAATAGATAAAGTCAGGGGTGGTGACTACTTCCATAATGTCGTCATCGTAATAGTAGATGGGGTGACTAGTGGAAGAAAGACCACCTGACACGACGAAGCTACATGACTCATCATCATGAGAAGAGAGGTTCACATGCGCATCGTCACAAGGGCTGACATAAAAAAAATTAGATGAAGGATCCACCGATGTTGAGCCCAAGGTGATCGCTGAAGGGAGGTCAGGCGAAACAGAAGGGGAAATCCCAGGGGGGTCTTCCACCGTGGATCTCATAGATGATGACAGGTAGTGGACAGTGGCCAAAGACTGTTATTTCGACATCTGGAGGGGGAATGTCTATGGGAGTGGATGTGTCCTCTAGTTTCGTTGAAGAAAAACATGCAAATAAGGGAGTGGTGGACTCATTGCGCTTGGCCTCGAATTGGCGAACCGCTCCCAAAGACGAGTGGTACTCATCGAGGTAGGGACAGAGGTGAGTATAGTGGCCATGGAAATCACACAAAGAAAAAGGGTGATTTGTGCGCAAGGATTTGAGTTTTGGGACTAAATCAGGTATAGTGACATATACCTCTGGGATGTCAGACTCTGGAAACACTTCGTTTACCATGGGCTTGAGACGAGGAAATTTAGGACAATTATGGGTGGTATGACCGACAACATCACACAAAGCACACTGGGGGGTACGCTTTGGAGGCTGAGGAGGAGCAGGGTTTTTCAGGGAAGCCTTGTCTTTATGTGCCATTTTACAAGCTTTTCCCCCTTCACATGAAGTTGTCGCAACAGGAGGAGATTCCTGTTGAGGTGGTTGAGGCACGGTAGCAGAGGGAGGGGTCATGGGGATCGGTTGAACCAGGGTCAAAGCAAGATAAGGTTTGGGTTGACCAGGTGTGGTGGTGGTTGGAACAAGAGTGGAAGATGGAACTAAGGTACACTGCCCTCTAGACCTGTCTTTTGGAATGAATGATTTGATGTCGACAGAAGGAGATCGCCATAGGTGAGGCAATAAGGAATCCTAAACTAAGGCACGAGAGAAAATATTAGAGTGATTGAAAGACTGACACCAAGGATGATGATGAAATGGGAGGTACTATGTAGCGGACAAACGACTTCCCTTGTTAGAGCATAAAGGGCATGAATGACCTAACAACAACTGACACGATATCAAAGGGGACAGTAGGACTGAAGGCCATAATATGCGACACGAGAGAGGAACCAAGCAATGAAGGATGGAGGACTATAGATGGATACAAAGGGACTCAGGATAGACTCCATGGATGCGATGATGACTCAACTCGGATGCTCTAAACAAGGGAAACTCGATGATGTTGCCACACAGAAAAGGTCCAATGGGGACCATAAAGACATGAGTACAAGATGGTTACTCATGAAGAAATTCGACACAAACATGGAAAAGTATAGAGGCAAAGTGGTGCCCCAAGTACAAGTGTTGCAAGTGAAGAAATTCAATTTTGAGGAGTGGTGAAGTGATGCTTCTTGGACAAAATGTGTCATGGTGAAGTATCAAATCACAAAAAATTAACAAATACCCATTTGAGAGCTCGGTGAGAGATTTCCAACGGCACAGACGGTTTGTGAAAATGAGCTATGGTTTGGTCGCAATAGGCGAAAGAAAAATCTGAGGTTTCTCTTTTAATAAGGCATTTTCCCTCCAAATTCACTTTTTTTCAAGTGTAGATGTGGTGAATGTAGAGAGGAGAGAAGGCTCTAAATATTGTGGCGATTGTAGCGGACAAACCGACCATTGGAATCAAGATCCGTCAGTTGTAGGTAAGAGGCCTAACCCTACTCTTTCATTTCAGTGGATTGAAAGTTCATTTTAGGAACCCATAGCTCATGAATAGGCCAAGTCGCACTTTTTTGGGTCTGTTCTACGACTTAGGTAGCAAGTACTGGGTAGAAAACTGCAACCTGTCCTAGGAAATGACCTGAAAAGTGAAACCTGTCAGAGAAAGGGGGTTTCAGTGCTGTTTTTGGCTAAGATCTGCGATTTTTATGGTTGAGGGGCATAGGTGCCTCCAAGCATGTTGTGGTCATGCCAAAATGTATTTAGAAAAGGGGAATTTAAATTTTGTTTTATGATGTGGTGTGCCATTTGTTTTCGTTATGTTTATGCAGTTCGAGAAAGGGAATGGAGGATTACCAATATCTGTTGGTACTGCATATATGAAGCAAATGGACTAAGTTTATGGGTTGGCATACATGGTGTCACTATCCCCAAGAGTGTATTTGGAGAGAATGAGCTGGTGCTCTCCTAGAAAACCCACGGGTTGATCAACAACAATATCTAGGGGATTGGGTCGCTGATGTAAGATGAAGGAATGATGAGGGGTGTCATCCCTAGAGTGATATGAAGTGATATGGGACTCTAGAGGTTATTCTAAATGGAGAAGAATAAGGGTACTAGAGTCGACACAACCAAATACACTAGGAGAGTTGTGGAGAATTTCTTCTCATGGTCTCTCAAATATGGGTGCCCTCTTACCCAAACATTGGGTGTCAATGTAATGGCCACAAGGTGTATGCGATTTGAATGCATGGGTTCGATGTAAGGGGGAATAGATAAAGTCAAGGGTGGTGACTACTTCCATAATTTTGTCATCGTAATAGAAGATGGAGTGACTAGTGAAAGAAACACCACCTGACGCGACGAAGCTACCTTACTCATCATCATGCGAAGAAAGGTTCACATGCGCATCGTGACGGGGGTGACAGGAGAACAATAAGATAAAGGATCCACTAATGTTGAGCCTAGGGTGATCGCTGAAGGGAGGTGAGGCAAAACAGAAGGGGAAGTATCCAGGGGGGCTTCCACCGAGGGTCTCATGGATTATGATAGGTATAAAATGGTGGCCGAAGACTCTGTCATTTCGACATAGGGAGGGGGAATGTCAATGGGAGAAGGCATATCCTCAGGTTCTACAGAAGTAGAACTCAGAAACAACGGGGGGTGAACTTGTTATGCGTGACCTTGAATTGGCGGAACGCTTCCAAAGAGGAACGAAGGTAGGGACATGGGTGAGTGTAGTGGCCACGAAAATCACACAAATCATAAGGGTGATTTGTGCGCAAGGATTTGAGTTTCGGGACTGAATTGGGTATCGTGACATAGACCTGAGGGATATCAGACTCCAGAAACATCTCATTGACCATGGGCTTGAGGTGAGGCAACTCCGAACAAGTATGGGTGGCATGACTGACAACATCACACAAAAAAGACTGGATGGTACGCTTTGGAGGCTCAGGAGGGGCAGGGTCAGTTGGGGCAGCCTTGTCTGTAGGTGCCTTCTTGCGAGCTTTGCCCCCTTTACCTGAAGCTGTTACACCAATTTTTGGTCATCTAACCTGTTACTATTAGATGGACCAAAGTACACCATGTAAGACCAATTTTACCCCCAGTAAAATTGCTTTCACTATGAAAAATAACTTAGTAATCCTTATTTATTAAGTTGTTTATGGTCTAAACAGGAAACCACATGAGGAAATATTGAATAAATCCACATTTGTTTGATTTTCCTCAAGGAATAATTAGTTAAACAACAGTTTAGTTAATATTCCTGGTCATATTTAACCCAAAACAGGAAAATTAATTAGATAAATCATTATTTAACTTATTATTTTCTAGGAATAATTATTTAAACCTTATTTAAATAATATTCTTTGTTAAATTTGACTGAATCATTTATAAATAATTGAATAAATCATTATTTATTTAATTATTACTCAACCACATCCTTAAAATAATAAAAAAATAATTTATTTATTTATTATTTACAAATAAAGGGATTTAACCAAATTCAAATTCCTTAATAAAATATTCTATAAAAGTTGGATCTAGATTTGGTTAATAATATTTTAATTATGCACCAATATCAAGACTAACTCAATATTTTGTTATAAATAGAAGGGTTTTTCCATTCACTCACTACCTTTTGTTGCCTGAAGATCACTCTGGATCTATACTTTTGGTCTGACTTTGATCCTCCTTCATTGTCATCTTTTGCTACCATTTTTCTTGTGAGCTCCCTTTGAGTTCCATTTTTTGTCTGGGTTTTCTACACCATCAAGAGAGAGAGATTTTAGATCTGAAGTGCTGAGGACTTACAAGAACCCATCCCATTGAGGGGGACTGGTAACATCTTTCTATGTTCCCTTCCCAGGTGTCAAAAATACAAAAATTCTTTAAAAATATTATTGTCTTGTCTATTGGATGCATGGAGCAACTCTTGCTTTTATTTAATGGTTAATTTCTTTTACTGCATAGATCTAGATTTTGTAGCATTTATATTGGTTGACTAACTGCAGATCTAAAGAAATTGGCAGCCATCTTTGATGTTAGGGCGGTTTGTTATGCACAACTAAAGTGAGCCTTTTTCGTACACTTCCGCTTAAGATTCATACTAACAACTGCCGACTCCACAAGGGTTTATGATTACGACCTCTGTCATTTTTCAAATCCATACATGACCAACTTATTCAAACCCTAGGATTTCTCTTCAGCTTCTTGAAACCCTAAAACATTTAAAATTCTAACTTTCGTGTGTTTTTGGACCTATTGTGCAGGTGACAGGCATCAGCTGCAGCTGAAATGACAAACTTTTCTAAAACCTGCCCCTGAGAGTGCCGGAAGTGCATGTTGTAGTTTTTAGGCCAAAATTTGCCACCTAGACCTCTAGGACACAGAAAACAGGCCAAAACCTGCGACCTCTGTAGAAAACAGGTCAGAAACTGCGACTTGAACTTTTTGCGGGATTTTTTTTGAGATTTTTCTGGGTTTTTCTGGGCTTCTGTTTAGGGTTGTCTGACCTATGTCTCCACCCGTTTTGGACTTGTACTTGCTCTGTTGGACTCATCAAAGTGGAACCTAGCCCCCTAGGGTGTCAGTACCCTCCACCTTTCTAGGAGGAGTTTTAGTTGCAGCAGATCATCTGAAATTTTAGTGTGTTCAGCCATTTTTCAGATCTGATCCCTCACCTTTAGATCCACTTCAGATTGGTTATTCATCCATCCAAAACACCTCCTTTTAGTTTTGTTTGGGTCTTCCTCTAGGGTCCCCTCCATTTCCCTCCAGGTTGTAGCCTTTCGCCACCTCATTTACAACAATATTCCCTCTGCTTTTTTGCTTTTTTTCTGCACCTATTTCCAACAGATCTGACCTTTAGATCATTGTCCCTCCTAAATTTAGATCCATTGGCTATTTTGGTGTGTTTTGACTAGATTTTTTCCCACCCACAGAATAGTTGTTGAGAGGCCCGCCTCCTTATGTTTAGATTAATGCATAATTAGCTATTTATTTTCTGTTATTTCAGTTTCATATACTGTTATCTGCATATTTATTTACACTTATACAACACACTTTTTCTTTTTTATCTACAAACGTCTAGGTTTAAAAATTAAAATTTACACACTTAACACACACACCCTAAGTGAAGAAGAGCCTGGTTAACCCCGCTAGGCAAAGACTATAACATTGTAATCAATTGATCTGTAAGATTCCAAACAATAGATTTTTTTATGGATCTAAAACATATTAGTGTTCTCATTTAATACAATATTTCATCAAGAACCAGAACACAAGAAATGCAACTATTTTATTTATATTATTATTCACTGAAAGTAAAATACATGCCCAGACCATAAAATCCTGCAAATGGCATGCACAGCTGCTTGACATAACAAATATAAGAAACTGAAGCCCACTTGTGAATCCTGGATGGATTCACCACATAAACATCACCGCGGGGTTTTCGTCCCAGGATCAATAATAGAACTGGCCAGGCCAGGTTCTCAACCCAAACACAATAAGATAGATAATCTAGAATGCTCTAAATCCCTAGCTTCTCTCCCGTTTTATAGGCTTGATGGGTCAATACCAACAAGAAATACCATGGGTCAATATAAGAAAAACCATGGGTCAATACCAACAAGAAATACCATGGGTCAATACCATGGGAAAATACCACGATAAGTACCATGGATTGATTCTATCTACTTTGACTGGATCAAGAAAGGGAATATTACAAATCCTCCCGCCCAAAGATTGCTTGTCCTCAAGCGATCCACTTCTATCCACAACAGAAGAATTTGTACATTGATACCAGGATCCCATACAATCCGATGTACCCTCCATGTTGAATGGTCCTGAACGGATCCTTTGATACCTGGATCCCAAAAAATCCTTTGACCAATCCTTTCCTCAATGGATTCTCCTGGATCCCAATACAACCTAAATCCTGGGACCTGTGGGTTATGGTACCATTTCAGCTCTCCATCGTTGCCCGCACCAAATGGTCCAAACTGTAATTTTCCCTTGGCTATGGGTATCCTCCAAATAATCAACCCATCTATAGAATGCCAACTCATAATCTCTCACCAATCCATACTTGGGAAAGAATGAATATCTACAAATATACTATGTTGATGTTGTTCGATGCTCGATTCATGCTGCTCTACTTGGTTACCCAACATGATGTATTTGGAGAACTCTGCCCTGCTCTTCTCAATGTATAAAGGTGGGTTGTTGGTGTTGCAAGCCTTATCTATGTATCCCTGTAGAGCGCTGCTATGCGACTCCCAATTGTACTGCTCATGCGGCCTTGTGAGGGACTTGAGTTGTTCCTCAATACTAGAAAGCTTGGTCGATGATTTGGCACATTTCCCTATGAGTTCCTCAATTTTTCTGTTCTCTTGTAAGATAGTGTCTTGGACTGTCCAGAATCTTTGCTTCAACAACATAAGATCTGTCTTGAAATGCATGATCCTTTCCTGAAAATGCATGATCCTCTCCTCATTTGATTCTCCTTCGGTGTATTCATCCTTGACCTCTTCACATGTGAGGATCAGTTGTCCTTCCTCTCTGGTTGTCAAACATGGATGTACTAGTGGAGTTTTGTCTATACTTGATTGCCCATACTCTTTATGGATGTCCTTTGTTGTATTTATAGATTCAACTACCACATCGTCAGGAGGAATTGCATCTTTCCTTTCGTCATGTACTTTGTCAAGCTGACTGCTCAGATTGTCCTGCAAGTTTCTCTGAAGAGCGTGGTGTTGCTGCTCACCATTTGTACTTGATTGCTCAGATCCTTCATAGGTCCTCTCTTGAAAACCAGCGAACCCATCAATGGATGAATCTCCATGATCTGAAGAAGTCTCTAATTTTGCTATCCTTGTTGCCTTCATATTATCTGGACATGAATGGTCAAGTGCCCAAACTCCCTTGCATACAAAGTATAAGCCTTTCCTCCTTAGTTCATTATTGTTGTATCCACAAATATTTGTTAGTTCCTCCTTGGTTAACTTCTTTCTAAGTATTTTGATGCTCTGTTTGATCAACCCCTCAGCTAGTTCATAAGCAGCAGGTGATGAAATTTTCTCCTTCCTCCAAATGGCCAACAATTTGGATCTCAATTGTTCATAGATGGCCCTATCTTCTCCTAGGATCGGAGACATGATCTTTTGCATGTTTGTTTTGATGAAGTTTGGATGAGATGTTGTAATTCCATTGCAGAAGTATTGGAGCATCTGAAGGATTAAATCATCACACTCTAGATCTAGCATAAGCATACCAAATCTGAATTTCGCCGTGCGTTCGAAAATTGTGCGCTTCTGGAAAAAAGTAAGAATGGTGGTGTTGTTCAACCCTTGGAGTGCTTCTACCATTACCTGAAAATTTATCCTCATCATGTCATCATTGTAGGGCAATAGAGGTGCTGTTAAGGCTATGATTTTACTGAGACAAGAGGCGACCGTGAGTCTAACCTTTTCACAAGAATGCTCTAAGAACCTAGGTTGTATCAAAGAAAGCATGGATGGCTTCAAGGCCCAACTTGACCCTTCCCATTTTGATTTATCTATCAAGCTCAAAGCCGCATTTAATGTGTCTAGCTATAGGAGAACATCTTTTGACTTTGTACCCTGCAATTTGGATCCAAGTTCGAAGAGACACTTGCTTTTTATATCTTCCTTCCAGGTATCTTTTGACTGCTGAAGGATAACATGGACCTTTCGAGAGAAGGGTCTGTTGTTCTGCTCTTTCTTTTGATTTGTATGTTGTTGCCATCTTTGATCCACAGAAGTATTGTAGCCCAGAGAAACGACTGATATATCATTATGTTGATTCTTGTGGCGTTTCCAAAAATAAAATGACGACATTGACATCAATGGATCTCAATACTTAGCTAATGAGAAACCTGAGAATGATCCATGTCTAGCAATAACTTTCCAGCCTTTCAACAATGACCATATTTGCAAGAAAGATATGAATCTTCCATACACATGAATAAATATCATAGGTACATTTATAATATTCCATACACATGAATAAATATCATGGGTACATTTATTCATAAGAGGCTATATACAAGCTATAAATGATTTTGTCAATCATGCCTTCAAATATTTTCACAAATTTAACCCACAGACTTATAAATGATTTTCCATTTACTTATGTCTCCCAATAAAATAATTTACTGAAAAATAAAAATCCAACTAGGGTGATAAATATCACCGAAGTGAGAAATGCTGGCTAGGGTGAAAAATAAATTTCACCGAAGTTGCTTGCATAAAACTCTCATGCTGGCAGGATGCACAGCTCTGATACCACTATAAGATTCCAAACAATAAATTTTTTTATGGATCTAAAACATATTAGTGTTCTCATTTAATACAATCTTTCATCAAGAACCAGAACACAAGAAATGCAACTATTTTATTTATATTATTATTCATTGAAAGTAAAATACATGCCCAGACCATAAAATCCTACAAATGGCATGCACAACTACTTGATAATAACAAATATAAGAAACTGAAGCCCACTTGTGAATCCTGGATGGATCCACCACATAAACATCACCGCGGGGTTTTCGTCCTGGGATCAATAATAGAACTGGCCAGGCCAGGTTCTCAACCCAAACACAATAAGATAGATAATCCAGAATGCTCTAAATCCCTAGCTTCTCTCCCATTTTATAGGCTTGATGGGTCAATACCAACAAGAAATACCATGGGTCAATACCATGGGTCAATACCAACAAGAAATACCATGGGTCAATACCAAGGGAAAATACCACGATAAGTACCATGGATTGATTCTATCCACTTTGACTGGATCAAGAAAGGGAATATTACATGATCCTACACCTCTCTGCCCTTGTTTCGACATTGTAATCATTTTTTCCTGCACCTCCTTTCCCTTTTTGGTCTCTCTTCCCTTTGTGTCGTGTTTGTGCATTCATCATTGCATCCCTAAGGCGTTTATCTTGGAGACTTCTTGGCCTTCATCCTCAGTTTTTGGTAGGAATACTTACTCCTCCACGTAGGATTCGAGTTAGTCCTCCACCGAGTCCGCACTTCGACTCCTCTTATGATTCATTGGGTTCCCCTTCTGGTTCCGTCCCCAGATCTGCCCCTGTCACCTTCACCATGTCTGGTTCAGGACCTAATGCTGGTGGTAGCCCCGGCCCTAATGCTAGGAATACTACTAGTGGAACCGCAACAGGAACTATCCCGGCTGCTCCCTTGCTCCCCTATATGGCAGGCCTCAATCTTTCCGATTTTAACCAGTTGATCAATGACCCTATACGCCATGACGCTGGTTGGCCTACTATGCCAACCAAGCTCCCTTCTGACATCCCCAAGTTTTAAGGTCTCGCTGGAGAAGATATTACAAACCATGTTCTATCTTTCCACATGTGGTGTTCGTCTAACTCCATTACCGATGACTCCGTTCGTCTTCGGTTGTTCCAACGTACGCTTACTGGCGAAGCTTCTAAGTGGTATGTAGATCAAGCCTCCTCCTCTCATACCACCTTTGCGACTCTTACCCGGGCTTTTCTGTCTTATTTATAGCTTCCCCTTCATTATGACACTAGTATCGAACTTTTGACTTCTTTTCGTCAATTGTCTGTGACCTGCCTATCCGACCATGTCCAGGAATGGTGGAGAAGAAAGAGCCTATGTCGAGCCCCTACCTTCAAAGACCGTGTCTACATGGACTGCTTCCTTAGATCCATTTTTCCTGATATAGGCAAAGGTGTCGCATCGCATTTCCTTCAAATCAAAGAAGTCACTCTCTAGATTGCATTAAAATATGACCTGTTCTACGCTCAGTCTGGTTATGTTTATACAATCTTACCTGATCTCCCTAGACCCGGTGGTGCCAATGCACTGGGGGCATCCCATGCCACCGACAGTATCGTTGGAGCTCTTTCTCATCGATATGCTCATCCTCCCATGGGTTATGGTTTTCCTCAGGGAGGGGCCAACTACTCCAGCACTTTTCCCCCTCCTAGTAGCATGTATCCAGGATACGGCATGCCTCCTCCTTTTGCCCAACCTGTTTACCACAATGTTACCCAACCTCCTTATTATCCGTATACGTAGCCTGGTGCTCCAGCCTCTCAAGCATTAGCGCCCCCACCTCCCTTACCTTATCAACCCCGCAGCAGCAACTACCACCCCCCAGGGGCAGGTGTATGCACAGTAGGGCGCGACTGATCCTCCTACTACCAAAAAGAAGCAATCTGCCCTAGGTAATATAGGACCTAGTCCCCAAGGGAATACACCTAACACCACTAACCAGCAACAGGGCACTCAGCCCAAGCAGGATAGGCCTATTCACACAAATAAGCCTTGGTCTTGTTGTGGTGTCTATGGTCATTACACCCACGATTGAACTCTTTTACCACAGATGCGTCATATGTGGGAGACGCAAGTAGCATCGCGAGGACAGCAAGCCTCCCCTTCCGTTCCTCCCAGTGATGTGCCTAGTCAGCCGGTTGTGTTTACTAATCCTTTCCCTCAGCAAGGATTTATGGCTACCCAACCTCCTGAAGGTCAGGCGGCCACTCAACCTCCTCCATCTAGTACCTCTGATTACCAGATTCTCACGATGAACTCTGACCAACCCATTACCGTTGACCTCAACCTTCAAACTCGGTCCTGTCAGTACAACAAGCCTCTAGCTACGTCTACCGCCGAGCTCCCTTCTTTAGGTTCTACGGAGCCTCTTTCGACAACCAATGGTCCTTTACAGATCCCTTAGCCTAAGGCAGAGGTTCATACCAATATCCCCAAGGGACCATTACACCGAAATGCTACTTTAGGAAAAGATGCCCATTCGTATAGTATAGTAGATGATTTGGCATAATCTCCTGCTACCATCTCAAAGCTGGAACTCCTCCAGTCATGCCCTTCACAATGAAAATCTCTACTTACTTCCATGGGCGCTATATATCCTTCAGATGATCGTTTAATCATCTTCGATGTTGATCGGTCAAAACATCCTCCTCTTCCTGCTTCCGTCGCCTTCCAAATCCATGTCAAGATATGGAACACCAACGTCTCCCATTGTATCATTGATGAGGGGGCATCCACTTGTGTGATGTCCGCTTCGGTTTGAAAGCAACTCAGATCACCTGAGTTGGACCCTTCCACTATCACCCTCCGAGTGTGGGATGGCCACTCCTCCAAGCCCATTGGAATGTTCCGAAATTGTCCTATTACTCTTGCGGGCAAGATTGTTTGGGTTGACGTAGAAGTCATTGATGCCCCCTTAGATTACAACATTCTATTGGGTTGTAGCTACACCTATGCGATGTCTGTTGTACCATCTACGGCTCACCACAATATGTCCTTTCCCCATAATGGAAAGATAGTCACCATTGACCAGTTGACATATTACGAATCGAAGTCCCAGACCTCCCTTGAGTCCATCATATCTTCGGTGGCCAATAAGAAAACCGTCAACCCCTTGACCAGTGTCTCGCTCGGATTCTACAAATAATTCTCTTTTCTTGATTCATTGCCTGGTCTTCCTCCTCCTGTCTCTGATCCCAACTCATTGAATGCTTGCATGATGTAATCGTCTTCGGCTTTCCTCAAGTGGCCCGCTTCGGCTAGTCAGCAGTCCCGCCCTTCGCAACTTGCTCCTAGCACTTCGAATCAGCCTTCTGGACCCCCTCCTCCTGGCCTTAACCACCTTGGAGCTATCCCGCCTGGCCATTACCCCTCCGGTTAGATAACGTTCCTAGCTCCCCATCCCATAGTGTTCTCGGTACCCGTTATGGATACCTTATCTCTTCCTAACTTGACCTTGGGGATCCCTATCTGGTACATTGATTCCCGAGTTGCTACCCCGACTGATCAGCCCAAACCTTATATTGATTTGACCCCGGTCCAACCAGAACTAGAGTAGAACCCATATCCACTACCTCTTCTATTAGGTGTATCCAAGAGCCTGTCATCTTTGACCGTGTCATCTCTATCTGACCCGTGGCCACTATTAGACCTACTGCCATATGCCTCACTAGTCATGTCCTCCTGTCCATAATTGATCCATGACTATCCCTGTATTTGCAAGTCTGACAAAATCTGAAGGAGAAATTCATTGAACTATACTTGTTTATCCTATGCCTTGGAAAGTCTTTCCTGTGACTGAATGATTATGTAATTATCTGCTTTGCAACTTCTGATCTCTGCCTTTAATCTCAAAGTGTATGATATGTCTAGAGCACTCATATCTTGGCTTCTCATATGATCTATAAGGGGAGTCTCATGAACTATAGTCCACCCTTTTTCTAGTCATCTTTGATCCTCTTCTTCCTGCAAGCGTACCATGTCAGATAAACCAAATGCAAACATAATTAACATACCTCAGTGAAGTTTAGGGGTGGCTATCTCATCTGCAAAATCAATCCATATTAACATGATACAGGTATATATGTAATCATATTAATATATCGAAATCATCTTAATCATCGTCATAGTTACTATGCATGATGTCAAAAATTATAACACCAACTAGATACATACTAATAACAACCACTACAATGCATGAATAACAACCAGATAGACACTGACATGCATGCATGAAAAACACATTTGCCCATTTAATCCTAATATTTCAATCATGCTATGATACCAATATGTAATTGCACCTCCCACATTTACCCAGTTTCACCAGCCTACCACCATAAACATGAGCGGAGGGCTACTATGACATGACTTGACCTCCTAGGCCCCATTAAGTAAGTGGGGTCGACTAATGATGATAAACCGACCTTTCAAAACATCCTACAGGGGCTACAAGGCACTTAGAGGTTGAGTAACCATGCAAGGTGGCCAAAGCCCAATATGTACACCATTTTCTGTGACCTGGGCTCTCAACTGCACCCACAATAAGGCCTCCATGCGGTCGGAAGATTCCCACCGCATGCACAAGCTTGCATCCATGCTGTTGCAATCCAAAATTTCTAGTTAGGAGCATGTTGTCCCGAATTCTAAGCCTAAATTCCAGGTCAGCCTCCAGACCATTGCCCAGAACTTCTTGTAACTTCTCAGATGCATAAATGATATAACAACAAGGATAAACATTCAAACTTGAGTCAGAGACTTGACCCAACTAGGCATAACCATGAAAATCATTTCATCAAACATATCAATAACATGTAATCTATAGGTAATGAATGCATATCTGAACATAGAGGTCTGATACTTATATGAGAATCATCAAGAAGGTGTATTTCCCTCTCATAATAGCCACAATAACATTTTTTAGCTCATGCATTCATTAACCATTCATCAACAAATCAAACACATCAATATCCATAGCTAGAACATGTTATGAAACCATGCTTATAACCAAAATAATAACCATGATAGAACAACCATCAAATATAGATAATAACAAGTAAAGTACTCATGAAATACAAGAGGAAAAGAGCTCTTATTAACATATGCAAAATCCAACCAAGTTAGGGACTTCCACGTACCACCCGACCATGGATTGGGCTGAACCAAATATTTCTTTCAGCCAATCACCCCCATGCCATATTCCAAGCATGATTGTGGGACTCATGACAAAATAACCAAGGCTTCCCGAATATTAAACCACCTCCACCCTCATACTTTACCGAAATCTCGCAAAAATTGATCAAGGGATCACTAGGGCCAAAACAAGAACATAGACAACTAGGGCTATTCAGATATTAAACCGCCTCCACCCTCAGGCTTTGCCGCAATCCTGCAAAAATTGGTCAAGGGATCACTAGGCCAAAAAAATTATTGTATGCCTCAGAATTTATTCACTAATACCTCGAGGAATTTGTCTGTCTCCACTCTCAGGATTTACCACAATCATGCAAAAACTAGTTAAGGGATTCATAGGCCCTTGGGAATTTTCCCGAGACCACCTCAGCAGGTTCCAAAACCATCTAGAAATCCAAATATCAACCAAATTATAGAACCCCATCACACCATGGCTATCTGGAAATGGTAAGGAAAGGATGAAACCACTGTCACACCTGAAAAAACCCATACCCATGATAGCAATAAAAGAAAACACACACATTCATGTACCATGCATTCACAAACTAGCTAGGAAATCACACATGCAACTTGTTTCCCATAAGTATTCTTGTTGAAGCTGCTTAATCTAACTTTTCCTTGCTTGTCACTTGATTTCCTTTGCTTCTTCATCCTTCCTTTGCCTTCCTTTCTCCAATGCTAGAGAACTCCAAGAATTCTCTAAGTGAGCAAGAGTATGATAAAATAGAGAGACCTTCAAAACCGAACTAACAAAAATCTAACCAACAAATGTTGTGAACTGATCCTAAAAAGACTTTTTATTATTGAGGTCTTTATTTTTTTCAATTTCCTCTATTTTTCCTCTCATGCAATTATGTGACCTTTCATCTCCCTTTTCTTCTAATTTCGTTTATTTTCATAATAAAATTCCAATTAATTCCTCTTTGCATTTTACAATTCCTTTACCAATTTCCTTAGCCATAATAAACTGAAATGAACACCCACTAGGATGCTTTTCCTAACATTCAACTTGGAATATGTATCCCAAGACCTTGGTCTTATTTTTCCTTTATTAAATTTATTTCATGAACTTTTAACCCGGGGTTGTTATATCATGTGAACTATTTCCAATTCTAATCCTTGCAATATCGCTAAATATTATTCTTGGTTATTGGTTGTAGTGCCCAATCCCCATGCAATTGGATCTCTTTTTATTCATTGGGGCGAATAATTACCCCTCTGGCTCCGACCACCCCCTCAATAGTTATATATATTAATATTTATTCTGTTATGGATATTTCCATATTCCAAATATTCTGAATATTCCTGCGTGTACAAACTTTGTTCGTTACACAAAACAAAGGTTGTAAGACATGTATCAATGATGTAGCTAAATAAATGTTGCATGAAAGGATGCCAGTTGTATGCTATTCATGTACTAGAATCCAAAAACAACAAAGCACTGAAGCTTGAAGACTATCCCATATTGGGCATAGTTATGAAAATAATATAACACATACCTAACAGGGTCCAAATATGGCCTTTCCTCGATCTTGATTCCAACTTCTTCTTGGGGCCAATGTCTTAATTACACTACTCTAATTTTTCCATGTGTTGTTTTTATTACTCCATGTGCCTCCCTACTAATTGTATTTTTGATTCCATGTTGGTTCATGATAAGTTTGTTGATGCACATGTCCTTATCATAATGAGTGTTGTTTCTTTGAGTGGAGCATGTGGCAATATATATCAACCTTAGCTATCATATGTTCTTTCTTTGAATCTTCAACATGTGATTCAATTGATACATTTATCTCATTAGATTCTTCATGTTTATGCCCTTCCTAGTGATTTTATTTAAATGTCTCTATAGAATATTCTTATAATTCAAGCTCAAACTCTTATTTTCATGTGTTATTAGTTACTACAATTATTTTATCTATAGTAATTTTGTTGAGTGGCCCTTGAGCCCTTATTTCTTAGTAAGAAACATATCGTGCAATACAATCTTCTTTTTCTTGTACCAAAGCTTCAAAAACTTGTTATTCAATTAAAATTAATCGTTTCAACTAAGTCCATCCAAGGATATCCCATAAAAATATCCACATCATACATAATTATAGCGTTAAAATATGAATATAACACATATTTATCCATGGAAATATTCAAATCTTTAAAAATTAAACATTTTGTAGGAAACCAGGAAAACACTAAGAGGGGGTGTTGGGGTTCCCATGTTTTGGCAAGGTTGGCAATACAAAAAGATGAGACAACATCAAACCACTTTCAGACCCTAGGATCTAGCCCTCTTGGGTCCAGAGAGGGATCTCTCTATGATTTTCAAAGGTATATGTCTTTGAAGCTCAAAGTTAAGGTGTTAGGCTAGTTATAAGGCTCAGAGTTTGCTTGTTTAATTGTATGTTTGGTTGATGAGAATCAGGAAAGAAGGGTTTAATATAAGACAAGGATGAGCAAAGAGGATTTTAGGCAAAGGAGAGATACTTCAGGGAACATTCAAGACCATTGGGCAATGGAGTCAGGAAAGGGTTTACTTGTTGTTCAATATGCAGGCTTTCAGTTGGGCTAGTCATCTAAAGCATTGGATCTTAAAGATGATTGTGTGATATGAAATGGTAAGAGAGAAGGTGAAAGCAAGGAAACCATCCAAGGTGACCTTTAGAAATCAGATCCAGGGACAGGGCATACCATTAACCACCTATGATTCTAAAATCCAAAGGCTAACTCTTCAGACAAGAAACATTAAAGATTTGGAACACAAAGTTAAAGACCTGAGATCAGAGAGAGACTTTGAACTCTCAATGCTTTGGCCTCCAGCTTGAGGGATCTTAGAAAAGGTTCAATTAACTGAAAAGGATCCTAGTGAGATGAAGACAGAGTTCTAGGCCTCCCAGTATTCCCAATTCATTCAATTAAACCTCAAACAAGAAATACTGACCTCAATAATTCATACATCAGTTAGCAGGCAATAACATCCACTACACTGGTTAAATCAATTGAAATCAATCCTCAGATACACATATAGCAAAAAAAAATTAAAGGCAAGGAGAGCAGAAACATAGGGTACCTAGCAAGGGTAAATCCTATGCCAAATTTCTGATGCAAGCCAGCAGATATGTTAATGAAATGAAATAAACACAGAGATAGAAAAACATCACCATCTGCTTTAAATCAGGATCCAAAGAAATGTGCTTGTCATATTAAGAGCAACACCAGTAAAATACAACATTGCTAACAACTTGAAAGTTCAGTCTGAATACATCTTCCACAACCTATCTTACAACTTTACACAGAGAACATATCTCAAAGGAAACATCTTGCAATTCTCTGATAATCGATCAACAACCTTTACAATAATTTTCTCATGAGTTTTATAGCAGAAAGATGAGCATGAGGAGGTAGTGAAACACTAAATGAAGTATTAAACTCAGACCATAAAGAGGGCCGAAGCCCATTCGGTTTAAACTCTGTGCATTTATCCCTGGTACTCCTTGGATGAAATGGTGGTCTTCATTAGGCTTCCACTTACTTCAGGTATGCCCCTGATGTACTCTGGTTTGAATTACTCTGTAGTACTTTTGGTGAATAAAAAAAAGGTAAATCAATGACTGAATAGTCCGCCATACTTGTGAAACAAATGCTCTGATAAATTTGGACTGTGGTTAGGGCGGAATTCCTTCAGGAACACGGTAAATAAAGGAAACAATATGGGTGCTTGGTCCTTTAGGGAACGAGCAATCTGCTGATGTGAAACCCTAATAGTATTTCCCATGACGTCCTTGACCTGGTACTCTGCCTTCAAATCAATAGATTAGGCCCGAAATTTTCAACGATAGGCCTTGAACACTCAGTTTTCCCACTGATACTCTTTTCCACTTCCACGTTTTCCTCTCACTGCGAAATCTGAGCTTTAAGGGCTCTGGAGAAGATTTTACAGAGTTTAAACTCTGTTCCTTTAATGCGTGCTCTGTCACACGTCTTCTCAGACCTTTCCTCACGATTTCAGTCCCTGAGAATGGTCCTTTCCCATGTTTTTAGTAACTGTGACAGAGACTGTAAAGCATGGTCGCTTCCGCCACTTGTACCTGCAAAAATACGCAACCTCGTTATGAAATCTATGCATAGGGAGGATGGCTACGGAGGGCGGGGGGAACGATAGTGTGGCGGTGGTATGAACGATGGTTTTAAATGAAAAAATGGTGAAATATGCAGTGATATGTTGTAAACAACGATTAATAGGGTTTTGGTGGAGAAATGCTTGTGGGCTGTTTGATCATGATCTGGTGGTGGGATCGACGGCGGGGATTAATCAGCGGAATGGTTTATGAAAATGGGTGGGATGCATAGAAATGAACGAAAATAAAATGAAATGCGTGTGTGGTGGGACTCGGCGTGGGCGGAGGGTGATTAGTTTCGGACCGTCGATCTTAGATCCAACGGACGGTTGAGATCAAGTCGGAGGATCGCAATCGGGGGTGGGGGGGGTGGGGGGGCAGGGGTGAGACATTAAAAAGGTTCTGATTGCGATTGGGAGTGGGGACGCGATTGAGTGCTAGCCATTGATCTTGGATCAAGATCAACAGCGGGGATTTAGTCGGCGGGGAGACAGGGAAGGAGGGGGATAAATCTAAACCGTTGGATCTTAGAGGGATGGACGGCTCCGATCAAATCAGGGGGAGAAATGGGTGGAATCGATAGTCCGATGGACGGTGGTGCGATTAGATCCTGACCGTTGGATCTGGACTAACGGAAGGTCAATATTTGATCGGGAAATCGCAATCGCAAAGGGCAGAAGGTGGCAGCGATTGGGAAATGCGATTGCGATTGGAGCGAAAAGCGAGGGCCGTCGGATCTGGAAGGGGATGGACGGATGTGATTTGATCGAGAGATCGCAATCGGAAGGAGCAGAAGGGTGTCACAGGAGGAGTTGCGATTGCGATTGGGGCGGGATTGCGATGGTCGTCAGATCGTGGATTAAACGGACGGCTGAGATTGGATCGGCGAATCGCAATCGGAGCGGAACAAAGAGTGACACGGTGAATGTTGCGATTGCGATCGGGGCGGGAGTGATATTGGCGTAGGGCCGTCCGATCAAAACAATAGATCAACGGTGGGGATCACGGCGGAGGCCTGATGGACCAAACTCAATCGCATCAGAGTTTTTCAATGTTACAAAGGGATCTGCCCGCCTGATAACTCCGATTGTGATTGGCGCCCAAGACTTAAGCGCTTGGTCTTTGCGCTAGGGGCACATGGGGAAGTGGTTTGCGGGGCTGGCAGAAAAGGGGCTAGGCCCTATTATAAGGTGAAAAGTGGGTTTTAGGGCCCTTTTTAATGAATTTTAAGATTGGGAAAGGGTAACGGTAAGGGAAAAAAAGGGGAATTTGGCCAAACAAAGGGTAAGGGTAGAATTTAAAGGGGATTTTGGGGAGATTTACGAGGATTAAGGGAGAAATTTTGGGATGGAAAGGGGACTTTGAAAAGAGGAAAAAAGGGGTGAAATGGGACATTCTTCAGGGATACAAGGGGCAAGTAAAGGCCCTTTGGAGCACAATTTTTCACACTCAGTGAGGCTTACTGACTCTAGAACAGCAGGGGGAACTGATCATAGGGCAGGGAACATGAAAAGGCTTCGAGGATGATGCGTTTTTCAAAGAAATGCATTCCTTGAAGGCTCATGAAAAAAATTAGCCCCTTGCTTGCTTGTCAAGGAATTTATAAGGGGCTAACAGGGGGGATGAATCAATATTTTATAAAATTTAACAAATATTTGGTTAGTAAAACACATTCAACAATAGAACAATAGAACTTTCACATAAAGCTTGCACGCATGATATTTAGTGGAAACCTATACAAGATAAAACCAAAAATATTCTTTTAAGTATAATGTATATAAAAGCACCAACTTCAATTTACATCAAATTTTGTAGGCACCAAATATACAGGAGGAACCAATGCTTGTTTCTTTGCAAGCCCCCACTTGCTGGAAGCACTTACTCCCACTGTTTGCAAGCACCAACTTGTTGGAGGCACCAACCCCATTTTTTCTTTGCAAGCATGATCTAGGTGGATATTGGTGGCCACCCGCCTATTCCACTTGGGGCCCCACCATTGTCTCTTTCAGTTTTTCAGTTTCGGCACAACTTACTATTTTTAGCAATTTTTCAGGTCTTGAACTTCTAGAGCCGTTTTGAGGCCCTAAACGACGTTTTTGGGAAAACAGGGAGAAACATAGGTCCATGGATTAAGTTTTATCACATCAAAAGCTGTAGTCCTTAGATAGATCTTCCTAATGAGGTATGGTGCGCACCAAACAAAGATCGTATCCCAAAGTTACATCCCCGGGAAGTTGAAACACTAATTTTCCCAAACAGGGCCCATAGTTTGGCACATCATCTCCTAGGGTTAGGGTTTTCCATTGTTTATAAATAATAATTAAGCCCTCGAGCCTCATTGTAACTCATTTCAGAGGCTTGTAGCTGCCACATCTCTTCTTCGAGATAAGCTACCAGTGCCCTAGCTAGTTTATTTCCATTCTTTCTATAAGCAAATTTTAGTTCTTTGATATTAATGAAATGAAGTGTTAATTCCATTGCATCTTTGTATTTATGGTTATATGTGTATTTTGTTGTGTTCCTGCATAAATCCGGATCAGCGGTGTGAGCACGGTTTGTTTTTTCTCGATCCTTCTTTGCATGTCCCCAACGAGGTCAAGGTATAAGGAGTTAGGGCTCGATCTGGTTGAACCTTTGCAAGATCAGCCTCACAAACCCTGACGGTCGCCCATGGGGGACGAAAAGAAATATGACAGGGTAGGAGATTCTATCAAAATATTTCTCGAGGAGGCCCTCGAAAAACAAAGGAACGCAATGATGGATAACTTTGCCCAGATCCTTCAAAGACTGCCCACCAGCGACGCATCTGCATCCAACAACCACTCTGGAGGCGCGAATCCCTTTAAGGTACAAGTAAACTTTGAAATTCCCATATTTGAGGGCCAAATAGATGCAAATGCCGTAAATATATGGTTGAATCTATTAGAAGGATATTTCTTGGTTCATGACTTTTTCGACCGAGAGAAGATTATTTTTGCATTCCTTAAAGCTACCCCCTATGTCAAGTACTGGTGGGAAACCCAATGTGAGAAAAAGGACGAGAAAAAACCCTATATGTTCTCAACCGTACCCACTTGGAATTCTTTTCGATACGCCATCAAGGAACAATACTATCCCATGGGGATCTATGAGGACAAGTACATACAATGGACCACGCTGCAGCAACAAAGGTATCAAGATGTGCATGAGCAGATGATTCTGTTCCATACCCTGCGCACAAAGTTGGGTATCAAATATTCAGAGAAAAAATTGATGCTAAGGTAACACAGTTGTCTGCATAGATACATTCAGGAGGAAATGGAGTTCCTCGACATCTCCTTTCTTGGTACGACATACCGGTATGCTGTCAAGATTGAGCAGAAATTGAAACAGAAGAAGCGAGACTTTGGATCTGCGAATCAAAAGCAAGGGAAAGGTGCCCCCAAACCACAGAACAAAGGACAATGCCAAGGTATGGTGGCCCAAGAAAACCTGCCAAAGCCGCAAGCAAAGAAAAACACCGCGAAGCCAAAGAAGGACATAGGAAAGTGGTGTGAGTTCCATAAGAGCTCCACTCAAAACACAAGTGAGTGTCGAGCCTGTTATGCAGATAAATCCTTCTTGCAGACAAGAATGATCTCCCTAGTATCCTAAGGATATCTAGAAACAAACAACCAAATGCAAACCATTTTCTCTAGATCATTTGTGATTTAGAATTATTAATAACAAAGTACGAGGACATGCCCCTATCTGAAGTCCAATGCTTGCCGAAATCTTCTATCTAGTCGCTCCAAAAGAGGTCACTTCAACATGTGAAACCTACAATCAAAGATAGATAAAAGGATTAAAATCACCTGCAAGATATAATAATTGAGAAAACACTAATCTATCTTAGTGATCAAGGAATCTAATAATTGAATTACTCAAATAGATACATGAACAATTCAATGAGAAAATGGAATCCATTTGTATTAACTTGTGTAATAAGAAGTAACCTTACAACCTGTCGCCTTGATGTTATACAGCTTCTTCCGGGGTCCTGAACAACCTTTTCTCCTTCAGATTGACAAGCTTTCTTCTCTCTGAATTAGCACGAAGTTATGGACATGAGTGTGTAATCATTCTCATACCAAAAATGACTAGTATATAGAGTATGCTCTCTTGAGAATTTCTTTAGCAATTGCCACATGTGTGTCTACCCTTGAGACTGAAACATGAGCTCAATTTATAGGGAAATGGAGGTAGTTTCAGTTCCATGAAGAGGCAAATGGATTCCTCTCATGAAGGGATTTGAGCTCCACATTCCAAGGGATAAACTCCATGAGTGAAGGGATAGAGCTCATGAGTAGAGGATAAAGCTTGAACTGAACGCGCTTCTAGAAGCCTCCAATTGGGAGAATATTCGACTAGCTGGGCTTATAGAACTTAATTTCTCCTTTATTTTACCTTTTACGGGGGTCCGCAGGTTTTATAAGCAAAACGTGCGGGATGTGCCGCAAGTTAAAGAGCAAATATCTGCGGATCCACAAGAAAGAGCTAGGAAAAGTACGAAGTTAGAATTTTTAGGGTTTTAATGAGCTTTTCTCCAATTCCAAGACTGGGTTTAGGAACATTAGGGTTTTTGACATCTAAGGGAGCATAATATAGGTAGTGATGAACCTATATAGATAATCAAATTTCATGGTGACAAAATAACATGTAAAAGACTGCCGCCTAAAGTGTGAAGTCTGAGGTAGTTCTGAAGAGTGAAGTGCTTTATCATTCCAAGGACTGGATTGCGTACACACCGGTAGAAAACCTGTAACAACATTTAATGAAAACATATATATGTATATCATCGTTGAGGTAGGCATTCCCATACTTAGATCAAAACTAACTAAATGTTCTGGTACATAAATTATTTTAAAATTACATCAAAAGTAGACACAGCATGGACACAACCATCTGTCATAAGTAGTCTATTGTATTATGAATAGTAAAACTCCTCGTAGCCTGGATGGTGGAAACTACATCCAGGGTCTTGATTTCCACTTCTCGAACTAGTACGATTCTATCCATGCGATTGATTGTGTCGAAGTTGAACATGGTAGAAACCACTTGATTACTAGTCAATGATGTGAACTGTTAACAATTATGAGAGAAACCACCAATAATTACAATGGCTATCAAAGTACTCAGTACAATCCATGAAGTGTGAATGAATGATTTGCAGTCTAACACTTCACAGAATCATTCGATCGAAGATCAATGATACAAACTATCGTCGAAGGCGAGAAATCTGCCATTAGGGCATGCAGATCCCAAGGTAATGATAGGGTTCTAGATTAAATTTCTAGATGATGAGCCGTCGTCGATAGAAAGTGACCCGTCGTAGGAAAGCCCACGACACGAAACCATTAGATCAAGTTTTGAAGAAATATTTACAAGGAATGACTCAGGGATGGTCAACGTGAATGGAGAAAAATGTTTGCAATGAATGGTTTATTTGAGCTGTCTCTTGAACACGTAACGACATTGCAGATGGTTTGGTAACAATTGAACTAAAGTTAATACCCAGAAACCGGCTGAATAATTTCAATGTGGTTTGATTAACTATTAGACAAAGCATTTTCCCAACCCAGGTACAAATATAACAAAGTTTCGTGTTCAAGAGTGGTATATTGCTTTTCAAACAAGGGTGACAACTGGATTCTTTTTCTCTTTTTCCCCCCACCATTTATGGCAAGTACCTCTTTATTTTTGACAAGCTTGAGGAGGATAACATTTGCTTGTTGTGTAATCTCATCCTTCGGATGAGTCCAACTTAACATTAAAATCGAACCCTAAGAAGGAGTGGTTCGTTCCTGTTTGTAATCGACAGGTCCTTTACTGTTAAATTTTAACGAGTTCAATATAGGAGAAACTCGGTGTTTTTCAGTTTTAGGGAGTCAGAAGAAAAACATAAGAAAACTCCGTGGTTGTAATTTTTCGTAAATTTAGTCTCTCAAGCCCGGAAAAGGATAAAATAATACAGGAGAGAACTCTATTGACCATGATTAGTCAACATATACCTTTTTCGTAAATATTCCATTTCAGTCTGGAAAAGGGATAAACTTATACTGAAGGGACGACTGTTCATTTCCTTTAACGAGTTCGAATAGTCAAGTACTCGGCGATATTTTCATGTTTAGAGAGTCTGAAAATGGCTTAAAAGAGAACTTTACGGTTTTACTTTTTCGTAATTTTCAAGAGCCCAAAAAAGTGATAAAAGTATACACATTTGGACCGACTTTCAATTTAATTTACGAGCAGGAAAAGAAGAAAATAACTCAGCATTTTCATGTGTTTTATGAGAATGAAAATATAGCTAAAGAATCTCAAGATTTTCATGAGTTTAACGAGTCTTGAAAATAATAACCGAAATGGACTCGAGATAGGATTCATTTTTATACAAGCTTGAAACATAGGAAAAATTATGCTTGAGAGTGGTTTCGTTTTACACAAGCTTGAAACATAGGAAAACTGTGCTTGAGAGTGGTTTCATTTTTACACAAGCTTGAAACATAGGAAAATTGTGCTTGAGAGTGGTTTGTTTCATTTCTACACAAGCTTGAAACAAAGTAAAAAATCATGCTTGAGATAAGTTTCAATGCCCCTAAGCATAACCTGCAAGAGCATATGCTCCCCAAGCTTCATTTCATGCACCTAAGTGGACTACTGGTTACTATAGGTGGATGGAATGAAGGTTCATTTACAAGATCAGATGAAAGACTCGACTTGACACTTACGAGATCTAATCAAAGACTCGGCTCAATTAGGAGAGGATTTGTTTCATTTTTTAATGAGCTTGACACAGGAAAAGAACTATGCTCATTGCCTAATTCATTTTTTAACGAGGTTGACACAGTAAAAGGAACTATCCTCAAGGTGACATGTTTCATTTTTTAACGAAGTTGACACAGTAAAAGAACTATCCTCATATTTGATTCATTTTTTAACGAGGTTGGCATAGGAAAAGAACTATCCTCATGGAAACCTGTTTCATTTTTTAACGAGGTTGACACAGTAACATGAAATCTCCTCATGGTAACCTGTTTCATTTTTTAATGAGGTTGACACAGTAAAATGAACTCTCCTCATAAGGGTTTATCTCATTTTTTAACGAGGTTTACATAGGAAAAGAACCATCCTCATGGGAACCTTGTCTTGGATTCCAAATGGAAGAAACACATGTCAAGGGACATACCTCGATCATGGCTTCCAAGAGGTCTTCGTGAGAAGGAAGAAAACTTATCTGGAAGGAATCCATGTCAAGGGACTCAATAGGGATAAGAACATCACTTTCAAATACCCCCATAGGGTTTACCATGTCAATTACCAGATCTAAGTCAAAGGAAGTCGAGCAAACAATGAGAGGCTCACTTGCATCGATAGCTGAAAACATGGGTCTGGTTGCCACATAATTGAATCGTGGTGGGGTAGATACCACTTCCATATAATGAAAATTCAAGGGTGTCGGATTATTGGTAGTAGAATCAAGACTAGCGAATAAAAGTTGTCAACAGTCACAATGTTTCCATTGTGAGGGAAAGACATCACTCGAAATAGTGTCGATACGACAACTTTCATTGCATAGACATAGTCTCGCCCAAGGAGTAAATTAAAATCCAATGGGCCTCAGACTACCATAAGATCAATACAGATAGTTTTACCTTCCAAGGTAATAGGAAACTGAGGAAGGATCCCTAAAGGTTCACTGATGGTTGTGTTAAAAGCTGGCAGATTCTGTGTAACAGACACAAGCTGAGGGTAACCCAAAGCTTGCCAAGTAGTCGAGGATAAAATACTAACAAAAGCACCTTCATCTGTCTTTGTGTGACACACATTCTTACCACAAGCTTTCATAATGATTTGGAAAGGGATGGAGGAAGGAAGACAAGGTTATGTCAGTCTATTATAATGAAAGGAAAAGACCTCGGTACTTGGAGGGGGTTCTGTAGAAACAGGTGAAATGATCCCTGGCGTAGAAGAATCTGATGTAACAAGAAGAACCTGAGTAGTATGAATTTCATTCTCTAGAGGGAGAGTGGGATCGACCAGATGTGAAATCAAGTCGACCACTTGATCAACTAATGGATCATCAGCCTGAGTGATATCAGTTTCACTCTTCAATGGAAGAGTGGGATTGACTGTACTTGGAATTAGATCAATCACCTTGTTAGTTGATGGTAGGTTGGGAGAAAGTTTACGGTAACCAGTTGGAAGTTTTTGATGTGGAACAATAAGGTTTTCCAACAATTTTGAGGCTTCATCCATGTGAGGGAAAATGTGAGTTTAACATAACCTACAAGGAAACCTAACTTTACCCTTTTTCCCAGGAATCTGACAATCACTGGTTGATGGATCAGCGGTAAGTTGATATGATATTTCTGAACATGCTTCCAAGACCTTAGGAATACAGGACAATTTATAAGTAACTGGTCACCCTTACAAAGCTTTCAAGGGTATTTGGGTTTACGATGCATGTTGGAGGTTTCCTCAACATTACTAACACTTACAACCATGGTTGGTTGGTTGCCTTCTTTCTTATCTTGCTTCTTCTTCTTCTTCTTAGCCACCTGGTTACTAGCGTCAAGGATTTTACCAATCAAAGAGGAAGAAAGGGAGGAAGACATATTGGGCGAAGAAGGTAAAGGGTCAACATGTGCTTGGTGATGTTGAGATGGTGACTCTGTTGAGGTGAAGCATCTGGTTGAGGTGGAAAAATTTGAGTATTCAAGGCCAACGAAGTTGAAAATAACCATACCGGTAAACCTATGGTAAATCCAGGTAATGAAAATGTAGCCATATAAGGAGGACCAACATTTCCAAAGCAAGGAAAAGTACTAGGATTCTCATTAAGAGGGGTTCCTTGGTTGGTAAATTCTGGAACATTGGCCATTATATTCAACTTCAGTGAATTTTATTAACAATTTAAAAATATTAACAATTCAAATTCACAATCCACACCTAAGGTCTCTAAAAAGTAAAAAAAAATGAACGTGCACTATCAAATCTAGGAGTTAAACCACACACAAATAGTATGTTTCCACAATAAAAACACTAGTTGGTGATGAAATCCAACGTCGCAGAAATTAATGTGGAAAATTGGTGGTTAGAATAGGTACCCTGACAACCTGCTTAATGAAACAGTCCGGTGCAAGTACCTCCACTATGCCATCTCGAAGTAAAGTGCACCCTCTAAAAAGTCCAAGTGAGTCTAGTCAACGTCTGCTCCAGGTACAGTGGGACCTTCCCTCCACCGTCACCTTGGGAAAAATCCTAAATATTATGGCCACTAAGGTCACCAACTGTGACAAATGCACTTGGGGGAATAGTCTATGATCCGATATACACACAAGGGCAGAGTATCAAGCTCAATCCCCTTGAAAGCTCCTCGATATGGTAAATTCGAGGTTTGCTAACAAGTGACCCCAGGTTCCTCGACAATGGTCTATCCGAGGTTTACCATTTTTAGTTTGTGCACATCAGCTATTTTTCCCAATGAGATAGGTACGATTACCTCAATGGTTCCAACATGATCTTGTGCTTGACTCTTTTAAGAAGAGCTTCCCAGAGCACAATTGCAACAATTGGAATTTTTCCTACCGCAAGATGCTATTGTTTTTTTAGTTTCTTTGGAAAGTTAACTAAAACCTATTCCAAAGCACTAGCGTAAGCTAGATTGGTGGAAAAAGCCCTAGAAAATGTAAAAATTTCTAATTGAATTTTATTTAGTGCTGTGTTATTTGGGATGTTATTACTCAAAGGGTAAATGGATATGAAACCAATGGTGTTATGACCTGACCCAAAACTGAATGCAATCGAATATGATAATGTAATATTTTCAATTCGATGAATCCTAACTAAAGTAAGGAGAGAGTTTCCATTCACTTCCAACAATGCAAAAATTGATAAATAGGAGAAAATATAACAAATTCTCTAATGCACTAATTTTTTGAAGAAAAACTAATGCTAATCAATTCTAATTTTTTATTTTTATGTTTTTAAAACAAGCATAAAAACATGTAAATTCAAATCAAAGAAACTGATCTAAATCTACGATTGATTTTTCAGAATGTAAACTATGCAGTTGTAATCTATGCACAATTCACTTGAAAAGTATGCAAATGTAATCTATTCACATTTTTCGTTCATATTCTGAAAATGAGAATTCTAAAAATGAGAATTCTAATTATGAAAATATGATCTATGCAAGAGAATTCTCAGACACAAGATGATTCCAATGTAATATAAAGAACCAATCTAGTGTAAGTAAAGAAAATTGGGTGAGAATTCCAAAGGTCAAAAAACAAAAACACTTAAAAAAGATGCAAAATTGTTAAGAGACTGAGACAAACCTCAAAGTAATGACCAAAGGAAATCAAATTAAGAGTTTCTAAAAAAAGAGACTCAAAAAACCCAATTAACTTAACGGAGAGTGATGCAAAATTTGCTGAAAAGAAATTCACACATAAGATTTTGACAGTCAAGATAGATTGGGGCAAACACAGAGAATCTGGTAACCTGGCTCCTAAAAAGAGAATCTTTATTTTTTCAAAAATTTTCCACAGGTCCGCAGGTTCTAATGGAGAAAAGAGCGGTACCGCACTGTTCTGAACTATAAACTGCGAAGGCTGCCGCACTATTTTTAAATAAAAATCGCGGAGGCTAGGAAAAATATAGAAAAAATAAAAATTTAGATTTTCTTTTCAGGGATTCTGATAAGTTATCTACCCAACCTGGTCTTGGACTAATCAAAATCAGAAAACTCTTAAAACTCAAACTGAAAAAATAAAAAGGAAAACTGAGTTCTATTCCCCAGTGGAGTCACCATTTTGTTATGCAGATAAATCCTTCTTGCGGACAGGAACTATCTCCCTAGTATCCTAAGGATATCTAGAAACAAACAACCAAATGCAAACCATTTTCTCTAGATCATTTGTGATTCAAAATTATTAATAACAAAGTACAAGGACATGCCCCTACCTGAAGTCCAATGCTTGCTGAAATCTTCTATCCAGTCGCTCCAAAAGAGGTCACTTCAACATGTGAAACCTACAATCAAAGACATATAAAAAGATTAAAATCACCTGCAAGATATAATAATTAAGAAAACACTAATCTATCTTAGTGATCAAGGAATATAAGAATTGAATTATTCAAATAGATACATGAACAATTCGATGAGAAAATGGAATCCATTTGTATTAATTTGTATAATAAGAAGTAACCTTACAACATGTTGCCTTGATTCTATACAAGTTCTTCCGGGGTCTTGAACAGCCGTTCCTCCTTCAGATTTTCTTCTCTTTGAACTAGCATGAAGTTATGGACATGAGTGTGTAATCATTCTCATACCAAAAATGACTAGTATAGAGAGTACTCTTGAGAATTTCTTCAGAAATTACCACATGTATGTCTACCCTTGAGACTGAAACATGAGCTCAATTTATAGGGAAATGGAGGTAGTTTTAGTTCCATGAAGAGGGGGATGGATTCCTATCATGAAGGGATTTGAGCTCCACATACCAAGGGATAAAATCCATGAGTGAAGGGATAGAGCTCATGAGTAGAGGATAAAGCTCGAACTGAACGCGTTTCTAGAAGCCTCCAGTTGGGAGAATATTCAACCAATTGGGCTTCTAGAACTTACTTTTTCCTTCATTTTACATTTTACGGGGGTCTGCAGGTTTTATAAGAAAAACATGCGGGATGTGCCATAGGTTATAGAGCAAATATTTGCGGATCTGTAGGAAAGAGCTAGGAAAAGTGCAGAGTTAGATTTTTTAGGGTTTTAATGAGCTTTTATCCAATTCCAAGCCTTGGTTTAGGAACATTAGGGTTTTTGATCTCTAAGGGAGTATAATATAGGTAGTGATGAACCTATATAGATAGTCAAATGTCATGGTGACAAAATAACGTGTAACAGGTCCAAGCAGTTGCTGGTGGCCGAGATGAGGGCTTCTAAATTAGATGCAAGCTCCGAATATGAATTAGGACCTGACAAGGTGAATGACAAAGGGAAACAAATTACTGATGCAGAGCCCAACGCCACTATTGCCACTACAAAAATCCAAAAGGAGGAACAAGAAGATCCAGAGGAGGAGGTGCGTCTCTTCCAATCCCAGATTCTGAGTCTTCTTCTGTTGTAGAGTGTGATTCATCCTCCTTTAGCTCAAACTCTATCTTCTCAGGTTCCTTTGGTAGGAATTCATGTTTAACAACATCTTTCACCTCTCTAAACACCACATCTCGGCTCTACACAACCTTCATTGTTTCAGGGTTCCAAATCTTGTAACCCTTTAAACCATCCTGATACCCAATAAAGATGCACCTTTCAGATTTATTATCCAACTTGGTCCTTTTCTTTTTTAGAACATGTACATATGCATCACATCTAAATACCCTCAGATGCGAAAGAGAGGGTTTATTACCATTCCATACCTCATGTGGAGTTTTATCCTCCAACACTGATGAAGGTGATTTGTTAACCAAGTAACATGCAGTCTCCACTGCCTCTGCCCAGAATTCTTGTCCTAACCTAGTACCACTGAGCATGCTTCTTGCCTTTTCCATCAGCGTTCTTTTCATTCTTTCTGCAACTCCGTTTTTCTAAGGTGTGTATGGAGTAGACTTCTGCCGTGCTATACCACACTTCTTACAGAACTCTTCAAATTCCTTCTTGCAAAACTCCCCACCATTATCTGTCATCAACACCTTTATCTTCTTCTCTGTCTGGTTTTCCACCAGAGCCTTAAATTCTTTAAATCTGTCAAAGACTTCAAATTTCTTCCTCAAGAAATATATCGATGTATTACTTGAGAAGTCATCTATGAATGAAACATAGTACACAGACTTACCCAGTGATGGAACCGACACAGGTCCAAACACATCACTGTGCACAAGCTCTAATATTTTGTTCACCCTCTTAGCACCAGAAGGAAAAATCACCTGATTCTGCTTCCCATAAACACAATGTTCACAGAAATCGAATCCAGGGAGCTATTAGACATACCTTCTACCATACCATTTCCATGCAGTATCCCAAGGACCTTCTCTCCAATATGTCCAAGCCTTTGATGCCATAGCATGGTCTTTTCTCCAGAGATTGCTAGGCTTTCCGCTCCACTTTCAGGAACCACAAAATTTTTGCACCCATCAATAACAATGATGCCCTGAAGCTTGTATAGAGTTCCAATCAGAACTCCCCGCATTAATACTAGTTCTCCTTGAACCATCTGTTTAGTCAATTTAGTGTCCTAAATTGTTAACATAAATTATTGACCAGGGCTAGTAAACTGATGAAGTGTAATGCACTGTATGTGCCTAAGTGTCCCTTTTTATTACTTCATTGTTTTAATGTTTTGTTGATGTTTTGAGAGTTTTTTATATTTTGATCCTTAGCATTCTATTCTAAACTAGAAATATGAGATTAAATCTATTTAAAAAGGAAGGAAAATGAAATGTTGTCAAATGAATTAAAGCAGAGTTTTATTTGCAAGTTTTTGGAGTCTATTTTCTAATTAAGAAATGATGAAAACTAGAAATCCTAATCCATGGATATTGCAGCTTAATTGAAGATTCAAGAAATGAAAACAACTAATAAATCAAACATTACAATTGAATCTTATTCATTTAATCAAAGTTGATTGGAATAGTTTTGAAAGAGATTAATTTTAGTGTAATGAGGATCTCCTATGACATAAAATAAAATGCTGAAACAATAAAGAACTCAAAAGTATTACAACTGAATCTTATTCATTCAATCAAAGTTTATTGGAATAGTTTTGAAAGAGATTAATTGTAGTGTAATGAGGATCTCCTATGACATAAAATAAAACAATCAATAACTCAAAAACATTACAACTGAATCTTATTCATTCAATCAAAGTTTATTGGAATAGTTTTGAAAGAGATTAATTGTAGTGTAATGAGGATCTCCTATGACATAAAATAAAATGCTGAAACAATAAATTGTTGAACCTTTAGTTAAACTGAGAGGGGGGGGGGGGTGAATCAGTTTAACACATTTCTGATCTTTTAGAACTTTTCATTAAACTTATTTACACCTTCATTTCATATCCAATTTAATGTGTGAGTAATCTTAGAACGTAAGCAGCAAGTGTTAGTATAATATAGCAGTAGACTTAATATGAGAGCAGTAGGTACTAAGCAGATGATACATATCAGATCAATACATAAATATGATGCACAGAGACACCAAATATAAGTGGAAACCCATAAAGGGAGAAAACCACATCTTATTATTGTTGTGATGCAAAGGCAAGCTCCAACTCCCTCTCACCACTGTTTTTCTGCAGGCACCAACCTACAGGAGGCTCCTACCTCAATTCTGCAAGCTACAACTTGCAAGGAAGCACCAACTCCCTTCAATTTTCTGCAGGCACCAACCTACAGGAGGCTCCAACCTCAGTCAACTACAACTGACAGCTATCAAGATGCAACTTGATAGGGAAGCTCCAACTTCCTCAATTTAACAAACTGAATGTTTGCTGATTTACTCCAGATATCAACTCTATTTTGTATCTGCTCTTCTTCTCTTAATATTCTCTGCTTTATTCTTCTATATTCTGCATTCTCTATATTTGCTCTCTCTCCCTCCTTGAGCTTATTGAATTGATATTATATATAGAAATTCTCACATGACCGTTTGTATTTCACAAGGAATTTGGAGTGAGCAGTCATGACTCTTTGGCTTCTGTCTTCTTATTCCTTTTTCCAACTCATTTTTAGAATTACTACAATATGTACAAATTTCCATGCTACAGTGGGATTGTCTTTTCCTTAGGATACTTGCCTTTGCATCACAAACAATAAAAATAATTACAACATTTACATACATTCACATTTTTAATTACACATTTCAATTTCACTCAGCTCCTTTTCTGGATTTTGGCTTTACTGGATTTGTCTTTTTCTGCTGCTGTTAAGAACCTATTCTGCATACACTTTGTTCACTGTCATCTGCATATTCCCTGTTTTCTATTCTTATTCACCTGTCCAACTCATTCCTGTACATATTCTTGTTCACCGAACTTTCATCTCTGCATGCTTTCCTCTTCTTTTCCTTTTCCATAATTGCATTCAAGTTTCATGCCCAATGATTTCCCAAGTCCGGACAATCTCACAATCTCTGCTTTGTTCTACGCTGGCAAATTCAATTAAATTTAAATCTGAGAGTGTTAATATCTCAAATCTCTGAGATTTGAGATATTAATCCCGAGTCCCTTATGTTATGCGCTCTATATCAATGCATATATTCCTCACTATAGTTAGCATTAGAGCCGCAACCCAACGTTATGCCAGACCATACCTTGATTATTATGCGCTTGTGTATAACTCAACGACGTCATATGAATATTCACACAGCATTCGAATGTTTCCATATATGCACATTCGCTCATACATATATACTGACTTTAATAAAAGGTTAACCGTCGCTTATATATATCATCGCATATAATCCCAACTTTGGATTAAACCCATAAACCTTAATACATGTTTGATTGGGCCACACACATGCAATCAATAACCAATCAACCGCATGCACCACACCTTTGTTAATTCACGCGCCCATCCGATGGTCGTTACCACGATCCCTTACCTCATGCAATCCGATGGATTTCGCTCGACCAACATGCGCGAATGATAATGAGCGATGGACGAACTTTAACGGGCGGTTTTCCAACCTTGCCTATGCCACGTGTCAACAATCCTGTGGAATTGTTGCCCAACCAAGGATTACTGCTTACTCACATAAAGCGGTGCGAAGAGGGGCAACCCACCTTGTAAACCCGCTCGCGGTTTTGCTACAGTGATTGACCGCGGTTGTACATCTGGTTTGCGCTCTCCTCTGTATATTCTCGTTTATTAACTCCAGGTTTAATCTATGGTTGAGGAATTCAATTAACACGAACAAACAAATGTATTTATTTCTATAAAGCGAGAATTATATTATCATAAAACAGAGTTAAGTGACCACGGTTTCCCGCAAGGTTCTTCTATGAGTGGGGTTAAATGCACAGGGATTATTCGAATGAATTTACGACTATGGTTCTGCTCCATTATAAGTGGCCTTAGTCTCTGGAATTTCAACATGGTCCTGTCATATATATAACGCCTAGTTCTACCATATATACAACCTCCATGTCAATCGAATACAAGTGCTCTGTTAAAAAATGGGGATAATTTCAAACATAATTCAAACAATGAATGCCAACTGATTCAAAGCATATCCAATCTCATTGCATTCCACTGCACATTTGAATATACAGCCCGAAATGTTATGTGTAACGCCCGGCTGTATAAAAGATTCTCGGAATTTATATATATATATATATATACATATTCTTGGAATAACAGCTGTGGCTCTGCCTCTGCCACTTCTGTCACTCTGCCTCTGCCTCTACTGCTGTGATAATGGCTCTGTCTCCGTATTTGCTTCCTCTGCCTCTGCCTTTCTCGTTTATATTCATTTCCTCTTTGCTGCCTCCATTTTCTGTCTTTGTCTCCTTGTAACTGTTCCTGTCTCTGCATCTGCTACCTCCTTTGCCATCAATGACAACATTTCCAACAGTCTCCCCCTTTGGCATTGATGGCAATACATTTTCTCTGTTTGCCTGCTCTTTCTCCTGTTGTTTTCTCTTCCTCCCCCTTTGACATCAATGGCAAAGGGTTGCTTTTTGCATTTCCTCTCTCTTAGTTATGTTTAGGCCCTCTTCTGCTGACTTTATACCATGCTTCCGCTGCGCAACTCTGAGCTTTGATACCATGCCGCTCCATAGTGATGTATAAGACTTGTTGAGAGAACACTTTGAGGATTATCGAATTTGAATATATACTATAAATTGATACAGTTCTTTCACTTGTATAGAGCTAAAAGTGAGAATAATGATACTTCATAGAATACATTGTATCAGCTTTATCTAGTCAGAGATGTATGATTGGATTCAACAACTAAAATGTTGAGAGGCTTTAAATGATAATCACTACTCGTCTTTTATATTTCAGATTCTTAATATAATGTTTCAGAGCACAATATTGATCCTTTTGCTCTGTAATTGACCTTTTGATGCTTTAATAATGTAGACAACTCTAGGATAATAACTTGATGTTCTTTTGCCTTAATCCTTTGATCCTGAGGACCTGATTCATGCTTTCCTTGCTCCTCCTGGAATGATATTTTCGTTTTTGTTCTCCTCCTGAAATGATATTTTCGTTTGTGTTCTCCCCTGAAATTGTGTTTTCTCTTTATATCAGAGAGTAGCATCTGCAGATATTACCCCTAGTTTATCTCTCAAATATTGAAATGGTTTTCTAGCAAGAGGTTTGGTAAATATATCTGCTGTCTGTTCTTTTGTCGGTACATATTCCAGCTTTACTATCTTCTGAGCCACTTGTTCTCGGAGGAAATGATACTTGATTGGAATATGTTTAGTTTTTGAGTGAAGTACAGAATTTTGAGCTCCTATACTTGCGTATAACATGTATTCTCATTGTGGTAAATGGTTCATCAATACCCCTTCATGACACAAAGTTCTTCATCTGCTTGTTTGGCTTGTGTACAACATCTTAACTGCTGCTATATAATGCCTTCCAATTTGTGAGAGATGGATGTTTGTTTCTTGCTTAACCATGCCACGGACTTTCTCCTAGATAAAGCACCTCCACTTGTACTTTTCTGTCCTTGACTGAATTATTGTCTGCTCATTATGTTGTTAAGAGTGAAGCACCAACACAGATTTTAAAGAAAGTTATCTTTATGTTATTTCCTTGTAAAATCTCCGGTATTCACTACTTTGGAAGATGAACATTTAGGTGCTGCTTGATATCTTGCCACTAGTCCTACTGCTAGCATGATGTCTGGTCTTGATGCTGTCAAATACAGCAGGCTTCCTATCATGGATCTGTAGAGTTTTTGATCTACATCTGCAGTCCCATCATCAGCACACATCTTGCATCCCGTGATCATGGGTGTTGTCACGGGTTTGCAATCCTCCATTTTGAATTTTTTCAGTATTTCTTTTAAGAATTTTTCTTGAGAGATGAAGGTGCCTCTGTTCTTTTATTGAATTTGCAGTCCCAAGTAGAAACTGAGCTCTCTAATCATAGACATTTCAAACTATGTTTTCATCTCATCAGCAAACCATTTTTCTAGTTCATCTTTGTTTCTTCCAAACATAATGTCATCAACATACACTACAACAATCAGGAGTTCATTTTCATGGGCTTTTATGTATAGATTGCTATCTACTCCACCTCTCTTAAAACCACATTTTAAAATATTTATCCAGTCTTGATCTTGGCGAGGAGCTTTTTGATCCATATAAGGCCTTCTTGATCGCCATAGTCTTCTTTGTCTGTCAATGAAGCCTTGGTTCCCATGTTTCCCATGTACACTTCTTCTTCTAGATCTCCATTAAATAGGGCACTTCAGAAGCTTGCAGTACTGCAACCCAGTCTTGGTAGCATGCAAATGCCAGGAACATTCTGATAGCTTCCATTCTGGCTACAGGGGAAAATTTTTCTTCATAATCAAGTCCTTCAATTTGTGAGTATCCTTTGTAGACCAGCCTAGCTTTATTCCTGATTACTTGTCCTTGTTCATTCATTTTGTTTTTGAATACCCATTTTGAACCAATGATATTCTTCTCAATTGGTCTAGGAACTAGTTCCGAGGTATTGTTCTTCTCAATTTGGTCCAATTCTTCATTCATTTCTTTTACCCAATACTTGTCCTTGCTAGCTTCTTCAAACTTCTTTGGCTCTATTTGTGATAACATTGCTATGTATACTTCTTTTTTCTGTTCAGTTAGTTGCCTTCTTGTTTGCACTCCTACACTCTTGTCTCCTATGATTTGATCTTCTGGATGGTTCTTTTGAGTGTATCTTGAGAGGGTTTCTGAGTTCAGTTCAGCATTTTCTGATGATTTTCTTGTTTCTTCATTCATCTTGGTCCTCTTCTTCATGATTTTCAGGATGGCTGCTGCAATCTATATCTCTTGTCTTGTTTGGAAGTTCTTCATCGAATCTTACATCAATACTTTCTACAATTTTTTGAAGAGTCTTTTTGTAGCATATGTATCCTTTACTCTTGGATGCATATCCTAAGAGTATTCCTTCATTTGCTTTTGCATCAAACTTCCCCAGACTTTCATCATTATTATTTATGTAGCACTTGCTGCCAAAGACCCTAAAGTGCTTGATTGATGTAGGTTTACCATGCCATAGCTCATAAGTTGTCTTATCACTGTTAGGTCTTAAATGAGCTTTGTTTAGAATATGTACTGCGATGTGTGCAGCTTCTGCCCAAAAGGTTTGAGTAATGTTACTCTCTTGCATCATAGCTCTGGCCATTTGTTGCTCTGGAGTTCCCCTCCACTGTCTCACCATATATCCAGACCTGTTTGAGTGTCCCAGTAACAATGGTAAATTCTTTTATTCATGTTCATTAGATAGATGCTGAGAATCATAAATAACAATTCTCCTCCTCTATCGATCTGATACATTTAACCCATCAGTTTGTTTGATTTTACGCTTTAATGTCTTTGAATGCTTCGCTTTTCGATGCTTGATTTGTTAGCACCAGAAAATAATCATGTCATTCGGGAGAAATCATCTATTATCGGCATGAAGTAGGATGCTCCACTTGGTGTTTTAGTTCTTGCAGGTCTGCACAGGTCCATGTGCACAAGTTGTAGAGGTCTTCTTGTTGATAGATCATCTTTGGCCTTGAAGGATGTGCGAGTCTGTTTGCCTAATTGACATGATTTGCATAGTGTGCTGACCTTTATTTTTATATCTCTGCGGTTTTCTTTCGATGTAGTAGTGGTAGAGATGTCCCAATCGCCTTCCTGTATGTAGCTCCTCAAGTTTGCTAAGATGGCAGACTTCATCCTCCTCTTTTACTATGTAAACATTACTCTCTGTTCGAACACCTTTGAGCAGAGTCTTTCCTGTTATGCTTGACCTGACTTCACAATCTTGTGCTCTAAAGAGAACTTCACAGCCTTTGTCACACATCTGACTGACACTCTGTAAATTTGCTTTCAGCCCATCTAAAAATAGTACATCTTGGGCCTTTCCTCTTCCATTATCTATGATGATTGAGCCTTTTCCCTTGATCTTACCTGATTTATCATTGCCAAAAGTAACATTGCCAGATTTCTTTTCATCAAGAGTTATAAACTTGCTTTTGTCTCCAGTCATATGTTTTGAGAAGCCACTGTCCAGGTACCACTGGCTTTTCAGGTCTTGAGCAGTTAGGGCCAGGTCACATTTATTCTCCTTCTTTATCCACTGGAAGCACCCTTTTGTTTGGTATCTTTTGTGGGATGATGGACTACATTTTCTTAGAGGACATTTGGAAGGTATATGTCCAACTTGATTGCATACACAAAATTTGATCATAGTTTTTGCAGAGTTATGAGTATGAACAAAATTTCTTTGAATCATAAACCTCCTTGAGGTGTTAAACATCAATATTTTGTCCATAATTTCTACACTCAATGATTTTATGACCAAATTCCTTACAATAAAAGTAGTGACCATAGAAGCTATTTGCATACCTGATGTAAGGTTGTCTCTTCCATTTGTTTGCTTGAGGCAGTCTCTTCAATGTTTACATATTTTATTGGTTTGAATTACTCCTTCTTGTATGACAATATGCAGCAATGTGTCCCAACTTGTGGCAGACATAAAAGGTGGCATTCTTCATTGGAGGGAAGAATCTTCTTTGATGGTTTCCAAATTTTACATATTCAGGGGTCTTAGTATTTATTACGTTCTTTGCTACTAGTGGTTTCTTCTGATCTCTGTCTTCCTTATTGTAGATTTCTTCTTTTGTAGGAATTGTTTGAGCTACTTCATCATTCTTCTCTGCTTTTACAAAAATAATCTCTCTGTCAACCTTTTCTTTTCCTTTACTTGATTCTTCTTCGTAGCCTATTCCAGTCTTTATCATAGGGGATCTTTGAGCAACCAAAATTTCATTCAACTTAATAGAGCTTGTTGTTTGGGAAGAGTTTATAACCACTTTCCTTTGAGTATTTTCTAATTTCTTTCTGAGACATACTACTTCTTCTTCTAACTTTTCTTGTTCTTGAGTTTTTTCTTTGATTTGCTTAAGTAACATGTCCTCTATCTTCTTGGATTCTTCAAGCTCTATTTTTAGCTGCTTAAGGACTTCTGAATTATGTTCTTCTCGTACATATTTGAGGAGAATGTCCTTTTGTTTTCTGCATTTCAGTTTGAGTCTATCAATCTCTTCTAGAGCACTTCTTAGCTCCCCCTCAAGGTTGACTTCACTTTCTTCTTCTTCATCTTCTAGAAGGAGACCTTCAAGTTCTTCTATGGCCATCAATAAGAATTAAAAGGTTCCTTCTTCACTTGAGGATTCATCTGAATCTTCAGATGTACTGTTGTTTTGTTGAGCATAGAAGGATTTTCTGCTGAACTTCTTTCCTTTCTGCCAGTTCTTTGATTTATTTTTCTCTGACTCTTGAGCCTGATTCCTTACTTTCTTGTGAGGACACTTAGCAGCATAGTTTCCCACTCTTCCACAGTTAAATCATTTGAAGGGGAGTTTACCTTTGTATTTACCTGAGCCTCTATCCAATTTCTTGACAAACTTTGCCTCTTCTTCATCCGAGCAAGAGCATATTTCTCCCTCTTCTTCTTTCTTCTTTTCTATTTTAAAGGCTGCTTCCCTCGTACTTGGCTTTTTCTGTGGGAGCCTCATTTCATAGGCTGTTAGATTTCCAAGTAGCTGGTTCATGGTCAAGGTCTCCCAATCAGCTATTTCTTCTATTGCAGACACCTTTGGATTAAACCTGGATGGAAGAGATCTTAAAATCTTTTGCACAATTATACCTTCTGGCATTTTTTCTCCAAGAGCTTTCATATTGTTAATAATTTCTGCAGCTTTTATGAAGAAACTGGCAATGTCTTCATCATCATTCATTTTTAAGTTCTCAAACTGGGCTCTATAGACTTGAAGTTTGGTAGTCGATACTTTCTTGTCTCCCTCATGTATGTTCTCAAGAGTATCCCTTATTTCTTTGGTAGAGTCTTTGTGCATTACTTTGATAAACTCTGCTTCACATAATCCATTCAGGATGGCATTCATGGCTTTTGCATTAGCCACAAAATCTTGTTTTGTTTCTTTTTCTGTGTCAGTTGCCTTTGGGGCATATCCTAATTCCACAGCAGCCCAGACTTCTATTCCTAGAGACATTATGTATGTCCTCATTCTGATTTTCCAGTAAGCATAATTTTCACCAGTGAAGAAAGGGGATTTATTGGTTGAGCATCCTTCTTTACTAGTCATCTTGGGAACTTAGGATCTCCTTTCAGTTGTTAGACTTGAACAAAGGAACCGGCTATGATACCAATTGTTGAACCTTTAGTTAAACTGAGAGGGGGGGAGGGGGGGTGAATCAGTTTAGCACATTCCTGATATTTTAGAACTTTTCATTAAACTTATTTACACCTTCATTTCACATCCAATTTAATGTGTGAGTAATCTTAGAACGTAAGCAGCAAGTGTTAGTATAATATAGTAGTAGACTTAATATGAGAGCAGCATGTATAAAGAAGATGATACATATCAGATCAATACATAAATATCATGCACAGAGACACCAAATATAAGTGGAAACCCATAAAGGGAGAAAGCCACATCTTATTATTGTTGTGATGCAAAGGCAAGCTCCAACTCCCTCTCACCACTGTTTTTCTGCAGGCACCAACCTACAAGAGGCTCCAACCTCAATTCTGCAAGCTACAACTTGCAAGGAAGCACCAACTCCCTTCAAATTTCTGCAGGCACCAACCTACAGGAGGCTTCAACCTTAGTCAGCTACTACTTACAGCTATCGAGATGAAACTCTAGAGGGAAGCTCCAACTTCCTCAATTTATCAAACTGAATGTTTGCTGATTTACTCCAGATATCAGGTATGTTATGTATCTACTCTTCTTCTCTTAATTTTCTCTGCTTTATTCTTCTATATTCTGCATTCTCTATATTTTCTCTCACCTCTTTTGAGCTTATCAAATTGATATTATATATAGAAATTCTCACATGACTGTTTGTATTTCACAAGGAATTTGGAGTGAACAGTCATGACTCTTTGGCTTATGTCTTCTTATTCCTTTTTCCAACTCATTTTTAGAATTACTATAATATGTACAAATTTCCATGCTACAGTGGGATTTTGTCTTTTCCTTAGGATACTTGCCTTTGCATCACACACAATAAAAATAATTACAACATTTACATTCACGTTTTAATTACACATTTCAATTTCACTCAGCTCCTTTTCTGGATTTTGGCTTTACTGGATTTGTCTTTTTCTGCTGCTGTTAAGAACCTGTTCTGCATACACTTTGTTCACTGTCATCTGCATATTCCCTGTTTTCTGTGCTTATTCATCTATCCAACTCATTCCTGTACATATTCCTGTTCACCGAACTTTCATCTCTACATGCTTTCCTCTTCTTTTCCTTTTCCATAATTGCATTCAAGTTTCATGCCCAATGATTTCCCAAGTCCGGACAATCTCACAATCTCTTCTTTGTTCTACGCTGGAAAATTCAATTAAATTTAAATATGAGATTGTTAATATCTCAAATCTCTGAGATTTGAGATATTAATCCCGAGTCCCTTATGTTATGCGCTCTATATCAATGCATATATTCCTCACTATAGTTAGCAGTAGAGCCGCAACCCAACGTTATGCCAGACCATACCTTGATTATTATGCGCTTGTGTATAACTCAATGACGTCATATGAATATTCACACAGCATTTGAATGTTGCCATATATGCACATTCGCTCATACATATATACTGACTTTAATAAAAAGGTTAACTGTCGCTTATATATATCATCGCATATAATCCCAACTTTGGATTAAACCCATAAACCTTAATACATGTTTGATTGGGCCCCACACATGCAATCAATAACCAATCAACCGCATGCACCGCACCTTTGTTAATTCACGCGCCCATCTGACGGTCGTTACCACGATCCCTTACCTCATGCAATCCGACGGATTTCGCTCGACCAACATGCGCGAATGATAATGAGCGATGGACGAACTTTAACCGGTGGTTTTCCAACCTCGCCTATGCCACGTGTCAAAAATCCTGTGGAATCGCTGCCCAACCAAAGATTACCGCTTACTCGCCTAAAGCGGTGCGAAGAGGGGTAACCCACCTTGTAAACCCGCTCTCGGTTTTGCTACAGTGATTGACCGCGGTTGTACATCTGGTTTGCACTCTCCTGTGTATATTCTCATTTATTAACTCCGGGTTTAATCTCCGGTTGAGGAATTCAATTAACACGAACAAACAAATGTATTTATTTCTATAAAGCGGGAATTCTATTATCATAAAACAGAGTTAAGTGACCACGGTTTCCCGCATGGTTCTTCTATGAGTGGGGTTAAATGCACAGGGATTATTCGAATGAATTTACGACTATGGTTCCGCTCCATTATAAGTGGCCTTGGTCTCTGACATTTCAACACGGTCCTGCCATATATATAACGCACAGTTCTACCATATATACAACCTCCATGTCAATCGAATACAAGTGCTCTGTTCAAAAATGGGGATAATTTCAAACATAATTCAAACAGTGAATGCCAACTGACTCAAAGCATATCCAATCTCATTGCATTCCCATGCATATTTGAATGTAAACCCGGAATGTTATGTGTAATGCCCGACTGTATAAAAGATTCTCGGAATTTATATATATATATATATATATATATATCTATATATATACATATTCTTGGAATAACAGCTGTGGCTCTGCCTCTGCCGCTTTTGTCACCTGCCTCTGCCTCTACTGCTGTGATAACGGCTCTGTCTTCGTATTTGCTTCCTCTGCCTCTGCCTTTCTCCTTTATATTCATTTCCTCTTTGCTGCCTCCATTGTCTGTCTTTGTCTCCTTGTAACTGTTCCTGTCTCTGCATCTGCTACCTCCTTTTCCATCAATGACAACATTTCCAACATAAATAACTCAAAAACATTACAACTGAATCTTATTCATTCAATCAAAGTTTATTGGAATAGTTTTGAAAGAGATTAATTGTAGTGTAATGAAGATCTCCTATGACATAAACTAAAATGCTGAAACAATCAATAACTCAAAAACATTACAACTGAATCTTATTCATTCAATCAAAGTTTATTGGAATAGTTTTGAAAGAGATTAATTGTAGTGTAATGAGGATCTCCTATGACATAAAATAAAATGCTGAAACAATCATTTTACTTATAAGTCACTCGTTATTATTCAATAAACTGAACCCAGGGAAACATAATGACTTTGAAATAAGAAAGCAATTTAGAAAGCAAGAAGTAAAGAAAGATACTAAAACAGAAATTAAAATGACTTAGCTAGAAAACACATGAAACCTCCTCGAATAGCAGGGGCCCTCTACTACCAATTCAGTGAATTCCTTAGTTTCTTGAATATGTGATCAAAACAACATCAAATAACTTCTTTATTGATAAACTCACAAATCTACATCCCATTCCATCTCAAGCCTTGTTACAAAACACTCTATAATCCCTTCTCTTCTTCTCCTATTTTTTCATACCCATGATAGGAGAAAGCTTCCCCATTTTATACAAAAATATGAGAAGTTATCTCATTAATGAGAGTCCATGAATCTCTCCCTCTATCTCTAGAGTCACAATCAAAATAGGAAATGATAAGACACATGTCTTTTTAGAGTTTCAATACAAAATAGTAAATGAGACACATATCTTTATGATCCCATGAGCTTCTCCACTCAAATTCGAATTTGGTTTTGGTAGGCCACATAAAGGTCTTTTAGAAGCTTCCTTTTGACTTACACATGGCAACAATCTCATCCCACTTGTTAGGTATAAGCATATGCACATTATTTTCTATTTTTTACCACAAATTCACTTAAAAATGTTAAGAATTAATAAAGTTTGGAAAAACATAAATGTAACCCAATAGTGGTAATGGTAAGGTAAATGTGATGAAATGGAGGTGGAGTGAAGGTGGTAATATGGAAATATAAGTGAAAATGTAATGGAAGTGAATGAAAATTTCAAGGCCCAACATACCCCCCAACTGAAGCTATTGCATGTCCTCATGCAATCTATTACATTAATTCTTTTTGATCCTTGAGCTTCGACTTAACTTTGCGTGATATCATTTGATAAATTTATACTTCTGCAAAGTGTTTTACTTGAATTGCAACATTGTTGGTTCTTGTGTTACAACCATATTTTGTTGTTGCATTCAATTTTAACCTTTGATCTTTGCATAATTTGATTTTTATTGCAAAGTATATCTTTATTGGATTGCATCATGGTTGGTTCTTATGTGACAACCATGATTATGTTTGTATCCAATCATCTTTTGAGTACTTTTGAAAAGCCAATGTATGCTCATAATAATAATGTAATAGTTAATATCTTTTGGAAGTATGTGGGTTTCTGAATGTGATATGAACGTGGCAAAGTATGAATATAAATGTATTCCCCCCCCTGAAACTAATGGTATTATTTTATGAAATGAGGAAGAGATGTTTTTTTTTTTCAAAAATTATCATTCTAGCTTTTCAAGGAATTCAATGGTAAAAATTTCGAAAATGACGTACCTTAACTTACCCTTTGGAAATGGATGAGTTGCATGTGTGTACTGAAGAGTGTGGCTGTTGATGTTGTTGGACTATATTAACAAATGAATTTGATCTGCTTCTTTGTTCTCTTTGTGCTGATGACAATATTGGGATCTTTATTGCTGCTGATACAAATTGATTCCTGCTGCAAACTGCTGAAATGATGTAGTCTTCAATCGTTACAAAATCTGATGGTACAATTCTAGTCATGCGAATAAATGTGTTGATGTCAAGCATGAAGAGAAGTCATTGGATTACCGACCATTGATGAATGTCGTTAACCAATGCGAGGCAAACTCACCATTAATGTCAATGAGTGCCAAGGTACCTAAGTACATCTTGCAAAGTGCGAATAAATGGGCTGATGTCGAGCCACTTGCAAGATTTGACGATCAAGGGACATTGATGTATTCCCATGATTGTCAGCGAGAGAACTTGTCATTAATGCATACAAGCCTCAAGGTACTATTAAGGACTCTAGTCTTGGACCTAGATAATGTGTTGATGTCGATAGGCCAAGACTTGTTAGAAGAGAGACCTTAAGGAATCCTCCATCATCTAATGTGAGCATGAAAGAATAATTTTTGAAGGACTATGGATTCAATAATTTGCATTGAAGCAAGGTTTATTTACAACATGAAAATGATAGGAAAAGGAAAATAGAAATGAACAATGAAAAATGGAAAATGACAATGGGAAATAAGCATGTAGGTGAGTGTCTTGCTTTTAATTGTGGAGTAGACAAAAAGTAATGGAAAGTGTATGTGAATGAAGGAAAATGAACTAACTCTTGCTGGGAAAATAATGGTGGTTTGCTTTTAATTTCTTAGTTGGATTTACAATTCAAAAAGGGAGGAAAAGTAATGGTTTTGATGGATATGAACATGGACTTGTTCTTATGTTTCTCATGAAATCGGTCCTTTGAAAACCAATCGTGCGCACAATTATTTTCCTTCAATGATCATTCGATCATCCCAAATCTGCAAAAAAAAAAAAACTTAACATAAAGAACATAAGTGTGTTAAAAAAGAAGTAGCTAATTTCTTTCTGATTCTTATGCAAAAATTAAATGTCAAATGAAACAGATTAAGGTAAATAAAAAATTTCTATATTCGGTCCAATTCATGATATCGATAACAATCCATTTTTAAAGAATAACCATGAAAAATAAATCAACTCCCTATTGTCGGATGACTTCATGTACTGTGCTTAGTAAAACAATTGGCATCACAAAGGTTCGATGTGTTCTGCAAGTTAAAACTTAATAGAAAAATACACATCAACAATATTAATGCCAAATGTTTAGAAATCATCTAAATAATCTTCCAATTGTTCTGCAAACCATTATTAAGAAGACTCATTTTTTTTTTTGAATTTTTTTGAATTTTTTTTTATTAAAAAAAATTATTAATAAAGATTTTATTTTATTTATTTTTATTTTTTAATGAAATAAAGCATAGATGAAATAATTGTCCTTATGAATATTTTTGAAACAAAGTCATGCCAATGCCTCTTTCATGCAAGATAAAAATAAAAAGCTTGAAATTTCTAAAGTCAAGTTCCTAACTATGAAGGAGATGAAGGCAAAATCCTTCTCAATTTATACAACTTGCATTTGATGCACATGTGATAATGTCTTTGCCTCAAATAATCCATTTGTCACTCATCATGTGCCACCATAGACGAATTCTGCCACATTTTCCTTCAGATAAGGAAATCAGATCCTTGATTATTTCTAAAAATTGAATTTTATAAAACCGTGACTGTTTACATTAAAAAAAAAATGTTTTTCTCTCACACACATTGCAAATTAGTGCTCCGAAAAACCCTACATTTCTCCCAAATTTCTAAGAATTTCATAAAATTCTTATAGGATTACCTAATTCACCCCGTTCCCGAAAACACCCATGTTTTTTTTTTTTTTTTTAATGCACCTCGGTTTGCTCAGAAAATGCGTTTTAAAATCGAGTGTTTTTAATAATTACGCTTTTTGTTTTCTGACAATTACTTCTGCAATAAAATTGATGTGGTTTGATTTGTTTATATTTGCAGGTTTTGAAGTGTAATGACTTGTCTCTCACAGAGAATTTCAGCTCAATCTCCTTCATTTCAATTACCTGCAATGGAATCCGCAATCTTCTCTTCATCAGCAGTCTGAAATCTTCTCTTCATCAGCAATTTCTTCATGTGATACACTTTCATTGTCTGTCCCTGCAATTGAATTTGTAATCTTCTCTTCATCAGCAATTTGCAATCTTCTCCTCATCAACAGTTTCTTCATGTGATATACCTTCATTGTCTGCAAATTTTAAAAATGATTTCTAATAACTATTGTTTGAGGAAAAACGAATATGGAAAAGAGAAGGTTCTATTTTTATTTTTTTTATTTTTTTTATTCCAGTGCATGGGTCTTTGTGTGGATTGAAGGCCTGCATAAAGGCCAAGCCAAAGGCTGGCCTTAGGCATATACGTGGGTCTTACTTCCATGAGCCAAAATATTATTTTTATTTTTTTTATTTTTAATTGATTTGTTAATAAAATTATATATATTATATTTTCAAAAATTTAAATATATATATATTTCATTAAACAAAACAATTTATTGAAATTAAATTTTTTCATCATTTTTTTTAAAGTTTATTATATGATGAAAACACACACACACACACACACACACACACACACATATATATATATTTTGTAACATAAAAATAATCTTTTTTTCTGATCCTCTAGATCACATAAAGTGCAGGAGGAGAGCATACACGAGAAATATTTTTTTTTTAGATGTAAGAAATAAGGCTACCTAGTTACACTTCTCCGGCAACGACGCCAAAATGTTTAGTCAATTTAGTGTCCTAAATTGTTAACATAAATTATCGACCAGGGTTAGTAAACTAATGAAGTGTAATGCACTGTATGTGCCTAAGTGTCCATTTTTCTTACTTCGTTGTTTTAATGCTTTGTTGATGTTTTGGAAGTTTTTATATTTTGATCCTTAGTATTCTATTCTAAACTATAAATATGAGATTAAATCTATTTAAAAAGGAAGGAAAAGGAAATGTTGTCAAATGAATTAAAGCAGATTTTTATTTACAAGTTTTTGGAGTCTATTTTCTAATTAAGAAATGATGAAAACTAGAAATCTTAATCCATGAATATTGCAGCTTAATTGAAGATTCAAGAAATGAAAACAACTAATAACTCAAACATTACAACTGAACCTTATTCATTCAATCAAAGTTTATTGGAATAGTTTTGAAAGAGATTAATTGAAGTGTAAAGAGGATTTCCTATGACATAAAATAAAATGCTGAAATAATCAATAACTCAAAAACATTACAACGGAATCTTATTCATTCAATCAAAGTTTATTGGAATAGTTTTGAAAGAGATTAATTGTAGTGTAATCAGGATCTCCTAAAACATAAAATAAAACAATGAATAACTCACAAACATTACAACTGAATCTTATTCATTCAATCAAAGTTTATTGGAATAGTTTTGAAAAAGATTAATTGTAGTGTAATGAGGATCTCCTATGACATAAAATAAAATGTTGAAACAATCAATAACTCAAAAACATTACAATTGAATCGTATTCATTCAATCAAATTTTATTGGAATAGTTTTGAAAGAGATTAATTGTAGTGTAATGAGGATCTCCTATGGCATAAACTAAAATGCCGAAACAATCAATAACTCAAAAACATTACAACTGAATCTTATTCATTCAATCAAAGTTTATTGGAATAGTTTTGAAAGAGATTAATTGTAGTGTAATGAGGATCTCCTATGACATAAAATAAAATGTTGAAACAATCATTGTACTTATAAGTCACTCGTTATTATTCAATAAACTGAACCCAGGGAAACACAATGACTGTGAAATAAGAAAGCAATTTAGAAAGCAAGAAGTAAAGAAAGATACTAAAACAGAAATTAAAATGACTTAGCTAGAAAGCACATGAAACCTCTTCGAATAGTAGGGGCCCTCTGCTACCAATTCAGTGAATTTCTTAGCTCCTTGAAGATGTGATCAAAACAACATCAAAGAACTTCTTTATTGATAAACTCACAAATCTACATCCCATTCCATCTCAAGCCTTGTTACAAAACACTCTATAATCCCTTCTCTTCTTCTCCTATTTTTTCACACCCATGATAGGAGAAAGCTTCCCCTATTTATAAAAAAATATGAGAAGTTATCTCATTAGTAAGAGTCCATGAATCTCTCCCTCTATATCTAGAGTTACAATCAAAATAGGAAATGATAAGACACATGTCTTTTTAGAGTTTCAATACAAAATAGGAAATGAGACACATATCTTCATGATCCCATGATCTTCTCCACTCAACTTCGAATTTGGTTTTGCTAGGCCACATAAAAGTCTTTTAGAAGCTTCCTTTTGACCTACACATGGCAACAATCTCATCCCACTTGTTAGGTATAAGCATATGCACATTATTTTCTAATTTTTAACCACAAATTCACTTAAAAATGCTAAGAATTAATAAAGTTTGGAAAAACATAAATGTAACCCAATAGTGGTAATGTTAAGGTAAATGTAATGAAATGGAGGTAGAGTGAAGCTGGTAATATGAAAATATAAGTGAAAATGTAATGGAAGTGAATGAAAATTTCAAGGCCCAACACCATATTACATGTATCTTTCCCATACACTGTTTTTACACCTGCATCATCCATCTTTCTTATAGAAATCAGATATCTGGCCAATGCAGGAATGTGCAGAACACTAGGAAGTGTTCTAATCCTTCCACCTTGCAGCTTCAGCTTGACTTTTCCACGTCCGACAATTTTGGCCTTCCTATCATCCCCTAAGAAGACATCACTGCCATCATATTTCTCATACTCGCAGAACCACTCCCTATGGGGAGTGAAGTGAAAGGACGCACCCGAGTCAATCAACCATGGCTCATGATCTACATGTGTATTTGAAGGAGAAGCCAGATACACATCCCCACCTTCATCCGAGGTGGTTTTTTCCTCTGCAGAAGGAGCATCATAAGATCCCTTTCCTTTCTCAGGAGCTTTAGATCTGCAGTTCTTTTTATAGTGCCTTTTCTTTCTGCATTTCCAGCACACCTTTACAAACTTTCCAGGAGATTTAGATCTCCCTCTAGATTTATATCTCCCACTCAAAACCTTATTCTTGTTTTGTTTTGGGACCTTCCTCATACAGATAAGGCATCTCCATTCTAACCCTCCATATTTCTCCGTCTCGTTTCCTTCGACAGCAAGGCTGAGACAGTGTCATCAAATTCAAGGTAGTTGTATTGCTACCTATTGAAATAACCAGAATATCTCATGAATCTGGTAGAGAACACAACAACCTGATGTAATTATCTTCATCTAAGATTTTAATATCAACAGATGATAGCTGGCTTATCACAGTATTGAAGGCGTTCAGATGCTCTGTTCTCGAGTCTCCATCCTTCATCCTCAGGTTATACAGCTTTTTCTGCAGGAACAATTTATTCACCAGAGACTTAGATTGGTACAAAGTCTCAAGTTTGTCCCACAAATTATTCGTCGTAGCTTCCCTAGATAAATTCAACAATATTGAATTTGAGACACACAAGTGTATTGTGCTCTTCTCCTTATGATCCAATTTCTTCCAGTCTTTATCTGACATTGCCATTGGTTTAGTACCTTGATCTACTGTGATCCATTAATCTTTATCCACCAACATGTCCTCCATCTTGAGCTTCCACAACTCAAAAATTTTACCATTAAATTTCTCAATCTCTATCTTTCCACTGCTCACCATATTCTTTCACAAAAAACAGGGTCTACCTCAGGCCCAAGCAAAAAACCCCTCAGCAGAAAGGTGTCCCCTTGAAGCCGAAACAACTTTGATACCAAATACAGGTTTTAACCATGTACAAAAATTATCTAGAAATGAATCTTCAAAACAAAAAATAAAAAATAACGAGAGCATAAAACATAAAATAGATATACACAAATATTTTTCCCTGGATCCCAAATCAAGACGAGTAGCTTGATTTTTCATTATTTTCCTTTTAGTGTTACAACACATATATATACATGTCGAAGCATACATAAACCCCAATCCATTAACCCTGGATTAGAACATAACCGTAGTTCCCTTGATTGGATCTACAAAATACCAGGGGCTGAAAACCATCATCCCAAAAAAAAAAAATTTCACGGGGCACTGCCCTGGACCCAGAATATAACACATACCCAAAATTCTCCCACTTGTTGTTTTCTTTCCTTAGGGGGTCACAGGAGAGCTTAATAATCAGTCCAGCTTTGCAACACCCATTTTTTCTCTACACCAAGAGAACTTCTGAGTGCTCACAGACTTCGTCAATTCATCTGCAACATTCTTCAAACTGTCCACCTTTACCAACAACACCCTTTTATCCTCAACCATATATCTCACAAAGTGATATTGAACATCAATGTGCTTTGTCTTTGAATGATAAGCAGGGTTATTAGCTAAGAAAAATGCACTTTGGCTATCACAGTCTATCCTTATAGCTTGCTGCACCAACCCCATACTTGAACACAATCTCTGTAATCAAACTGCTTCCTTGCTTGCATGAGTGGCTGGCATGTATTCTGCCTCTATATTTGAAAGAGCCACTACCGACTGTCTTTTACTCATCCAACTGACTGCACCTCCAAATAGGCTAAACACATACCCAATTGTAGATCTTATTTGGTCCAGATCTCCAGCCCAGTCTGCATCAACAAAACCACGAATGTCCAACACTCTTTCAAATCTTGGTCTTCCCTGGTAGCACAAGCCATAATCACTAGTGCCACGCAAATATCTGAAAACCCGCTTCACTACTATCCAATGCTCCTTCTGTGGGTTTGACATAAACCTTCTCAATAATCCCACTACATGTGCAATGTCTGGTCTAGTACAGACCATTACATACATTAGGCTACCTACTGCACTTGCATATGGAAAACATGACATATCCTATTCTTCTTCATGTGTCTTGGGACACTGTTCAGCAGACAACTTTACACCTAGAGGAATAAGAACATTGACCGGTTTACTATCCTGCATATTTAACCTCTGAAATATAGTCTCGATATACTTCCTCTGGTTTAACTAGAGCTTCCTCTTTGCCTGATCTCTCTTAATTTCCATGCCCAAAATATAGTTTGCAGCACCAAGATCCTTCATGTCGAATTTGGAGAACAGTTGGGTCTTCAAATCTTGGATAATTTCTTTGTCATTTCCAAACAACAACATATCATCCACATACAAGACCAACTAAATAACACGGTCACCAATTAATTTAAAATAAACACAGTGATCCTCGTTGCTTCTGGTGAAGCCAAGTCCCCATATATAGGTATCAAATTTTTGATACCACATCCTTGATGACTGTTTTAACCCATACAGAGACTTCTTTAACCTGCATACCAGTTCTTTCTTCCCCTTCACCATAAAGCCTTCAGGTTGTTTCATGTAGATTTCCTCTTCTAGATCCCCATGAAGAAATGCAATCTTCACATCCATCTGTTCTACCTCAAAATCAAATGCAGCAACAACAGATAAAAGTAATCTAATAGAAGTAACTTTGGAAACAGGAGAAAAAATATCACCAAAATCAATTCTCGACACCTGGGAAAAACCTTTTTCTACCAAACGAGCTTTTTATTTCTCCACCTTGCCTTCTACATTCATATTCTTCTTAAACACCCATTTGCTCCAGATGGGCTTCCTTCCAACTAGAAACTCCACGAGATCCCATGCCTCATTTTTATGCAAGGATGCCATTTCATCAACCATGGCCTCCTTCCAGAGTTTTCCATCCTCTGAATCGACTGCCTCCCTGATGGTTCTGGGATCATCATCAGTTATAGTTAAACAAAAATTTGAATAGAAAGCAGATGGACTATACCTTTCTAGTTGTCTTCTTTCCCGAACTGATATTCTCACAACTGGAGTTTGTGGCTCTTCCTCTTCCGAGTCGTCTTCTATTGTAGAGTCTGATTCATCCTCCTTTAGCTGAAACTCTATCTTCTCAGGTTCATTTGGTAGGACTTCATGTTTAACAACATCTTTGACCTCTATAAACACCACATCTTAGCTATACACAACCTTCCTTGTTAACGGGTTCCAAAGCTTGTAACCCTTTAAACCATCCTTATACCCAATAAAGATGCACCTTTCAAATTTATTATCCAACTTGGTCATTTTCTCCTTTGGAACATGTACATAGGCATCACATCCAAATACCCTCAGATGTGAAAGAGAGGGTTTCTTACCAGTCCATACCTTATGTGGAGTCTTAACCTCCAATGTTGATGAAGGTGATCCATTAACCAAGTAACATGCAGTCTCCACTGTCTCTGCCCAGAATTCTTGTCCTAACCTAGTACCACTGAGCATGCTTCTTGCCTTTTCCATCAGCACTCTGGTCATTCTTTCTGCAACTCTGTTTTGCTGAGGTGTGTATGGAGTAGTATTTTTCCTTGCTATACCACACTTCTTACAGAACTCTTCAAATTCCTTCTTGCAAAACTCCCCACCATTATCTATCCTCACCACCTTTATGTTCTTCTCTGTCTGGTTTTCCACCAGAGCCTTAAATTCTTTAAATCTGTCAAAGACTTCAGATTTATTCCTCAAGAAATATATCCATGTATTCCTTAAGAAGTCATTTATGAATGAAACATAGTACACAAACTTACCCAGTGATGGAACCAACACAGGTCCAAACACATCACTGTGCACAAGCTCTAATATCTTATGCACAAGCTCTAATATCTTATTCGCCCTCTTAGCACCAGAAGGAAAACTTCCCCGATTTTGCTCTCCATATACAAAAAATTCACAGAAATCGAAATCCAGAGAGCTATTAGACATACCTTCTACCATACCATTTCCATGCAGTATCCGAAGGCCCTTCTCTCCAATATGTCCAAGCCTTTGATGCCATAGCATGGTATTTTCTCCAGAGACCGCTAGGATTTCCACTCCACTTTTGGGAACCACAAAACTGTTGCACCCATCAATAACAGTGCTACCCTGAAGCTTGACAAGAGTTCCAATCCTAACTCCTCGCATTAATACCAGTTCTCCCCGAACCATCTTACAAGTATCTTTCTCGAACACTATTTTTACACCTGCATCATCCATATTGCTTACAAAAATCATATTTCTGGCCAATGCAGGAATGTGCAGAACACCAAGAAGTGTTCTAATCCTTCCACCTTGTAGCTTTAGCTTGAATTTTCCATGTCTGATGATTTTGGCCTTCCTATCATCCCCTAATAGGACATCACTGCCATCATATTTCTCATACTCGCAGAACCACTCCCTATGGGGAGTGAAGTGAAAGGATGCACCTGAGTCAATCAACCATGACTCATGATCTACATGTGTATTTGAAGAAGAAGCCAAATACACATCCCCACCTTCATCCGAGGTTGTTTTTGCCTCTGCAGAAGGAGCATCATCAGATCCCTTTCCTTTCTCAGGAGCTTTAGATCTGCAGTCCTTTTTGTAGTGCCCTTCCTTTCCGCATTTCCAGCACACCTTTACAAACTTTCCAGGAGATTTAGATCTCCCACTCGAAACTTTATTCTTGTTTCTATTCTGGGACCTTCCTCGTACAGATAAGGCATCTCCATTCTGACCCTCCATATTTTTCCGTCTCATTTCCTCCGACAGCAAGGCTGAGACAATGTCATAAAAATTCAAGGTAGTTGTATTGCTACCTATTGCAATAACCAGACTGTCCCACGAATTTGGTAGAGAACACAACAAACTGATGCATTATCTTCATCTAAGATTTTAATATCAATAGATGATAGCTGACTTACCACAGTATTGAAGGCATTCAGATGCTCTGTCACCGAGTCTCCATCCTTCATCCTCAAGTTATACAACTTTTTCGCAGGAAAAATTTATTCACCAGAGACTTAGATTGGTACAAAGTCCCAAGTTTGTCCCAAAAAATATTCACCGTAGCTTCCCCAGATACATTCAATAATATCGAATCTGAGACACACAACCGTATTGTGCTCTTCTCCTTTCGATCCAACTTCTTCCAGTCTTCATCTGACATTGTCATTGGTTTAATACCTGGATCTACCACGATCCATTGATCTTTATCCAAAAGCAGTTCCTCCATCTTGAACTTCCACAACTCAAAACTTTGACCATTAAATTTCTCAATATTTATCTTTCCACTGCTTTCCATCTTCATTCACCGCAAGAATTGATCCTGTAGATCTCCCACTGAACAGGGTATACCTCAGGCCCGAGCAAAAACCCCTCAGCAGCAAAGGCGTCCCCTTGAAGCCGAAACAAATTTGATACCAAATGTAGGGTTTAACCCTGTACAGAAATTATCTACAAATGAATCTTAAAAATAGAAAATAAACAATAGCGAGAGCATAAAACATAAAATAGATATACACAGATATTTTCCCCTTGATCCCAAATCGGGACGACCATCTTGATTTTTCATTATATTCCTTTGAGTGTTACAACACATATATATACATGCCAAAGCATACACAAACCCCAATCCATTAACCCTGGATTAGAACATAACCGTAGTTCCCTTGACATGGTCTACAAAATACCAGGGGCCGAAAACCATCGTCCCCCAAATTTTTTTTTTTCCCGGGGCACTGCCTCGAACCCATAATATAACACCTACCCAACATTCTCCCACTTGTTGTTTTCTTTCCTCAGGGGGCCATAGGAGAGCTTAATAATCAGTCTAGCTCTGCAACACCCATTGTTTCTCTATACCAAGAGAACTTCTGAGTGCTCACAGACTTCGTCAATGCATCTGCAACATTCTTCAAATTGCCCACCTTTACCAGCAACACCCTTTTATCCTCAACCATATCTCTCACAAAGTGATATTGAACATTAATGTGCTTTGTATTTGAATGATAAGCAGGGTTCTTAGCTAAGAAAATTTCACTTTGGCTATCACAGTCTATCCTTATAGCTTGCTGCACCAACCCCATACTTGAACACAATCTCTCCAACCAAACTGCTTCCTTGCTTGCAAGAGTGGCTGCCATGTATTCTGCCTCTGTAGTTGAAAGAGCCACTACAGATTGTCTTTTACTAATCCAACTGACGACACCTCCAAATAGGCTAAACACGTACCCACTTTTAGATCTTCTTTGGTCCAGATCTCCAACCCAGTTTGCATCAACAAAACCATGAATGTCCAACACTCTTTCCAATCCTGGTCTTCCTTGGTAGCACAAGCCATAATCACTAGTGCCACACAAATATCTGAAAACCCGCTTCACTGCTGTCCAATGCTCCTTCCCTGGGTTTGACATAAACCCGCTGAATACTCCCACTGCATGTGCAATGTCTGGCCTAGTACATACCATTGCATACATCACACTACCCACTGCACTTGCATAAATATCTGAAAACCCGCTTCACTGCTGTCCAATGCTCCTTCCCTGGGTTTGACATAAACCCGCTCAATACTCCCACTTCATGTGCAATGTCTAGCCTAGTACAGACCATTGCATACATCACGCTACCCACTGCACTTGCATATGGAACACGGGACATATCCCCCTCTTCTTCTTGTGTCTTGGGACATTGTTCATCAGACAGCTTTACACCTAGAGGAATCAGAACATTCATTGGTTTACTATCTTGCATATTGAACCTCTGCAATATAGTTTCGACATACTTCCTATGGTTTAACCAGAGCTTCCTCTTTTCCCGATCTCTCTTAATTTCCATGCCCAAAATATAGTTTGCAGCACCAAGATCCTTCAGGATGAATTTGGAGAACAGTTGGGTCTTCAAATCTTGGATAATTTCTTTGTCATTTCCAATCAACAACATATCATCCACATACAAGACCAAATAAATAACACGATCACCAATTAATTTAAAATAAACACAGTGATCCTCGTTTCTTTTGGTGACGCCAAGTCCCCATATATGGGTATCAAATTTCTGATACCACATCCTTGGTAACTGTTTTAACCCATACAGAGACTTCTTTAACCTGCATACCAGTTCTTTCTTCCCCTTCACCATAAAGCCTTCAGGTTGTTTCATGTAGATCTCATCTTCTAGATTCCCCTGAAGAAATGCTGTCTTCACATCCATCTGTTCTACCTCAAAATCAAATGAAGCAACAACAGATAAAAGTAATCTAATAGAAGTAACTTTGGCAACAGGAGAAAAAATATCACCAAAATAAATTCCCGGCACCTGGGAGTAACCTTTTGCTACCAACCGAGTTTTGTATTTCTCCACCTTGCCTTCTACATTCATCTTCTTCTTAAACACCCAATTGCTCCCGATGGGCTTCCTTCCAGCTGGCAACTCCACTAGATCCCATGCCTCATTTTTATGCAAGGATGCCATTTCATCAACCATGGCCTCCTTCCAGAGTTTTCCATCCTCTGAATCTACTGCCTTCTTGACGGTTCTGGGATCATCATTAATTATAGTTAAAGCAAAATTTGAGTAGAAAGTAGATTGACTAGACCTTTCTGGTTGCCTTCTTTCCCGAACTGATCTTCTCACAGCTGGAGTTTGTGGCTCTTCCTTTTCTGAGTCTTCTTCTATTGTAGAGTCTAATTCATCCTCCTTTAGCTCAAACTCTATCTTCTCAGGTTCCTTTGGTAGGAATTCATGTGTAACAACATCTTTCACCTCTCTAAACACCACATCTTGGCTGTACACAACCTTCCTTATTTCCAGGTTCCAAAGCTTGTAACCCTTTAAACCATCCTCATACCGAATAAAGATGCACCTTTAAGATTTATTATCCAACTTGATCCTTTTCTCCTTTGGAACATGTAAATATATATCATATCAAAATACCATCAGATGTGAAAGAGATGGTTTCTTACTATTCCATACCTCATGTAGAGTCTTATCCTCCAACGCTGATGAAGGTGATTTGTTAACCAAGTAACATGCAATCTCCACTGCCTCTACCCAGAATTCTTGTCCTAACCCAGTGCCACTGAGCATGCTTCTTGCCTTTTCCATCAACGTTCTGTTTATTCTTTTTGCAACTCTGTTTTGCTGAGGTGTGTATGGAGTAGTATTCTACTGTGATATACCACACTTCTTACAGAACTCTTCAAATTCCTTCTTGTAGAACTCCCCACCATTATCTGTCCTAGCACCTTTATCTTCTTCTCTGTCTGGTTTTCCACCAGAGCCTTAAATTCTTTAAATCTGTCAAAGACTTCAGATTTCTTCCTTAAGAAATATATCCATGTATTCCTTGAGAAGTCATCTATGAATGAAACATAGCACATAGACTTACCCAGTGATGGAACCGACACAAGCCCAAACACATCACTATGCACAAGCTCTACTATCTTGTTCGCCCTCTTAGCACCAGAAGGAAAACTCACCCGATTCTGCTTCACATATACACAATGTTTACAGAAATCGAAATCCAGAGAGCTATTAGACATACCTTCTACCATACCATTTCCATGTAGTATCTAAAGGCCCTTCTCTCTAATATGTACAAGCCTTTGATGCCATAGCATGGTCTTTTCTCCAGAGACCGCTAGGCTTTCCGCTATACTTTCGGGAACCACAGAACTGTTGCACCCATCAATAACAGTGCTGCCTTGAAGCTTGTACAGAGTTCCAAACCGAACTCCCTGCATTAATACCAGTGCTCCCCGAACCATCTTATAGGTGTCTTTCTCAAACACTATTTTTACACCTGAATCATCCATCTTGCTTATAGAAATCAGATTTCTGGCCAATGCAGGAATGTGCAGAACACCAGGAAGTGTTCTAATCCTTCCACCTCGCAGCTTCAGCTTGACTTTTCCACGTCCAACGATTCTGGCCTTCCTATCATCCCTTAAGAAGACATCACCATCATCATATTTCTCATACTCACAGAACCACTCCCTATGGGCAGTGAAGGGAAAGGATGCACCCAAGTCAATCAACCATGACTCATGATATACATGTGTATTTGAAGAAGAAGCCAAATACACATCCCCAACTTCATCTGAGGTGGTTTTTGCCTCTGCAGAGGGAGCATCATCAGATCCCTTTCCTTTCTCAGGAGCTTTAGATCTGCAGTCCTTTTTGTAGTGCCCTTCCTTTCCGCATTTCCAGCACACCTTTACAAAATTTCCAGGAGATTTAGATCTCCCACTCGAAACCTTATTCTTGTTTCTATTCAGGGACCTTCCTCGTATAGATAAGGCATCTCCATTCTAACCCTCCATATTTCTCTGTCTCATTTCCTCCGACAACAAGGCTGAGACAATGTCATGAAAATTCAAGGTAGTTGTATTGCTGCCTATTGCAATAATCAGACTGTCCCATGAATCTGGTAGAGAACACAACAAACTGATGCACTTATCTTCATCTAAGATTTTAATATCAACAGATGATAGCTGACTTACCACAGTATTGAAGGTGTTTAGATGCTTTGTCACCGAGTCTCCATCCTTCATCCTCAGGTTATACAGCTTTTTCCGCAGGAACAATTTATTCACCAGAGACTTAGATTAGTACAAAGTCCCAAGTTTTTCCCATAAATTCTTTGTCGTAGCTTCCACAGATACATTCAACAATACTGAATCTGAGACACACAACTGTATTGTGCTCTTCGCCTTTTGATCCAACTTCTTCCTGTCTTCATCTGACATTTCCGTTGGTTTAGTACCCAGATCTACCACGATCCATTGATCTTTATCCACTAGCAGGTCCTCCATCTTGAGCTTCCACAACTCAAAACTCTGACCATTAAATTTATCAATCTCTATCTTTCCACTACTCGCCATCTTCTTTCACCGCAAGAATCGATCTCGTAAATCTCCCACTGAATAGGGTCTACCTCAGGCCTGAGAAAAAAACATCTTAGCAGCAAAGGCATCCTCTTGAAGCCGAAACAACTTTGATACCAAATGTAGGTTTTAACCCTGTACAAAAATTATTTACAAACAAATCTTAAAAACAGAAAATAAACAATAGCGAGAGCATAAAACATAAAACATATATACACAGAGATTTTTCCCTGGATCCCAAATCGGGACGACCAACATGATTTTTCATTATATTTCTTTCAGTGTTACAACACATATATATACATGCCGAAGCATGCATAAACCCCAATCCATTAACCCTGGATTAGAACATAACCGTAGTTCCCTTGACCGGATCTACAAAATAGCAGGGGTCGAAAACCATCGTCCCCCCCAAAAAAAAATTTCTCGGGGCACTGCCCTGAACCAAGAATATAACACATACCCAACATTCTCCCACTTGTTGTTTTCTTTCCACAGGGGGCCACAGGAGAGCTTAATAATCAGTCCAACTCTGCAACACCCATTGTTTCTCTACACCAAGAGAACTTATGAGTGTTCACAGACTTCGTTAATGCATCTGCAACATTCTTCAAAGTGTCCACCTTTACTAGCAACACCCTTTTATCCTCAAACATATCTCTCACAAAGTGATATTGAACATAAATGTGCTTTGTCTTTGAATGATAAGCAGGGTTCTTAGCCAAGAAAATTTCACTTTGGCTATCACAGTCTATCCTTATAGCTTGCTGCACCAACCCCATACTTGAACACAATCTCTCCAACCAAACTGCTTCCTTGCTTGCATGAGTGGCTGCCATGTATTATGCCTCTGTAGTTGAAAGAGCCACTATAGACTATCTTTTACTCATCCAACTGACTGCTCCTCAAAATAGGCTAAACACATACCCACTTGTAGATCTTATTTGGTCCAGATCTCCAGCCTAGTTTGCATCGACAAAACCACTAATGTCCAACACTCTTTCCAATCCTGGTCTTCACTGGTAGCACAAGCCATAATCACTAGTGCCACGCAAATATCTAAAAACCCGCTTCACTATTGTCTAATGTTCCTTTCTTGGGTTTGACATAAACCTTCTCAATACTCCCACTGCATGTGCAATGTCTAGTCTAGTACAGACCATTGCATACATCAGGCTACCCACTACACTTGCATATGGAACACGGGACATATCCTCCTCTTCTTCTTGTGTCTTGGGACACTGTTTAGTAGAAAAATTTGCACCTACAGGAATCAGAGCATTCACTGGTTTACTATCCTGCATATTGAACCTTTGCAATATTGTCTCGACATACTTCCTCTGGTTTAACCAGAGCTTCCTCTTTGCCCGATCTCTCTTAATTTCCATGCCCAAAATATAGTTTGCAGCACCAAGATCCTTCATGTCGAATTTGGAGAATTGTTGGGTATTCAAATCTTGGATAATTTCTTTGTCATTTCCAATCAACAACATATCATCCACATACAAGACCAAATAAATAACATGGTCACCAATTAATTTAAAATAAACACAGTGATCCTCATTGCTTTCGGTGAAGCCAAGTCCTCATATATAGGTATCAAATTTCTTATACCACATCCTTGGTGACTGTTTTAACCCATACAAAGACTTCTTTAACCTGCATAATAGTTATTTCTTCCCCTTCACCATAGAGCCTTCAGGTTGTTTCATGTAGATCTCCTCTTCTAGATCCCCGTGAGGAAATGCTGTCTTCACATCCATCTGTTCTACCTCAAAATCAAATGCAACAACAACAGATAAAAGTAATCTAATAGATGTAACTTTGGAAATAGGAGAAAAAATTTCACCAAAATCAATTCCCGACACATGGGAATAACCTTTTTCTACCAACCGAGCTTTGTATTTCTCCACCTTGCCTTCTACATTCATCTTCTTCTTAAACACCCATTTTCTCCCGATGGGCTTCCTTCCAGCTGGCAACTCCAAGAGATCCCATGCCTCATTTTTATGCAAGGATGCCATTTCATCAACCATGGCCTCCTTCCAGATTTTTCCATCCTCTGAATCTACTGCCTCCTTGACGGTTCTGGGATCATCATTAGTTATAGTTAAAGAAAAATTTGAATAGAAAGCAGATGGACTATACCTTTCTGGTTGTCTTCTTTTCCGAACTGATATTCTCACAGCTGGAGTTTGTGGCTCTTCCTCTTCTGAGTCTTGTTCTATTGTAGAGTTTGATTCATCCTCCTTTAGCTCAAACTCTAACTTCTCAAGTTCCTTTGGTAGGACTTCATGTTTAACAACATCTTTCACCTATTTAAACACCACATCTCGACTATACACAACCTTCCTTGTTTCCGGGTTCCAAAGCTTGTAACCCTTTAAACAATCCTCATACCCAATAAAGATGAACCTTTCAGATTTATTATCCAACTTGGTCCTTTTCTCCTTTGGAACATGTACATATGCATCACATCCAAATACCCTCAGATATGAAAGAGAGGGTTTCTTACCAGTTCATACCTCATGTGGAGTCTTATCCTCCAACGTTGATGAAGTTGATCTGTTAACCAAGTAACATACAGTCTCCACTGCCTCTGCCCAGAATTATTTTCCTAACCCATTATGACTGAGCATGCTTCTTACCTTTTCCATCAGCGTTCTGGTCATTCTTTCCGCAACTCCATTTTGCTGAGGTGTGTATGGAGTAGTCTTCTGTCATGCTATACCACACTTCTTACAGAACTCTTCAAATTCCTTCTTGCAGAACTCCCCACCATTATCTATCCTAGCACCTTTATCTTCTTCTCTGTCTGGTTTTCCACTAGAGCCTTAAATTATTTAAATATGTCAAAGACTTCAGATTTCTTCCTCAAGAAATATATCCATGTATTCCTTGAGAAGTAATCTATGAATGAAACATAGTACATAGACTTACCCAGTGACGGAACCGACACAGGTCCAAACACATCACTGTGCACAAGCTCTAATATCTTGTTCGCCCTCTTAGCACCATAAGGAAAACTCACCCGATTCTGCTTCCCATATACACAATGTTCACAGAAATCGAAATCCAAAGAGCTATTAGACATAACTTATACCATACCATTTCCATGCAGTATTCGAAGGCCCTTCTCTCCAATATGTCCAAGCCTTTGATGCCATAGCATGGTCGTTTCTCCAGAGACCGCTAAGCTTTCCACTCCACTTTTGGGAACCATAGAACTATTGCACCCACCAATAACAATGCTGCCCTGAATCTTGAAAATAGTTCCAATTTGAACTCCCCGCATTAATACCAGTGCTCCCTAAGCCATCTTATAGGTATCTTTCTCGAACACTGTTTTTACACCTGCATCATCCATCTTGCTTACAGAAAATCAGATTTTTGGCCAATGCAGAAATGTGCAGAACACCAGGAAGTGTTCTAATCCTTCCACCTTGTAGCTTCAGCTTGACTTTTCCACATCTGATGATTCTCGCCTTCCTATCATCCCCTAAGAAGACATCACCGCCATCATATTTCTCATACTCGCAGAACCACTCCCTATGGGGAGTGAATTGAAAGGATGCACTCGAGTCAATTAACCATGACTCATCTACATGTGTATTTGAAGAAGAAGCCAAATACACATCCCCACCTTCATCCGAGGTGGTTTTTGCCTCTGCAAAAGGAGCATCATCAGATCCCTTTCCTTTCTCAGGAGCTTTAGATCTGCAGTCCTTTTTGTAGTGCCCTTCCTTTTTACATTTCCAACACACCTTTACAAACTTTCCAGGAGATTTAGATTTCCCTCTAGATTTAGATCTCCCATTCGAAACCTTATTCTTGTTTACGTTTTGGGACCTTCCTCGTATAGATAAGGCATCTCCATTCTTACCCTCCATATTTATCCATCTCATTTCCTCTGACAGCAAGGCTGAGACAATGTCATCAAAATTCAAGGTAGTTGTATTACTACCTATTGCAATAACCAGATTGTCCCACGAATCTGGTAGAGAACAAAAAAAACTGATGCACTTATCTTCTTCTGAGATTTTAATATCAATAGATGATAGCTAGCCTACCACAGTATTGAAGGCATTCAGATGCTCTGTCACTGAGTTTCCATCCTTCATCCTCAGGTTATACAGATTTTTCCACAGGAACAATTTATTCACCAGAGACTTAGATTGATACAAAGTCCCAAGTTTTTCCCACAAATTCTTCGTCGTAGCTTCCCCAGATACATTAAAAAATACTGAATCTAAGACACACAATCGTATTGTGCTCTTCACCTTCCGATCCAACTTCTTCCAGTATTCATCTAACATTTTCGTTGGTTTAGTACCTAGATCTACCGTGATCCATTGATCTTTATCCACCAACAGATCCTCCATCTTGAGCTTCCACAACTCAAAACTCTGACCATTAAATTTCTCAATCTCTATCTTTCCACTGCTCTCCATCTTCTTTCACTGCAAGAATCGATCTCGTAGATCTCCCACTGAACAGGGTCTACCTCAGGCTCAAGCAAAAAACCCCTCAACAGCAAAGGCATCCCCTTGAAGTTGAAACAAATCTGATACCAAATGTAGGCTTTAACCTTGTACAAAAATTATCTACAAACGAATCTTAAAAACAGAAAATAAACAATAGCGAGAGCATAAAACATAAAACATATATACACAGATATTTTCCCCTGGATCCCAAATCGGGACGACCAGTTTGATTTTTCATTATATTCCTTTCAGTGTTACAACACATATATATACATGCCGAAGCATACATAAACCTCTATCCATTAACCCTGGATTAGAACATAACTGTAGTTCCCTTGACCGGATCCACAAAATACCAGGGGCCGAAAACCATCGTCCCCCAAAAAAAAAAAATCCTCGAGGCACTGCCCTGGACCCTAACAGGGGGGGCTGCCACGTGGGACTAATCGTGGAAAGAATATAACACATACCCAACATTATCCAGGGTTAATGGATGGGGGTTTATGAATGCTTCGACATGTATATATATGTGTTGTAACATTGAAAGGAATATAATGAAAAATCAAGTTGGTAGTCCCAATTTTTGGATTAAGGGGAAAATATCTGTGTATATTTGTTTTATGTTTTATTCTCTCGCTATTGTTTATTTTACGTTTTAGAGTTTTTCTGCAGATAATTTGTTACAGGGTTAAAACCTACAAACAAGTCGACTGGATGCATTGGATATCAAATTTTGATTTTCACTTTCAAAGAGTCGCATTTTCAGATCTTCAAGCTGCTGATGGAGAGAAACCATCTCATCAAATTGATGTATTAATTTATCCTTCAAAGCCTAAATTTATTCCATAAGGTTGATGATGATCAATGTTTTTTTGTACATTCCAATTTGTATCCATGATTTCCAATTGAAGGGATTCAATTTGTTGATAATAGTTGTTGCACCCAGTTTTACTCTTTGCTCCCAATTTTTTTTCTCTGTAGACCCACGTTGTTGAACTATAGGTAGGGAGAAACTCATTTGTATTTTGTGACCACTGCAAAAGACTCAGTAAGTGATAAGGGGGGCTACAGGGTTAAGAATATAAGGTAATTATAACCCTATAGAATATAACACGAAGCAAGCAAAGAGGAGACAACCTACACCCACCAATAGATAAAGTACCCACTAGGGAGTGCATGATTTCTGAAGTGATCAGACTAGAGAATTCAAATGAAAGACTCAATTCCGAGGCATAAAAATGTATCAGCCAAAGGATATAGAGCACATAGATGAAAATGGAAAAGGGGAGGTTGCTTCTTTGCTCAATAGGTAATTCGACACACTAATTTAAATAGAGAAATAAACTTTCAAACATGAGGTGATGTGTCCCATCAATAGGTACATTATAAGTCCCATTTTTCTATCCTCCAACCTATAATTTCATTGTTTCTCCCATTAATTAACATATTTTTTGGCTATAATGTGCTTAATAGCGAGGATAAAGGATGTTTGTCATACTTTGTGGCTTAATGTGGTTATTGTGTAGGAAAAGATATTTTTTAGTGCATTTACTATGCATATAAATGTTGGAGGCATCTAGAGAATATGTAGGAGGATTTCCCCCTGCATTTAATCTCCTACAACTTGAATTGATCCCTAAAATAACTCACCTACAACTCGAGGTTCTACTAGCAATCGAGGCACTCAAGGGATTGCAAGGGTCTAAGAGAGCTAAATCCAAATTTTTAGATTTTTTGGAGGGAAACAATAATATTTTCAAGGAGGTTACCCCTCAGTCAGATTTTTATAAATAAAAAATCCCAAGGACTCAATATGATTCAGAATTTTTAAGGAGAGAAGATCCATTAAGAGCTAGGAGCTTGAGGCTATCATTTTCATTTCCTTTGCATGACACACTTGCACTTTATTTTATGTCAATGAGAAGCTTACCGTTGTCTTGCATCTGAGTTTGTTTTGGAGGGTTGACGGTTGAGTCCCCTTGGGTTAGGGTCCAACCCAGAGGCTTAGTCTCTCTTCATGTACCTTATCTATGCATTAATTTTTGTAGCAGAATTTATTCCTTTCTTAGTAGACGTTTACTTGCAAAAATTGTTGTTGCAGGTTTGGTTACCACCTTTCTTGTGGGAAGTGTGGTTGAAGAATATGTATTAGCAATCCAAACATATGTGGTTATTCCCTTTTGCAATTGATAGATGTTAGGTCACTGCTCTTTTACACACTCTTTTTTTGCATACTTAGGAGTTAAATGCCATTTATCGTTAATATTTCATGGATTTAGGTCAAATGTATGCTGCAAGTGATATTTTCTTTTGATGCAACAAAATTCAACTCATCCTTTCTGATTTAGTAAATTTTGCTGCAATTTGGTTATTTGTTTGACATTCTTTTCAAGTGCAATTGGTTGTTTGGTCTGCAGGTACTACTAGTGAATTGTAGGGTTGGCACACTCATCCTATATTACTCCTATCTTCATCAACCTCTTCCTCTTCATCTCATATTGCCCTAAAATTTTTTCCACCGAAAATCTATTCCTGGGTCATTGAAGGAAATTGTGTGCATTTGTTTTTGTGAGAGATAGTCCTCTGAGAGGTGCCAAGCTTCAAAAAATCTTAATACAATCTCCATATACCTTCATCTACCATTTACCACCTTTAAACCATAGTTTCCACCCTCAGTATGCTCACGGATCCAATCCTGTAGCAAAATAGGGCAAAATTGTAGCATCCTATAGCAATCTTGTAGCAATCCTATAGCAATCCTGTAGCATTATGTAAACTTGACTATATTTTCTCCAAAACCTTGATTTTTCTCTCTTAGGCTTTAATAATGACGCCTAGGTTCTGAACCCATGATTGAGGAGGACCAAGGACCACTTTAGACATGCATTTTTTTCACTGCAACAGAATTATGCAATTAGGGTTAGAGGACAATGTTGAAGCCTAGAATTGTATCCTTTTGACAGTCCTTTTTTCCATCTCATTTCACCTTTTTATCACTATTCTATAACAATCTCAACATATTTGAGGTCAAGTTAAACTCCTACAAAGGTATTAATCATCCATAATTAAATTCTCTATTTCTTAGTGATTTATAAAAAAGTATTCTTACAGTAACTGAATCATGAATATTATGCAACTGATAATTGTTTCCACAACAGAATCCATTTTTAGACAGGTTTCAACACTCCAGTAAAGAGAAATAGACTATCAAAAGGTGACAAATGGCTCTGAGATGAATAACCACCTACTAGCATCACTTTGCAAGCTACGCGGGTTAGGAAATCTTGAAGTCAAAGGCAAAGTCAACCGTGTAAACTCTGTATAGCAATCAAACACAAGTAGTGGATAAATAACAAACATCAAGCGAGTGAGACTGGAGATTGGATCAAATGTCGAGATTATAGATCAAAGTAAATATCCTATGACTTTATTTTTCAATATTAATTCATAAAGATATTTAACTTTAAGTTACATCAATCTCGTAGATGTCTAAATTATTCATAGCATATTGGCTTAAAACTCTTTCAAGTCATTTTATAATTTGTATAAATGTTGTAAGCGAGACGAGAGACATAAGGTTTTCAATTTTCAAGTTTATAACTCCTTTGTGGTGAATACTGATGACATTTTTAGTGTCTATGAGTCACTTGTGATCAAATGTACTCTTTCAATGTCAGTTGATAGGGTCCTAGGTCAATGTTGAGGAGTTAAATCCCCTATGCGGACAGAGGCGATCCCTACTAGCCCAGCAGGGGTCTAGCAACAATCACGAAATGTTACGACGCAAGTTCCTAGTTACGAATGAAAAGACCAAAGATGGAGGCATACCTGGAATCCAATGCTACGATCTGAAGAAGAGAGCATTCCCGTTCCTCAGCCTCGGCAGATCACGATCCTCCACGATCTCCGCGGATGGACACCTGCACACGCAAGAAACAAACAGATACAAGCATAAAATCCAGCATACGCAACTAAATATCAGTCAGAAAGGATACTACTCATATTAACATAATTGAAAACAGAGTGGAACCATAATCGTAATCATTCATTAAATAACAATCGAAAGAGATTACAACCAATGTT